>CM077085.1:90003264-91214578 GCA_039513925.1 Platanthera zijinensis
CACTCAAGCAGAAGCAAAATAAATCACTACTAGAATCAGGGACTCACAGTCCCAGCCGTCTGAACTCCTGAGCTAGACTGCCCTATCTCCAAACGAGCTGACCTCCGGGGCTGGCTCTCCATGCTGGACTCCACAGTCCCCTAAAATATAATGGTTTGAAAACCGTTAGTCTATAAGACTAAGCCATATAATCCCCCACCCCTTCCCCCATGGATCCTAGGCACCGAGCGAGAAGGAAGCAAGGGGAGGACTTGATGGTTGAGAGTAATAAAGAAAAAGATGACAGCGGACCTATACTAGCAGTTTTATAGTACACGTGGAAGTAAAGTAAAGTATGAAAAGTAACC
The DNA here is from genome assembly GCA_039513925.1 of Platanthera zijinensis. Classification (NCBI taxonomy): domain Eukaryota; kingdom Viridiplantae; phylum Streptophyta; class Magnoliopsida; order Asparagales; family Orchidaceae; genus Platanthera; species Platanthera zijinensis. The sequence continues at coordinate 90,003,612 of CM077085.1, forward strand.
TTAACTTATGTGCAGAAACGCATAAGCCAAGGGATCTTCTGCAAGGCTCCCATCGTATAAAGAGTCTCATACCAATTTATACGATGGAGTGTCGGTTATTAACAGCAATATATATGAAGAATTTGAACTTTATTTATAAACTTGCCCACACAAGCTTATAGACCAAGGGGTCGTTTTGAAAGTCCTATTGTGTAAGCGTCCCATACCACTTATACAATAGGTGACAGGGGTAATATGCAATGATTATGTTATGAAATGCTAGTGGGTATGATGTGATCATGCAAGTGCAACTCACCCAACCGACTCTGTGTACACAGACCTTTAGTTCCCCCTTTCTGGGGCCTCACCTCCCAGGAGACCTCCGTAGTGGCAGACGGAAGTGGTGGGTTGGGCCTCGCCCACCTCAAAACTAGTTAAGCACTACCGGTCAGACCTATCTGCGCCTCAATGCTTGGTGCACAAAGCGGACTCCTGCGTACTCTTGTCGGCTGGTGCACTGGACTTCTGTTGGCAAAGTGCTAACAACACTTGTCGAGTCAACGTATTGGTGTCGGTGCATCGACCCTCCAATACTGAAGACCCGCCACCTTATCTTTTTTTTCTTTATGCACATGCAATATTTAACGTGTCCAACAACCGAGCCAAAGCTCCGCGGACCAAACTATTCAACTCAAAACTAACTGAGCCGAAGCTCCCCAGACCAAACTGTCCGTCTTAAATCTAACCGAGCCGAAGATCCCAACAATCTTCCTGTGTTAATAGTGTTTGTGAAATGTGGAACCCTAATTACAAAGTTACTCTTTCTGTTTGTTAATATAGTTTACGTTAACCCAAGACTTCCCCCGGCATACCCCGTGAAGGGCTCTCAAAGGGCACTAGGAACTATGATGGTAGCTGAAGCTCATCGTTCCCTTTCGCAAGGCACTTATTGTTATTCATTGATTCCCTTTACCCATTCCCTTCTCATATTACATTAGGCTAATCCTAGGGTGATTTTTACTCTTTCTCTCCTCTGGGAAGACGATCTTTCGTCGAACACGAGCGCCTCTAAACACTAACCCAACCACTTCTCACTACTCTTCCTATCCTTCTATGGTGAAATCATCAACATCTATCCAACCCAGCAAAATGACTAACTCCTACACCATGTCCAATCATATCCCATTACAACTAACCCAATTTGTCAAATGCAGACCAACCTAGGCTATATGTCGAACCGGATAGGAGATAATCCAAACAATCATCGAAATGCCCTAAATTATTTATTGGAGACTTATCTTTATACAAATAGACTAAATCCAGAAAATTGTAATTTTCCTATTTTATCTGGCATTTAATTAATTTCCTTAAAGCTTCCAAGGGCTACCAGGTTTAACATGAACTACAAGATTTAATCAAGCAATGATCATCAAAAAATTATGAGCTCTACATAATGCTAACATGTCAGAGAATTTCAGGTTTCACTAATTTTCCTCAAAAGTTGGCCTCTAATTAATTATTCTAAATTTATTCTAAAATTATCTAAACAAGTTTGACTAAAGAAGAAAGTACTATAATCCACCATCAGAAAATTATGAGAAAATTACCAGACTATCATAGTTTTTATTAATGCCTACTGACCAAAAATTATAAATTTACAAGGCCTCAAAGTATTAAATGAAAATCATTAAATGTTTCTACAAAGTACAAGTCTTGTGAAACAACCCCAACAATTAGACCTCCAAAAATTGTACAATAAATCTCAGAGGTATATGAAGACATGAAAAGTCTTTTACCTAAGTTTCACAAGTTTTCAGAGAGTGAGAAATCCATAATAAATGCTTGACTATTTTAGGCAAATTAGTGGCTTGTGAATGTGAGAAAACTAAGTTGTCTACCTTAATCACCTAGAGGGGGGTGAATAGGTGAAGTGCGTGTCAAATGCGGAAAAAAAATTAACACAGCAAAGATCAAGTAATCACACAGACGACAAGAGATTTATAGTGGTTCCCCAATCTTGGGTATGTCCACTTTCCTCATCGATCTAGCAAGCCACTAGACTCGGCTACTCCACTATCTCGGATGGAAAACAATCCTACACCTCGGAACCACGTTCCTACAAAACTCGATCCAAATCGGATCTACACTCGGAAGATAAAGCCTTCCTACAAAACTCGGAGAAAAACTCCTACAAAGAAATTTGTTTGAAAAGAAAATACCAACAATATATTGCACAGATCTGGATCTTTGATAGTCTTCTTCCTTAAGAACTTTGGCTTGATCAGAATATGTTGAAGATGACTTGAGAGAGATCCACAGATCTGAAAAACGGAATCACCTCGATCGAGAAAATAGATCAGAGATCTTTGAGGCTCGGCGAGATCGAGTGATTATCTTTCGTTTGGATCGCTGGAGAAATAAACTTGAAAGCAGCGATCGGAGATCGTCGATCCAGACCTTCTTCCGTGAACGGCAATGGCGGCGGCGTGAGAAACTAGGGTTCACGGGAACTTTTCTCTTTCTTAAAAATAATAATCTCTGAAAACTTGTTATTAGTCAAATCTGAAAGGAACTATTTATAGGTGGACTCCAACGGTCAGAAACTTAATTAGGGATGACACGTAGACCAATCAGAAATGATTAATTCGAAATACATAGCGAAATTGTACTTGGAGAATTTCAGGAATATTTGAACAGATATACTCGAGACAGAGAAGAGACATACTCGAGTACAAGATGTTATATACTCGAGTGGATAGGAGGAGCATACTCGAGTATAAGAAGAGAAGCTACTCGAGTGATTCAGAGATCAACACTAGAGTGATTTTAGAACTACTCGAGTATGAGAGTATATACTCGAGTAAAAACACTTAGAGAAAATTTCTCAGATAAATTAGGAAGAACTACTCGAGTAGAAGAGTTGGAGATACTCGAGTGAGGGGAAAGTGAACTACTCGAGTATCTGGGGAAGATTACTCGGGTAATCACTAAGCTACTCGAGTATGAAAAACTACTACTCGAGTACAGAGTCACTTACTCGAGTATATAGGGAACTACTCGAGTAGGTAGACTTAGAAACTTTCTGAGATGAAAAGTGCAGATCTACTCGAGTATCAAAAGAACACTTACTCGAGTAACTAACCAACTACTCGAGTACAAGTTATCACCTACTCGAGTACAATACAGTCTACTCAAGTATGTAATCCAACTTACTCGAGTACAGACTCACTTACTCGAGTGAACAAACAAGGTACTCGAGTATGTGGACTTGAAGAAAATTTCTGATTTAAGGACAGAAGGATCTACTCGAGTATAAAATATGATCTACTCGAGTGACTAACTATCTTACTCGAGTAAGCTTACCTACACGAGTATACAGAGTCTTCTCGAGTACATCTAAGGATTTACTCGAGTACCAAGTCACTTACTCGAGTATATGAAAGAAGCTACTCGAGTATGTGGACTTAGAAAAAAAATTCTTCTGAAAAAAGAATAAACGTCAATACTTCAGTCCACCAATCCAAGTGCATGTAGGAAGTGTATTCTAATAGAGAGGCTATACATGGGCCAACACTTTGGATCACACAATGAGGGATTATATTGTATGGTCCTGTGTTTGGTGACCCATTATAGACTGGCATTGGTCTACACTTGGCAATAAAACCTGCACACTTACAACTTAAGCACAATATCAAATACACCTTAATTCATCTTAGTTCAAGGTCTGACTTCCTACAAATCTGAGGTATTGTGGAGACAAATCCAAACAATCTCCCCCTATTTATAGATGTCAGCACCCTCTACACTAAGGTGAATTACTTAGAGTAAAAAGAACAACACACATATACTTTAAAAACAAATAAACTGAAGCAGGATAAATAATAAGATAGCCATAATCAGAATCAATATATATATAGAAATGTTTTTAACATATTGAAAAGTCCATTTCCACATTCTCATTGACTCAAGAGGGGGCTCCTTTGTGCATTCTTTCTCTCTTCAGCTCTTGCCTCTCTAGATAACTGAATGGTTTAGGAAAATATGTTCTGGGCCTAGGAGGAGCAACTGGGTTGTTGTATCCCCAATTTCTGTCATGAAGTCTGATCTTGGTCTGGGATGCTTCATAAGCTTTCCATTCTGAATAACTGTAATACTGATCTCTGTGCTCACCAAGATCTGTTACAAGCTTCAGGGTATCAAGGATCAGAGATTTGGAGGTTGGACTCCAAACTTCAGAATGAACAATTTCTGATCTACCTTCAGAAGCTGGGGCAGGCTCTTTTCTAGGTGCAGAACGGCTGGTAGAAGAGCCGTCACCATATTTCCTTTTCTTCTTTGGGACACCTTGAGAACTAGGAGGAAGTTCATCTTGCCAAATATCAGTATATAAGAGAGGAGGCTCAGTCACATCACTAGCAGGTCTGGGTGAAAAGACTGGCACATCTCCTGGAATATTTGCCTGAGCTGGAGCATCTGCTGGAGGATGTTCTTCAAGAGGGTCCAAGAACTTGGGAATGATGGTAGGGTTGAGTTGAGAATTTGGGAAGTTCTGATTATTTACCAATACAGCTGTATCATAAATGTAGAACTTGACAGATTGGAGTTGAGATAGAATATCTGCTTTCATATTCTTGACTAGATCATTCACAGTTGTTTGAGCTTGTTCAGACAGCTTTTCAACTACTTTTTCAACTTGTTCTTTGACAACTTTCTCCCCCTTGCTGATATCTACCGCTAGCTGGGCAATTGCTTCATCTCTGAAAGTGCCAACCTCTTCACATACTTTCATCACATTTGCTTCAGCATTCTTGTCCAATATTATCTGATTATGAGCAACAGTTTCAGCTTGATTCCTTAGTTCACCTATACTTGTAATAGTGTGATCTAAAGCTTTTCCACCCAATTGAAACAATCTCTTGAGCTCATCAGTATCGGCTTGAATTTCAGCAAAGCCTCTACTCATCTCCTTTTCAAGAGTAGAGACTTTGTTATTTACTGAGGCTAGAGAGTCATCAAAGTACTTTCTTTGTTCACTGAGTAGCTGTTCAATCTTGCTTACCAGATCTGAAGAAGTAGAAGGAGTTGAAGTGGGGAGAGGGACTGAAGGAGCAGGAATAACCCATGGAGGGATTTCAGTAATTTCCACTGAGCTTTCAGCTCTTTTGAAAGATTCTATCTGAGCAGATTCTTCTGTATTAATGAAGGAGGGAATAGAGAAGTCCAAAGTGCTCAGAGGAGCCTCCACTTGTTCTGGAGATACTTCCTCATCATCAGACAAAAGAATATCGTCAGGCTGGCTTTCCTCTGCAGCAGAGGACTGAGCAGGAGACTGGACAGGAGACTGTGCTGGAGTCTTAGCAGGATACTGAGCAGGAATCTGAGCAGGAGACTGAGCAGGAATCTGAGCCTCTAGAGTCAGTACAACTGATTCATTTTGAAACAGGGGTTCATCTGAGCTGAGCTCATCAATCAATTTATTGATATCTTCTGCAGTAGATAGAAGGATTGCTAGATCTGGAATCTCTGAGTAAGAATCTGCTGGAGGAGGAGAAACTGGAGGGAGAGAGTCCCTGACTTCTGCTTGCTGTGAGGGTTCTGATGAAGCTGGGTACAGAGAATGAGATGAGGCAGGCTCCCCCTCAACTGTTGCACCAGAGGTAACAACAGTTTGATATGGAGGAGGAGATGGAATCCTGTCGTCAGGTATACTGGTTTCTTGGGAATCTACTGAAGGGAAGCAGCTTTGGATACTTGGGCTGAGTTCAGAATTTTAATTTCATATCGCTGGATGTAGGATATAGAAACCTTTTTCATGTGATGCAGTGGAGTCCCTTTGGATAAGTTAAAGACTGAAGGATTGATTTCATGAAGTAGGAGGGAAATAATTCTTGCAAAACTAGGATGCTTAATGCTTTCTCTGATTTTATCTAGGATCAACAGTCCAAACTGGAATCTTTTGCCGCAGATAATGGCTTGCATTATATCATACATTTCCATAGAGATGTCTCGAATGGAGTAAGTTTTGCATAGCAGTACCTTAGCAATGACATCCACTAGGAACTTTCCTTCTAAGTTGAAATCAGCTCTGCTAAAGGAATGGGCTTGAGGGTTAGCTTCACAGAATAAACTAGTTCTGACTGAATCTTCAGCAGTCATTTCGTCATCGTCATCTACTACTGGCAGTTTTAACAGAGCAGCTAATGCGCCTTTGTCCAGTCAGATTTTTATCCCTCTGACCTTGGATTTCAGGAGCTTTCCATTGCGTTTTACCTTCAGATTCTGATAGAACTCTTCAACAGCTGGGAAAATAACTTGGCACGGCGTCTGGAGAACAAACGACAGTCTGGCGGTCTCGAACAAAATCAGAAGATTTCGGAAATCATCTGAAAGATTGGGTATGCCCGCGGGGGCAAGTTCTGAGCCTATGCCGATTTTAGAAGAGGGGGCCATCTGCGATTCTGGAGGACGGGAGAGGCGAAGACGACGATGCTCTGCGGTTTTCCGAAAGATGAAGAGACGGCGGCTACTCGAGTGAATAAGAAGTGGAAAGGAGTTTCCTGATTTTTTTCTATATATATATGATTCTAATTAGGTTAAAAGGAATAAATTCATACTTAAATGAAGCGGCAAATAGCTTGGTGTGAATAGAAAAAAATTGAGAAATCCAAAATGTGAAGTCCGTATACGCGAGTAGATTTGTCATACACGAGTATGAGACGGAGCATACTCGAGTAGGTCAGGTTCATACACAAGTATGAGACGGAGCATACTCGAGTAGGTCAAGTTCATACACGAGTATGTGGTCAACTACTCGTGTATGTCAAACTTTTTACTCGAGTATTTTCCGTTTACTCGTGTATCTGTCTTGATATACTCAGGTATCTTACTTTGAAGGACAATTTTCCTTGGGAGATATATGTTGCCACTGAAGTCTTTAACTCTGAGCAGCCAACATCACTGATATCTTCTTGATTTGTGAGTCCATCGCTAGTCTTCTTTGTTGAGCAGCCCGAGTTCTGTTTTGAAAAATGAGAACTTGGACTCGTCCAACGGCTTGGTGAATATATCTGCAACTTGCCTGTCTGTAGAGACATATTGTAGATCTATGTCTCCATTTTCCACATGCTCCCGGATGAAATGATAATGAATCTCTATGTGCTTGGTCCGTCTGTGGGAGACTGGGTTGTTGGCGATTGCTATAGCGCTGGATGAGTCGAAAAACAAAGGAATGTTCTGGAACTTCATGTTGTAGTCTTCAAACTGATTTTTGATCCAGAGAAGCTGTGCACAACAGCTGCCTGCAGAGATGTACTCTGATTCAGCTGTTGAGATGGCAACACAGTTCTGTTTCTTACTGCTCCAGGAAATAACTCTCCTTCCGAGGAATTGACAAGCCCCGGAAGTACTTTTCCTGTTGTCTTTGCTTCCTGCAAAATCTGCATCTGAAAATCCAATTAGTTCACTATCATTACTTCTTGGGTACCATAAGCCAAGATTTGGTGTACCTTTGAGGTATCTCAAGATTCGCTTTGCAGCAATGTAATGAGATTCCTTAGAGTTCACCTGAAATCTAGCACATACACATGTTGAGAACATTATGTCTGGTCTACTTGCGGTAAGGTAGAGCAAGGACCTAATTATGCTTCTGTACTTGGTTTCATCAAAAGGTTTCCCTTTCTCATCCTTGTCTAGAGACAAAGCTGAGGCCATTGGAGTCCTCATAGAGGTTGCATTCTCCATTCCGAATTTCTTGAGTAGCTCTTTGGTGAACTTGGTCTGTGAGATGAAGATTCCATCCTCTGATTGTTTCACCTGAAGCCCTATGAAATACTTCAGCTCTCCCATACTGCTCATTTCAAACTTCCCTTGCATAAGTTTAGAAAACTTCTTGCAGAGGATGTTATCTGTAGAGCCAAAAATAATGTCATTGACATAGATTTGCACTAGCAAAATCTTGCCTTTTATTTCCCTAAGAAATAATGTCTTGTCTATCTTTCGTCTAGTGAACTTGTTCTCAAGAAGAAAGGTAGACAGCGTCTCATACCAAGCTCGAGGAGCTTGTTTAAGAACATATAAAGCTTTTTGTAATAAGTAAACATAACTAGGATAAGTTGAATCAACGAAACCTTGTGGTTGCTCTACATACACTTCTTCCTTTATGTCACCATTTAGGAAGGCAGACTTAACGTCCATCTGATAGACGGTAAAGCCCTTAAGTGCAGCGTAGGCAAGAAATAACCTGATCGCCTCCAGTCTTGCCACTGGAGCATAAGTCTGGTCGAAGTCAATTCCTTCTTCTTGACGATATCCCTTTGCGACAAGTCTGGCTTTATTCTTTATGATGGTTCCATCTTCGTCCATCTTGTTCCGGTAGATCCATTTTGTACCAATGACGTTCTTACCCTTGGGTCTAGGAACAAGTGTCCAAACTTTGCATCATTTGAACTGATTTAGTTCTTCTTCCATGGCTAGGATCCAGGATGCGTCGGAGTTGGCTTCCTCAAACTTCTTTGGTTCAACCTGTGAAAGAAAACTTAAGTGTAAATTCTCGTTAGTTGTACCTCGACGAGTTCTGACGCCATCCCGAGGGTCTCCTATGATTTGATTAACGGGATGATCCTTCAAATGTCTGAACTCTAAAGTCCTTGCATCTGGGATCTCTTCAGCCACTGGAGTTGCATCTTCAGCCGGGATGTGTTCTTCATCTTGATCATCTATCTCTCCAATAGGGGTTGTAGAGGTGATCTTGATGAACGTCTCGTCTTTATCTTTAGTAATTTCATCCAAGCTAAGTTCCTTCAACTTTGTACCTGCATCTACACTAGGCACACTAGACGAGTTGCTGTGTAGCAGACTCATCTCATCAAATACAAGATGTATCGACTCTTCTACTACCAGAGTTTTTCTATTGAATACTCTATAGGCCTTACTATGGCTACTATAACCTACAAAAATACCTTCAAAGCTTTTCTCGCTAAACTTGGTAGTGTGATACTTACCGTTGTTAAGTACGAAGCACTTGCAGCCAAAGATTCTAAAATACGAAATGGTTGGTTTCCTGCCTTTCAAAAGTTCGTAAGGAGTCTTATCATGGTTCTTGTTGATGAGAGCTCGATTTTGCACGTGACAAGCGGTGTTGACGGCTTCAGCCCAGAAGTACTCTGGAAGTGAGGCATCACTTAACATGGTCCGGCAAGCCTCTATGAGTGTTCTATTCCTTCTCTCAGCTACTCCATTTTGTTGTGGAGTGCGAGGAGAGGAAAACTCATGAAAGATACCTTGACTTTCGCAGAATTCTGTCATGGCTCCAGATTTGAATTCCGTTCCATTGTCACTCCTGATTTTGACTACGGAACAGTTGTATTCATTCTGGATTTGCCTAACAAAATTTGTGAAAATTCTGAAGGTATCTGACTTGTATTTCAGAAAGAACACCCACGCAAAGCGCGAGTAATCATCCACAATAACCAACGTATATTCCTTACCTCCCAAACTTCTAACTTGCAGTGGACCAAACAAGTCCATATGGAGAAGCTGTAAGCTTCTATTGGAATCCTTGCCTATTATGCTTTTAAATGAACTCCTTGTTTGCTTGCCTTTGATACAGGCATGACAAGGGCTGTCCGTAACGCACTTGACATTGGGGGCATCACGTACTAAGTTTTGAGAGAATAATATATTAATAGTTTTGAAATTAATATGTGCTAGTCTCTTGTGCCATTGGTCAGCAAGAGATGCACTACTTTTTGCTAAAAGACATACTGGTGTAGAAGTGTCAATACAAATGAAATTTAAACAGAAAATATTTCTGCTTCGAGTGCCTGATAAAATAGTTTCCCGGTTATTAACCGATTTTATCAAACACTTGTCAGCATGAAATTCAACTACATATCCTTTATCGCATAGTTGGCTTATGCTGATGAGATTGTGTTCCAATCCTTCAACATAGGCTACATCCAAAAAGGAAACGCTACCGTTAGAAATCATACCATAGCCTTTAGTTATCCCTCGATCTGAACCTCCAAAGATGACCTTTGGTCCGTTGCAGACTGAGGTGAAATTCTGGAGTAGGCTTCTTGTCCCGGTCATATGCCGAGAACATCCGCTGTCCAAATACCAGATTGGCATTTTGGTGGCCTTTGGACATACCTGCAATTACAATCACTTAGCCTTAGGAACCCAAACACGTTTGGGTCCTTGGTCTCGAGTTAGAAAACTCCCCCTACGAGTATTAGCCTCATGAGTGGTCATTCTCACGTTGCTAACTTGAGGGGTTGCAGCATTACTAGGATTGAACCAACAATCGATGGCAAAGTGACCAATTCTGCCACAACACCAACAGTCGAACCTGTTGTATCTTTGCCTAGTGTATTCCTGCTTGATTTTCTGAAGTGATGGTCTAGCAGGAACCTTGATTTTGGAGGAGGAGGCTTCATGATGAAGACAGCTACATGAAGTCTTCTCCTTCATAGGCTTTTCCACAATAGGTTTTACCTTTGGTGTCTTCTTGATGTTATGACCATGAGCATAAGGTCCATAGCTTTGAAGTTGAATCTCTTCATAGGGTGCTTTGAAGACACTCTCGCCAAAGTTACGAGGACGAGTCCAACCTTGGTATCTTGACTTAGGCTTCTCAGGGATCGGCCTAGAAAAGTGTCCATAGGTAGACTCATAGTCGAGTTTGTTCGTAGGAAAGATAACTTTCTTGAACAGAACAGGTTCCAAGGGAGCTTTCCCTTTTTCTTCAGTTAGAGCCTTCTGGGCAGCCTTATTCTTTCTCTTGGCCTTGTTTCTCCTAGAGGATTTACTAGAAGAACCAATGTGGCCTAAGCCAGCACCCTTGGCCTTAGCTGAGAATTCAACAACGAGTGGAAGAACTGTCTTAGGCTTTGAGAAACTCTCAACAAGTTTCTTCTCAGCCTCAAGTCGTTGTTCCAACTCTTTGATGATTTCCTCTTTAAGGTCGAGGTGCTTGAGAGCTTGATTGTATTCATCTATAGCACTATTGAAGTTCTCTTGAAGAGAGTTAGTCTTAGCGACTTCTTCTCTCAAGTTGCTCTCACTAGCCTATAGAGATTTTATCTCTTTGGCTTGAGTTTTCACTACTCTACGACATTTTTCGTAGGTCATGAGCAACTCTTTATACTGGGCCATGAGTTCAGATTCATCTTCAGAGGAATAGCCCTCTTGCTCATTATCATCATCAGAATCAGAGAGAGGAGTGTGAGATTTTACCTCCCCAGTGAACTGGGGGACTTGTTCATCATCTGAGTGAGCCATGAGCCCAAAGTAAGCTTCCTCTTCTTCACTTGACTCAGATGAGTCGGAGTCGCTGAGAGTTTTGCTCTTCTTGGCTACTAGACTCTTCTCTGTCCTCTTCTTGTGGTATTAGGATTTCTTTTCCTCTCGTCTGCCGCCCTCTTTCTTCATGTGAGGGCAGTCCGCGATGACGTGACCTGGCTTATTGCAACAATAACAAACGATGTCAGTCGAAATCTGTTTGTTCTGTTTAGGGTTATACCTGTCATGGCTACTTGAGCCTTTCTTTCGTTGATCACCGTCACGTCGTAATCTTCTGAATGAGGCATCTTTGCCTCTCCATTGCTTCTTCTTATTTAAGAATTTCTTGAATTGCCGGGAGAGCAATGAGAACTCTCCTTCAGATAGTTCTGAGCCAAATGAGCTTGGATTAGATGATTCTTCTTCATCAGCTTCAGGAACTGGGGCAGGAGGGATAGCCTTTGTCTTCCTTGAGCTATCTGCCTTTAGAGCAACAGACTTCTCCTTGGATGCGGACCTGCTTATATCTTCTTCAGCTTTTCTTGAGTTGATTTGCAGCTCGTAAGACATAAGCTTTTCGAACAGATTCTGCGGGTCTGTCTCAGCTAACCTTCCAAACTCCCGAATGGCATATACCTTATTGTCCCATTCCTTGGTTAGGGATCTTAAGAATTTGTCATTGAGTTCCCCATTGGTGAAGACACGTCCATAAACTCTGAGGCCATTTACTATCTTGAAGAAGTTCTCAAAAGTGTCCGCTATGGCTTCCCTATGACCCTGCCTGAAGGCTTCATATTTCTGGTTCAGTAGGGACCTTCAATCATCCCTCACTTCTTCTGTACCTTCCATTAGAGTCACTATGGATTGCCACATCTCCTTGGCAGATTGGCAATGAATAAGATTATGCAGCATTGAGTCATCGACTGCACTTGCGATAATATTTTTTGCTTTCTTGTCCAAAGAGACAAGTGCAATCTCGTCCTTATCCAGATCCATCAATTTCTTTGGAACTTGCTTAGATGAATCTATGGAGGAGGTGGTCATAGGAATGTCGGGACCTTCTTCAACAATCATGAAGATCCGGGGATCTACTTCTTCCATAAAGAATTTAACTCTTTCCTTCCACATAGGAAAATTGTTCTTGGTGCAGATAGGGAGCTTAGCAAAATCCTTGGTCTTAATCATGCTTGAAATTTCTCTTGAGACAACTTGGTAAGGATTAGATCAAGGTGTTAACCTTTTAACGATCAACCTCCCTCTGATACCAATTGAGAAAACTAAGTTGTCTACCTAAATCACCTAGAGGGGGGTGAATAGGTGAAGTGCGTGTCAAATGCGGAATAAAAATTAACACAGCAAAGATCAAGCAATCAGACAGACGACAAGAGATTTATAGCGATTCCCCAATCTTGGGTATGTCCACTTTCCTCACCGATCTAGCAAGCCACTAGACTCGGCTACTCCACTAACTCGGATTGAAAACAATCCTACACCTCGGAACCACGTTCCTACAAAACTCGATCCAAATCGGATCTACACTCGGAAGATAAAGCCTTCCTACAAAACTCGGAGAAAAACTCCTACAAAGAAATTTGTTTGAAAAGAAAATACAAACAATATATTGCACAGATCTGGATCTTTGATAGTCTTCTTCCTTAAGAACTTTGGCTTGATCAGAATATGTTGAAGATGACTTGAGAGAGATCCACAGATCTGAAAAACGGAAACACCTCGATCGAGAAAATAGATTAGAGATCTTTGAGGCTCGGCGAGATCGAGTGATTATCTTTCGTCTGGATCGCTGGAGAAACAAAGTTGAAAGCAACGATCGGAGATCGTCGATCCAGACCTTCTTCCGTGAACGGCAATGGTGGCGGCGTGAGAAACTAGGGTTCACGGGAACTTTTCTCTTTCTTAAAAATAATAATCTCTGAAAACTTGTTATTAGTCAAATCTGAAAGGACCTATTTATAGGTGGACTCCAACGGTCAGAAACTTAATTAGGGATGACACGTGGACCAATCAGAAATGATTAATTCGAAATACACAGCGAAATTGTACTTGGAGAATTTCAGGAATAATTGAACAGATATACTCGAGACAGAGAAGAGACATACTCGAGTACAAGATGTTATATACTCGAGTGGATAGGAGGAGCATACTCGAGTATAAGAAGAGAAACTACTCGAGTGATTCAGAGATCAACACTCGAGTGATTTTAGAACTACTCGAGTATGAGAGTATATACTCGAGTAAAAACACTTAGAGAAAATTTCTCAGATAAAATAGGAAGAACTACTCGAGTAGAAGAGTTGGAGATACTCGAGTGAGGGGAAAGTGAACTACTCGAGTATCTGGGGAAGATTACTTGGGTAATCACTAAGCTACTCGAGTATGAAAAACTACTACTCGAGTACAGAGTCACTTACTCGAGTATATAGGGAACTACTCGAGTAGGTAGACTTAGAAACTTTCTGAGATGAAAAGTGCAGATCTACTCGAGTATCAACAGAACACTTACTCGAGTAACTAACCAACTACTCGAGTACAAGTTATCACCTACTCGAGTATAATACAGTCTACTCGAGTATGTAATCCAACTTACTCGAGTACAGACTCACTTACTCGAGTGAACAAACAAGGTACTCGAGTATGTGGACTTGAAGAAAATTTCTAATTTAAGGACAGAAGGATCTACTCGAGTATAAAATATGATCTACTCGAGTGACTAACTATCATACTCGAGTAAGCTTACCTACACGAGTATACAGAGTCTTCTCGAGTATGTCTAAGGATTTACTCGAGTACCAAGTCACTTACTCGAGTATATGAAAGAAGCTACTCGAGTATGTGGACTTAGAAAAAAAATTCTTCTGAAAAAAGAATAAACTTCAATACTTCAGTCCACCAATCCAAGTGCATGTAGGAAGTGTATTCCAATAGAGAGGCTATACATGGGCCAACACTTTGGATCACACAATGAGGGATTACATTGTATGGTCCTGTGTTTGGTGACCCATTATAGACTGACATTGGTCTAAACTTGGCAATAAAACCTGTACACATACAACTTAAGCACAATATCAAATACACCTTAATTCATCTTAGTTCAAGGTCTGACTTCCTACAAATCTGAGGTATTGTGGAGACAAATCCCAACAGAATGAAATACAGAGAATAATCATCTAAAAATTGTAACAAAATTCATACAAGTGTATAATGACCTTAAAGGTTTACTGCCCTAATTTTAGGTCTTCCTAATAAACAAAGAGATGATAGTAAATAAAATACTTTAAGGGGGCAAATCTATGAGTTATAAAGGAACAACAAAATATATTATTCCAAAATCCTCAATATGATTTTTTAAAGGCTCCTATGAGCCCTAAGATCTCTTTACCCAAGTTCCATGGCCTTTTATAAAGTTTTGATGGCTCATTGTGCTTACACAAGTGGGGTGCCCTAAACTAGGGTTAGGGTTTTGAGGGGTGTATCAATCTCCAAACCTCCTAAGATTTTGGTCAGAGGACTTTAACTTTACTAGTCCCCTTTCCACCAAAAATCACAACCATACAAGGGCATTTATCCCCATGCCCTTCACAAATCCCTCCAAGTCCAACCTAAAGGTTTGAACTTGGGTCCTAGGGCCTACCTACCCCAAACCACCCTATAAACCATATGGGGATGCTAAGGGTCAAAACAAACTAGTGTCCCAAGTTTTAGCCACTGGTTATGTGGTTTGGTCACCTAAAATCACAAAGTGCACTTTTGACCTAAATGCCCCTTAATGGGCAAAATTAGGGTTTACTCATTTCCTGACCAAATCATCTCCAAATGAGATGAAACTTTTTACAGAGCCTCCTTATGACCATAAGGGCCCTCCACCAAAGTTTTGGTGAATTTAGAGGTCAATAGACCCCTTAATTAAGGCATACCAAGATTATTAAATTTTTACAAAAACTATAGGAAAAAGTTCTCCAAAAATTTTTATTATTGGATATGTTATAGGCATAGGCCAGACTAACCTCCACCCAAAATTTCAGGTCATTTGAGTGTCTGGATTGATGGGGGAACTCAAAATGGTCTCTGAACTAGCCTAGGGACACCTTTCACCAAAATGGGTGTTGTGGTCTTACGACCTACCCAAATTTGATGGAATTAATTTTCAATTAAAGTAGACTCAAAGGGCTACAACTTTTGTGACTGGTCATTTTTCCTAAATCGGCATCTAAGTGCGGGATTTAATAGCATCAAAATGAGATTGAATAAGGATAATTAATTACTATAAATTATATATATATATATATCACTGTTCATCCTCTTCTTTACTCGAACCCGAGCAAAACCAGAAAACATACTTCCTGTAGCTTTTCTAAAGCTATTTCCCGGCCACCCAGCCACCTCCCTGGTAGGACACCACCACCACCTCTGTTGAGGTGAGGGCTACCGTCGGGCGGCGGCACGGCCGCCGGAGTGGAGGTTTCCGGCAAACCCGACCACCAATAATTTTGGAATAGCCATGAGGAGCTCACCCAAATCTAACTCTGTTGAGTTCAATTTCTCTCCTAAGATGTTTCTAAGATCTACCCAAAAGAAAAGATGTAAGGGAGGACCTTGTTTGCGGTTTGTAGACGAGCCGATCGTCGGGAAGCCATTGGCGCGGTGGTGGCATCGCCGGAAATCTTCTACAGCACAGTACAAAGCTCCAATCCATCGGGTCAGGGTTGAAACTTCATCTCTAAGTCTAGGAAGTCTTTTAAAGGGAAGAAATGGGGATGCGGGTGGGTATAGGCTGTCTAGCCATTAATGCCTCATTAAAAGCATGCTTCGGCCATGGTGGAGGGGAGATGAAACGGCTCAAAATAGCTGGAGAAAGGATGGAAACCCCTCCTCTCCCCATGAGGACTTGAATCCAACCATTACTTGGCAAAAAATAAGGGGCCAAGCTTGAATGCTAATTTAATAGCGATGCAAGCCATCGTTCGGCCATTGCTGGAAGAAGGAAGGTGGCTTCCACGTAGCATTAGGCTAATGGGTCATTTAATCCTAAGTCTTAATTAATAGAATGGCTAATCAATCTCTGGGTTAATCAAGATTAAAAGGAGGAAACAGCTGAACTAAACCACTAGCATGCTTCCCGAGCGGCCCGCTCCGTACAGCCTAGTCAGCACAAGGCAGAAAAAAAAATCTGACATGACGTTGAGTGCAGTCAGCTCACTCAACGCCATATGGTCCATGGCGTTGAGTGAGCTTGACTCACTCAATGTCGTGAAACCAAGAGGATTAAAGATGACATGGCATTGAGTGAGTCAGGCTCACACAACGCCCGAGCCTAAAGATCCTTCTAAGTACAAAAGCTATATTCTTGGACTTCCTAGGGTTTTGTAATGACAACCAATCCTAGGGGTCTAGTTGGAAATGGGATGCTACAAATCCCAAAAAACAAAACAAAGATTTCATCCCCGAAATAAAGGTTAAGCCCACAAGGGCTCCTATCGAAGAAAAGAAGCTTGTAACATCCCATGAGAAGTGAAAGATTACATCACGACACCATGTTTGCTAAGTGTGGTTTAAAGGGAAGCTCAAATCTATGACTAATTCACCAAATTGGCAAAGTCGAGACCCCAATAAACAAAAGGTTAGCACCTACTTTTGAAAGTCCAATCCTACTAGTTTAAAACAGGAAGGTAAATTAAACAACCTGAGAGGTTGTGAGGTATACCTAGCTGAACAGCTCTGGATACTTTTGTCGCATCAGGTCCTGCGGTTCCAATGTATGCTCCTCCTGGCCGTGGTTCCTCCACAGAACTTTGACTAATGGAACCTTCTTGCGACGCAAGATCCGTACTCCTCTGTCATCGATCCGAACCGGCTCCAAGTGAACTGACCGGTCTGAAGTTACCGGCCCATCTATGGTCAAAATCTGTTACTCCGGGCGTAGTAGAGCCCTCCTAAGTGAAGAAATATGGAACACGTCGTGTAAGCCTACCAGTTTCGGTGGCAACTTCAGCTTATAAGCTAGGGGCCCGATCTGCTCTAGGATCCTGTAAGGGCCCATATACCTAGGGCTGAGCTTCTTCTTCCGACCACGCACTCGTGAAACTCCGTGCATAGGCCGAATCTTCAAGAAAACCTGGTCTCCCACCTGAAACTCTACCTGACAATGTCGGGCGTCGTAGTACTTTGCCTGTCGCCTTTGTGCTTCCAGCATTCTGTCCCGTATCAGTCTCAGCAGAACCTCGGTGTCTTCGATAAAATCCGATCCCAACACCTTCGGATCCTCATCCTGAATCCATGAAAGAGGAGTCCTGCATCTCCTTCCGTACAAAGCTTCATACGGAGCCATCCTTATGCTGGATAGGTAGATGTTGTTATAGGAGAACTCGACTAGTGGTAAAAGTTTCTCCCAAGGTTTGTTTCGATCCAAAATGCATAGCTTTAGGAGGTCCCCCAATTTCCGGTTGGTGCGTTCTATCTACCCATCAATCTGGGGATGAAAAGCTGTGCTGAAGGTTAGTCGCATGCCTAAGTAAGTCTGCACGGATCTCCACTCCCTAGATGTTAGCTAACCATCCCGATCCGACACGATCGTTCTGGGCACACCGTGGTAACGAATGATCTGCTATACGAATCTCTGCACCAGTACCCCAACCGAGTCATCTTTTCGGATCGGAATGAATCTAGCCACCTTCGTCAGCCGATCAACGATGACCCAAATATAATCATTTCCCATCCGTGATCGGGGGAGGACATGAATGAAATCCATCACGATGTCCTCAAATTTCCACTCCGGCACCGGAAGTGGCTGTAGCCATCCTACGGGGTTCCTGTACTCCGCCTTCACCAGCTGACATGCCTCGCAATGAGTCATGAAGTATGTAATGTCCTTCTTCATCCCTGGCCAAAACATCGTCTTCTTCAAGTCGGTCGTCATCTTGGTGATCCCCGGGTGCATAGAATATCTGCTACAATGTACTTCCGCCATGATGTCCTCCTGAATCTGGCCTCCTGTGGGTATATAGACCCTTCCTCTAAAATATAGCAATCCATCTCTCAGTGAATACTCTCCCATCGAACCCTCCTCCAAGGCTTGGAATATCGGCTCTTCTCATGCATCTGTCCTCTGTCCATCCTGGATGCGGTCCCGAATATCATCTATGGCAACTATCGATGCTAGATACTCCATATACCATTCTGGATCATTCTCGGACACTAGGGATATCTACATATCTCTGAAAGACCGGACTAGCTCTATGGACATCAGATGTGGTCCCTTCCCTGTGGTATCTCATCTCTGGCTCAAAGCATCTGCCACCACATTCGCCTTCCCGGGATGGTAGTGCATGGTGTATTGGTAATTCGACAGGAACTCCACCCAACGTCTCTGATCGTTCTTTGCTCCTCGACCCTGATCCTCCACTGGCCATTTTCGGCCCCGAGTAGCTTGCCAATCAGCCTCTATCTTCTTGGCCATCTTTAACATTTGAAGTATTGACCCATCAGATACGAACAGTAGGGCCTCCCTCAAGTCCTCCCACAGGCCCTTATAGAACCTCTTGAGGTATCCTGCCTCATCCAGCTGATAGGAGTCCGCAAACTGGGCTAAATGGTTTATCTCCTGGTGGTACTCTACCACAGTCTTATTGCCCTGCTTCAGCTGCAGGAACCTGTCCTCCAGCTCATCCTTAGCCGACTGTGGAACAAAATGCTCCAATAACGCGGCCTTGAACTCCTCCCAAGTAATCTCTTCAATTTTCATATCTGCAAAGGTCGTGTCCAGTGATGTCTTCCACCATCTCTTGGCGTGAGACTCCAAGTAAGAGACAACCAATGGCAATCTCTCCTCCCAGGGGCACCGTATCCCTGTCAACATCTCGTACATAATGTCTAGCCATTCTTACATCCAGACAGCTGACTCTATCCCTAAGAAGGATGGGGGAGAGAGTCCTCGGAAGATGCTCAGCCAGTTGGCCCCCGAGATTGGCTGCGGGATCGGATCCTTCTGGGCCCTGAAAGACTCCAGAATGGCTGTCAGAGTCTGCCCCATCTCCGACTGTAGGAATAGAGTGGGGAATGGGGGAGGTGGTGCAACATTCGGAGTCTGCCGGACTCCGCCCTATTGTGTAGGCTGTGTTGTAGGCTGCATATTAAAAACTGTCTGTAAGAAATTGACTCAAGCTTAATTAACAGTGGACAATTACATGTGATCCCCAAATGGGCACAACATGCTTCCGCTGCTTAGTTTGTCCCCAAACTAAACTCGAGTGGGGGTGACCCAGGGTTAGTGGACTGCTACTCTTCCGATCGAGGTTTGCTCTGATACTACTTGTAAGACCCCTTTTTTTTAAAACACCGGGGTCTTAGGCCCAGAACCACCGCTTTGTGGTGACACCTTCACGCCCTGAAGGGTCATCACCACAAAGCGCTGATTCTGCCGGCCAATTCGATCACAGAAAGGTAGCATAATAAAGTAAACGCAAGTCCATAGAAAATCACATATGAGTAATAATATATCCACGAAGGGAGAGTCCACAGAATATAAATGTTCTAAAAATAAGGGCTTAAGCCCGATACATCAAATCCTCACTACATGGTCACTCAATAGGAAGCAAAATAAATCACTACTGGAATCAGGGACTCACATTCCAAGCCGTCTGAACTCCTGAGCTAGACTGCCCTATCTCCAAACGGGCCGACCTCCGGGGCTGCTGCTCCATGCTGGGCTCCATAGTCCCCTAAAATGTAATGGTTTGAAAACCGTTAGTCTATAAGAGTAATCCCTATTATCCCCCACCCCTTCCCCCATGGCTCCTAGGCACCGAGCGGGAAGGAAGCAAGGGGAGGACTTGATGGTGGAGAGTAATCAAGAAACAGATGACAGCGGACCTATAATAGCAGTTTTATAGTACATGTGGAAGTAAAGTAAAGTATGAAAAGTAACCTTAACTTATGTGCGAAAATGCACAAGCCAAGGGATCTTTTGCAGGGTTCCCATCATATAAAGAGTCTCATACCAATTTATACGATGGGGTGTCGGTTATTAACAGTAATATATATATGAAGAATTTTACCTTAATTTATAAACTTGCCCACACAAGCTTATAGATTAAGGGGTCGTTTTACAAGTCCTATTGTGTAAGCATCCCATACCACTTACACAATAGGTGACAAGGGTTATATGCAATGATTATGTTATGACATGCAAGTGGGTATGATATGATCATGCAAGTGCAACTCACCCACCCGACTCTGTGTACACAGACCTTTAGTTCCCTATTTCTGGAGCCTCACCTCCCAGGATACCTCCGTAGTGGCAGACGGAAGCGGTGGGTTGGGCCTCGCCCATCTCTAAACCAATAAAGCACTACCGATCAGACCTATCGTACGCCTCAACGCTTGGTGCACAAAGCGGACTCCTGCGTACTCTTGCTGGCTGGCGCACTAGACTTTTGTTGGCGAAGTGCTAACCACACTTGCCGAGTCAGCGTATTGGTGTCGGTGCATCGACCCTCCAATACCGAAGAACCACCACCTTATCTTTTTTTTAATGCACATGCAATATTTAATGTGTCCAACAACCGAGCCAAAGCTCCACGGACCAAACTGTCAAACTCAAAAGTAACCGAGCTGAAGATCCCCGGACCAAACTGTCTGTCTTAAATCTAACCGAGCCAAAGCTCCCAACAATCTTCCTGTGTTAATAGTGTTTGTGAAATGTGGAACCCTAATTACTAAGTTACACTTTCTATTTGTCAATACAGTTTACGTTATCCCAGGACTGCCCCCGGCATACCCCGTAAAGGGCTCTCAAATGACACTACGAACTATGATGGTAGTTGAAGCCCATCGTTCCCTTTCGCAAGACACTTATTGTTATTGGTTGATTCCCTTTACCCATTCCTTTCTCATATTACAGTAGGCTAATCCTAGGGTGATTTTGACTCTTCCTCTCCTCAGGGAAGACGATCTTTCGTCAAACCCGAGCGCCTCTAAAATCTAACACAACCACTTCTCACTACTCTTCCTATCCTTCTATGGTGAACTCATCCACATCTATCCAACCCAGCAAAATGACTAACTCCTACACCATGTCCAATCATATCCCATTGCAACTAACCCAATTTGTCAAATGCAGACCAACCTAGGCTATATGTCGAACCGGATAGGAGATAATCCAACCAATCATCGAAATGCCCTAAATTATTTATTGGAGACTTATCCTTGTACAAATAGACAAAATCTAGAAAATTGTAATTTTCCTATTTTATCTGGCATTTAATTAATTTCCTTAAAGCTTCCAAGGGCTACCAGTTTTAACATGAACTACAAGATTTAATCAAGCAATGGTCATCCAAAAATTATGAGCTCTACATAATGCTAACATGTCAAAGAATTTTAGGTTTCACTAATTTTCCTCAAAAGTTGGCCTCTAATTAATTATTCTAAATTTATTCTAAAATTATCTAAACAAGTTTGACTAAAGAAGAAAGTACTATAATCCACCATCAGAAAATTATGAGAAAATTACCAGACTATCATAGTGTCCATTAAAGCCTACTGACCAAAAATTATAATTTTACAAGGCCTAAAAGTATTAAATTAAAATCATTAAATGTTTCTACAAAGTACAAGCCTTGTGAAACAACCCCTATAATCAGACCTCCAAAAATTATACAATAAATCTCAAAGGTTTGTGAAGTCATGAAAAGTCTTTTACCTAAGTTTCACAATTTTTCAGTGACTGAGAAATCCATAATAAATGCTTGACTATTTTAGGCAAATTGGTAGCTTGTGAATGAAATACAGAGAATAATCATCTAAAAATTGTAACAAAATTCATACAAGTGTATAATGACATTATAAGTTTACTGCCGTAATTTCATGTCAACCTAATTAACAAAGAGATGATAGTAAATAAAACACTTTAAGGGGGCAAATCTATGAGTTATAAAGGAACTAGCAAATATATTATTCCAAAATCCTCAATATGATTTTTTAAAGGCTCCTATGAAGCCTAAGATCTCTCTACCCAAGTTCCATGGCCTTCTACTAAGTTTTGATGGCTCATTGTGCTTACACAAGTGGGGTAAGCTAAACTAGGGTTAGGGTTTTGAGTGGTGTATCAATCTCCAAACCTCCTAATATTTTGGCAAGAGGACTTTAACTTTACTAGTCCCCCCTCCACCAAAAATCACAACCATACAAGGGCATTTATCCCCATGCCCTTCACAAATCCCCCCAAGTCCAACCTAAAGGTTTGAACTTGGGTCCTATGGCATACCTACCCCCAAACAACCCTATAAACCATAGGGGGATGCTAAGGGTAAAAACAAACTAGTGGCCCGAGTTTTAGCCACTTGTGATGTGGTTTGGTCACCTAAAATCACAATGTGCACTTTTGACCTAAATGCCCCCTAATGGGCAAAATTATGGTTTACTCATTTCCTGACCAAATCATCTCCAAATGAGATGGAACTTTTTACAGAGGCTCCTTATTACCCTATGGGACCTCAACCAATGTTTTGGTGAATTTGGAGGTGATTAGACCCATTAATTGAACCATACCAAGATTATTAAATTTTTACAAAAACTATAGGAAAAAGTTCTCCAAAAATTCTAATTTTTAGATATGTTATAGGTATAGGCCAGAATAACCCCCACCCAAAATTTCAGGTCATTTGAGTGTCTGGATTGATGGGGGCACTCAAAATGGTTTCTGACCTATCCTAAGGACACCTTTCACCAAAATGGGTGTTTTGGTCTGAACACGTACCCAAATTGGATGAAATTAATTTTAAATTAAAGTAGACTCAAAGAGCTACAACTTTTGTGACGGGTTAATTTTCCTAAATCGGCCCCTAATTGATAGATTTAATAGCATCAAAATGAGATTTAATAAGGATAATTAATTACTATAAATTATATATATAAATATATATATCAATGTTTATCCTCTTCTTTACCCGAACCCGAGCAGAACCAGAAAACATACTTCCTGTAGCTTTTCTAAAGTTATTTCCTTACCACCCAGCCACCTGCCTGGCCGGCCACCACCACCATCTCTGTTTAGGTGAGGGATACCGTCGGGCGGCGGCACGGCCGCCGGAGTGGAGGTTTCCGACGAACCCGACCAACCATAATTTTGGAATAGCCATGAGGAGCTCACCCAAATCTCACTCTGTTGAGTTTGATTTCTCTCCTAAGATTTTTCTAAGATCTACCAAAAAGAAAAGAAGTAAGGGAGGACCTTGTTCGCGGTTTGGAGACGAGCCGATCGTCGGGAAGCCATTGGCGCGGTGGTGGCGTCGCCGGAATTCTTCTACAGCACAGTACAAAGCTCCAATCCGTCGGGTCAGGGTGGAAACTTCATCTCTTAGTCTAGGGAGTCTTTTAAAGGGAAGAAATGGGGATGCGGGTGGGTATAGGATGTCCAGCCTTTAATGCTTCCTTAAAAGCATGCTTCGGCGATGGTTGAGGAGAGATCAAACAACTCAAAATAGCTGGAGAAAGGCTGGAAACCCCTCATCTCCCCATGATGACAAGAATCCAGCCGTTACTTGGCAAAAACGAGGGGCCAAGCTTTAATGCTAATTTAATAGCCATGCAAGCCGTCGTTTGGCCATGGCTGGAAGGAGGAAGGTGGCTGCCACCTGGAATTAGGCTAATGGGTCATTTAATCCTAAGTCTTAATTAATAGAATGGCTAATCAATCTCTTGGTTAAGCAAGATTAAAAGGAGGAAACAGCTGAATTAAACAACTGGCAAGCTTCCCGAGCGGCCCGCTCCGTATAGCCTAGTCCTCACAAGCCAGAAAAAAAATCTGACATGGCGTTGAATGCAGTCAGCTCACTCAACGCCATTCGGTCCATGGCATTGAGTGAGCTTAACTCACTCAATGTCGTGACCCCGAGAGGCTTAAATCTGACATGGCATTGAGTGAGTCATGCTCACTCAACTCCCGAGCCTAAAGATCCTTCTAAGTACAAAAGCTATGGTCTTGGACTTCCTAGGGTTTTGTCCTGACAAAACCACTCCTAGGGGTCTAGTTGGAAATGGGATGTTACAACTAGTGTCTTCAATTTCCACATGCTCTCTCATAAAGTGATACCTATGTTAGAACCGATGGTTCACATATCCTTAGTTTGATAAAATCAATTCACATGTTGTATTTAATCACATAGTGTGTTTTGTATAGTGTCCAGGTTTACAAGTTAAAGTATAGCAATGAGAGTCTCTTTAGGAACCTACTGCCGGGTGGTAGGAGTTAACGTCGGGCGGTAGCTTGAATTTATTCGACAAACCTCTCGGGAACTTACCGCATCGAGTTAGTCTTACCGCTCGCGCTAGCCAGAGTAATTAATTCAGCAAAGCTCTCGGGAACCTACCGTTCAGTCGTCAACTTTGTACCACGTCGCGCTAGTACGATTAACTATGAGACTAACGCCGGCGATACCGAATGCGATAGTTAGAGGAATTAATTCACCAAAGCTCTCGGGAACCTACCGCGTCGTGCTAGTCTTACCGCTCGTACTAGCCTTCTCGACGAGCGTCGAGAACATCGACTCAAAAGCGTCGAGTGCATCAAGACATGTCTACCGCGAGGCGATAGCTTATTACCGCGCCACGCTAGCATGTATAAAGGGAAAATATTTGTTTTAAATATCTTTCCATTTTTATAGGATAGTTCTCAGCATCAAGCATGCGAATCTACCGCCGGGAGCTAGTCTTACCACCGGTGGTAGCCTATTTTCATAAAGATGTCTAAAAGACTTCTCGTCTTCTACATTCAAGACAAAGACAAAAAGAGACAGAGTACTATCATTCCTAGGGTTCGGCCGCCTCCCTGTTGTCCATTTCACCATCCCCGTCGAAAGAAAAGGAAACCGTCTCCCTCCCATTTACGAACGAAGAACTCCGGCGAGTGAAGAACAACAATGACTACAAAGAGTCGACCGGTTGCAAGTACATGATGACTTCAAGAACCGGTTGCAGATCGCTCAATAAAGAGAGCTTTTTGAGGGAGATTTGAACTTAGATCTTTTTACTTTGTGTTTTACTTTTTGTTCTCCCTTAGTACTCTTGTTGTGAGGAAAATCGACTAGTGAAGGTCGTTGGGATCTGGGAATGATTCCATGAGAAATCGACACTAGGTAGGAATGTCTAGATCAGATGATCTAGCGGGGTTCTTAGACACCTCCTTGCATTAGGGTGAAGAGTCGGCTCATAGAACTTTCTTGGAGGGAAAGGGAGAGAGCCAATCGGTCCGCTGTGTGGGTCGGTATATAAAACCAAAAGTGTTTCTAACTTTACCGCCTTCGATCTCCAGCGTAATGGAGATCACAGTTTTGTAATTGTTATGAACATTTTTTGATTTAGTCCTTTAATAAAGTTAATATCATGTTTCTGTTCATTGCTCGTTGCATTGAGATTACTAGACGGTAATTCTCCAAAGGGGGTGCAGATCTCCAAGAAGGAGTGTTTATAGAAAAATGAGCCCAGTAATCTACCGCCACGCGTTAGATACCTAATGCCATGTAGTAGCTTCCTGAACTAGTTTTACTTTGGAACGAAATAACTTGAATTTCTGATAAATAATGCAAACCTTGTTCACCCCCCTCCTCAAAAGTTGGTCACTAGATCCAACAACCTAATCTCGATATGCTTTGTCCTATTGTGAGAGATAGTATTCCTAGCAATAGAGATTGCACTACTTGAATCACAATATAATGAAGTATTACTTAGATTTAGGTTTTAGTCTTGGAGATGGTGTTGGATCCATAACAACAGAGCATAGCTACTTCCTGATGAAATATATTCTAACTCTGATGTTGATATTGCAACACTAGTTTGTTTCTTGCTACTCCAAGAAACTAGTCTTCCACCAAAGAACTGACAGGAGCCTAAAGTGTTGTTCCTGTCCTCTCTTTGACCTACAAAATCTGAATCTGAATCTGAATACCCAGTTAGCTTAAAATCACTATTACTAGGGTACCATAGGCCAAGATCTATTGTTCCCTAAAGATATCTCAGAATTCTTTTTGCAGTGGAAAAATGAGACCCTTGGGGCATGCCTGGTATCTAGCACAGACACATGCAGCATACATGATGTCTGGTCTACTAGCAGTTAGATAGGGGAGGGAGCAAACTATGCCTCTATACATTGTTTCATCAACAGGTTTCCCTATCTCATCCATGTCTATAAACATACTTGACCCCATGGGAGTTTTCCTTGTGGAGGCACACTCCATATAAAATTTTGTTATTAACTCTCTAGAAAACTTAGATTGAGAGATGGATAATCCATCCTAATATAGTCTTACTTGGAGGCCCAAGAAGTACTTGAGCTCACCCATACTTCTCATCTCAAATTTCTCATGCATAAGTTTGGCATACTTTTTGCAAAGGTTATTATCAGTCGGCCCAAAGATTATGTCATCTACATAAATCTATACTAGGATGATCTTGCACTTTGATTCCCTTAGGAATAGAGTCTTCTCTATCTTTCCCCTTGAGAATTTGTTCACAATAAGAAAGCTAGACAGTGTTCCATACCATGCCCAGGGGCATATTTCAACCTATACAAAGCTTTCCTAAGTCTATAAACAAAATCAAGAGAGTTAGTTTTAACAAAACCTGAAGGCTGCTCAACATATACCTCTTCTCATAAGTCATTATTTTGGAAGGCTGACTTCACATCCATCTGGTAAACATTGAATCCCTTGTGGGAAGCATATGCAAGGAACAGTCTGATGGATTCTAGCCTAGCTACTGGGGTAAAGGTTTGATCCAAATCAATACCTTCTTGTTTATAACCCTTGGCTACCAGTCTAGCTTTATTCTTAATTATAACACCATTTTCATCCAACTTATTCCTTTAGATCCACTTTGTTCCAATTATGTTATGTCCTTGAGTTCTGGGGACCATCTTCCAGACCTTACTTCTTTTGAGTTGATTCTTTTCCTCTTACATTGCCACAATCATATATATATATATGTTGGCATATGCAAATCTCTTGGGCTCAATCTAAGACAGAAAGCTAGAGTACATAGCTATGTTCATGCTTTTGCTCCATATTGTAACCCCTTTGCTATCATCACTAATGATTTGATGTCTGGGATGATCCTTTAGATGTCTAACTGCTGTTGGCAATCTCTCTTAAACATCATTGATTTCAATGGTTGGATCCTGCTGATCTTCATCCACATCATATGTGCTTTGTCCTCATTCTGAAATGCATATACCTTCATCTTCATCTTGGGCAGCAGGAGGATCATCCTTTATGGATAGTTTGTCCATCACCTTCTCTATACCTACAGAACTAGAAGAGTTTGGAAGCTCACTGTTAAGCATAGAAGATTCATCAAAAACTATATTTATAGACTCTTCTATAACTTGATTTTTTGAAGTTATAGATCTTATATGCTTTGCTCTGATTGTTGTACCCAACAAATATTCCTTCATAGGATTTGGCATAAACTTAGTCAAATATGACTTCCCATTGTTTAGCACATAGCATTTACTACCAAAGATCCTGAAATAAGCAATGTTTGGTTTTATGCCCTTCAAGATCTCATAAGAAGTCTTCTTGTGATATTTGTTGATAGAAGCCCTATTCAGGACATGACATGCAGTATTTATTGCCTCAACCCATAAATATTCTGGGAGAGATGTGTCATGTAGCAATGTCCCGCAAGCCTCTATGAGAGTTCTATTTTTCTCTTAGCTATCCCATTTTGCTGAGGAGTTAAAGGTGAAGAAAATTTTGGTTGAATCCCTTGGCCTTCACAGTATTTTGTCATGCCTTTAGAATGAAATTCAATACCATGGTCACTTCTAATTTTGACCAAAGAATTGTCCAATTCATTCTAAATTTGCTTGATAAAAGTCCTGAAGATGTCCAAGATTTCAGACTTTTTCTTCAAGAAGAAGACCCAGGAAAACCTGGAGCAGCCATCAACTATTATAAGTGTGTAGACTTTCTTACCTAGACTATGAACTGGCATAAGACCAAACAAGTCCATATGCAGGAGTTAAAAGCACCTCACAGAATCCTAGGACCCAATGCACTTGAAGTATTCTTTTGTCTACTTGCCCTTTTGACAAGCATAACAAATGCCCTCCTTGGTGCATCTTATGTTGCGACCATTTTTAACTAGCTATTCACTGAAGAGATTACTAATGGTCTTATAGTTCAAGTTAAGAAGTCTCGTGTTCCATTGTACATAATATGATACTTTCTCATTTGTAACTAGACATATAGGAGAGTCTTTACTTAAACATAAAAAGTTTAAACAATAAACATTTCCACTCCTAGTTCCTATCAAGATGACCTTTTGGTCACTTGACCTCTTAATTTGACACTGATCCTTGTTGAAAACAATGACATAGCCAAGATCACAAAGGTTGCTTATGCTTATCAGGTTATGTTGCAACCCGTATACATAAGCCCCTTTTGTAATTGAGACTATGCCATTGGTGATCATACTATATCCCTTAGTGACTCCTCTGTCTGAACCACCAAATATTACTTTAGGTCCATTCTTTACTAGAGTTTAGTCCTTTAGATTGCTCCTTGTTCCAGTCATGTGCCTAAAACATCAACTGTCCAAGTACTATATAGGAGTATGGGCATTTGGACTATCCTACAAAACATAATTTAGGTAACCTTAGGACCCCAAGAGGGTTTGGATCCTTGGTGCATGTTAGTCTGAAATTGAACATGTCTACCGACAACTTTTCTAACAGGAAGACAACCTCTTTACCTAGGTATATTTTGATTGTGCCCACAATCTATGGCAAAGTGACCCACTTTACCACAACACCAACACTCATGGATATTGTATCTCCTCTTATGAATATCACTTGTATACTTGCAAAAAGTAATTTGTTCTGAAGGGAGAGAAACAACCCTCTTCAAGATTCTCTCAGCAAGGAGTTAAGTCTTCTAGAAGATGTACTTGGCAAAATTTTAATACCATCCATAGCATTCTTCTTTGAAGTAGACAAGTTGTTGATGGCATCAGAGATAGCTAAGTCAGGCTTTTTGTCTGACTTACCTTTGGTCTTAATTTTTGCTAAAAAGCTTGATCACAACCCACTGCCTTATTTTTGAGTGAAGGGGCTAGGGTACCAAAGACAAATGGTCCATGATGGGACATCTGAATTTCAACATGTGGTGCCTTAAAAGCACTCATCCCCTTGTTATACCTTCCACCATAGCTGTGAACATTTTTGTTCACACTTGTAGATCTTCCATTAACCTAGTGACCATAGATACTTTCTTGGTCATACTCATTTGATGGCAACACTACTTTCTTAAAAGAGATGGGAGGCTGAATTGGAGCTTTGCCTTTCCATTTGGAATGGGCAACTTTAGGATTCCCCTTAAACCCAAGACCTCCCTTATTCTTTTGAGATGTAAATTAGTCTATTAGCCACAATCCTTTTCTCCCTTTGGATCTTCTCTTCAAGATCCATGATGATTGTGTTCTTATGGTTAATGGTCCCAATCTTGATGATTGTGATGGACTTCAGTTGGCTGAATTCCCTCATTTTTTGATCTAGCGAACATGCTAACTCAGCCTGTTGGGAAGTAGCTAGCTATAGGGAGATAATCTCCTCAGCTTATTTCTTGTACAACCTCTTGCTTATTTTCAAAGAATCCATAAGGGCACAATACTTATCAATCAGTTGATTGACATCTACCTCAGATTCTGACCCATCTTTATCACATGATGAGGATGCATCAGAATTGGGACAAGTCTCAAAATCAGTTTCAAAGGAGGATCTAGATGGAGAATGTACCTTATCTAGACAAAGCTGATCCAGGCAAGATTCTTCATTAGACATGGACATTAGCCCATAACTATTGTTAACATCTTCATCCACCTTAGTATCACTGTCTAAATGTGATAAAGGGGCCCTGATACCTATCCTGGAGCAAGATAGTCTTCATCTTCATCAGCAATGGTAGTAAATAGCCCAATGTTGGCTTCCACTTCTTCAGAGTCTAAAGTTGCTGAGTCACTTTGACTCCAGCTCTTTTCATTCTTAGCAATGAAGTTCTTTTCCATATTGTCATTATAATGGTGGTGCTTCTTCTCACCATTCTCCTTTCTCTTGACAGGAAAATCATCTATGACATGCCCTGGCTTGCTACAGCAATAGCAAACAATTTTGGAGGAAAACTATTTACGGGGTTTAGAATTATACCTATCTCCCTTGGAGAGCATCTGATCTGACTAGTGATGATCCTTCTTGTGTTGTGAAGAGGAAGAAGGTTTGTTCCTCTACTACTTTCTCTTCATCATCTTCTAGAACTGCCTAGAGAAGGCAGCAAACTCTCCATCAGACATGTTGCTGTCAGATAAGCTTGGTTCAGTGCTGTCTGAATCAGCAGGCCTCCTTAGAGGAGAGGCAATCCTCTCCTTGCTCTTCTTAGAGCTATCAACCTTGAAGGCAACAGTCTTCTCCTTGGCTTGATCTCTACTAGTGGTCTCCTCTTCCTTTCTGGCAAATGACTGCATCTCATAGGAAAGCAACTTTCCAAATAGTGTGTGTGGAGGTGTTTCTGCTAGCTTAGCAACCTCTCTTATTACAAATATCTTGGTGTACCAGTATCTTGTGAGAGATCTGAGGAACTTGTCAATCAGCTCATAGTTATTTAAGACCCTTTTATAGTCCCTCAATTCATTCACAATTCTAAAGAACTTTTCATAGAATTCTACAATGCTGTCCTTCTTGCCCTGCCTGAAGGGTTCATACTCTTTGTTAAGTATGGATTTCCTATCATCCCTTACTTCTTCAGTTCCTTTCATGCAGACAATCAAAGTGTACCACATTTCCTTGGAAGTCTTGTTGGGTATAAGATTCCGGAATATAGAATCATCAATGGCACTAACAATCATGTTATATACCATCTTGTCCATTATAGCTAGTAGAATCTCATACATGGTCATCTTAAAATATTTCTTAGGTGTCTGGAAAGTAGCATCTAGAGCTGAGACCGTCATGGGAATGAAAGGACCCTCTTTAACTGTTAATAAGATTCTAGGATCAGATGCCCTCATGAACAATCTGACCCTCTTTTTCAAGATGCCAATGTTCTCTTTCCTATAGATAGGAAGCTTCATGGACCCCAACCCCTTATGATTCCCTCCTGAACACATAAGAATAAACTTAAGCTACTCTTGGATATCAACTCATACGGTTAAGTCCTATTTGATAAACCTCCAACTGATACCTCATGAAAGTCTTTAGTTTCAAGAGTATCTAAACACCAAGAGGGCGGTGAATAGGTTTTTAAGTCTTTCTAGTGATTTCTTTTCACTTTCCTATTTTACTGAGTTGTGATTTATAGTTAATAGTTAGCTTTCTAGAACACAACCAGCACAAAAGTATTTTATAGTGGTTCCCTAGAGTATGGGTACATACACTGTCCCTCCCACCTTTCTAACAGATTGTTAGACAAGGAAAATTTCTCCAAACTCAGCTCCAAGAGCTTACAACATAGATACCTTAAGATCTCTCATACTCCTACAAGTCCAAAACTATGGCCCATGGCCCTACAGCTCAGAGATACAATCCCCTACAACTCAGTATTCTCCACAAGATTACCTACCTCAAAATTTGGGAAAAGTCCTACACTCAGGCTTGGAGGAAAGCCCTACAACTAAGAGAGAATAACCCTCCTACCTAAGATCTGAACCAGATCCTACCTCAGGCCAAAGACCCTACCACTCAGATTCACACCTGAATCCTACAACTCAGGAACACAGGCCCTATCACTAAGCCATTATTATTTAGGCTTACAACTCAGATCTATTAAGATCCTACAGAATGAAGATGGTTGTAGTTGATATAAGACACATGAGAGATAAACTCTGTGTCTTACTCATCTTGAACTGAGATGATTCTATCCTCCTTTCTTCATAACACCAGGAATGTATCTTTAGGAATAGTTTTGCTTGGGCTGTGGAGATACTACAACAAGGGTTTGCTTGTGCTACAACTTCTAACTGAGAGAGAAAGTTCTCTGAACTTGCTGTTGAAGATCAGAAACTCAATAACTTTATTTCTTGAACTTTCTGATCAGTAGTTTGAATAACCTCTTAAAGCTCTACAACCATGTCGAGAGGAAGAAGATGAAGTTTTATACTTCCTAAAAGTTATTTTCTTCTTTTTGATCTGTGCCTTCTCTCTCTCTCCGTCCAATGGCACTTTGAACATTGGGACCACCAGTAGTTGGTAGCTACAACTTTTCTTTAGAATTAAATATAGTACACAGGCAAGTGACGACATTTGTCGTGTACTATTCACTTCCCGCAACATTTGAATTTCTGCTGACGTCAGCGCATGTGGACTTAGTGAAATTCAAACAATTCAGCATAATCGTTTAGTGAAGTCTTGTCACTCAATGCCAAAATACTTAGGCAGATTTCTGCTTCACCAGGCATTGAGTGATCAGTCATAACTCAACGCATATAGACTTTTTAAGTCTAACTGATTAGGCATTGAGTGAACCTTCATCACTCAATGCATTTGGACTTAGCCATTTTTCTCTATATGAAGGCATCGAGTGGTGCTTCTTTAGTCAACGCTTTCTTCCTTTTCCCCCCATCTCGATGAGGCATTGAGTGAACAACCTTCACTCAACTCTTTTATACTTAGTTGAATTTATATTGAGTTGGTGTTAAGTTAACTGCCTTCACTCAATACTTCTAGACTTAGATAGATTTTACGTATACTTCTTTTGTGGCTTTGACAGCATGAGCTCCAACCAACGCTACTTATCTTCTGGCGTCAAGTGATCTGTCCTCCCTTGATGCTTCTGGACTTAGCCATAATTCTGCTCGGATTCTCTGAAGCTTTGACTTTCTGGGTTTGACTCAACAATTTTAGCTCTAGGCATTGAGTGAACTGCCTTTGTTAGAACACCTTATTACTAATTTGGGCTAGGATTACTACTCTTTGATAAGGATTTTTATTTTGACCCAACTTGTATAGACTAGGGTCATATTTTATTTCTAGAGTTGTTATTTAAGAAGGTATTCCATAGATGCTCAGTTCGACGAACTCAGTTCAATGAACTCTGATCTCAACTAAGAGCTCAGTTCGACGAACTCAGAGCTCAACCCGATGAAAGTGAAAGCTCAGTTCGACGAAATCCAAGCTCAGTTCGACGAAATTCTTGATGAGTTCGACGATCAGGCAGTTTCTATATTATAGAAGGCAGAATGTGTTCAAATGCTTGATAACTGACAGTTAAAAATCTTATATTTAATGTTAAATATTCTAAGGAATATAGCCATTTAAGGCAGCATTAAAAATATGGATTTATCACAGAGGTTTTAAATCTAATAAATTCTAAGAAAGTTATAATTCTCAAGGATTCTTCAGACGTCTTAAGAATCGTTTATTTCAAATAGACACAACGATTGATTTTTTCCTTGACGGTCTATATATATATAGAAGATTGCTGCTTCACCAAATATATATACATACATTTTGATCAGACTCTTCTTGAGACATCTTTAATCTGAGAGACATCCTAATACATATCTATCAGAAACATCTACTGGAGAGTAAAAGCATACAAGAAGGCCTACACCCTGAAGAAAAGTCTCCTCTCTTGTTAACAATCTCTATTCAAATCAGGGGAAGCTTTTTGCAACATCATCCACTAAGTCTTCTCAGAGATACTTAATAGAGAAGACAACATCTAACTCTTTTAGTTTACTAGTAAACTATGTACAGGGTTCTAACTCCCTTAAAAAGTTTACACTTGGTTCATAAGTCACTTGATCAAAAGGCTTAAGTTTGGTTTTTGGGTACCTGGTCAAAATCCCAAAGGGTTGCTAGATCTCCCTTGGAAAATAGATCTTCAGTGACAGGGCACCTGATGATGGCGCGTCCCCCCCGCCACTCATCGATGATGAAGACCCGGCTGCCGAGGCACTGCAACATAAAGATCTGCGGCGTCGTGACGATGATGGAAGCCCGCGTTATAATCTCCGCCCGCGGCGTGACAAGGCCGCCAAGAAATATTGAACTTTTAATTCATGCACTTTTATTTTATATTAATAAATATAAAATTATTTCATGTTTGATGATAATTTTATATTTATTATAATGGTTGTATTTTAATTTTAGAACTCTTTATTTGATTTTGGTGTGTACTTAACCATACGGATGGATGAGATTTCATCTCCATCATGGATGGTTAAGATGTTTTTGTAACTCCTATTTAAGGAGGTCTTTATGAAGGAATGAGGAGATGAAAAATATCAAACCCTAACCCTTCCTAAATTGGAAATTTCGGCCATAGGAGTTCCTCCTTGCCTCCCCTCTTGGTGTGACTCCAAGGCCGCCGCCTCCCTCCATCCTCTTCGGTGCGACTCCGGCGAGACTTCCGTGGTGTGACTCCAAGGAAGAAGGGTTGCTTCTCCGTTCGGTGCGACGCCGGCAGAACCGTGGAGAGAGAGATTCTCCCACAAATCTATCTTGAGTGCATGCTTGATCTTGGTTGGGTAATCTCTTTCCTCTCTAGTGATTCTTCTAAGCGTTTGTGGAGGTTTTGTCGAATCGTTTTATCCGTGATCTTAATTTTTCGCGCTTGCAAAAATCTGAACTAAAAGTGTTGTTATTAAACCTCTTGCTAACCGGATTGGAACGATCCATGCCATGTTAACAAGGGAGTTAATCACCACTAAATCTTTCGTCGCCGCTTGAAGTTTATCACCGCTCCGCGAATATTGCCGCTGCGTTTTGCTAAAATCATTTGATGGAATAGATGCTTGTGTAGGTGCGGTGAGTTGTGTGCTTGTTGGAGAGGTAGGTCCTAAGGACGTGGTATCGAGTCCGCTAAACGGTGAGATGTGTGCTTGTTGGAGCTAGGTCCTAAGGACGTGGTATCGAGTCCCGAATCTTTGGGAGCCAACCGACCCCTTTTCGTTCGCTTTTGGTCGGAGCCCTCTCTTTCTTTATTTCTATGTTGCGTTGTCGCGGTGACCCCTACATCAATTTGGTATCAGAGGCGGTTTGTTTCAACTTCCACGTTGCAAACATCCTCGCTGCGATCTTTGTTGGTCGATCCGGTCGTTAGAGAAAATCTGAAATTTTCGGATTGGTCTGCATTTAGTAAAAAATCCTAAATTTTAAAAACTTGTCCAAAAAATCTGAAAAAAATTTTGTAGCTTCCTGCACTTATTTCCAGCAACTTTAAAACTGAAACTTTTTCGATTCGTCCTCGTTAGGTCAGCCTAAAAATTGGAAACGTCGTAATTCTGTCCAGGTGGTCTGCAAATAGCGGGCTAACATTCTCAGTTTTTGTCGAAAAATTCAGAAAAAAAAATTCTGAATATCCTACCCTTTAGTGTCATCCCTAAATCTATTTTCTGTCAAATTTTAGGGTCGTTTAAGTCCTTAGTTTTGCCCGCACTCGCATGCGCACTAGACTAGGCACAGAGTACACATTACCTTCAACATCTGGGATGGATGCGAATCAGCACAATGATCCCAACACCGAGGCCATAGCAGGTCTACATACGGAGATGACTGAGCTTAGGACGATGTTAGAACAAATTTTACGGAATCAAGGTGGTCCACCGCCACCACCCGGTGACGTTGAAAGGCCCAACCGGCACCAACCGGTCACTGATTCGGATTCTGATGAGGGCTATCCCCGAGTGCCCCCTCGTGAACGCCGCCCCGAGCGTGGCTTCGAAATCACTAGAGCCATCAAGATTGATGCCCCCACCTACGATGGCATGGGAGACCCCCAAGTCTTCCTTAGCTGGGTAGTTGATATGGAATGTTACTACCAGTGGCACAATCTCACGGACATCCAAAAGGTCCAAGTTGCCCGCATGAAGTTGACTGATCGTGCGAAAACCTTTTGGCTGAATGAGGAAAGGAGGTTGGGAGCCGGAGAGGGAATCCCACCTATCGGATGGGCGGTGATGAAAAATTTGCTCACCGACCAATACGTTCCCGCTTACCACCGAACACAGATGTTCGATGAACTAGCCACCCTGCGGCAAGGTTCAAAGTCAGTAGCCGAGTATATGGGAGATTTGAAAGACCGAATGGTGCGCTGCGACCTTAGGGAACCCCCGGAGGTCACATTATCTAGGTTTCGTAAGGGGCTTCAACCCGATATCCAGCGGAAGCTCTTGCGCTATGGGCACACAGATCTGAATGCCACCTTCAATGCCGCCCTAGACATTGAAAAACATTTGGCCGCCAAGGCTCACTCCCGTACTTCCTACACGAAGACTAAGACCAATGTTGGAGCGTCTTCTTCCACCTATCCGGACAAGGGAAGGTCGAGAACCACCGAGTCTAAGTCCGTCGTGATCACCGCTAGGAACACTAGAAACCCCACGAGTGAGCGAGTGCCCATTGGGAAGGTTAGCAAGGCCAATACCACGTGCTATTCTTGCGGTGTTCAAGGCCACTATGCCTTTGAATGCCCAACTAAGACTAAGGCCGTTGCCCTCTTAGATATGGCAGCTGATTCTACTGATTACGTCTACGAGGCCGCCGAGGAGAGCGACCCGGAAGGGGTTCCAAGCGATATGGAAGACGATCACCACCTCATGGTGATGCGATGTATTCTGACCACTCCACGTCCGCTAGATGACTGGAGGAGGACGAGTATATTCTCCCTGATCTTTAAGAGTGGTGAAAAGTTGTGCAAACTCATTATAGATAGCGGTAGCTGTGTGAATGTCATCTCTGAGAACGCCGTGACACGTATGAATCTGACCACGGAACCACACCCAACACCCTACCAGGTAGCTTGGATTAGCAAGGTTACTGTCCCCGTTAGCAAGCGTTGCCTGGTTCCCCTTACCTTCAAATCTTACACGGATGAGGTCTGGTGTGACGTCCTCCCCATGGACGCGTGCCACGTGTTATTAGGCCGCCCTTGGCTTTATGACCGTGACGTCACACATTTCGGTCGAGCCAATACATATGAGTTCAAATTCAACGGCAAGACCATCACCCTGAGACCGACCGCTCCAAAGGAGCCAGTAGTTATGGCTAAGGACACCATCGTTCCGGTAGAGAGAAAGGCATTGAGCCTAGTTGGTAAGAGAGAGTTTGTGAGAGATCCCTTTCTGGACGGAGTTATGTATGCGTTAGTTCTTATGAGTTCGAAGGGTGATTCAGAAACGTCGAGAGAGCTTCCTAGAGCGTTACGAGTGCTTCTGGACGAGTACAAAGATGTGTACCCAGAAGAGCTGCCTTCGGTGTTACCTCCACTGAGGAACATACAGCATGCGATAGACCTCATCCCAGGTTCATCCTTACCGAACCAACCCCACTATAGGCTTCATCCCGCGGCCCACAAAGAGCTACAGACTCAGATCGAGGATTTGATGAACAAAGGATTCATCAGGCCTAGCATGAGCCCTTGTGCGGTGCCAGCCCTTTTGGCCCCCAAAAAGGATGGTACGTGGCGGATGTGTGTTGATAGCCGCGCTATCAACAAGATCACCATAAAGTACCGATTTCCCATACCACGCCTAGATGACCTCCTAGATGTCTTGGCTGGCGCCACAATATTTTCTAAGCTAGATTTACGAAGCGGCTATCACCAGATAAGGATCTGCGAGGGAGATGAGTGGAAGACGGCGTTCAAATCCAAGGACGGGTTGTACGAGTGGCTTGTGATGCCCTTTGGGCTATCCAATGCCCCTAGCACCTTCTCCCGCATGATGACACACGTCTTTCAGCCATTCATGGGAAAGTTTGTGGTAGTTTACTTTGATGATATCTTAGTATATAGCACCACCACGATCGAGCACATCACCCACCTAAGAGAGGTTCTTTCCACCCTTCGGAAGGAAACTTTATTTCTTAATCTCAAGAAATGCACGTTCCATGTTACAGAAGTAGAGTTCTTAGGATACATTGTTGGAGCGGAGGGCATTAGAGTTGACCCTAGCAAGGTCAAGGTCATTGAGGACTGGCCCGAGCCGACCACGATACGTGAGGTAAGAAGCTTCCATGGGTTGGCCACTTTCTACCGCCGCTTCATCAAAGACTTCAGTAGCATTATGGCCCCCATTAGTGACTGCATGAGAAAGGGTGAGTTTACTTGGACGAAGTCCGCCACCTTCGCTTTCCAACGCATCAAAAAGCTTATGACGGAGGCACCTGTCCTACGTCTACCAGACTTCTCCAAAGTCTTCGAGCTTACTTGTGACGCTTCGGGCGTGGGAATAGGAGGTGTCCTGAGTCAGGAGGGGCACCCTGTGAGTTTCTTTAGTGAAAAGTTGGCGGGCGCTAAATTAAATTATTCCAACTACGATAGGGAATTCTATGCAGTTATTAGATGCTTGCACCACTGGAGGCATTATCTCCTCTCTAAGGAGTTCGTGATCCTCTCCGATCATGAAGCGTTACGATTTATTAATGGCCAACACAAAATCAGCCCGCGTCACGCCAAGTGGGTATCCTTCCTACAGGGTTATACGTTTAATCTCAAGCACCTCAAGGGAGCGGACAATCGGGTTGCGGACGCTCTTAGTCGCCTAGCCCTTTTAGTCACCACTATGGAGGTTAACGTTGTTGGGTTCGAGCGCATCAAGGATGAGTACGCCACATGTCCGGATTTTCAGGATTCTTATCTCTCAGCCCAGGATAGTTCCCCCACCACTATTACCGCGTTCGTTATTAGGGATGGTTACCTATTTAGGCACGGGAAGTTGTGTATCCCGCAGTCCTCCTTACGTCTCCATATCATCTGGGAACTGCATAGTGGCGGGTTGAGTGGCCATTTCGGTAGAGATAAGACTATCACTCTGGTTGAGGAAAAGTTTTATTGGCCAAAGTTAAAGGCAATGGTAGGGCGAGTAGTGAGTAGTTGCCGTGCTTGCCAAGTCTCTAAGGGTACCAAAACCAACGTAGGGCTATATACACCGTTGCCTATTCCGTCCACACCTTGGGAGGACGTGAGCATGGACTTTGTCTTAGGCTTACCCATCACTTTTCGTCGTCACGACTCCATCTTCGTAGTTGTGGATAGGTTCTCCAAAATGGCATATTTTATACCGTGTACTAGAACCAACGACGCGTCTCATATTGCAAAGCTATATTTTAAGGAAGTCGTTAGTCACCGGGGAGTGCCGAAGACAATAGTCTCGGATAGGGATGTTAAGTATACGAGCTATTTCTGGAAGACACTTTGGACCCTAATGGGTACCAAGCTATTGTTTTCCTCCGCCTATCATCCTCAAACCGATGGGCAAACTGAGGTGGTGAACCGGAGTCTAGGAAACCTTCTTAGATGCCTCGTGAGTGATCATAAAGGCACATGGGATCTTCTTCTTCCCCACGCTCAGCTAGCCTACAACAATTCCAAAAATCGGTCCATTGGTCTGTCACCTAATGAGATTGTCCACGGATACAAGGCCCCTGTGCCTCTTGACTTGGTTCCCTTGCCCCCAACATACAAGGCAAGTCACTTTGCACAATCCTTTGCCCAACATATTCACGACCTTCATGCACGTATACGAGCTACCTTGACTGCTCAGTATGATTCTTATCAGGCACACGCCAATACACACCGGAGAGCGTCACACTTCAAGGTTGGCGATTTGGTTTTAGTCCGATTAGTTCCCGAGCGTTTGCCATCTGGCACCGTTAAAAAGTTAGCACCTAAGCGCGCCGGCCCTTTTCGGATTATCAAGAAAATAGGTGACAACGCTTTTATTTTAGACTTGCCTGCCGAATGGGGAATCTCCCCTAATTTTAACGTCTCGGATTTAACGATGTTCGTATCGCCTCCACATGAGTTGAGTTCCTTGCCGTTTTCTTCTTCCACCAAATCTTCTAATGGGTTGGGGAGTGGTAGTACGGATGACCTCTCTCTGTCGGTTCCCACTGGTATTTCATCGGATGGTAAGTTGCATACTTTTATTCCTACTGCTGATATGTTCCCCAGGTTTCCGAAGACTTTCCTCACTCCGGCCATGATACTTGCTGCGGAGCCACTTACTACCTCGGAGGGTGCTACTTACCGCTTCCTCATCCGTTGGCGCGATCGCCCTCCTTCTGACGATTCCTGGATCCTCGCGACGGAGCTTCAACGACTGGATGCTGCTCTTCTCCGCCGCTACCTCTCAGACCACGCATCGGAGATGCTTGATTTTGAGTGGGGGAGGATTGATGGCGCGTCCCCCCCGCCACTCATCGATGATGAAGACCCGGCTGCCGAGGCGCTGCAACATAAAGATCTGCGGCGTCGTGACGATGATGGAAGCCCGCGTTATAATCTCCGCCCGCGGCGTGACAAGGCCGCCAAGAAATATTGAACTTTTAATTCATGCACTTTTATTTTATATTAATAAATATAAAATTATTTCATGTTTGATGATAATTTTATATTTATTATAATGGTTGTATTTTAATTTTAGAACTCTTTATTTGATTTTGGTGTGTACTTAACCATACGGATGGATGAGATTTCATCTCCATCATGGATGGTTAAGATGTTTTTGTAACTCCTATTTAAGGAGGTCTTTATGAAGGAATGAGGAGATGAAAAATATCAAACCCTAACCCTTCCTAAATTGGAAATTTCGGCCATAGGAGTTCCTCCTTGCCTCCCCTCTTGGTGTGACTCCAAGGCCGCCGCCTCCCTCCATCCTCTTCGGTGCGACTCCGGCGAGACTTCCGTGGTATGACTCCAAGGAAGAAGGGTTGCTTCTCCGTTCGGTGCGACGCCGGCGGAACCGTGGAGAGAGAGATTCTCCCACAAATCTATCTTGAGTGCATGCTTGATCTTGGTTGGGTAATCTCTTTCCTCTCTAGTGATTCTTCTAAGCGTTTGTGGAGGTTTTGTCGAATCGTTTTATCCGTGATCTTAATTTTTCGCGCTTGCAAAAATCTGAACTAAAAGTGTTGTTATTAAACCTCTTGCTAACCGGATTGGAACGATCCATGCCATGTTAACAAGGGAGTTAATCACCACTAAATCTTTCGTCGCCGCTTGAAGTTTATCACCGCTCCGCGAATATTGCCTCTGTTTTTTGCTAAAATCATTTGATGGAATAGATGCTTGTGTAGGTGCGGTGAGTTGTGTGCTTGTTGGAGAGGTAGGTCCTAAGGACGTGGTATCGAGTCCGCTAAACGGTGAGATGTGTGCTTGTTGGAGCTAGGTCCTAAGGACGTGGTATCGAGTCCCGAATCTTTGGGAGCCAACCGACCCCTTTTCGTTCGCTTTTGGTCGGAGCCCTCTCTTTCTTTATTTCTATGTTGCGTTGTCGCGGTGACCCCTACATCACCTGAGCAAAAACCTGTAGTGGATTCCAATCAGGGTGGTAGAAGAGTAGACGTACCCAGATTTATTGGGGAACTACTATAAAATCCTTGTGTCATCTGTGATTGTTACCTTCTATTTGTGTGTTGTGTATATTATCTATATATATCACTAATTTTTAAAATTACTATAAAAATAAATTAAAGTTTTTACAATACTCTATTCACCCCCCTCTAGAGCAAAGTTAGATCTATCCCTTTCACTTTCAGCCTTCACTCAATGCTTCTGAACTTAACCAGATTTCTACTTTGGCAAAGCTGGGGCTTCAACTGTCTAAGCTTGAATCAATGCTTTTGGCCATCTAGCATTGAGTGAACTGTCTTCACTCAATGCCTGCGGACTTGGACAAATTTTTGGTCTAATCAGCATCTTTCATTGTGTCCACCTGACATTGTTACTTAGACAACCTGTCAAATCAGTGTAACAAGTAACCAACTATATACATAGAACTTATAGCATGCATCAGATACAAAAATGTGTACACCATTGTCCTGTAGCCCTTCTTTAAATATGGGACATTGTGATCAATGGACCCAACACATGGCCTTAGCCTAATGGGTTTGAGCATTATTTCTTAATTCCTCCATTTAGGCTTTATGTTGCTAAGGTTGACTTTGGGGTTTGACTTGGTCAACTGAGGTGTGGTCTTGTCCCATGTGTTGTTCTTGGGTCTAGAGACACCACCCAATGTGGGTTAGGTCATGGTGAGGATCCAATTGGACTAATTGGGCCTATATATGTGATTTTGACCAAATTATGGTTAAAATTGTCTTTGGTCAAATTGCACCAATTGATGACCATGTGATGCGGCTTTATATTCTAATGCACTCCAATTAGGGTTTGGAGTTTAGTGGTGGGGTCAATTTGACCATGTGATGCTTAATTAAGCCAATTAGAGTTGAGTTGACTCATGTTGACTTAAAGGGCATTTTGGTCATTTTGGCCAATTTATTGACCCTATGATAGGGCTTTTGGGTCACTTAGGTTTCATTTAGGGTTAGGGACATAGTGATGAGGTCAATTTGTACTTGTGGTTTCAATTTGGTCTAGTTTTACCTAAGTTGACTTGAACACTATAGTGGGCCCCATGTGAGTTCACCCTGAGTCATTGGGTCCTAAGGTCACTACCTAACCTAACCCATCACACTCACCACATGTACTACCTTAACTTGTGTTAAGGGGGTCTAAAGGAAATGGGATGTTACACTTCCTTTCACTTTCTTCCTTCAGAAGCATAGGGCAGTCACACTTGAAGTGTCTAGATTTGTCGCAGTGGAAGCACTCCGGAGTGGATTATTCTTCATCACTTTTTGCCACTTTTGATGGTTTTCTCTATCCCTTTTTCTCTACCGCGCCATTTTTCATGAATCTTTTAAACTTCTCTCACCTTTTTGGGTTCCTCGTGAACTTTGTAACACCCTTATCCATCACATAGCATATAGCAGTAGGTCCAGCCGGGGCCCGACGCCATATACCACGGACAGACCAAAGGGTTACTCATTGAAACCATTCTTCTAAACGTAACGTCCTACACAGAGCATCTAGCGGAAGAAATATATTAAGTTGCAAGAAATAAGAACCCAGTCACAAGCATGAATGTCCACTA
Organism: Platanthera zijinensis; assembly: GCA_039513925.1. Classification (NCBI taxonomy): domain Eukaryota; kingdom Viridiplantae; phylum Streptophyta; class Magnoliopsida; order Asparagales; family Orchidaceae; genus Platanthera; species Platanthera zijinensis. The sequence continues at coordinate 90,046,806 of CM077085.1, forward strand.
GCAAACCCCAACAGGAATGAAATTACAAAGTACACAAAGTATCGGCCTTATGGCCTTACAAGAGTTCACTAAAATTTAAAACAATGTCTTACATACTTCGGCTCGTAGGCTGGTCACACATGAGTTAGACAAGTAATCAAAACAAGGCCTTCAAGAGCAGGCTCAGCAACAAGGGCTTTGGCCCGCTATTTGTCGCTCGGCTCTGCAACAACTGTAAGCACAATTCACCGCAACGGTGGCAAACAAAAGTAACGGTGAGCTAAAGCTGACCAAATTAAAACGATCTCGCCACCAAACTCAGGGTGGCGATGCTCCTTCCCTGCGCTTAATAGCATAATAAGCATTATAGTGAATAATCACAACATCATAGGTGTAGGCACACACGGTCGCACACCCCGTTCTCTCAGGAAACTTACACGGTAAACCCAGTCAAAACCATGGTCTCACAACCATCCCTTGGATGGCAATACTCGTGAGCATTTTAGTCTTTCCGGCCTAAGCCTAAGACCCTCCATCTATGCCAACGGTAGGTGCCATGTACTTTAGGTCTCTTTAATCGAACGGCATAAAGCGGGTACGGTTCCGCCTAACTCATTGCTCACACCGCAACATCAATTTAAGCCATATGCACGGGTCATGCTTCCCCGAGTCCCAAAACGATCAAACATGCACATAACCCAGTTATGTTCATGGCTGGCTCCCAGGCCGCCAAGTTGGCAAAAATGCGTTTCCGCCCAGTTTTCCGAGTGCACCTTGGAGTTAATCCCCAAGACTCTCTGTTGCAGTCTACTGCGTAGAAAACCCGAAAACAACCAAAGGCACGGAGTATTCTCCGGCTAATCATGCATAATGAAACATCACCGATCCAGACCAACTTGTCTGGGTAGGCTTCACACACCATGCCTATGTCCGTATCTCGATTTCGGACTCTACATGCAAACAAGGGGGACTATTCACGTCTACCCAAAGGAACGCCGCACACTCACCGTACACTCGCAGGAGCGGGTTTCCTTATGCAAAAGAAGGAGATCTTCACATGCTCAAGAAGAGAATCGTTACCCTTGGGTTTCTCTTTGGCGCCATGGAAATCTATAAGGATGGAAAGCACCGCGATGATCTCGCCTCCGTAGATCTGGACTCGTCTTGCGATTTTGCGCTCTTAATCTCCTCTAGAGACCGGATCTCTCCTGCTTCATCCTCCTTGCTCTCCCCTACCTCTAGAACTTTGAAAGAGATTGAACCAAAAGAAATGAGGGTTTTCAACCCTATTCCCGGCCTTAACCTAGGGTGAATAAGCCCGAGCCCTTGGATCAAAAAATAAGGAAACGAACGGTCACGATTCGCCCTTAAAATAACATTTCTGGGTCGAACACGACTTGCGACACGCCCGTGTCCAAGGCCGTGTTCCGCACTCGTCGTAAACCAGGAAATCCAGAATAGGACATGGCCTTTGACACGGCTTGGGACACGCCCGTGTCACCCATGGACATGCCTGTTTCATGGGCCGTGTACCTCAATCAGTGCTGGAACCATCACGTCCCGAATGGGACATGAGATTAGACACACCCGTGTCAACTTTGACACGCCCGTGTAAACCAGCACGCCCATGTAATGGGTTGTGTCTCTCAGTCGACACAGGACAAGAAACATCCCGAGAACGACACAGCCATGTGACACGACCGTGTCACATGCCGTGTGTTAGACACGCCCGGGGACACGCTCGTGTCCCAGGCCATGTAACCTCCACAGCACAATCTAGTAAACTGCCCGAGCAGGACACACCCTCTGACACGCACGTTTCTCAGGTCATGTCCCTGTCTCGACGCTCATTGACTGCATTTTCATTGACCACTTGGTGAGTCGTCGAACACGCGCACGACACGGCCCTGTGACACGCCTGTGTCCCAGGCCGGGTGACCCTTGCCAAGGCCCAAACTCGCCTCAAAACACTTCCCATTGCTCTTTTGAGTTTCGTGGCGTTATAACTCTCTCCCTCTTAAAAGAATTTCGTCCACGAAATTACCGAAATGAAAAGGTACACAAAACAAAAAGCGGTACCTGAGTGGAATAACTCTGGGTACTCCTCAAGCATGGTCTGCTCCCGCTCCCATTAGAGCTCCTCCCGATCGCAATTGTACCAACGGACCTTGACCATCTTTATCTCCTTGTTACGAAGTCGCTTGACTTCAGAGTCCTCAATACGAATGGGCTTGACCCTTGTCGTCAACCCTTCGTCCACCGGTAGTTGATCAACCACGATAACCTGCGAAGGCTCTTCCATTGCCTCTCGCAATGTTGATATGTAGAATACTTCGTGTAGACCACTCAACTCCACCGATAGCTTTAGATGAAAAGCCGCTTCACCAATCCGCTCCAGGATCTCAAATGGTCCAAGGTACCTCAGGCTCAGCTTCTTCAAGCGTCGTACCCGTGAAACATCCTTGAATGGCTTTATCTTCAAATACACCCAGTCTCCAATATCGAACTCCACGTTCCGATGCTTGGCATTCTAGTATTTGGCATGTATATCCTGAGCAATCAGCAAATGCTCTCGAATAGTTCGTACCAATGAAGTGGTGCTCTCCACCTCTTGCTTTTTGTACAACCTCGACTCACCCGTTTTCAACCACGACAACGACGTGCGACATTTTCTACCATATAGGGCCTTGAAGGGATCCATTTGTATGCTTTCTTGGTAGCTAATATTGTACGCAAACTCCACCAAATACAGATGATCTTCCCACTTCTTCCTGCAATCCAGGACGCACATGCGAAGCATGTCTTCCATCATCATGTTGACCCTCTCAGTCTGACCATCCTTCTGTGGATGAAAGGTTGTGTTGAACCTCAACTTAGTTCCCATCATTTTCTGCACCAACCTCCAGTCATTGGACGTAAACCACTCATGTCTATCACTCACGATGCTGCGGGGCATACCATGCAGTCTAACAATGTTAACCACATAAAGATTTGCCAGTTTCTCCACAGAATCATCCTTCCTATTCGGAATGAAGTGTGAAACTTTTATCAACCGATCTACGATGACCCAGATGGCATCGTTTCCCTTCTGCGACCTTGGCAATCCATGCACAAAGTCCATTGAATTATTATCGCACTTCCACTTTGGAATAGGTAAAGACTTCAAGAAACCCCCTAGCTTTTGGCACTCTGCCTTCACTAAGGCGCAAGTATTACACTTCGCCACATATAGTGCCACATCCTTCTTAATTCCTGTCCACCAGAACAACTTCTTCAGATCTCGGTACATCTTCGTGCTCCCTGGGTGAATCGAGTACTTGGTATGATGAGCCCAATACATCAACTCCACCCGTAAATTACCCACGTTTGGGACGCACAAACGACTGTCCTTTCTTACCAGTCCATCTTCAACAGTAAATTGGGAATTTGACCCATCCGAAACTGCCTCCATGAATTGTTTCATGCTTCTATCCAAAGCCATAGCCTGCCAAATCCTATCAGCCAAGTCATTCTGAACTTTCATCCAGTTCAATAGCGCTTCGGCACTAGTCTGCTTGTCAACACAAGAGATATATAATGCATCCAACTCCCAAATCAACCCCTCGTCATGAACTGACAACCAGTTGGCTTGCACGGGAGCCTTGAAACTCAATGCATCTGCAACTACATTGCCTTTCCTGGGCACAAAAATTTTTGACTATATAGTCCCTCAGGAACTCCATCCATCTCTGTTGCCTCATATTCAGATCCTTCTGGTCTAAAAGGTATTTCCGGCTCTTGTGGCCGGTATAAATATCAAACTTTACACCGTACAAATAATTGAAAGTGAGGGTAAGATCTACCTTTACTTTAGAGGGGGGGGGGGGTGAATAGAGTATCTTAAAATAATTTTCTAGATAAAAAATTATTTGCAGTGAAAGACTTGATTTAAGTATATGTGTAATGTGCTTACAGTATATAAAACTAAGATAGCAAGAAAGAAAAAATCGCAGCACACAGCAAAGCAAAAACACAGCAATCCAGAAGACATAAGGATCTATAGTGGTTCCCCAATCAACCTTGGTACATCCACTCTTCTACCACCCTAGGTAGGAATCCACTGCAGGAATAGTTGATCAGGTGTCCTGGGCACCAATGAGCTTTTGATAAGGTGCTCAAAAACCAAACCCAGATTTTTTGATAAGGTGTCTTGCCACCACTGAGTTTTGACAAGGTCTCAGAAACCAGCCACAAAACATTTGAAGGGAGTTTTGAGAAACCATTTTTACAGCAGAATAAAGAAAGAAAAAGAGTTTGTTGTTCTTCTCTGTCAACAGTCTAAGAAAAGAGTTGTGGATGATGTTGTCAAAGCTCCCCCTGAGATCTGCAATTGTTCAAGAAGAAGAGCTTTGCATAGGGTGATAGGTCTTCGGAAACTTTAGATCTCCAGCAAGAGATGATTTCAGCAGTTGCTGAAATATGATGTGTTTGGAGTCTTTGATGAAGAAGCCTTTGAAAACTTGAATCAAGAAGATCTTGAAGGAGTAGAATTGAAGAAATCTTTTCTGTTTGATGATCTCCTTCACAGTATTATTCCTTGTGTTCTGTATGAATTCTAACTTAGTAATCCTGTAGACTTGTGTCTCTTGAGTCTATTCCCAGAATTCTCTTAATTCTTGATTGATATCTCTTGTTCTTTTTCAATTATTTTCTGGAGATATACTGAAAATCTATCTTTGAGATAGCCGTTAACCAGTCATAAATGACTACCTTAAATGACATTTGTCTCTAGAGGAAAGTCCTAAGAGACATTCCTATTAGTCTTCCTTGAAACTTACTCCGAATTAGTTGAAACGGCTATAGAATCCTTTGAAATAAATGTTGATAATAAATCAGATTCAATTCCATAACTGTCTGAATTTGAATTCTGCAATCATCGATCTCTTTAGAAAATTGTCGATCTGAGATCAACTATCGTCGACCTGAGCTCAGAGACTGGATCTAGACTTGAAACAGAAATCGTCGACCTGAGCTCAACTATCGTCGAACTGAGCTCAGAGACTTGGATTATAGCTAGAGAAAGAAACGTCAATCTTAGCTCGAAGATCGTCTAACCGAGTTCGACGACTCGTTGAACTGAGCTCAGAGATAGTCGAACTGAGTTCGACGTTTCGTCGACCTGAGCTCGACGAAAATTGTCCTAGTTTTCAGCACTAGAATTTTGATCTTAGAAGGTCTTGGGGGCAGCTTCCGAACCTAAGTTCTAACCCTTAGACTCATTCTAATTGACCTTTAAGACTATGCAATAAGGTCAAAACAATTTCCTAAGAACATAGTTATCCTTGCCCAAATTAGTAATAGGGTGTTCCAACAATCTCCCCCTATTTGGGTTAGGATTACTATTTGCATGACAAATAGGAAATAACAAGCATACATGCAGAATTAAAAAGCAGAAACAACAATGTAAAGAAAAGAATTTGCAGCATTGTAGAAGGACAGATAGAATCACAACAGACAGTCAGAATAAGATATTGTCAGCTTACACATTTACTTCTTTTCATTGCCCTTATTGAATAAGATTTCTCTGTTAGGGTTGAGAGCTTCCTTCGTGGATCTCCTGTCATCATCAGCACCTAAGGAGGTTTGAGATATGGGCCTGAGAACCACAGCCTCTAGGTGCAGCTTCATATAGCTTTTTGGATCAAAGAATTTTCTTGATGTGTATCTTTCTAGTTCCTTCTTTATTTGCTAAAATAAGGTTGTGATGTTTGAAGTGTCTTTTCCTTGATCTCTTGCCTTCTTTATCTGATCCAAAGTAGCTAGCTCTTTCATTATGGCAGTCCAAGATAGTGGATTATTTTCGGGATCTTCAAAAGGGACAGGAGGTTCATATCTATTCATTGCATCATCATAAAGAGGAGTTCTTGAAGCAACAGTATCTTTCAGCTTATAAGGGAAAGGACCAAAAGTTGAGTCAATGGGTCCTTGTCCTTCCCTTTGATATGGGTGTTGTCTAGATTGATATCTAAAGTATACTTTATAATCTCTTTGGCTTCCTCTTTACTGACCTCTCCTTGAATGATAACCTCTATGTTGATATACTCTTGATTGAGATCTGTCTTGAGATTGAGAGAAGCTTTGATTTGCAGTAGATGAGATCTGAGAAGCAGAACCTCCACCAGTTCCTGTATTTGGAGGAGGAGGAGGAGGATTAAAGTTAGAAGATCCTTTGTCATACTTATCATACTTCCTCTTTTTCTTCATGGCCTTGAGCTGGTTCTTTGAATATTTCATCCAGGATTTAAAGATGGGGCAATCATGCAGAATATAGTATGGATTATCATTGTCATCTTTCACTTTCTCTAGAGGTACCCTCTTCAATGCCTTGCTTCTAGCTTTCCTCTTCCTTGCAATGGTTGCAGTGGAGTCATCAAAATCAGTTTGGAATTTATCACTGTCTAAACTCTGAGGATTGTCATACAGTTAATCAATCCTTTTAATGTAATCCTTTTGTTGTTTTGATTGATTAGTAGAAATAACTACAACAGCAGTAGCAGTGACAGATGCAACACTAATAGTACAACAACAACAGTAGGCTCAACAATAGCAGAAATAATTGGGCCAACAGGAGCAATAGAAATAGAAACTTCAGCAGCAGATTCTGGAATAACATCATCAGTAGCAGCAGGTTCTGAAACAATATCATCAGTAACAGGAGGTTCTGAAACAATATCATCAGTATCCATAACATCAACAGAATGAATACTTTCCACAGCCTTGAATGACTTGATATATGAAGAAATCAGGCTGGGCTCACAGCTGGCAATAGGCACAATGGCCTTAGTAAGGTCCTCAGCTTCAGAAGCTGGAAGAAATCTGATGTGAAGAGCATCAAAATATGATAGCAGTGACTTAAAGTCAACTGTTCTGAAGGAAAGCACTAGAGCTGAAGCTGTAACTGGTGTTGGGTACATTGGAAAATGTGTACCTGATTTGAAGAAGCCCAACCTAGCTCAATGATATACATCATGTTGTATTTGATGTAGTTTTGAGTTGACATGTGCAGGTAAAGAAATGTTAAAGTTTACAGAAAAATTCTAAGTCCAAGTGTCGACACAAAGGAACATGTGTCGTCACATAGAAGAAAGTTGTCAACACAACACTGGGAAAGTGTGTCGACACAGAAGGTGTAAGTCGACACTACTCTGGGAAAAAGTGTCGACACATAACATAGTCTACAACAACACTGGGAAATTGTGTCGACACAGAAGAAGTAAGTCGACACAGCACTGGGAAATTGTGTCGACACAGAAGAAGTAAGTCGACACTACTCTGGGAAAAAGTGTCGACACAGAAGGAAAGCGTCGACCTCAACATTGAAAAAAATGTCGACACAGAAGAACATAGTCGACCTCAAGGAATATAGTCGACCACAAGTTTGTCTACAACAGCAGAATGTGTCGACACATTGTGATTGAGTCGACACATTGAAGCAGAGTTAAAAGAAGACTGTGTCGACACCTGAAGGCTAAGTCGACACTTACTGAAGTTAAGATTCTACAACAACTGTGTCGACACACAGGACTTGTGTCGACACACTGAAGAGTCAAGATCAAATTGTTTGCAGAAGAAGCTGTGTCGACTCAAAGGCAACTTAGTCGACATCACTGAAGGCAGTGTCGACACCAAAGTCAATTGTGTCGACACAAATAGACAGATGGTCTCGACACTTTCTGACAGACTGTCTCGACACACTGTGGTTCAAGACTAAGGCACAGGACTTGTTGAAGACTTGACAGCTGTGGGTTGCCACCGGTTAACTGAAGCTGTCAGACTTGTCAGAGAACTGTTAGAAACCGGATCAGCCGGTTACCATGAAGGAAGTCTATAAATAGACATATTCAGAAGAAGGAAATAACCTTCTCAACATTGAAGAAATTCTTAACTCCAGAACTTTTGAAGAAGGATTCCGATCCAAATCATTTCAAGAAAGTGCAAGGCACTTAAGAAGATCTTCTCAAGAAGATCTAAGAAGACTATCTAAGGATAGATCTAAGAAGAGTTCTAACCAGAATTCTGAAGAATCATTCAAGTGCTGATAGAGAGAGATCAAGTCAGAATTTGAAGAAGAAGAAAGAATCCACCAGTGGATTATCAAGAAGCTGTTTGGAATCAACTCAGCTAAGTACATTTTCAAGAAGCTTTGAAGAAGGCTAAGAAACAGTTGATTGCATCAGCTGATTAAGAATTGTCATTGCCTTTTCTCTCTCAATTTGGCAAGACAAATTTAAAAACAATCTTTTCTATATTTCTGTAGGATCTGTTTATACAGATCTGAGTTGTAAGCCTATGTTATAAAGGCTGAGTGTAGGAGTGTTGAACTCTGAGTGGTAGGGCTGATTGCCTGAGTGTAGGAGAAGGATATTCTCTGAGTTGTAGGCCTTGGGGCAAGGCTGAGGTAGGGCAGTTGTGCCTGAGTTGTAGGAACCAGTTGGGTTCTGAGTTGTAAGATCTATTGATCTGAGATAAGTGGAAGTTTGGCCGAATCTAGCATACAGCTAGATAGGTGAAGGGGGAAAGTGGATGTACCCAGACCTTGGGGAACCACTATAAAACATAGTGCAATCTGTGATGTGTTGTTTTCTGTGATTGCTGTGTTTTTGTATTAGTTAATAAATTGAATTCTGTCTAGAAGTTTTAGAAAAAGAAGCAGGACCTATTCACCCCCCCCTCTAGGTGTTTAGGCTGCCTTGAAAGTTAAACTATCAAGTGGTATCAGAGGGAGGTTCCTCAAAAAGGACTTAACAGTCTGAGGTAGATCTGATAGGCAGATTCAAGAATCAAGAAGATGGGTTCTGGAGAGAATCATAAGGAGCTAGGGTCAATGAAATTACCCATATGCAAGAAGGAAATCTTTGGGATCTGGAAAGAAAGAGTCAGATTGTTTATGGAAGCATCTGACCCAAGGATTTACATCACAGTACAGGAAGGCCCCTTCATACCAATGAAGATATCTGTTCTTGATGCAAATATCAAAACACCAAAGACTTATTCTGAAATGACCAAGGATGAAATCATCTTGGCAACCATGGACAAAAGGGCACAGAACATCATTGTCAGTGCCATAGATGATTCAACATTTCAGAATCTGATTCACTGCAAGACCTCCAAGGAGATGTGGGACACATTAATTGTCTACATGGAGGGATCAGAAGAAGTAAGGCTGGACAGAAAATCTATGCTAAATCAGGAGTATGAAAGTTTTAGACAAGGAAAATCTGATAGCATAACTGAGTGCTATAAGAAATTCTATAGAATTGTGAATGAGCTAATTTCCTATGGAAGAGTCTTCAGTACCTATGAACTGAATGACAAATTCTTAAGATCCTTATCAAAGGATTGGGATACAAAGATCTGTGCCATAAGAGAAGTGGCAAAATTGGCAGAGATATCTCCTCCAACTCTGTTTGGAAAGTTGCTATCCTATGAAATGCAACTTATGGTAAGGAAGGAGGAGGAAAGAAACTCAAGAGGAGAGCATAGAGAAAAGACTGTGGCTTTTAATGCTGAAGCCACCAGAAAGAATAGGAGGAAATCACCATCTCCTCCTAAGGAAGTTGAAGAAGGTAGTTCTGAAAATTCAGATAAGGGTTCAGTCAGCAGTGATTCAGATGCAGACTTTGCTGCATTCACTAGGCAATTTCAAAGGTTCTTGAAAAAGAAGCAATGGAAGTCTAGGCCTTCATCATCACAGCAAGTAGATGACTATTATCAGAAAAGAAGGTCATCTAGGAAAGAGAAAAGCAGGTCAAAGCCCAGCAAAGCCACTACTTCAAAGATTGTCTGCTATTGTTGCAATAGGCCTGGACATGTAGTGGCTGAGTGTCCTGACAAAAGGAAGGAATCTTCAGAAAAGAAGAAGACTTATCAGAAAGGCAAGAAGGAGAAATCCTTTGTAGCAAAGAAAGATAAAAGTCTGTCAGACCAGTCAACTTCAGAATCAGGATCTGAAGCTGAAGCATATATTGGACTATATGCTGCATCTGAGGAAGAGGAGTTTATGCAGTTGCTAGACTCCATCAATGAACATCAATGCATGGGTTTGATGACTAGATCAGAAGAGGACCTATGCCAGAATCAGTCTGGTCCTAATGAGGTAAACAGTCCTTCCAGTACATTTGTTTGTAGTACAAGTGAAGAATCAGCTACATCTGCATCAAGTGATGAAGATGCATCTGGATCTGAAGGAGATGTCTATCAATTGATAGACAAGTATGGGGACTTGTTGCAGGCCCTTAAGAAAAGCAAGAACCTGGTTAAATCACAGGCTCAGGAAATTGCTGATCTAAGGGTTACAACAGCTGAGTTAGAAAAAGTCCTTGATCAAAAGTTAGCTGAAATTGCCAAGCTGAAAAATATAACTATTATTCAGATGGGCACAATTAATTATACTAATGATCAAGTAAAGAGTCTGGAGGACAGACTTAGAATTGAAAGGGAGTTAGTGGCTAGTTACTCTAAGCCAAAATCTGTCTTACCCTTGATAGATGAATTTGTCACTCAGAAGGGTAAGGCTGGATTAGGATTTAAGGGTAACTCCAGGGCTAGCAGATTCAAGAAGAAAGGCAAAGCCCCTATTGAGCCACTAAACCTTTCAGTCCCCATAAGGTTTGGTAAGAAGAAAGTGCCTTCTAACATATATGATCATGAAGACATTCAGGATCATATCAAGACAAATGTTCTGAAGAACAAGGGTGTTAAGGCAAGCAGGCCTACCTATGGTCATAAGCCCTATGGCTTTAAGAAACCAGTAGGAGAAGTTGCAACAGCACCAGCAATGAACAGAAATGCTTCTGACAAGGATGTATCTAGATCTAGATACAATAAGTTTGAATGTTGGTGCTGTGGCAAGAGGGGTCATTTTGCATTGGACTGCTGGTATAACACAAGTGTTATAAAGAATAAGAGTCTACCTGTTAGAAGAGGTTATGATAACTTTATTAAGGCTAACCTGAACCAAGGACCCAAGGCTTACTTGAGTTCTAAGGGTAAGTAATTCTGTATTGCAGGTGAATCCAAGTTACCATGCCCCTATATGGTACTTGGATAGTGGTTGTTCCAGGCACATGACTGGAACAAAGGGGCTGCTGAAGGAGTATTCATCTGTCAAAGATGGACATAAAGTGATCTTTGGTGGATCTGAAAAAGGAGTCATCAAAGGATTTGGTAACATCTCTTCAAACCTAATTACTATCACCCAAGTGGCCTATGTAAAAGGTTTGAAACATAATCTAATAAGCATAAGCCAGCTGAGTGATCTAGGATATGACATTTCATTTGGTAAGGATGGATGTCATATCAAAAGGTCAAGTGATCAAGAGATCATATTGACTGGGTATAGGAAGAGAAATGTGTATTGCCTTAATTTTGAATGTGAGAATAAGGCATCCCCCATTTGTCTTGTAGCTGATGACAATGCTTCTCATTGTGTTAAGTGGCACAAGAGATTGGCTCATCTAAACTACAAGACAATTGGCCAACTCTTTAGTAAAGAACTAGTAAGGAATGGGCCTCAAGTTAAGTGTATAAAGGAAGGGGTATGCTCAGCTTGTCAAAAGGGCAAGCAGACAAAAACCTCATTTCAAAGCCTTGAAAACAAGGATTCTGTGAGATGCTTATATCTCTTGCATATGGATCTTTTTGGTCCTATGCCAGTTCACAGTCTAGGTAGGAAGGTCTACACACTAGTGGTTGTAGATGACTATTCTAGATTTACATGGGTGTTCTTTCTGAGACAAAAATCTGAAACCCCAAGTGTATTATTTAAGTTTGTAAAGCAAATTCAGAATGAACTGAACAGTACAGTGGTCAAAATCAGAAGTGACCATGGTACTGAGTTTCAATCTGAAAGCATGACAAACTTGTGTATAGACTTTGGGATTTTCCAAGAGTTCTCCTCACCTAGAACACCTCAGCAAAATGGAATTGCTGAAAGAAAGAATAGATCATTAATTGAAGCTGGTAGAACTCTATTGAGTGACACCTCTCTCCCAGAATATTTTTGGGCTGAGGCAGTTAACACTGCTTGTCATGTCATCAATAGGGCTTCTATCACCAAAAGCCACAGAAAGACTCCCTATGAGATTGTGAAAGGCAGAAAACCAAATCTATCCTATTTTAGGATCTTTGGCTGCAAGTGCTATATACTTAACAATGGTAAGTCTTATTTGACTAAGTTTGCTGCCAAATCCCAGGATGGGATATTTGTTGGGTACAGCACAAATAGTAAGGCCTATAGAGTCTTCAACTTAACTACTCAAGTTGTTGAAGAATCTGTGCATATTGTATTTGATGAAACAAGATTAATCAATTGTGAATTGTCTTGTAGATCAAATGACTCAACAGGTATAAGCAAGAAGATGGACAAGCTCTCCATTGCTGAAGCTTCAAAGGAAGAGGGAGCATTGGAAAATGAAGGCTGCTGTCCAGGGGGAGTACAAGAGATAATGGAAGCTGATGAAAACCAAGAGGAACAGCAGAATGAAGAAGCTGGAGATGCTCAACCTGAAGGGAATCTACCTCCAGCTATAAGATATCTAAGAGATCATCCTACTGATCAGATAATTGGTGATCCAAGACAAGGAGTGCAAACTAGAAGCAGAAATCAAAGCACAGTTTTGCATTCTAGTTTCTTGTCTCAAATGGAACCTAAGAAGTTTGAAGAAGCTATCCAAGACCAGCACTGGATTGATGCTATGCAAGAGGAGCTGAATCAGTTCAGAAGGTGCAAGGTCTGGGAGCTTGTTCCTAAACCAAGAGGCCACAACATAATTGGGACTAAGTGGATCTATAGGAACAAGCTAGATGAAAGTGGAATAATAATAAAGAATAAAGCAAGATTGGTTGCAAAAGGATACAGGCAGGAAGAAGGGATTGACTTTGATCAAACCTTTGCTCCAGTAGCAAGGCTGGAGGCAATCAGAATGTTCCTTGCCTATGCAGCCTACCAAGACTTCAAAGTATACCAGATGGATGTAAAGTCAGCATTTCTGAATGGTGATCTTAAAGAAGAAGTATATGTAGAGCAGCCATCAGGTTTTGTAGATCCTCTTAAACCTGATTCTGTGTACAAGCTTAGGAAAGCTTTGTATGGGTTAAAACAAGCTCCAAGGGCTTGGTATGAAACCCTGTCTACCTTCCTCATTGAGAATAAATTCTCAAGAGGAAAGATAGACAAAACTCTATTCCTTAGGGAATCCAAAGGAAAGATCATCTTAGTCCAGATCTATGTTGATGACATAATCTTTGGATCTACTGAAAACAACCTTTGTAAAAAGTTTGCCAAACTTATGCAAGGGAAGTTTGAGATGAGCAGTATGGGAGAACTTAAGTTCTTCTTGGGACTCCAAGTAAGACAGACTGATGATGGATTGTCCATATCCCAGTCTAAGTTCACCAAGGAATTAATTAAAAAATATGGTATGGAGTCATCCTCCTCCATGAGAACTCCTATGGGCACAAGTATGCCAATATGCAAAGATGAGGCAGGTAAACCTGTTGATGAATCATTGTATAGAGGAATAGTTGGGTCACTACTATATCTCACTGCTAGTAGACCTGACATTATGTATGCAACATGTGTCTGTGCTAGGTACCAAGCCTGCCCTAAAGAATCTCATTATACTGCAGTAAAAAGGATTCTGAGATATCTAAAGGGCACTCCTACTCTAGGTCTTTGGTACCCTAAGAATAGAGATTTTCAACTAACAGGCTATTCAGATGCAGATTTTGCAGGATGTAGAGAGGATAGAAAGAGTACTACAGGTACTTGTCAATTCCTGGGAGGAAGACTAATATCTTGGAGTAGTAAAAAACAGACTAGTGTGGCAATTTCCACAGCTGAGTCAGAGTATATTGCTGCAGGAAGCTGCTGTGCACAGCTATTATGGATGCAGCATCAGCTTAAAGATTATGGTATTCAGGTAAGTAGAACACCCCTTTTATGTGATTCTAAGAGTGCTATTTCTATTGCTAATAATCCAGTTTCTCATAGTAGAACTAAGCATATAGAAATCAAATATCATTTTCTTAGAGAACATGTAGAAAAAGGTGACATCTCATTGGAATTTGTAAAAACAGATTATCAAATAGCAGATGTATTTACTAAGCCTTTAGATGAAACCAAATTCAATAAATTCAAAATTGAATTAGGTATGTTAACCATTGATTAATGTATTAAACAAAATCATTAACAATGCTATTGAAATGGTTAATAAGTAAGTAAAAGTAGTAACAACAATAATCAAGTGTTAAAAAGGACACATTGAAGTTACAAAAATTGGCTAAGTAAGAATGTGTCGACACATTCAGTAATAATGTGTCGACTCAGAGAAATTATGTCGACAAGTCAGAAATATTGTGTCGACACAGAGAATATGTGTCGACACTTAAGAGTTTTATTGTCGACTTAACCAGGAATGTAATGTCGACTCAACCAGAATTATGGTGTCGACACTTACAAAATATGTGTCGACACTTGTCTTAGTGTCGACACAGAATTTCTGTCTTTCTACTATATATCCAAGGTGTCGACATAACCACAAATTGGTGTCGACACATAGTAGACTGAAGAAATGTCGAGTTAATAGAAGCTTGTGTCGACACATTCCGTCTGTGTCGACACATTTAGACTGTCTTTGGCGCCTTTTGAACTTCTTTCAACAGAAGCTATAAATAGGTCAAAAAGCTCTTTGTGTCGACACGCTTTCAAGGTTTTCGAAACTCAAACCCTGTGTCGACAGTCTTTCTTTCTCTCTTCTCTCAAGCTTTCTCGACACAACGATGGCGCCAAGGATTGAAGACAATGTTAATGAAGGGTATGAGTTGGTGCGCCATGCGTTTGCAGAGGCGCCGCCTGATGTTCAAGGAGTTATCACCCTTCTCTCTGCATCAGGGTTAGAATTCCTTGTCTCAGAACCATCCAAGATCTGGAAGAAGGAGGTGCACGAGTTCTTTATCTCTGCATCAGTCCATTCAACTGGCCTCAAGATTAAGTCTACAGTTCAAGGGAGTAAGATCAAGATTAACCAAAGAAGTATAAGAAAAATCTTCCACTTGAAAGTAGTTGAAAATGAAGAGGAAGTTCCTATCTCCAGGACAAGGGAAGCCCTTCAATGGTGTGGACTGGACCAAGGATTGAAGATTGGAGCTGCCTTCAATAGGAAGGGAATGAATCAGCAAGGGAAGTTCTTGTCTGAGATAGTTGGGAAGGTAATCCTCTGCAAGACAGGTGGACATGATAGGATTTCTGCCTATATGTTCAGCCTGATGACCAGGATAGTCTTTACTATTCCTACTGATTGGTCAGGAGTGCTCTTTGACAAGATCAAAGAGGGAATCAAGAAGCCTAACATGGCTAGGATCATGAGCCTGTACTTCAATGGAGTAATTCCTGAAGTGATGCAGCAGCTGCAGGGGAGCAAGATTAACCATATGAGAAGAATGGATATGAGACTATTCACCAGGTGGGATAGGGTGCTGTCAAAGGATGTGCCTGAAGAGAACAGGCCAGACACCCCTGTGCAATCCCCTACACCAAATCAAGAATCTGACCAAGTACAAGAAGGGACACAGCTTGACTCAACTGTGGTCCAGGAAGTATCAACACCTGCACAGATGCAGGGGGAGCAAGTTTCCACTTCTGCTCCAAAGGTATCTACACCTGCTTAGGTATAGGAGGAGCTAATGTATTTTAACTTTAAAAGACATTGCTCTTATTCTTATTACTGCACAGGTTCAGGGGGAGCTAGTGTCCACACCTACACCTGCCACTACAAATATTGAGGTGCAAGTCCAAGAGGTAGCACAGTTAAACATATCTCCAGATTTAACTGCTGCAAAAGTGACCACTCAACTGGAATTTACTATGGAAGAGTTATTCCCAGATGTTGATACAGCTACTGATAGAATAGAAGAGGTTCAAGATGTTGAGCAGCCTCTTGACATAGAGCTAGAACAAGGAGTGGAAAAAAGTTCAAGAGATTGAGAAAGTACAAGAAGTAGAGGAGGAGCAAAGAATTGAGGGGGAGCCTCTACATGTTGAAACTGAGCAACATGACACTAAAGCAGATAGAGTTAACATAGAGAGTACTTCTGAATCTGAGACTGAAGAAGCCAGGTTGGCTAAGAAAAGAAAACTGGTTGTATTTAAAAGAAGAAGCAAGACTTATAGGCAGGCTTTACAGACAATACCTCCACCTCCACCTCCTGAAGTTGATTATAACAAGTTCTTGGTGGATTTACAGGTGAAATTGGATGACCACAGGGTGGCCATTGAGAAATATGTTGATGAAAGAAACAAAACTCTGCAGTTTGACTTAGCCCAAGATATCAAATCTATCCAATTTCAAGTCAACTTGAATAAAACTGAAATGACAGATTGCTTCCACAAGGGTGGCAATGCTGTAGTTTATCTGGCTAAACAACAGCAGGCTATCTCTACAAAGGTGGATGATATTGTTTTGAAGCAAGGTTATGTTCTGGAAAATCAAATAAGAATGAATGACAATTTAACTGAATCTCATAATGAGATCATTCAAGAGGTGAAGAAGATTGTTCCAGGGATGCCTGCAGATAAAGCCAAAGAAATGGCAGAGTTTGATAAGAATTTTCAGGCTGCAATTGCATCTGTTAAGACTGCCATCACAACCTCTCAACAGGAAATATCTGAAAAGCTTCAAAAGTTAAGACCATTTTTCAAGGAGGGAGTGAATTATTTGGATGGCCAAATAAGATTTCAGAAAGAAGATCTTAGAGATCATGTATCAAGAGAAGCCATAAAGGGGGAGAGGATGCTAATTCATGCAGGCTCTGAGCATGCCAAATGGGTGACCAATAGCATAAGAGCCACATTGGGATATCCACCATTGTGTGATGATAACATGGTGGCTGAGTCAGGATTACAAACAGGACTACTTGAAGGTGACCAACCTGAGGTTGCCCAAGTCATATACCCCCCTCCAGATTTTGATATATTGGATCAGCAAGTGCAATATATGTATAGTCCTTCAAAGGAAGTTGTAAATGTTATCTTTGGAAAGGTTGATAAGCCTGAGGTAAATTTGCAAGATCAGCAAGATGCTCTACTGTCAAAGAAAAGATTTAGAGAGCAGGCTGAGCTGAAGCCAGATTTTGAGCAGTGGAGTCCTACTTCCAGAAATATAATACTCACTGCATGGAAAGCTGTCAAAGATCAAGTTCATGAAAGGGGCAAGTGGTACAATGAGCAGGAATGGCAGAAGTATGAGGCAAGACAAGAAGCCATTGTACAATTCAGAAGGAAAGCTAAGCTGGGAAGACTTCCATCTGATGCTATGGAGCCAAGCAAATACTTCCCAAAGCCTTTTCACTATTTTGAAAGGCAAAGGCTCAAGGAAGAAGCTAAGAAGAAAGCTGATCTTAAAGGAAAAAAGATGGCTGAAGAATCAGAAGCTCCTGTGACAGCTAAAATTAAATCTGGCCAAGGGATTGTTATTAGAGAGCCTAATCAATCCTGATAATGTTTAGTTCTTTCATAATGTTTTGTAATGATGTAATCTGTCAAAGAAAAACCATGTAATCAAACATTACCCAGTAATAAACAAAATTTTGTTAAATCTGTGATAGATTGTTTTATCCATGATGTTCTTATTATTTTGTTTATAATTAAGTATCCCTGTGTATTGTCATATATCATCATTTTATACTATTTATAAATGGTGTATATCATTGGCTATAAGGGTTATGACTTCTCCAAATAGGGGGAGATTGTTGGGTACATTGGAAAATGTGTACCTGATTTGAAGAAGCCCAACCTAGCTCAATGATATACATCATGTTGTATTTGATGTAGTTTTGAGTTGACATGTGCAGGTAAAGAAATGTTAAAGTTTACAGAAAAATTCTAAGTCCAAGTGTCGACACAAAGGAACATGTGTCGTCACATAGAAGAAAGTTGTCAACACAACACTGGGAAAGTGTGTCGACACAGAAGGTGTAAGTCGACACTACTCTGGGAAAAAGTGTCGACACATAACATAGTCTACAACAACACTGGGAAATTGTGTCGACACAGAAGAAGTAAGTCGACACAGCACTGGGAAATTGTGTCGACACAGAAGAAGTAAGTCGACACTACTCTGGGAAAAAGTGTCGACACAGAAGGAAAGCGTCGACCTCAACATTGAAAAAAATGTCGACACAGAAGAACATAGTCGACCTCAAGGAATATAGTCGACCACAAGTTTGTCTACAACAGCAGAATGTGTCGACACATTGTGATTGAGTCGACACATTGAAGCAGAGTTAAAAGAAGACTGTGTCGACACCTGAAGGCTAAGTCGACACTTACTGAAGTTAAGATTCTACAACAACTGTGTCGACACACAGGACTTGTGTCGACACACTGAAGAGTCAAGATCAAATTGTTTGCAGAAGAAGCTGTGTCGACTCAAAGGCAACTTAGTCGACATCACTGAAGGCAGTGTCGACACCAAAGTCAATTGTGTCGACACAAATAGACAGATGGTCTCGACACTTTCTGACAGACTGTCTCGACACACTGTGGTTCAAGACTAAGGCACAGGACTTGTTGAAGACTTGACAGCTGTGGGTTGCCACCGGTTAACTGAAGCTGTCAGACTTGTCAGAGAACTGTTAGAAACCGGATCAGCCGGTTACCATGAAGGAAGTCTATAAATAGACATATTCAGAAGAAGGAAATAACCTTCTCAACATTGAAGAAATTCTTAACTCCAGAACTTTTGAAGAAGGATTCCGATCCAAATCATTTCAAGAAAGTGCAAGGCACTTAAGAAGATCTTCTCAAGAAGATCTAAGAAGACTATCTAAGGATAGATCTAAGAAGAGTTCTAACCAGAATTCTGAAGAATCATTCAAGTGCTGATAGAGAGAGATCAAGTCAGAATTTGAAGAAGAAGAAAGAATCCACCAGTGGATTATCAAGAAGCTGTTTGGAATCAACTCAGCTAAGTACATTTTCAAGAAGCTTTGAAGAAGGCTAAGAAACAGTTGATTGCATCAGCTGATTAAGAATTGTCATTGCCTTTTCTCTCTCAATTTGGCAAGACAAATTTAAAAACAATCTTTTCTATATTTCTGTAGGATCTGTTTATACAGATCTGAGTTGTAAGCCTATGTTATAAAGGCTGAGTGTAGGAGTGTTGAACTCTGAGTGGTAGGGCTGATTGCCTGAGTGTAGGAGAAGGATATTCTCTGAGTTGTAGGCCTTGGGGCAAGGCTGAGGTAGGGCAGTTGTGCCTGAGTTGTAGGAACCAGTTGGGTTCTGAGTTGTAAGATCTATTGATCTGAGATAAGTGGAAGTTTGGCCGAATCTAGCATACAGCTAGATAGGTGAAGGGGGAAAGTGGATGTACCCAGACCTTGGGGAACCACTATAAAACATAGTGCAATCTGTGATGTGTTGTTTTCTGTGATTGCTGTGTTTTTGTATTAGTTAATAAATTGAATTCTGTCTAGAAGTTTTAGAAAAAGAAGCAGGACCTATTCACCCCCCCCTCTAGGTGTTTAGGCTGCCTTGAAAGTTAAACTATCAACTGGAATCTCTAGCAGGAAATCTTCTGAGGCAGGCACCATCTCTTCTTCATGAGGCATCTCCCCCTGCCTAGATTCAGTATACACTGGATCAAGGCACCCCACAAAAAGGATTTCTTGATGAGGAGAAAGGGAAGAGAGCCTGGCAGATAACTCATGGATGGATTTCAGGAGTTGAGCCATGGAGGTCTCCAGCAGGAGTGTTAGCCTGGGAGCTAACATCCCATACAGCCTATATGCTAGGGCAGGAAGGTCTACTTGCTCAAGATAAACTTGAGTAGAGGTAGAGGAGAGAGTGAAAGAGATTGGTGTAGAAGGGGCTGCAAAAGTGGGAGGAGAAGTTATGGATGGTATAATGGATTGTTGAGAGATGGGAATGGTGGAGATGGAAGTTATTGGAGTGGAAATGGATGGGGTGAAGGATGGTTGTATAAGAATGTCTTGGAGTAGTTGTTGGTAGGAGGTAGATAATGATGGGAGATTAAGAGGTGAGGAATTGGAATCATCCATGTAGGAATCATGCAGAAGACTGAAAGATGAAATGGATGAGTCAATATCAAGTGGTGGATAATAATATAGGGGATGGAAAAGATCTACAGTACTTGTTGGTGGTGGTGAAGGAATTGAGATTGGAGATGAAATGGTGATGGGTGATGAAATTGAGGTAGTGATGGTGGAAGAAGGGATGGTTGAAGAAACAATGGGTGGAGATGAGGAGGAGGCAGGAAGTTCTTCCAATGGGGCAATTGCTTGTAGGGAAGTGACTTGAACAGTCCAGGTGCTTGAAGTTGAGATAGCTGCAGGAGCTCTGCTTGGTATGACAATCTGCCTGTCCCATTTTCCAAATAGGGCACAGGACAGCCTCTTGGAGGTATGAATGTGCATTCCACTAGACACAAGCAACTGAGGGCACCTGTTATGCAAAAACAGCCCTAGAATCCTCCCAAAATTAACAAAATTCTTATTCACCTTTTTCTTGATTAAATCAAAGAAAATCTCTCCCCAATTGAGATGCTTCTTATCCACTAAAGCAGCCATCAAACAAAATTGATACCTTGAAATGGTATCATGAGCAGAGTGCTTGGCTAATAGCACTTTTCCGACAACATCAGCTAAAAATCTATATTCAACTGACAGATTCTTTTTAAGCAGCTTGTTAGGGTTTGCTGCAGAGTGACCCATTCTATGAAGCATACTTGCAAACTCTTCTCTAGATAACTCAACTGAATCATGCCCAGTGCTTAATTGAAAAACTTCTGTAAGGAGGGCAGGAGTTAGGGATACTTGAGTACCGGCTATTGTACCAACCACTGTATTCTGATCCAGATTATGAGCCGTATACACCCACTCCTTAATTTCATTGGCAGCAAGTTTCATCCTTGTGGACATGATATACACCAACTGCTATTCCTTGAATAATTCTGGAATGTCTTTAAATATTTGGTCACTGCTTTCAAAGGAATCCATATCGATGTCGAATCCAGTGTCAAATTTCATCGCGGCTAAAACTACAACAGAAACAGCCATTGTATAACTGCAAAAACGAACAAACAAGACCAAGTGCAGAGAAGTTTGGAGGGAAAGAAAAGTTCTACAGAGAGTATGAAAGCGCAGAAGGAGAACGACGACCGAAAAATGAATTTTATATTAGGGTTCGACGCTGAAAAGGAAAGATCGTTGAACTCCATTTGACGATCTTGGCCACTAAAGGAATCTGAAGGGTCTTCAACATCGTCGATCTCCGTTCGACGGTATTGGAGAGCGTCGATCTCTGCTCGACGATCTCTGACCAGAGGAAGATAGCCTAGCGCTATCTAAAAGCGCTGAACTTTGGTCGATGATTTCGGAAAACGTCGATCTCCGTTCGACGATCTTTGGGAAAATCATCGAGCGCAGTTCAGAGACCAGAGACACCCTATAGACACTAGAAAAAATCATGTTTTTAACCTAGTCTTGGTCAATTTTAGGGTTTTAAAATCTTGGATCTCATTTTAAGCTTCCTCTATCTAACATTCCTAACTGATTCAGGAAGAAGGTGTGTTTCTTTTCATCCAATGGTTTGGTGAAAATATCTCCCCTTTGCAAATCAGTTGGGATATATTGAAGTTCAATTTTATTCTTCTCAACATTATCCCTTAAAAAGTGATGCCTAATCTCTATATGTTTTTTCCTACTATGGAGGACTGGATTTTGTGCTATAGAAATAGCACTTGTGTTATCACAAAAGATTTTTGACATTTCTATGTTGTAACCATAGTTTAGGAGATGGTTTTGAATCTACAAAATCTGTGGGCAACAACTACCTGCTGCCATGTATTTAGCTTCAACAGTTGAAGTGGGTGTTGGAGTTACCATGGTGATCTAGAAGTTGTCAAACATGTAATCTCACTGCCAACGCAATATAAGCCTACAGGGTCGCATATAAGAGCTATGGAGGAGTTGGAAGATTGACCGTATTGGTAAAGGTTACCCATCACCATTATGTATGGGGTCAGGCAATTGTTGCCAATAAAGTTCATGGGGCATGGATAGTCGAAAGGTCGCCGAGAATGTCTCGACGACCAAGGCAAATCGTCGAGAATGTCTCGACGACCAAGGCAATGTCGTTGAGAATGTCTCGATGACTATGGGGGTTTAGTTGAGAATCAATCTGATAGATTCGTCGAGAATCAAAGACTTAGTCGTCGGGACTATCCATTGATTCTCGCCGAATCTGCCTGATGATTCTCGCCGATCGATGAGTATCGTCGAGAGTTATCGAGTATGACTCGACGACTAAAGGCCATTCGTCGAGAATCGTCCTGATTCTCGACGACTTGGCGGATGATTCTCGCCGAACGCCTTTGCCGATTCACGCCGAATTCTTCCAGGGACCCTATGCTGTGTGGTCTGCGAATAGCCATTCCTTTAGGTCTATTTATACCTTTGGTATAAATAGACACTTAGGGTTTTGGAAAAGTGGGTGACTTGTGCTTTTTGCGGCCGATTAGAACCCGACGGAAAGAGTTCCGCCGATCGCTCGTTCCACCGCATCCCGCACATCGTCGGATGGAAGTGTTCCGCCGCCGCCGTGTCTGCTCCGCTGACCCTCCCATTTCCGGCGATATTCATTGTTCTTGCCTCTCCTGGCGCAGACCTAGCAGTCCGTGGAGTTGCAAAGGTGCGGCTGTCTTCCTCCCGATTGTTCGTGCGACGAGCAGTTCGGGTTTCTCCTGCTCGTGTGGATTTCTGCAGAGACGTGGATATTATTCCACGTACAACTCGCCACCGACAGCACTCAATACTTGGACCATCTTCGTTGAGTTGTGACTCAACGCCACTAAGGTATTTTGCCCTAGTTATTTTGTTTACTTCTTGATACAACGATCATGGCCAGATCCAGTTCTCTTGGGCTGTTCTCGTACTTTTCCTTTCCGCTGCGTGCACAAAGTGTTGTGCCAACCCTCACGAGATAACCCAACAGTGGGCACAGATGTTTATTTCTTATAGAACAAGGAGACAAGTCTGTCACAAAGAAACTGGCAAGTTCCACTGGTGCTTTTCCTGTCTACTCTACATCCAGCATAATCAGCATCTGAAAATCCAGTTAATTCAAATCCTGAGTCTTTTGGATACCAGAGACCTCGATTTGGACAACTTTTCACATACCTAAGAATCCTTTTTACTAATGTTAGGTGTGACTCTCTAGGGCTTACTTGGAATCTAGCACATATGCATGTAGCAAACATTACGTCAGGTCTACTGGCTGTAAGGTACAATAAAGAGCCAATCATTGCTCTATATGTGTCTGATCAACAGGTTTCCCATGTTCATCAGCATCTAATACAGCATTAGTAGGCATAGGTGTTTTCATACATGATGCTTCAGACATACCAAATTTCTTAACCAATTCTTTTGCATACTTGGTTTGAGAAATAAATATGCCATCAGTATGTTGTTTGGCTTGCAATCCTAGAAAGAAGGAAAGCTCACCCATGCTACTCATTTGAAATTTAGAATGCATTAGGTTGGAAAACCTTTTTCACAAATTTGAATCAGTAGATCTAAATATAATATCATCTACATAACTTTGCACTAGTAAGATATTGGACTTATGAGTTCTAATAAGATGAGTTTGGTCTACTCTACCCCTTATAAAATCATTTTTAAGAAGAAAGCATGCTAAGGTCTCATACTATGCTCTAGGAGCTTGCTTGAGACCATATAATGCTTTATGCAATTTAAAAATATGATCAGGATGAGTTGGAGAGATAAAACCTGGGGGTTGTCTAACATAGACTTCTTCCTTGATGTCTCCATTGAGAAATGCACTCTTCAGATCCATCTGATTGACCTTGAATCCTTTGTGAGCTGCATAAGCTAGGAATATTCTTATGGACTCCAACCTTGACATTGGTGCAAAGGTCTGGTCATAATCTATTCCTTTTTCTTGAGAGTATCCTTGTGCAACTAGCCTTGCCTTGTTCCTAACAATGATTCCTTGATCATCCAACATATTTCTGAACACCCACTTTGTTCCAATAATTGAGTGATCCTTAGGCCTTGGCACTATCTCCCAAACTTTGTTCCTTTCAAATTGATGTAATTCCTCTTGCATTGCAATGATCCAGTGTGGATCTTGTTCTGCATCTTGTATGGATTGAGGTTCAATTTGAGATAGAAAGCAGGTGTGCATCAGGTTTTGGTTGACCTGATTTCTGGTTTGCACACTAGCTGAGATGTCTCCAATCACTTGGGAGATTGGATGATCTCTTGATGTTACTAAATCAACAGGGGGTGTTGATTGTTCACCAACCTGTGTTGTTGTTTCCTCCTATGGAACAACAACTGGCTCTTCATGATGATTCTATCCAAGATGTTGAGCGTCCTCTTCATCTTCACTGCTCTCATCCTTTTGTTGAATAGGTGAATGTGTTGTATCTTTTTCTACAATATATAACCTTTCCAAATTTTCTGAAAGAGAGTGTACCTGCAAAGGTTCTATATTAGAAGTATTCTTCTCCTTATAAAACATGTTAGTTTCATCAAAAGATACATGTACAGATTCTTGAATTTTAAGAGTAGTTTTGTTATACACCCTATAAGCTTTACTGATCATGGAGTATCCCAGAAACACTCCTTCATCAGCCTTGGCTTGAAATTTTGCTATGTACTTCTTGTCATTATTGTGTATGTAACAAATGCAACCAAAAATCTTGAAATAATCTACTTTAGGTTTCTTCCCTTTGAGTAATTCATAGGGAGTCTTGCCCTTCAGCTTATGTATCAAACTTCTATTCAACACATAGTTTGAGGTGTTCACTGTCTCTGCCCAAAGGGATAGAGGAAGGTGAGCATCTGTCAACAATGTTGTGGAAGATTCAATAAGGGTTCTATTTTTTCCTTTCAGCTACCCCATTTTGTTGAGGAGTTCTAGAAGCTGAGAAAGTATGTCTGATCCCTTCACTCTAACAGAACTCTTGCATAAGAAGAGAATCAAACTCTGTCCCATGATCACTTCTGATCAGGGCAATGTGAGTATTGAACTCAATCTATATGCATTTGAGAAACTCTGTCAAACACTTAAAGTTATCAGACTTCTTCCTCAGAAAGAACACCCATGTGAATCTAGAGAAGTCATCTACAACCACTAAAGTGTAAGATTTCCCTCCTAGGCTTTGTACTGTAATGGGTCCAAAAAGATCCATGTGTAACAGATACAACATCCTAGGTGAATCACTTTTATTAAGTTACTTAAAACTATTTTTAGTTTGCTTGCCTAATTGACAAGCCCTGCAAAGTCCTTACTTCTTGTAGGGGCCAGAAGGTAGTCCTCTAATAAGGTTGTCCTTGGATAGCCTAGAAATGGTTCTAAGGTTTATATGTCCTAATCTTTTATGCCATAGATCATTTGGCTTGCAAACAGATTTTAATAAACAAATATCTATCTTAGTTGAAAGAAAATCTACAAGATAAATGTTACCTTTCCTTTTACCTGTCAACACAGTTGTGTTGTCCTCTGATTTGATTTTATATGTGGATTTGTTGAATGTCACCTGGTATCCTTCATCACATAGTTGACTGATGCTTATTAGATTGTGCTTTAGTCCTTCCACATAGGCCACCTTCTTGAATGTGACTGAGCCAATCGTAACAGCACCATATCCTTTTATTTGTCCAAAGTTTGAATCTCCAAATATTACTTTGGGTCCAAGTTTGGCTTTGAAGGATGTGAGATTCTCCTTGCTTCCTATCATGTTCTTTGAGCACCCACTATCCAGATACAATTGTTGGTTTATTGCCGGATAGGTCTTCTCCTGCACATAAGAAACTTATATGTTTTTGACCCAGTTTACCTTGGGCCTAGGTTGATAACCTTTAAATTTTGAAATTAAAGACATCTCTGGCTGACTCTTATAACCTTCAGGATGATATCTCCTAGAAGGTGTTATCCATTCAGTAAAAGGGTTAAAGTTTTGGGATGTAGGACCACTAGGATTGAAGTTTGATTTACATTTAAAAAATTTGTTCATGACTCTGATCTTTGTTCGACGATCTCTGAGCTGAGTTCGACGATCTTGGGTCAGATCATCGAGCTCCATTCGAAGATCGATTTTTCCATAGTTCAGATTTCGGCGATCGTCGACCTGAGTTCGACGATTCAGCTTGAGATCGCTGAGCTTTGTTCGACGATCGCCGAGATCTGTTTGACATTTTTCGTTGAACTTTGTTTTTCTTAGGTAGATCAGAATTCTTCCTAGCCACCTCTACAACTCCCTTCCCTTTATCTGAGATAAACTTGATTGGGGTTGTTAACACTATAGGTTGCCTGGATGAAGCACCCAAGCCCAGTGTACTATTAAGTCTTGAGTTCACTGTGCTTGTGATGTCCATCAGTTTGATGCTTCTCCCATTGAGGGATTCTTCAAACTTCTTGACCTCAGATAGTTCTCTTTTCAGTGAGGCTATTTGCTCCCTATAACATTCCAACTCCTTAGAGAGTTTAAGATTATCTGATTTTAAGGTACTAAGTTCAGATAATTGATTTCTGAGAGAGATAATCTCTTTCTCACACTTTAGCAGGTCTAAATAAAGTGCCTTAAATTCAAATTTAAAGTCCTCTGAATTAAAATCAAAGGAATCTATTACCTGGTCTTCTTCATCTTCATGTTCAGATTCAGATTCTGACTCATGTTCTGCATTAGAATTATGTTGGGAGGCATTGATAGCCATCATGCAGAACTCCTTCTCTTAGGCATCATCTTCATCATCACTTGAGCTTGACGAAGCCTCTGATTCTTATTCAGTTTCACTCCAGATTTCAGCTACAAATCACTTCATGGTGTGTTTGTTCTTGCTGGAAGAGGATTTGTCATTGTTGTTTCTCCTGGAGCCCCTGTCTTTTCTCCTATCTTTCCTTTCCTTCTTGTCTCTATTCTGATTTTCTGGACAATTAGGCACAATGTGTCCTGGTTTCCTGCATCCAAAATAAATAATTTCTTTATTATTTGATTTGTCATACCTTGGATTCTCATGCCCTCCTGATGACCTCTTTCTGAAATCTTTCCTGGTCATCTTATAGAATATTTTGGCAAGTAAGCTCATTAATTCTTCATTGCCTGTGACCTTGTCTTCAGGCTGATCTTTTGTAGCTTTGAATGCTATTATCTTCTCCTTCCTGATAGTAGGAGAAGCAACCTTTTGTTCTTCCTCTCTATTCTTGATGAGCAGCTCATAAGACTTGAGCTTGCCCAACAAAGCTTCGGTAGTGATCTCAGTTAGGCTTCTGGCATCCTTGATTGGCCAGATCCTTGAATCCCAAGTGCTGGGGAAGACCATTAGGATCTTATCATTGAGTTCAATTAGTGAGATCTCCTTGTCCAGTGTTTTTAACTCACTGACTATTAGGCTGAGTCTGTTGTACATGTCAGCAACTGACTCAATTTCTCCCTTCTTGAAGTTCTCATATTGGGTTATGAGATGGGATATTTGTCTTTCCTTTCATCAACAGATCCTGATACAATTTATGACAACTTGTCCCATATTCCTTTTGCTGAGTTACATTCAGCCACTTTCTGAAATATTTCATCAGACATAGTCTGAGCCAGAATGTTCATTGTTTTAGCATCTGCAACCATCCACTTCTTAATTTCTGCATCTGTTCCTAAAGGAGGTGGAACAACACTTGTACTTGTATTCTCTTGGGGTCTTGGACACACTGTCAAAACAGAACTTTAGATGTCCTCATCAATAAAATTCATATATAATTTTATCCTTGCCTTCCAAAGTGCAAACTTAGAATGGTTGCACACTGGAGTTCTGGTGCTTGCGTAATCTTTGTTCTTTGCCATGGTTTTGTATGAAAATAAATATAACACAAATAATAACCCTTTATAGAAGATTGATCTTATCAGAGATCTTTTGGTTCAGGTGTTAGCCTGTAGGAACAACCAATCTAATGAAGATTCAGTTGTTGAGTAACCAACCTGCCTCTGATACCAATTGAAAGTGAGGGTAAGATCTACCTTTACTCTAGAGGGGGGTGAATAGAGTATCTTAAAATAATTTTCCAGATAAAAAATTATTTGCAGTGGAAGACTTGATTTGAGTATATGTGTAATGTGCTTATAGTAAATAAAACTAAGATAGCAAGAAAGCAAAAATCACAACACATAGCAAAGAAAAAACACAGCAATCCAGAAACACAAGGATCTATAGTGGTTCCCCAATCAACCTGGGTACATCCACTCTTCTACCAACCTAGGTAGGAATCCACTACAGGAATAGTTGATCAGGTATCCTGGGGACCAATGAGCTTTTGATAAGGTGCTCAAAAACCAAACCCAAATTTTTTGATAAGGTGTCTTGCCACAACTGAGTTTTGACAAGGTCTCAGAAACCAGCCACAAAACTTTTGAAGGGAGTTTTGAGAAACCCTTTTTACAGCAGAATAAAGAAAGAAAAAGAGTTTGTTGTTCTTCTCTGTCAACAGTCTAAGAGAAGACTAGTGGATGATGTTGTCAAAGCTCCCCCTGAGATCTGCAATTGTTTAGGAAGAAGAGCTTTGCATAGGGTGATAGGTCTTCAGAAACTTTAGATCTCCAGCAAGAGATGATTTCAGCAGTTGCTGAAATATGATGTGTATGGAGTCTTTGATGAAGAAGCCTTTGAACACTTGAATCAAGAAGATCTTGAAGGAGTAGAATTGAAGAAATCTTTCCTTTTTGATGATCTCCTTCACAGTATTATTCCTTGTGTTCTGTATGAATTCTAACTCAGTAATCCTGTAGACTTGTGTCTCTTGAGTCTATTCCCAGAATTCTCTTAATTATTGATTGATATCTCTTGTTCTTTTTCAATTATTCTCTAGAGATATACTGAAAATCTGTCTTTGAGATAGCTGTTAACCAGTCATAAATGACTGCCTTAAATGACATTTGTCTCTGGAGGAAAGTCCTAAGAGACATTCCTATTAGTCTTCCTTGAAACTTGCTCTAGATTAGTTGAAACGGTTACAGAATCCTTTGAAATAAATGATGATATTAAATCAGATTGAATTCCATAACTGTCTGAATTTGAATTCTGCAATCGTCAATCTCTTCAGAAAATCGTCGATCATAGCTCAACTATCGTCAACCTGAGCTCAGAGACTGGATCTAGACTTGAAACAGAAATCGTCGACCTGAGCTCAACTATCGTCGAACTGAGCTCAGAGACTTGGATTATAGCTAGAGATAGAAACGTCAATCTGAGCTTGAAGATCGTCGAACCGAGTTCGATGACTCGTTGAACTTAGCTCAGAGATAGTCGAACTGAGTTAACCGTTTCGTCGACTTAAGCTCGACGAAAATTGTCCTTGTCTTCAGCACTAGAATTCTGATCTTAGAAGGTCTTGGGGGCAGCTTATAAACCTAAGTTTTAACCCTTAGACTCATTCTAATTGACCTTTAAGACTATACAATAAGGTCAAAACAATTTCCTAAGAAAATAGTGATCCTTGCCCAAATTAGTAATAGGGTGTTCCAACAGAATGTATAGTCCCTCAGGAACTCCATCCATCTCTACTGCCTCATATTCAGATCCTTCTGGTCTAAAAGGTATTTCTGGCTCTTGTGGTCGGTATAAATATCAACCTTTAAGCCGTACAAATAATGCCTCCACAGCTTCAGAGCAAAAATCACGGACGCTAACTCAATGTCGTGGACTGGATAATTTCTCTCATGCACTTTCAGCTGACACGAACCATATGCTATAACACTACCATGTTGAAGTAGAACGTAGCCCAAACAACTACCCGAAGCATCGATGTAGATCTCAAAGCCTTCAGTCCAACTCGACGAACATAGCACTAGTGCTGTGGTCAATCGACACTTAAAATCTTCAAAAGCTTGGCGCACTCCTGCGTCCAAACAAACTTCTAATCTTTCCTTGTCAAAGTCGTGAGAGGTAACTCTATCCGCGAGAAGTTCTCTACGAAGCGCCTGTAATAGCCGGCAAGCCCCAGAAAACTCCGGACTTCCGCTACCGTAGACAACACAGGCCACTCCCGTATTGAAACTATCTTTGCCAGATCCACCTCAATCCCTTCTCCACTTACTATGTGACCAAGAAACGCTACTGAGGGCAACCAAAACTCATATTTGGAGAACTTTGTGTATACTTCGTTTCTCCTCAGCGTCTCCAAAACCAAATGCAGATGCTTGAAGTGATCCTCTTCGCACTACGAATACAACAATATGTCGTTGATGAAGACAATTACAAAGTGGTCTAAGTACTCCCTGAATGTTCTGTTCATCAGATCCATGAACACTGATGGCGCATTAGTCAGCCCGAACGACATGACCTTAAACTCGAAATGCCCATATCTCGTGTTGAACGCTATCTTTGGGATATAACTTTCCTGTATTCTCAGCTGATAGTAACCGGACTTAAGATCAAATTTTGAGTACACCGATGACCGAACTAACTGATCAAACAGATCATCAATCCTTGGGATCAGGTACTTATTCTTTTCCGTTTACTTGTTTAGTTCTCTATATTTGATACACAGTCACAAACTTCCGACCTTCTTCTTGACAAAGAGGACCAGTGAGCTCCAAGGCAACGAACTTGGACGTAGATAACCCTGCTCCAATAACTCTTCAAGTTGAACCTTTAGTTCCGCCATCTCCTTAGGCACCAACCTATAAGGAGAGTGTGGCACAGGTTTGGCACCTGACACTAGCTCAATCGTGAAGTTAATCTCCCGCTGAGGTAGGTATTTAGGAAGATTGTCCGGGAACACGTCAGGGTACTCGCACACTACTGGGATGCTACCCAAAGTGGGCTTAGGCTTTACAGCCTCCACTAACGTGAAGAACAACTCTGCGCAGCACGAACTACCTTGACCACCTGAAGAGCAGACAATAAAGTCTTGCTCGACCCCTTCAAACCCGCAAACATTGTCTCACGGTCAGCTCCCAACTTGACTTCCTTATGATTGCAATCTATGTATGCCTTCTGCTCTGAAAGCCAGTCCATACCAAAAATGACGTCGAACTCTACTAGCGGCAGTAATGACGCTAGCAAGTCGAACTCCTGACTCCCAATACAAATCTTTACGGCACAGACTCGTTCCGTGCACATAGAACACCCATTCGGCAACAACACATCCAATTTGTCCTTCATTATCGAAGAAGGGACTCCAATGCGCTATATGAAACCTTTAGACAAAAAGGAGCGTGAAGCACCCGTATCGAAGAGTGCTCTCGCCGGATTATCAAAAATCAGAACAAAGCCTATACAAATAGTAATAAGCTAACAAGCACAAGGTAACAGTATTTAAAGCTAAATTGCTATAAATTTAAACCGTACCTGTCACCACATCTGCTTGCTTGATGTCCTCCTGCTGGACAATATTGTAGACTCTTGGTTGAATTGGAGTATAATGGGATGCGGTTGACTCCATCGTCTTGCCCTTTTCCTCGTAAGTTGCTCCCTGCTTCCTCTCGGACTTTGGACGTCCGCTCCAATTGTCACGGGCAAAATTCCCTAGCTTCCCACAAGTAAAGTAAGTGCCTGGGGTTTGTCCCGTGGTCGCTCCTGATGCACCAGAAGAAGGAGCTAGGCCCGAAGTCCTCGCCTTATTAAAGAACTTACGATACCCAGGCTTTGAGGTAGTCGGCACCTTGAACTCTGTCCTCTTAGCACCAGAGTCCATCTTTGCCTACACATTCTTCATATCTTTCTCCAAAGACCGGGCCGTGTTGACCAGGGTCAAGAAGCCTTGTGTCATCGTCCCCGAGAGTAGTATTCTTAAGTCATCTCTCAGACCTTCATATAATCGGTTTGTCTTTTGCTCCTCATCAGCGAAAGTAGCACTTGCATACTGACCCAAACGTGTAAATTCGTGGAGGTACTCATCCACGCTACTCTCTCCCTGCAACAACTTCTTAAACTCGTTCTCCATTGCAATCCTCTGAGCCGAGAGGAGGTATCGAGCAAAGAACTGTCTCGAGAATTCTTCTATCGAGACGTCAGTAAGTTGTCTACCCCTCAAATTGTGTAACTCCAGACCTTCCCACCATAGTCTTGCGTCGCCATCCAACAAGAAAGTGGCAATAGTGGTCTTCTGCCACTCTTCCATCTCTATAGCTATCAAGACTATCTTAACTCTGGAGAGTCAATCCTCCGCTTGGGTTGGGGTTCCCATCCCCGAGAACACTGGAGGATTGAATCCCATAACGTGTTTGAGCAGTTTCTCCATTGCTCTCCTCGGCATCATTGGCTCCACCACAACCTGCTCCACTCTCCTTGGTTCCGCCTCTTGGAGTGGTAGTTGCTCTACAGCAGCGATAGACTACTGCACTTGTCTCGCAGGCCTTGCATTAATCATCGCAAACACTGCTTCAGCTACCAATCGTATGGTTTCAGCTGAAGGAGGTATTGCCGGTGCATCGTTCGGTGCGCAACTTGCCTCAGAAACTGGACGTTTTGACGGACTCGCACCACTCCTGGTCACCTATAGTCGTACAAAACACCATTAAGAGACCAAACAATATTGCAAAAAGCAAATATAGGAACACGCAGGTTCCTCCAACATGTGCATTTTCCTTCCTAAGTGGACATTTATGGGTTCTTTTCATGTTATAACGATGACGCACATACATGTGCTCACCACCCCTTAAAGTGAATTCATCCAGCAAAACATTTAAGCCTGGCCGAAACCGGTAGTATGATACCAAATTGTAACACCCCTATCTATCACCTAGCATATAACAGCAGGTCTGGCCCGGGCCCTACGCCATATACCACGGACAAACTGAAGGGTTACTCATTGAAACAATTCTTCTAAACATAACGTCCTACACAGAGAATCTAGTGGAAGCAATATATTAAGTTGCAAGAAATAAGAACCCATCAACAAGCATGAATGACCACTAGCAAACCCCAACAGGAATGAAAATTACAAAGTACACAAAGTACCGGCCTTATGGCCTTACAAGAGTTCACTCAATTTTAAAACAGTGTATTCTATACTTCTGCTTGCAGGCCGGTCACACATGAGTTAAATAATTAAACAAAACAAGGCCTTCAAGGGCCGGCTCAGCAACAAGGGCTTTGGCCTGCTATTTCCCGCTGGGCTCCGCAGCACCTACAAGCACAATTCACCGCAATGGTGGCAAACAAAAGTAACGGTCAGCTAAAGCTGACTAAATTATAACGATCCCGCCCCCAAGCTCGGGGCGGCGATGCTCCTTCCCTGTACTTCTTAGCATAATAAGCATTATAGTGAATAATCACAACATCACAGGTGCAGGCAGACACGGACACACACCCCGTGCTCTCAGGGTACTTACACGGTGAACCTGGTCAAAATCGTGGTCTCACCACCGTCCCTTAAACTACAATACTCGTGAGCATTTTAGTCTTTCCGGCCTAATCCTAAGACCCTCCTTCTATGCCTACGGTAAGTGTCATGTACTATAGGTCTCTTTCACCAAACGACACAGCGAGAGTATGGTTTCGCCTAACCCGTTGCTCACACCACAACGTAAATTTAAGCCATATGCGCGGGTAAAGCTTCCCTGATTCCCAAAACGATCAAACATGCACATAACCTAGTTATGTTCAAGGATGGCTCCCAGGCCACCAAGTTGGCAGAAATGCGTTTCCGCCCAATTTTCCGAGTGCACCTTGGAGTTAATCCTCAAGACTCCCTATTGCAATCTACCGTGTAGAAAACCTGAAAACAACCAAAGGCACGGAGTCTTCTCTAGCTAATCATACATAATGAAACATCACCGATCCAGAACAACTTGTCCGGGTAGGCTTCACACACCATGCCTATGTCCGTATCTCAATTTAAGACTCTATATGCAAACAAGGGGGACAATTCACATCTACCCCAAGGAATGCCGCACACTCACCGCACACTCGCGGGAGTGGGTTTCCTTATGCAAAAGAAGGAGAGCTTCACATGCTCAAGAAGAGAATCGTTACCCTTGGGTTTCTCTTTGGTGCCATGGAAATATATATGGATGGAAAGCACTGCGATGATCTCGCATCTGCAGTTCTGGACTCGGCCTGCAATTTGGCGCTCCGAATCACCTCCGGTGACCAGATCTCTCTTGCTTCTTCCTCCTTGCTCTCCCCTCTCTCTATAACTTAGAAGGAGATTGAACCAAAAGAAATGAGGGTTTTCAACCCTATTCCCGGCTTTAACCTAGGGTGAATAAGCTTGAGCCCTTGGATTCTAAAATAAGGAAACGAACGGCCATGATTCGGCCTGAAAATTACATTTTTGGGCCGAACACGGCTTGCGACATGCTCGTGTCCAAGGCCGTGTTCAACTCTTACCATATACCAGGAAATCTAGAATAGGAAACGGCCTGTGACACAACTTGGGACACGCTCGTGTCACCGATTGACACGCCCGTGTCATGGGCCGTGTACCCCAATCGGGGCTGGAACCGTCATGTCCCAAACAGGACACTGGCTTAGACACGCCTGTGTCAACTTTGACACGCCCATGTCAACCAGAACACACCCGTGTTCTGGGTTGTGTCTCTTAGTCGACACAGGACCAGAAACTACCCGAGCATGACACGGCCATGTGACACGCCCGTGTCACATGCTGTGTGCTAGACACGCACTGGGACACTCCTATATCCCAGGCCGTGTAATCTCCATAGGACAATCTAGCAAACTACCCGAGCAAGACACGGCCTCTGACACATCCTTGTCTCAGGCAATGTTCCCTGTCTCGATGCTCGTCGATTGCATTTTTGTCGACCACTCGGTGAGTCGTCTAACACATGCATGACACGGCTCTGGGACATGCCCGTGTCCCAGGCCGGGTGACCCTTACCAAGGCCAAAACTCTCCTCAAAATGCTGCCCGTTGCTCCTTTGAGTTTCGGGGCGTTATAAACTTCTTGAAGATACGGGCGTACAGACTCTCCTCTTCATCAGTCTCCTCAATCACCTCTTTTTCCTTACCCATCTTCAGTGTCAGTGCCTTTTTCTTTTGTTCCCTGGGATACTCCTCGGCTTGAAATTTTAGTTTGAGCTCATTAGTTTTCAAGTTCCCAATGAGGCTCTCTATCTCTAGGGTACTGATGTCATGAGTTTCAGTAATATCAGTTACCTTTGGATTGAATTACGGAGGTAAAGACCGCAGGATCTTCCTTACGAAATTTCCTTTTTGAGAAAGTCTTTCTGAGAGATCTAGAGGTGTTGACAATATTTGTGAAGCAGGTTTACATGATATCTACCTCCACGTCGATCTCCATCTAGAACTATTCATATTCAGAATCCAGACTAAACAACATTGATTCATTTACCTGTGATGTGCCTTCATGAGTAAGTTCAAGTAAACATCATATATCATAAGTAGTTTATAGTTACATATGCTATTAAATTCAGTCTTATCTAAGGAATAAAATAAAGAGTTCATGGCCTTGGCATTATTGGTACACTTCAGCTTATCAGCATCATCTCATTTATTACGAGGTTTTTAATGGAGCCTACGGTTCATATATCCTAAGTTTAATAATATCAATTCCCAAGTTGTATTTGATCACATGTGTGTTTAGTACAACCTGTATGTTTACATGTTCAAGAGAAGCAAACAATTAAACTTTTGTGGCCTACCGTCGTACGACAACGATATTGTCGCGCGCTAGCCCAAACTTAATATGCGTATGCGCTCGGGTGACTACCGCATAGCATTAGAACTACTGCCCGTGCAAGCCTCGGTATTTACTTCAGCCAAGTCTCTATGAGCTACCATGTCGCACTATCTTTCTACCGCATTGCGCTAGCTCACTCAATGCTCAACGAGATGGATTTTTCGAGACGATAGGAGTGCCGCCATGAGATAATTTTCTACTGCATCGTGCTAGCACGAAAAAGCGGAAAATAATATTCTCGGAATATTTTTCCAAATTCGCATGACAGCAGTCACGTTAATGCGTGAAGCCATGCCGTCGGCGCTAGCCATATCGCAGGCAGTAGCCAATTTTTAAAAGATGTATAAAAGGCATCTCGTGTTGGAACACCCTAGTTTGGATTTGGGTCAGGATCACTATGTCTTTAGGACTATTAGATTGACACATCAATGTATAGCTAAGGGTCATAGGATGTGCTAAGTCATAGGCTCTCAGAGATTGAAGAAATCAGCAAAGAGAAATCACTCAAAAGAAGAATTCAGAATTCAACCATGGTGTCGAGCTCAGATCGACGAGATGAGTTCAGGCGTCAAGCTGAGATCGATGATCTCTGAGCTCAGATCGACGTTTTCTGTCCCAGACCAGCTCCAATATCTCTGAACTCATTTCGACGATCGTTGAGCTCTGATCGACGATTTCTCTGAGAGATCGACGATTTCAGGATTTAAGTTCAGGAAAGTTATGGAATTCATTCAGACTTATTTTCAGCATTTATGGCAAAGGATTTTGTAGCCGTTTTAATTAATCTAGAGCAAGTTTCAAGGAAGACTAATTGGAATGTTTCTTAAGGACATTCCTCCAGAGGCACATATCAGTTAAGGTAGTCATTTATGACTGATTAACGGCTATCAAGAAGTCAGGATCTGATATACTCCCTAGAGAATCATTCTGAAGAAGAGAACTGACAAGATTTGAAAAAGAATACAGAAGAGAGAACAAGAAAATTATTCATCAAGAATTCATCTTCTTGGAATAGACTCAGTCGACAAAAGTTTACAGAAATACTGAGTCAGAATTCTTTAAGAACACAAGGAACATTACTGTGAAGGAGATCATCTGCTATTCTACTCCTTCAAGCATCAAGTGTTCAAAAGCTTCTTCAACAAGGACTCCAGACATCACACATTTATGCATCTTCTGAAATCATCTATTGCTTGAGATCTGAAGCAACTGAAGGCCTATCACCCTAAGCAAAGCTCATCTTCCTAAACCCTTACAGATCTCAGGGGGAGCTTTGACAACATCATCAAAATCCACTTGTGCTTCTCTCTGATTGTTGAACAGAGAAGACAACATCAACTCTCCCTTCCCCACTGTACAAAGGGTTCTTGAACTCCCTTCAAAAGTTCTGTCTGGTTTCTGAGACCTTGTAAAAACTCAGTGGTGGTAAGACACCTTATAAAAAAATCTAGGTTTGGTTTTTGAGCACCTTATCAAAAGATCATTGGTGCCCTGGACACCTGATCAACTCATCCTGCAGTGGATTCCTACCAAGGGTGGTAGAAGAGTGGACTACCCAAGTTTAGGGGAACCACTATAAAATTCTTGTGTCGTCTGGTTTGCCTTTATTTCTTTTTTGTATTATTCTTGATGTGTGTTTGCTCTAATCTCTAGGATAGATCTCACTTTTAATTGGTATCAGAGGAAGGTTGGTTATTCAACAACTAAATCCTCATCAAGTTGGTTGTTTATACATTCTAACACCTGAACCAAAAGATCTCTCTTTTGATCCATCCTAGGTAGATTAATCATTTTGTTTTTCATATAGCAATAATATGGAATATTCTAGCACCAGACCTCCTAAGTGCAACATAAACAAATTTGCACTTTGGAAGACAAGAATTAAGTCATTTATGGACAATATTGATGAAGAAATATTTTATGCCATTATGACAGGTCTCCCAACCTCAGCAACAACAACTAAAAGGGCCAGGCTTGCTTATGTCAGAGCCATGAATATCCTAGCACAGTCATTATCTGATGACTTGTTCAAGGAAGTTATTGAATGCTCAACAGCTAAGGAGATATTGGATTCTCTACATCAAATGGCTTCTGAACTAGTGGATGAAACAACAAAAAGAAGCCACAACATCTTATTTAAAGGAGGAGAATCAATATCCCTAGATGTTATTTGGGATGTATCAGATGATGAATCATCATCTGAAGATGAAGAGGAGGAAGCAAGGGCCAAAAAATTCTTCTTAATGGCCATCAATACTTCCTACAGCAGTTTAGAGGCTGAACAAACAGAAGGAAAATCTAAACCTGAAGAGGATCAGGTATTATCTAACTTTGTTTTCAGTTCAGTTAACTTAGAACTTCAATTTTGCTGCCAAGATTCAATAAAACCTGAGGAGGAAACAAAACTTCTCAGAGGAATGTTTTCAGAATATATTCAAAGGAAGAAGAAACATTTTAATCAACGAAATGAGTTCAGACCATCGAACTCAGATCGACGATCCTATATAAAATCGTCGAACTCAGTCTGCTCTTTCATAAATTTGATTTATAATTATAAGGATAAACTATTTAAAATATTTTTAAATCCTTTTCCTATTTGGAACAAATTTATTAGGAAACATCTTTTCTTAGGGCTGCTTCCATCTTTTTGATATCTTGTTCAAAATTATGTTAGGATTTCTATATGAGAATTCTCTGTCAGATAAACTTTATATTTCTTATAGATCATTTTCTAAATTCATCTAGATTGAGTTCTCTACTCTAGATGCATTGGTCAGCAGTGATCATGGCACTGAGTTTGAATCTCTTTTGATGAAATTAAATTCTATAGGAAGGAAGATATCAGACTTTGTTTTTCAGATTCAGAACCCTAATAAAATTTGCTGGACAAAAATCATTTTTCTGCTAACATATCATTTAAAAGGAGAGAGCAATCTCTACCATAGCTTTCTGCAGGTACCATCTATAAGAGTTAGCTGGATAACTCAATCAAAATCCAATTTTCAAAGTCATCCCAGCCTTATCCAATCACAGTTACTGCATAACCATAAGGGGAGATTATAATGCCAGCAGCAGTCAGTTTTTAACAGCAACAGAAGACAGCAATGCAAAGCTTTTCTTTTTAAATCTTTTGCTTTGTAATATTTATTGTAATATTTTCATTTTCATCTAAATAGTAATCCTAACCCAAATAGGGGGAGATTGTTGGAACACCCTAGTTTGGATTCTGGTCAGGATCATTATGTCTTTAGGACTATTAGATTGACCCATCAATGTATAGATAAGGGTCATAGGATGTGCTAAGTCATAGGCTCTCAGAGATTGAAGAAATCAGCCAAGAGAAATCAGTCAAAAGAAGAATTCAGAATTCAACCTTGGTGTTAAGCTTAGATCGACGAGATGAGTTCAGGCATCGAGCTGAGATCGACGATCTCCAAGCATAGATCGACGTTTTCTATCCCAGACCAGCTCCAATATCTCTGAGCTCAGTTCGACGATCGTTGAGCTCAGATCGACGATTTCTCTGAGAGATCGACGAATTCAGGATTAAAATTCAGGACAGATATGGAATTCATTCAGACTTATTTTCAGCATTTATAGCCAAGGATTTTGTAGCCATTTCCATCAATCTGGATCAAGTTTCAAGGAAGACTAATTGGAATTTTTCTTAAGGACTTTCCTCTAGAGGCAGATATCAGTTAAGGTAGTCATTTATGACTGATTAACGGCTATCAAGAAGTCAGAATCTTATATGCTCCCTAGAGAATCATTCTGAAGAAGAGAACTGATAAGATTTAAAAAAGAATACAAAAGAGATAACAAGAAAATTATTCATCAAGAATTCATCTTTTGGGAATAGACTCAGTTGACAAAAGTCTACAGAATTATTGAGTCAGAATTCTTTAAGAACACAAGGAACATTATTGTGAAGGAGATCATCTGCTATTCTACTCCTTCAAGCATCAAGTGTTAAAAAGCTTCTTCATCAAGGACTCCAGACATCACACATTCCAACATCTGCTGAAATCATCTATTGCTGGAGATTTGAAGCAACTAAAGGTCTATCACCCTAAGCAAAGCTCATCTTCCTAAACCCTTATAGATCTTAGGGGGAGCTTTGACAACATCATCAAAATCCACTTGTGCTCCTCTTTGATTGTTGAACAGAGAAGGCAACATCAACTCTCCCTTCCCCACTGTACAAAGGGTTCTTGAAATCCCTTCAAAAGTTCTGTCTGGTTTCTGAGACCTTGTCAAAACTTAGTGGTGGCAAGACACCTTATCAAAAAATCTAGGTTTTGTTTTTGAGCACCTTATCAAAAGCTCATTGGTGCCCAGGACACCTGATCAACTCATCCTGCAGTGGATTCCTACCAAGGGTGGTAGAAGAGTGGACTACCCAAGTTTAGGGGAACCACTATAAAATTCTTGTGTCGTTTGGTTTGCCTTTATTTCTTTTCTATATAATTCTTACTGTGTCTGCTCTAATCTCTAGGATAGATCTCACTTTCAATTGGTATCAGAGGGAGGTTGGTTATTCAATAACTAAATCCTCATCAAGTTGGTTGTTTATACAGGCCAACACCTTAACCAAACGATCTCTCTTTTGATCCATCCTAGTTAGATTAATCATTTTGTTTTTCACATAGCAAGAATATGGAGTATTCTAGCACCAGACCTCCTAAGTGTAACATAAACAAATTTGCACTTTGGAAGATAAGAATTAAGTCATTTATGGACAGTATTGATGAAGAAATATTTTATGCCATTATGACAGGTCTCCCAACCTCAACAACAACAACTAAAAGGGCCAGGCTAGCTGATGGCAGAGCCATGAATATCCTAGCACAGTCTTTATCTGATGACTTGTTCCAGGAAGTTGTTGAATGCTCAACAGCTAAGGAGATATGGGATTCTCTTCATCAAATGTCTTCTGAACCAGTGGATGAAACAACAGAAAGAAGCCACAACATCTTATTTGAATGAGGAGAATCAATATCCCTAGATCTTATTTGGGATGTATCAGATGATGAATCATCATTTGAAGATGAAGAGGAGGAAGCAAGGGCCAAAAAATTCTGCTTAATGGCCATCAATACTTCCTGCAGCAGTTTAGAGGCTAAACAAACAGAAGGAAAATCAAAACCTAAAGAGGATCAGGTATTATTTAACTTTGTTTTCAGTTCAGTTAACTTAGAACTTCAATTTTGTTGTTGAAAAAGAATCTGTCTGTTGAGTACAGATTCCTTGCAGATGTTGTGGGCAAGGTCCAGCTAGCCAAACATTCTGCCCATGATACCATTTCTAGTTATCAATTCTGCTTGATGGGTGCACTGGTTGATAAAAAGCACTTAAACTTGGGAGAAATTTTCTTTGAGTTGATTAAGAAGAAGGTAAACAAAAACTTTATTAATTTTGGGAGTATCTTAGGGCTATTCCTGCACTCCAGGTTCCCTCAGCTGCTTGTGTCCAGAGGGTTGCATATTAATGCCTCCAAGAGGCTTACCTGTGCCCTTTTTTGCAAATGGGATAGGCAGATTGTTAAGCCAACCATGACTACTGCTTCTTCAGGCACAAGGACTGTTGCAGTCTCTTCCCCTCCGGCAACAGCCCTCATAGAAGACTTTCCTGCCTCCTCCTCTTCTCCACCTTCTCCAATTGTTCCTTCAACCATCCCCTCATCCACCATCACCATCTCTATCTCTTCCCCCATAACCATTTCATCTCCACCTCCAACCACAAAAGACCAATTCAATCCCCTACACTTCTATCCACCTTTTGACCTAGACACCACCATACCATCCTTCAATCTCATGGAAGATTCCTTTATGGATGATTCCCCCTCCTCACCTATTGAGCTTTCATCATCCACAACATCCTATCAATAACTCCTTCATGATATTCTTTCCCAACCATCATTCATTCCATCAACTTCTACTACCATAACCACTATCTCGACCATTCCAATATCTCAACCAACCATCCTACCATCCACAACCACACCTCCTGCAGCCCATCCATCACCAGCCCCAGTCACTCCATCTTCTAGCTCTACTCAAGTATCACTTGAGCATGTGGATTTCTCTGCCCTGGCAGATAAGCTTTATGGGATGCTAGCTCCCAGGCTAGTAGCCTTGCTAGAGACCTCCATGGATCCACTCCTGAAGTCTATACAGAAGTTATCTGACAGGCTTTCCTCCATTTCTCCTTATCAGGCAATCCCTCCTATGGGGTGCCTTGATACAGTTTACACTGAATCTCGGTAGGGGGAGATGCCATATGAAGAAGATTTAATGCTTGCTTCAGAGACTCCAGAAGTGCAAGCTCTAGCTCCAACACAAGTAATAGCAGTTGACCTAAGGTCACTGTTATCCAGTTTTGACATTCTTCACTTCAACTATTTTCCAGTACAGGAAGTGGAAGATCTGTCCAAGGCCATTGTGCCTTTTGTTTGCTGTTATCCGAGCCTGATTGCTTCTTATATCAATTCTCTTAAGGCTGAGGAAATTATTGTTTCTGATTGTGCTATTGTTTATGCTGATATAGTTGCTGATGAAATTGTTGAGTCTGCTGAAATTGATGTGTTGCCTGCTGTTAGTGATGTTCCTGCTGCTGCTGATATAATTGCTGATACAGTTTCTGATGAGATAGTTTTTTATGCTCTTATTGAGCCTGCTGCTGCTACTGTAATATCTGAGAGTGCTGCTTCCATCACTGTTGCTGAACAAAACAAACAACATGAGAAACATATTCAAAGGATTGATGAGCTTTATGATAATCCTCCAAGTTAACACAGTGACCAACTCCATACTGATTCTGATGACTCCTCTGCCACTATTGCAAGGAAGAGGAAAGCAAGAAGTAAGGCACTAAAAAGAGTTCCTCCAGAAAAAGTACAAGATGACAATAATATACCTTATTACATTCTTCATGACTGTCCAATTTCTGAGCCTTGGATGCAATATTACAGAAACCAACTTAAGGCCATGAAGAAAAGGATAAAACTTGATAAGTATGAAAAGGGATCCTCTCAATTCAATCCTCCTCCTCCTCCTCCAGATTTAGGATCTGGTGGAGGTTCAGCTTTTCAGTCTTCTTCTGCTACTAGGCCAAGACCTTACCAGTCTCAAGATAGATATCAACACAGAGGCCAATAGCA
Organism: Platanthera zijinensis; assembly: GCA_039513925.1. Taxonomy (NCBI): domain Eukaryota; kingdom Viridiplantae; phylum Streptophyta; class Magnoliopsida; order Asparagales; family Orchidaceae; genus Platanthera; species Platanthera zijinensis. Next base: position 90,089,684 of record CM077085.1, read on the forward strand.
AAGAGGATATCAGTCAAGGAGAGATCAGTCAAGAGGCAGACAGAGAGATTACAGGACTCACTCAAGAAATCAAGCTAGACAACACCCATATCAAAGGGAAGGACAAGGCCCTACTGATTCTACATCTGGTCCCTTCCCTTACAAGCTGAAAGATACAGTTGTCACTAGAGCTCCTCCTACTGACTCAGTGGAATTAAACAGATATGAACCTCCAGTTACATTTGAAGACCCTGAGAACAATCCACTATCATGGACAGCCAGAATGAAAGAACTTGCAGCATTAGATCAGATCAAGAAAGCAAGAGAGCAAGGCAGAGATCTAAGGGGGAGCTTTGAAAACATCATGAAATCCACTTATGCTTCTCTTTGATTGTTGAACAGAGAAGAAAACATCTACTCTCCCTCCCCACTATACAAAGGGTTCTTGAACTCCCTTCAAAAGTTCTGCCTGGTTTCTGAGACCTTGTCAAAACTTAGTGGTGGCAAGACACCTTATCAAAAAATATAGGTTTGGTTTTTGAGCACCTTATCAAAAGCTCCTTGGTGCCCAGGACACCTGATCAAATCATCCTGTAGTGGATTCCTACCAAGGGTGGTATAAGAGTGGACTACCCAAGTTTAGGGGAACCACTATAAAATTCTTGTGTCGACTGGTTTGTCTTTATTTCTTTTCTGTATTATTCTTGTTGTGTGTTTGCTCTAATCTCTAGGATAGATCTCACTTTCATCTCGTTTTCTGATTTCCAAGTGATACGAATTGAGACTCAGATTTTCACTCCTAGGGTTTGATAGCCTCCTCTGAACACCATTCCACCATCTCCGTCGAAGGAAGAGACAACTGCCTCCCTCCCGTTCGCGCATGAAGATCTCCGGCGAGCCAAGTACTACAACGACTACGAGAAGTTAATCTGTTGCAGCCACACGAAGATCTCAAGTACTAGTCACAGATCGCTCAACAGAAGAATCGACTTGAGGGAGATTCAATCTTTAATCTTTTTATACTTATACTTTTTCTTCTTTTCTATATTCTTGTGGTAAGGGAAATTGACTGGTAAAGGTCGTCAGAATCCGGGGAGGAATCCATGAGAAATCATCCATGGGAAGGGACGTCTAGATCGGGGGATTTAGCGGGGCTCTTAGACACTTCCTTACATGAAGGTGAAAATTCGGCTCGAAGACCTTTCTTGGAGGGAAAGGGAGAGAGCCAACAGTTCTGGGTAGTTGGTCAGTATAGAAAACAAAAGAAGATTTTTTTTTCACCGCCTCCGATCTTCGGTGTCATGGAGATCATGTTTTTCTAATTATAAAAACACTCATTAATTAAGTTTGAATAAAGTTCAATTGTTATTCTCTTTATTTCTGGTAACATTGTGGTTGTTAACTGGTGATTTTCTAAAGGGTGCGTAGATCTCCAAGGTGGAATTTGCCTAGGAAAATGAGGTATGTGACCTACTGCTGCGCATTAGCAAGCTAATGCCCCACGGTAGCCTCCAGAACTAGTTTTTCTGGACAAAAATATTTTAAATTTCTAATTTAGTTCTAAAACCTTATTTCGAATTTCTAATTAATGCCAATGTTGTTCACGCTTTCCCTAGGGGATAAGGTGTGAGTAGACCTCTATAGTTCATGGGGAGTGACTACAGTCACTAGAGAATGAGAAAGAAAATCTTTTTGATGACACAAAACATGGACGTGCCGGCCATGATCGAAACGAAATACACTGCACCCACTATCACTGTAAGTGATACCGTACTAACCAAACCACAGGATAAATGGGATGACGCTGATAAGCTGAGATGTACGAATAATGCAAAAGCCATGAACACTTTATTCTGGGAATTTGATAAAATCAAATTTAATATAATCTGCAATTGTGAAACTGCGTATGATATATGGCGTTTACTTGAGCTTACTCACGAAGGTACCTCGCAGGTGAAGGAGTCGAAACTGTTACGAATTGAGTCTGAATACGAACTATTCCCGATGGAGATCGACGAGGAGGTGGAAAACATGTATACTCGCTTCGCCAAGATTGACAATGCCACAAGATATCTCGAGAAGAGCTACTTAAATAAAGATCTGGTGAGGAAGATCCTGTGATTTTTGCATCTACGCTTCAACCCGAAGGCGATGGTTATTGCTGAATCACATGACATCAACACCCTGGATATAGAGAGCCTCATTGGAAACCTGAATACGCATGGGCTCGAATTAAAGATACAAATTGAGGAATATCCCAGGGAGATAAAGAAGAAGGGGCTAGCACTAAAGGCTGCGAGGGAGAGGAAGGCTGCTGAAGAATCTGAGGAGATGATGAAGAAAGCCTCTATGTTCGAGAGTTCAAAAGGTTCATTTAGAATCCCAAGAGGTAGGGAAAGTTTAGGAAATTTCTAAAGAAAGGTGCCGAAGAAATAAAGAGGTGGAACAAACCATCAAAGGAGATGGAGAGCAATAATGAGAAGTCTCTACCTGAGTGCTACCTTTATCACAAGCCTGGACACATCAAGAGGGAATATCCAAGGCTCCAAAAGGAGGAAAAGGAGAAATAGATCTGGCATAAGGGAAAGAAGAAGGTTCTAAAAACACTAACATGGGACGAGAATGGATCTGACGAGTCAAGCATTTCCTACTCAAGTAGTGAAGACGAGGCGAATATGTGCCTCATGGGGAGGAATCAGGAGGATTCAGAAGATGAGTCCAGTGTCCAGAGCGACACTGAGGTAACCTCACCCTCTTATAAAGAACTTCTTGAAATTTATGAACATCTGTGTGATGAGCTAGATAGTGTAATACTTGAGAAAAAGTCCTTTAGAAATGAAAACATGAAAATTAAAAAGGACACAGAGAACATGAAGAGTGAATTAATAAAATACGGAAAAGAGAAGATCGAGTGCCTAGAGTGTCCTCACTCAATGTCAACAATCGAAGAGCTAAAAGTAAATCTCCCCAAGGCATCATTGAAAATGAACAATCTTATTAATGAAATAAATATCTTGGATAAAAGGCTTCAAATATATCTTGCTAAAATAGAAGAAGGTAAAAAAACAATTAGCCAATCGGTGTGTAATGCTAGTCACGAAAAACACCACTCTAAAGGCGAGGATCCATGATCTTAACTGTGTTATCCAGAAATTTTGTATATTGCAAAAGTCACTTAATATATTGCTAGGTGCACAGTATTATGGATCTGGAAAGTTTGGACTAGGGTACGTAAGTCCAACACTATCACCAAGCGGTAATCTTTTTCAAGGTAAGCCAAAAATCGATTATGAAAAATCACAAAATAAAATCCATATTTCTGAAAGGCTATCCCCATCCTCCAACATGAGCCCTAGAAACACGAAAAGACAACATCTTCTGCTTACACCTTATGTGTCAACTGTCAAAATTTTGTTCGCACATCCATCTCGTTTTTCAGGAAAGGTGTCCAGAAAACTATGCAAGTCTGTCTACCAAAGTATTCTACCTATCATGTGGGGGACAACATGGGTAACCAGATCTTCACCCTCATCTTCCATTTAGGTGTGTTGGAAGGCTAACGATAAGGATAACGTGTGGTACTTTGACTCTGGGTGTTCCAAGCACATGATAGGAGATAAATATAAGCTCCTTAGCATGGAGAAGAAGAAGAGGGCATGATGACGTTCGGGTATAATAGCAAAGGATGTATTGATGGAATCAACACTATATGTAATAATGCAATGTATTGTTTGTAGATGTACTAAGCAAAATTAAATTTCAATTATTCAAAACTGTGATAAAGGCATGAATGTTATATTTGAATCCTCTACAAACACATGCAAAATCATGATGCTAGAACTAATAGTGTTTTACTTACTGCTCATAGAACTCATAATGTTTACACTGTTAGTTTTGAAGATATATCTTCCTCTGATTTAAAATGTTTAGTTACCAAGAATGAGGAATTAGATCTTTGGCATAGGATACTGGGACACTCTAAAAGTAAACTAATTTTCAAGCTATCAAAACATAAACTTGTTTGTGTACTCCCAAAATTAAGCAGTAGTTTGAACTCCTTATGCACTCCGTGTCAAAAAGGGAAATTTTTTAAAACCTCATTCAAAAGCAAAAATGACATTTCCATGACTAGACCACTTGAACTCATTCATATGGATCTGTTTGGTCCTATTAGTACATGTAGTCTAAGTGGAAAACGATACACATTTGTTCTTATAGATGACCACTCATGTTATAGCTGGACGATCTTCCTTACGAATAAATCTGACACATTCGTTGAGTTCACTAATCTATGTACTAGACTTCAAAATGATAAGGAACTAAACAAAAAATGCATAAGGTCAGATCATGGGGGAGAATTTGAGAATTATAACTTCATGAACTACTACAAAAATTTAGGAATTAAGCATGAATTCTCATCCCCACACACTCTACAATCGAATGGGGTAATAGAAAGAAAGAATCATACACTCCAAGAACAAGCACACATAATGCTTGCCGAGTTCGGCTTACCTCGATATTTTTTTTGCAGAAGCGGTTAACACAACAAGCTATGTGATGAACCGGGTCATTCTTTGCCCCATTCTTAAGCTAACTATGTATGAGCTCTACTTCAATAAGAAGCCATCGGTATCATATTTTAGAGTCTTTGGTTGCCCGTGCTTCATTCTAAACAATAAGGATCACTTAGGAAAACTTGACGAAAAATTAGACTATGGCATCCTCTTAGGATTCTCTAGTACGAGTCGTGCTTATAGGGTCTATATCAAACAAACCTTAGTTGTTGAAGAATCGACTCATGTACACATTAACGAAAATACACCAATCGAAGAACCTTGGCAAAATTAAGAGGAAGTTGATGACGATGTGCAGTTAAAAGATAAGGGAGAGGAGATAGAAGTGGTAGTTGATGTTCCAACTCACGTAGAAGGATATAAGCCTCCAAGCACTTTAAGGATCTTAAAACAACATCCACGTGAACTAGTAATAGAAGAGCCCTCACATGGAGTAAGAACTATATCGGTTGATGAAGCATAATTTAGATTAGTTTATTAGGGCAAAAATATGTATATTCTCATTTAAATCTTTTGCCTTTTGTATTTTTGGGTTTTTTTTGTTTCTTTTCTCAATTATTGTTCTAACTTAGTTTATTTTCTGTTTTTTAGGTTTTGGGGTTTTCTCCTATTACACGCCCCTTGGTCACGCCCTCCCTAGGCGTGTACTTAGGGCGTGTAACCCAAGTGGAATGAAGTTATGGTCCAAAGTCAAATTCCAGGAAAATTCAGCTTACACACCCTCGGTCACGCCTGTGTAGCACCACCACGAGCGTGTCTTTGAGGCGTGTCCCGCCAAGTCCCGAAAAACAACCACAGCGTGACTTTTCCCCACGCCGTATCTGACACGCCCCTCCGACACAGGCGTGTCATCAGGGTGTGTAACCCAACTTCTACGCCAGTCACTTCCAGACTTTAATTTAAGCCAGCCAAAGTTAAACAAAGTATTATACGCCCCAGGTACATCCAACCCAGTCGTGTAAGGGGGCGTGTACTTCCCGAAAAAATTTCTATAAATAGCCACAAGCTCCAAGTGTTCAAGGAGGAGATTGGAAGCCTTGTAGAGAGATGTTGAGAGTTTATTTTCAGAATATTTTAGCTTAATGTTTTCATTTCTTAGCGTTCGTGTAATCTTGTTTATCATATTTGTAATCTTTTTGGAAACTCTCTTTGTAATGTCCTTTGTTCCATTCGGTAACTTCTTTCCAATAAGAAATAAAATAGTTTGTTATTCCTTATCTCTCTCCCTCTCTATTTCTTATTATGCATATTCTTAACATGATTTTTATTTCCTATTTCCTCATAAGTAAATAAATCCTCCTAGCACTCGATCTTGATGATCCGAGGATGAGTTGATTACGTTATGGTGCTTTAGTGCCCCTTTTTTTTGTTTAGGCCTTCGATTTACTCATGAAATATCGCGTTTGGAATTTTATCATCGATATATAATCTCCATCTATGGTTTTAACTCTTAGCTAGCTGAGAGGCTTATAGTTTGAAGTGAACACTCAAAAGTAAAGAGAGTTTCACTCACCCCTCAAGATAGGATGACGTAAATCTCCCAAATTGGAGTGAAATCCATTAACAGGGTTCATTACTTAAAGCGAGTTTTAGGTATTCAAATACGAATGAGAGTCCGGTCTGATTTTCCTAACCTCAATTGGGCACGTCGTCGAGACAAGCTTGTTCAAGCTTTGGGAACCCCCACGGTCAAGGACCTTTATCTTATTATGCTTTAGTTTGTTTTTTTTATCTTTGATTAACTTAAGCCGAGGTGATTCATGATCGAGTACTACCCCTTAACCATCGTTAAACCCCCCTTTTTTAATCATTAGTAGTAGTCTTTCTTAATAGTTGCAAGTAATTTCCTTTTTCCAATTTAGTAATCAAACCCTAAATCCTTCGATAAGATAATAGCAATTCGTGTGAGTATAAGTTCTAAACGGTTCCCGGATCTAAATATGACATTTGTGTCCCCTTGCAATAATTCGGTAGGTATACTTGCCTTTATTGGATTGTTAGTTCAGATTTCTTTTCATAACGATTTTGAGACATCAAGTTTTTAGCCTCGTTGTCGGGTATTACTTTATGTTGATATTTTGAAGCGACAAATCTATTACTTTTATCACCTCTCTTTCTTTCCCCCGTTTTTCAAAAAAAAAGAGTAGGCTCTTTTTTTTTAGTTTTTCTATCTCTTCTTCTCCCTCTTTCCCCCTAGTGCATGACCCGACGTAATCCGTCAAATCTACTTGATTTGGATCTGAAGATCGAATGCACCTTTCAGTGCAAACAGTGATCCCGCCCTCTAATTCTAACAGATTCGGTTGAGGAGTCCGTAGGGGACGTTAATTTTCTAACCATGAATTTGAATGAAAATGATGGCCAACCGGCCGACCTTGACCCAAATACCGCCGAGCAACATACCATGTATCATTATGCTCGGCCTAAATTGGAAGGGACATATTCAAGCATTGTTTGACCCCCGTGGAGAACAATAATTTTGAGTTGAATCCTAGCATCATATTAATGGTGCAGCAATACGTGCAATTTGACAGAATGCAAGATGAAGATCTGAATGCACATATTGGTAGATTTTTAGAAAGCTATTATACGTTTAATATAAACGGTGTTACGGATGATGCAATAAGGCTAAGACTCTTTCCCTTTTCTTTAAGAACAAAAGCCAAGCAATTGTTGACTTCTCTCCTAAGAGTATCAATCATTACCTGGGAACAGTTAATGGAGAAATTTTTAGCTAAGTATTTTCCCCCCGCTAAGACGACTAAGCTTAGAAATGACATTTCTTCGTATTGCCAAATCGATTCGAAAACCCTCTATGACACTTGGGAGAGGTATAAGGAACTCTTAAGAAGATGCCCTCATCATGCTCTTCCTGTATAGTAATAGGTTCAGACATTCTATAATGGGCGAAAATAAAACGACAAAGCAAATGATAGATGCTGCATCTGATGGTTCTTTGAACCGCAAAACTCCTGACAAAGCTCTTGAGCTTTTTGAGGATATGGCCGTGAACACCTATCAGTTGAATGTGCATAGGTCCCACCCTAGCAAAGTTGTAGGTATGTACGAGGTTGACACGGTGTCCCAGCTGGCATTGCAAGTAGAGATACTTAACAAGAAGATGATGGAGATGTTTGATGCCTTAGCCACTCAGGTATGGGAAGCTATGAATGCTGCTGCCGAGCAGGTTGATTATCTGGGGAACATACCCAGGCCTGCTCCATATAATTTTTCTGCTTTTTCTTCTCCTCCTGTTTTTAGTAATAATTCGAACTATTATCATCCTAGATGGCGTAACAATCCGAACTTCTCTTAGAGTAATTACTCTAATGCGATGAAACCACCACCACCACACGATTCTACACCACCACCTCTTCTGCAAAATAATAAGAATTTTCAAAATCCTCACTCTCTAGAGGATATGTTTTCAAAATACATTACTTCTAATGAAGCGACAATATGAAATCTATCGGGTACGGTCAAATATTTAGAAAATAAGGTCGGGCAACTCACCAAAATTATTTCCGAGAGGCCACCAAGGACTCTTCCTTCAAATACCGAGCCCAATCCGAAAGAACTTGCAAAAGTGATTTCTCTTCGGAGTGGGAAAGAAATTTCCGGTCCAACTATAACTGAAGAGCCTGAGTTGAATGTCACTCCTATTTTAGAAAACCTGCCTATTTTAAATGATAATGACGTTTCAACTAATATTTTGAAAAAAAACCTCCATGATTTTAAACGATTCTATTTCTTTTCCTTACCCCTCTCAACATTCAAAAAGTAAGTTAGATGATCAATATAATTGCTTTATTGAAATGTTCAAACAAAACCACTTCATGAAGCCATCTCGCATATTCCCAAGTATGGTAAATACTTGAAGGATCTCCTAACAAACAAACAAAAATTAGAAAACCTCTCGCATGTCACATTAAATGAGGAATACTTGGCTGTCGTCACTAATAATTTACCAAAAAAAATTAACGATCCTCGTAACTTTTTGATCCCTTGCATTTTTGGAGATTTATTTGTGAAACATACATTAGCAGATTTAGGAGTGAGCATCAATTTGATGCCCTTCTCCATTTTTAAGAAATTAGGATTGGGTATTCACAACCCAACTCGGATGATCATATAATTAGTTGATCGGTCGGTTATGTACACGTTAGGAATTGTTGAAGATGTGCTAGTGAGGGTTGACAAAATTATCTTCCCAGTTGATTTTGTCATTCAAGTTATCGAAGAGGATGTCGAGGTACCTCTAATCCTCAGCCGCCCCTTCCTATCTACTTCTCGTTTGGTAATAGATGTAAGCAACGGAAAATTGCTGCTCTGAGTAGGAAATGATGAGGTCACATTTGAAATTAACCAATCAATGAAAAACTCTTTATCAAATGATGACTCATGTTTTTTTCTAGATGTTTAAAATGAAGAACCTTTTGTTATCTTTCTAATATTTCGAGTAATGAATTTTCTTCATCTTTTTCTGAAATATCTCCAAGTTTTACTGAAATTTCTCCTGAATTTATTTTAGACACGGCCATGTCCATAGAAACTAATGTTGAAAATGATTTTATTTCTCGGAAGAAAATTTTTGAAACCCTGACTTTTGAAAATGAAAAGGATTTGAAAAATTCTTATGACGAACCACCCACTCTTGAATTGAAACCGCTCCCAAAACATCTAAAATATGCTTTTCTCGAAAAAAAATCTAAGTTGCCCGTTATAGTCTCGACCTTTCTTTCTCAATCCGAAAATGATCAATTGATCTAAGTTTTACAAAGGCATCACAGAGCTATAACATGGCAAATATCCAATATTTCTGGCTAAAGCCCCTCCTTTTGCACACATAAAATGTTTTTTGAAGAGAATTCTAAGAGTGTAGTCCAACCAAAAACATCGTCTAAATCCAAACATGAAGGAGGTTATAAAGGGAGATGTTTTAAAATTATTAGATGCGGAGATAATCTATCTAATCTCGGATAGTAAGTTGGTGAGTCTGGTCCAAGTAGTGCAGAAGAAATGAGGGATCATAGTAGTTTTAAATGAAAATAATGATATAATACAGACAAGAACAATGACGGGGTGGCGGATGTGCATCGATTATCGCAAGTTAAATTATGCCACCCGAAAAGACCATTTCCCCTTCCCTTTATCGATCAAATATTATAATGCTTATCCGGGCATAGTTTTTATTGTTTTCTCGATGGTCTCTCGGGATATTTCCAAATCCCTATCACACTCGAGGACCAAAAGAAGACAACATTCACTTTCCCCTTTGGGACCTTCGCTTATCGTAGAATGCCTTTCGGGTTATGTAATGTGCCAGCTATATTTCAGCGAAGTATGCTCGCTATTTTCGATAAATACGTAGAAAATATTATGGAAGTTTTTATGGATGATTTTTGGGGTTTTGGCGACTCCTTTGATTTATGTTTAAAAAAATTTGGAAAAGTTTTGCAACGCTGCGAAGAAACGAACTAAGTTTTAAATTAGGAGAAGTGCCACTTTATGGTACGTGAAGACTTAGTCCTTGGCCACAAGATCTCTGCTAAAGGAATTGAAGTGGACTGGGCAAAAATTGAAGTAATTGAAAAGTTACCGTCGCCTACAAATATCAAAGGGATTAGTAGTTTCCTAGGGCACGCGGGTTTTTATCGACGATTCATTAAAGTCTTTTAAAAAATTACTAAGCCTCTCACGTAACTTTTCAAGAAAGAAACTCCCTTTGTCTTTGATGATTCTTGTCTAGCTATGTTTGAATTAATTAAATCTAAACTTATAAATGCTCTGATTATGATCATTCCAATCTGAGATTTACCGTTCGAAATAATGTGTGATGCGAGTAGTTATGTGGTCGATGCGGTTCTAGGACAACGAATAGCAAAGAACTTTCATCTGATCTACTATGCGATTAAATCTCTAACTTTCGCTCAAGAAAATTACACCACGACGGAGAAGGAACTCTTAGCCATAATGTTTTTTTAATAAATTCTAACCATATATTACACTTTCTAACATCATCGTCTTTACTGATCATTCTGCTTTAAAGAATCTCCTTTCTAAACCAGATGCCAAGCCTGGATTCTTCTCCTTCAAGAATTTGACTTGGAAATCTGGGATAAGAAATGAGCCAAAAATTTAGCGGTGGACCATCTATCTAGACTAGAGAACCGCGGAGGTGAAATGTTAGATGAAAATTTTCTTAATGACTCCTTCCCGGATGAAAAACTCTTTAGTCTCTATTCTTTTACCTTGTGGTTTGCCGACTTGGCCAATTATCTTGTGGCTCGTGTCCTTCAAAAAGAATTCTCATTTCAGCAAAAGAAGAAATTTTGTTCTGATTTGAAATATTATTTTTGGGAGGACCCATTTCTTTTCATATTTCGCGCAGACTAAGTGGTACGAAGGTGTGTTTCCCAGGACGAAGGTCAACAAATTTTAAAATAAGTTCATGAAAGTCCGACTGGTGGTCAATTTCAGGCGAATCGGACCGCTCATAAGGTGCTAAGTGCGGGCTTCTATTGGCCTAGCCTTTTCAAGGATGTGCAAACCTTTGTGAGTCGGTGTGATAGTTGTCAGCGGACGGAAACATATCTAGTATAAATGAAATGGAACAAAACTATTTTCTCGAATGTGAGATCTTTGATCTTTGGCATATCGATTTTGTAGGTATGTTTCCATCAAGTTTGGGTAATAAGTACATTCTCATCTCCATAGATTATGTTTTTAGGTGTGCGAAGGCCCAAGCTTTTGCTACTAATGACTCTCGTGTTGTGTCTTCTTTTCGAAAATAATTTTTTTCTCATTTTGGTTTTCCTCGAGCGATCGTTTGTGATAGAGGAACCCACTTTTATAACGCACAGCTCACTAAGGTTTTATCTAAGTATGGAATTACGCACAAATTATCCATCGCTTACCACCCCAAACTAACAGTCAGGTCGAGGGAGTCAATCGAGAACTAAAAATAATTTTGGAAAAAATAGTTTCAATTTCCCGTAAGGATTTGTCATCAAAATTAGACGAGGCTCTTTGGGCCTATCGGAAGGCATACAAGACCGCTATCAGTTGTACTCTATTCCGCTTCGTCTATGGAAAATCGTGTCACCTCCTGGTAGAAGTAGAGCACCGTGCGTATTGGGAGATAAATTTTTTTTAATTTCGATTAGCACTATGTAGGAGAACATGGAAAAAATCAATTGAACGAACTTGACGAGTGGCGCTCCAATGCCTACGAGAGCAATAAAATTTATAAAGAGCGGACAAAATTATATCATGATAAAAATATTCGACATCCGAAAATGTTTCAATTGGGCGATCAAGTCCTTCTTTTTAATTTAAGATTGCATTTATTCCCAGGAAAACTTAAGTCGCATTGGTTTGACCATTTGTCGTAAAGCAGGTTTTTCTATATAGCACGATTCTGGTTTCACACCCGGATAAGAGTGATTTCAAAGTTAACTGACAGTGTTTGAAACTCTATTTTTCTGGTGATGATATTAATGTGGACAAGGTTAATTTTATTTTGCATGGACTACAATAATAGTTCAAGACTTCTTATTGTTGGACAATATTCTTTTTGGTCGAGCTCAAACGACCTTTAAACAAAGGGCGCTCTTCGGAGGCAACCCAAGGTTTTTTTGTTTTCATTAATTTTAACTTATTACCCCGGGCAACTTCGACATGCTGAGGTTCTACGATCGCCGGCTCCAACGATTGCTTATTCCACCATAAGTTCAGGATGATATTTCAATAAGTTCCAAAGCGCAAGCATGGGGGAGCGACATCACCCAACCATTCGCGACTCGCAAATCCGGGGAAGTACTTGTTTTAATTTATTTAATTTCTGTTTTCTTTATTAGCTTCTCTCTCTCCTTATGATCCTTCTCCTTTGAGGACAATGTTTAACTTTATGTATGGGGGAGTGTTTCCTTAGTTAGTTTACTTTAGAAAAATCAAATATATATATATATATAATCTTTTGAAAAATCCCAAATTAAATTGAGTTAATTTTTGCCAAATCAATTAGTACCCTAACACTTTGCATTTTATTATTTTTAAGCTCATGTTTATTTGCTTAGTTAGAATAAATTAGATTAATTTTCTATTTAAATATGTTTAGCGAGTAGTATGTTGACTCATGCAGTGTTTCTATTTAGGGTAGTATATTGTTTTTGAAAAAAAAAATTGAATCTTTCTCACTTTTTCCGAGCCTTTTTTTATTTTTTTTACTTTTAAAAAACCTATCATCCTTTTTTTTCTATATTAAAATCTTTTTAGATGTTAATCAGTTTTAAGTGCAGTAGACACAAACCGGTCTAGACACTTATTATCATTATTTTTATGAAAGAAAATTTTCTATTTTCTATTTTAGTGTTTATTTATTTCAAAATTACAAAGCTTTACTTTGAGTAGATTTAGCAAGCATGAAACTTATCTAGGCATTTCTTTTTGAAACGTTTGAGCCTTTGCACCCCGCCTAACAATAATCATTGCAATCCATTTTGTGCATTTTCATTTCCTTTTTATAGCCCCACTCTTTATTTTCCCCACGGCTAAATAGCTTACCTATATGCACACTTTAAAATCTTTTTTGAGCTTTAATTGCTAATGTGCATCTTTTTGAAGAAAAAAATTTGTGGAAAATCCTTGTATTATCTTTTGCTACAAAAGTGGAAAGGTTAAAGAATGAAAAATGAAAAAAATGAAAAAATATATATTTGATGAAAAAAGTAAAAGATAAAGAAAAAAATGTGAAAATTATTTATTTTGGATAGCAATATTTTGGCAAAGCTCAATTCGTTTTTAAGTGTGCAAATACCGCTCGTATTTACCTTTTGAAAATCGCACCCTAAATAACCTAAGCCTAACTGTACACCTAATTAAATACCTAGGGATTCATAGTTCCTACGTTTACTTTATTGTATAGTAGCGAGAAACTAGATTGAGTAAGTGTTTTTTTGATAGAAATAATGATCTGTCTTGATTGACTATGGTTTTAATTTGCCTCTTAGACTTTAGTAGTGACTCAATGTGATTTTTACTCGTTACTTTATTAAGTGTTAATTTTGTAAGAATTTGGGAAGATTTATTTTTATATTTAGAGAAATTTAAAAAATTTTGTGCTAAGTTAAAGTAGGAATTTTCTATTTTTTTCAAAATTCCTCTAACTCTAAATTCCAGTCATAATCGTTTATAGCATTTTTTTAAACTTTTCAATTAATCCTCTTTATTTTTGCTAACTCGTAGTAGTTGCTTGAGGGCAAGCAAGATAAAAAGTATGGTGGAATTTGATGAAGCATAATTTAGCTTAGTTTATTCGGGAAAAAAATATGTATATTCTCGTTTAAATCTTTTGTCTTTTGTATTTTTGGGTTCTTTTTAGTTTATTTTCTCAATTATTGTTCTAACTTAGTTTATTTTTTATTTTTCAGGTTTTTGGGTTAACTCCTGTTACACGCCCCCAGGTCACGCCCTCCAAGGGCGTGTACTTAGGGCGTGTAACCCAAGTGGAATGAAGCTACAGTCCGAAGTGAAATTCTAGGAAAATTCAGCTTACACACCCTCGGTCACGCCTGTGTACCACTACCACGGGCATGTCCATGAGGCGTGTCACTCCATGTCCCGAAAAATCACTGCAGCATAACTTTTCCCAATGCCGCATATGACACACCCCTCCAACACGGGCGTGTCATCATGGCGTGTAACCCAACTACTGCGCTAGTTACTTCCAGACTTTAATTTCAGCCAGCCAATGTCAAACAAAGTATTATACACCCCAGGTACACGCCCGACCTGGGCGTGTAAGGGAGCGTGTACTTCTAGAAAAATATCTATAAATGGCCACAAGCTCCAAGTGTTCAGGGAGGAGATTGGAAGCCTTATAGAGAGTTGAGAGTTTATTTTCAGAATAATTTAGCTTAATGTTTTCATTTCTCAACGTTCTTGTAATCTTGTATATCATATTTATAATCTTTTTTGAAATCTCTTTATAATGTCCTTTGGTCCTTTCAGTAACTTCTTTCTAATAAGAAATAAAATAGTTTGTTATTCCTTTTCTCTCTCTCTTTCTTATTATGCATATTCTTAACATGATTTTTATTTCCTATTTCCTCATAAGTAACTATATCCTCCTTGTACTCGATCTTGATGATCCGAGGATGAGTTGATTAAGTTATGATGCTTTAGTTTACTTTCTCTTTATAAGGTTTAGGCCTTCGATTTACTCTTGAAATTTCGCGTTTGGAATTATATCATCGATATATAATCTCCATCTATGGTTTTCACTCTTAGCTAGCCGAGAGGCTTATAGTTTGAAGTGAACACTCAAAGATAAAGAGAGTTGCATGCACCCCTCGAGAGAGGATGATGTAAATCTCCCGGATTGGAGTGAAATCCAATAACAAGTTTCATTACTTAAAGCAAGTTTTAGGTATTCAAATACAGACAAGAGTCAAGTATGATTTTCCTAACCTCAGTTGGGCACGTCGTCAAGAGAAGCGTGTTGAAGCTTTGGGTACCCCCACGGTCAAGGACATTTACATAATTATGTTTTAGTTTGTTTTTGCATATTTGATTAACTTAAGTCGAGGAGATTCATGATCGAGTACTACCCCTTAACCATCGTTCAACCCCCCATTTTTAATCATTAGTAGTAGTCTTTCTTAATAGTTGCAAGTAATTTCCTTTTTCCAATTTAGTAATCAAACCCTAAATCTTTCGATAAGATAGTAGCAATTCGTGTGAGTATAATAAGTACTCAATTGTTCCCAGATCTAAATACGACACTGGTGTCCCCTTGCTATAATTCGGTAGGTATACTTTGCTTCATTGGATTGTTAGTTCAAATTTCTTTTCATAACGATTTTGAGACTTCATCGGACTTGCATAAATCCTTCTCAAACCTATGTTTATTATCTGAAATTGAACCCAAGAATATTTCAGAAGCTTTAAAGGATGAATATTGGTTCTTGGCTATTCATTTTAGTTAATGAAAAAATTAAACTCAAATATTTACTGAAGGATCCACCAAAATATATGAGATTAATATGTAATCAATGTTCTGTTACAGACATTTCATGTTTTTAATCGGTTAAATACACTATAATGCGACTAAAATTTCTAAGTTAATACTATAATTGCTCAGATACGCTAAAATACAATTTTGAGATACAACTTTTTCAGTCTCAGATACAATTAAAATTGGTAAGAAAATACTATAATTGGTCAATACAACTAGTGCAATCTTTAAGATAGAACAAAGTTCTCTAAGTCATGACCAAAATCTCTACGATACAATATCTAAAATACAACTTTAAGATATAAATGTATTAAACCCAGAAGTAACTAAATTCTCTAAGCCATGACTAAAATCGCTCAGATACAACTAGTATAAACTCAGAGAGAAAAAAAACTATCTAGGATACAACAAAGTTCTCTTAGTCACAACTAGAACTACAAAATGTTATCTCGAAAACAAAGTTAAAAATAGCTGAGAAGTTTTATTTTCTCTCATATATTATATAAAATAGTTAGCGCAGAGAGATTTCCCAAAAAAAACAAACGAAAAAAATACAATCTCATATTGTTTGAGTTAAAGATATATTATCTCAGTGTTTTCCTATAATATTTGAGAAAACAGTGTAATTTCTCGGCATTTTTTTTTAATATCTGAGATAAAAGTACAATTTTTCAGCTATTTATATGAGTAATTTATATTCACATATATTTTAATAACTGACACGAAGAGATTTCATACGGAAAAAAAATAAGAACAAAAAAGCTGCCACGAGACCGAATCAAAAATGCCCAGGAAAATGATCTTTGTCCGGGGCACGGACAAAAAAATTTCCCCAAAATCTAAAGCTATAATCACAATTGATTTACTTTACTTATGCGCGGCAAAGCCTCCTCCTTCGAGGAAATCGTGGGATCTAAATCTCCCTCAATCAGAGGCTGCAGCATGGGATTTCTCCTCCAAGTCATAATGAATGGATTTGGGCTGCTCCGAATCCGAGTGAAATTAAGTCTAACCGCTCTCTCCACGTCTTGCGATCTTGCCTTTTTTGATTCCTAGAGCCCCCTACGCTTCGTGGACGGTCCGAGATTGGGCAACTAGTGTGTGTTATGCAGCTTACTTCCCGGTATCTAACTATTTACCTCCGCTCCTTTCATTTAGGGTTTGTTCATTTCAACGACATTGATATTAAAGTATTGGCTTTATGAAAATTAAAGTCATTTCCGTTGTTCGTATCAACAATTGTAGGGTGGAATTGGCTTTCTAGTGGAAAGTCGTAGATATTCACACAAAACTAAAAACTCATTGGTTCAATGTCTATCTCCAAGTGTAGATATTAAGATTATAAATATCGGTTTTTCAAAAGAAGAGTTTTTTTTTATGCATGAATGCGATTTTTTGGACAAGACAAGATTTTTTTGCCCGAACGCAGATTTTTTGCACGGACGCGATTTTCTTGCCTGGACGCTATTTTTTCGGAAGGACACTATTTTTTCGCCCGGGCGCGTTTTTTATGCCCGTACGCGCTTTTTTCGCCCTGATGCTTTTTTCACCCTAAAGCTATTTTTTTGGCCCGGGAGCGATTTTTCCGACCTTACGCGATTTTTTCGCTCGTGGGCGTTTTTTTCGCCCGGTTGTGATTTTTTCGCCCGGACGCGATTTTTTTGCCGGACTCGATTTTTTTGCCCAAACGCGATTTTTTTACACTAGCGCAAATTTTTTCGCCATGAGGTGTTTTTTCCGCCCGGGCGCGATTTTTCCGCCCGAGCGCGATTTGACCGCCCGGGCGCGAATTTTTTGCCGGACGCAAATTTTTCGGCCGGACGCAAATTTTTCGGTCGGACGTGACTATTTCGGCCGGACGTGACTTTTTCGCCCAGACGCGGTTTTTTTCCTCGAGGCGAATTTTTCGCCTTGACGCGATTTTTTCTCCTGGACGCGTTTTTTTCAGCTAGGGGTTCTTGCTGAGGTCTCAAATTCGAAGAAGAGGATGAAGGAGTCGAAGTCCCTATTTCTCATCAAGCAGGGGGCAAAGGATACGTTGAGAAGCTACGTCGACAGGTTCCAATAGGAGGTCCTCCAGGTTCAGGAGATGCCCGGGCACACCCATATGGTAGCTTTCACTCTGGGGCTACAGCATGGATTCTTCTTGATGGAGGAATGGTATGGGCAGGAGGCCATGGGAGAAGCTGAATAGGAGGAGGTGGAAGAGGTCCGCGCCCGTGTAGGGGCGGCAGAGGAAACTCTGGGGGATAAGGATGAGGTAATGGCCGTGGAGGAAGATGGGGAGTAGGAAGCTCTTGTCCCAGGCAAGTGGGAGGAGCATTCCCGACTGGAAGTAGCAAAAGAGGTGGTGGAGATGGAAGTTCTTACACTGGGAGGAAGGGTGGACAGAGTACGGGTCAGCAGGGGATTAAGCCCAGAGGATCAAGAGAGGATGCTGGAGTGCATCTAAAGTAACGGGGACATCTTCGCATGGAGCGCGACCGACATGCCAGGAAATGATGCGGACATTACTTGCCACTGCCTTAACCTTGATACTAATGCTCGTCCCATCCGACATAAGAAGAGATCCACCGCTGACAAGTTGGTTGAGACCATCCGAGAAGAGATGGGAAAGCTCCTGAAGGCAGGGTTTGTGTCGTAGATCTAGTATCCAGGCTGGGTTTCCAATGTGGTGATTGTCAAAAAGGGGGATGGTCACTAGAGGATGTGTTTTGATTTTTTGTTTTAAATAAATCATTTCCCAAAGATTGTAATCGCCTTCCTCGAATTGACACACTGGTTGACGTAGTCGTCGGTTTTTCTATAATGTGTTTTCTAGATGCATTTTCAGGATATCACAAGATCAGGATGCACCCGCCCGACATAAAAGATGTTTCCTTCATCACGGGTGATGGGTGCTACTACTACAATATGAAGCCCTTTAGGATGAAGAATGCCGGGGAACATACCAGAGAATGATGGACCGGGTCTTCCGGGAGCAGAAGGGAAGAAACATGGAGGTGTATGTGGATGACCTCATGATAAAGAGTCAGGATGCAGACTATAACACCTCCGTCCATCAAATGAAATATAACAGAGGGTCCGACCGAGGTCCCACGCCATATTCCACAAACAGTCAGCGGGATTACGGGTTAAATATCATAAAGACCATCAAATGAATCCTAACTCAGATAATTCTATCGAAAGCTTTATGGGTAAATTTTGAACTCAAGTATAAAGATTTCAACTGTATTAATGATGAAATCTCGGCAACTGCACCGATCTTCATCAAGTAATAAACTGGGGGAGTTATACTCGAGTATCGAATCTCTCGAGGAGTGCAGATTGGGAGTGTGATCTTCTCGTTGGAAAGTGATTTCAAACACAACAAAGGTTTGGTGGTTTAGTTTTTGTTTTAGAACAACTAAAATTAATTGCGTGGGTCACCTTCACTGCTTCGCAGTGGTGGAATACTCCGATGAGTATTAGGGTGTGTGGTTGTAACCGTTGAGCATCGAAAACACTTCTTCGCCAAGCCAACCCAACCCAACGTGTTAAAGCTAGCCATAATTCTTGGCCAGAGTCGAAGGTTGTCGGTCTTCGTCCAGGCTCGGTCGGTGGTTGACGTCCGTGGAAGCTTGAAATGTTGTAACCTACATCAAAAGTGTTTTCCCCATCTTCTTCACGATCCGTGAAGGCTGGTAGTCGTCGAAAAGGTCTCCAATGGCAGCAAGAAGGAGCTCCAAATGCTCCTCTTGAGATTGAGATGAAGAAAACTGCGGAATATCTTAGATTGTGGTGAAGTTTGGAGGAAGAACGGTGGCTGAACGAGCTCTCCAAGGAGGAGAGAGTGAAAAATGGTTAGAGGAAGATTTTCCCGCTCAGAGGAGCGAAAATGGCAGAATCCCCTTACTCCAGACAACTCCTGAGCTTAAATATGAGTAGGTCGGAAAAAATGGTCACGCACGGTTTGGCACACTACCGTGCGTTAACAGTACGATATTAACTTCCAGGACAAATCTTGCTGAGAAAGATGAGTTGACCCGTGCGTTTAACTCGCGTAAAGACTCTTCCGCCCGTGCGTGAAGGAAAATGCATGGGAAACCACGGAGCGCTGAAATTCACGGAAAATAGGTGGAACCGTGCGTTTTACTCGCGCACGGGCTCTTCTGCGTATGCGTGAACAAATCACACGATTAACCACAGAGCGCTATAAAACTAGACAACTATAGGAAAACTATGTGTCTCCTTCGTGCACGGTTCAGAAGAAACCGTGAATGAAGAAATCGCACGAGTTGGTCAATCCTCCAGAGAAACCTACAGAAAACGCACGAATTGGTAGAAATCGTGCGCTAAGGAATCGCACGACCGTGCCTTTTTAACAAGTCATAATTCCTGATTTGGGATAAAACTGACAACCTACACAGCAAAAACCATAGCTAGAGCAAAAGCTCCCAGCACCAATATACATCATAAAATAATCAAATTTGTATAGACAGTACCCCAGTACTTACCCCCGACATCTCTGTGGAATTCGTAAACAAAAATGGGCTGAAACAGTGCAATAATGGATAAGTGAAGCCCTAATAAAATATATGACTTTTGCTAATTAAATAGTAGTGCACATGCAAGATAATAAACCCAGATGAGTCCGAAAAACACTATATAAATCGGACTAATCACACCAACAGACTTAAACATTTGCTCGTCCTGAGCAAATCATCCCTAACGTGGACGAGAAAAATAGCATAGCTGGCCTATAACTATGCATAGGAGTACCATGAAAAATCGCATGATCATGCTCATAGGACTACCGTAGAAGGAATTTCTAACTATGCACTAATAACCTATATATTTCTAAAGGAAAATCAAAATATTATTACTACTCTACTATAGAATCGAGGGGAATCATTCAGTCACGCACAAGGAGAAGGCAAACAATCTCTGAGTTGAGCATTGCCAAAGCAAGGGATCGGGATAACCTCCAAAGGAATCCACCAATGTCGATGACCATAAGCTCGCCGGTTCACTCTCTCTCCAGGGAACTAGTTTGACTCAAGCGCGAATTCGTAGGACTTGGAGTATAATGGAGGCTTAGGCGAAGGCGGGGTGTACAAGGATAAACACAGCAGATACGAACACCCAAAATGAGACCGCCTGAAAACACTCACAGCTACACGCAACGACAAACACATGCAGCGCACCACCAGACATGGACTTTTAACGGTTCGTGCACGCCCATAACGAGCATAATACAACAAAATTTCACAACCATAAAACCACAAATCTATAATAAATTTTTGTTCCTTTTTTCTTTTATTCCACATTGGGATTTTTCATTTCCATTTCATTTCTTTTTTTTCTTTTTCTTCTTTTTTTATTTAACCAAATAACCAAAACGATCTTAAAACACAGCAACAGCACAAGCGGCACACAAATCATGTATAACAGCCACACATAACGGATACAAAACTATAATAAAACAATCCAACCGAGCAACCACATTCGGGTGTGCGAGTAGGAAAGGCTATATGTCTTTGGTAGCAATGCATAGGGATGCAAAAGGAAGGGACATGCTCAATGGGGATAGCAACAGATAGATGTCGTGAATGGTACATGGCTCAAACTAGAACAAAATGGTGGCCTAAATCATGCGTGAACTTGACTAACCATGCACCCATGCTTCGAGAGAAGCTAGGGGCAAGTTCTTATCCCTCGAGAAAGACAATCCTTCCTCCCGACTCGAGCAATACGAAGATAGTGATGTCGACACACATCCCTACTCTACTATTTGATTCACACCGGATTCGAAGTAGGCGAGTAGAATAAACAAGATTTACACCAATAAAAATAAAATACTCTATGATCATAAAAAGAATCTAATTCTACACGTAATCCTAAATGAGACGTGAGCAGTCGATTAGGAGCAATCATGGAGGCAACATTTTACTCCGCCTCGTAATCCTAGGCCAGCGCCGAAATTTTCTAATTCGCACACTAGTGATGATAAAACTCATGATGTGCTCCTGGTCAAGCACGCACTTAACTGTGTTGTAGTGGTATGCAATGCGAATCATCATAGACAACAAATGAATATATTCTTCTAGTATGATAATGGTTTAATGCACGTGCGTGAGTACCCCTAAAAACTCTCCCCACCAGACTTAGCCTAAATATCCTAACACCACAATGTGATCATGAAAATAAAAAGCAAGGAGAAGGGGTTACCCAATGCTCAGAAATGAACATACCGGAATATTGGCGTTAATTTTGGTTGAAAGTCCACGGCCTGAATGAACTCCACCTACAAAAGAAAATACCTCCAAGCACAACAATTCATATTTAAAAATATGCAAAAAAAACAAAAACAAAATAATGGGTTGTCTCCCAGGAGCCACTTTTCTTTACCGTCCTTAAGGTGGAACAAATGCCTGTATTAGCAGTTTTATATAAAGTTCAAGAGAATAAGTGTAGTACGCAACGATTAAGTCTAAAACTTAACACACAACATTAAGCAAAAATTATACTAGAAAGGGGGGCGGAGATCCTTCACATCTCAGCTAACCGCCTACTTGTGATAGATACACCCTGACACGCGAGACAAGAGAGAAGCGTAGCTTTAGGTCCCACGGAAGACAAATCTCCCCTGCCCCTCGCCTCTTCCTTCTCGCACCGACGGGCAAAATCCAGCGCCTTGGGCATTCATAGTTCTTTTTTTCGCAATTCCACGGATAGAGATTGCCATGGTGGTACAACCACTCCATCCAATTCAAACGTAGCTCAAGCTTTTTAGTCATGAGGCATTCTTTCCTTACCCGCAGCGGGTGATAGATCAACCCATGCAACCTGTTATAAAGTTTTACACAAATCATTTGGCTCAATATAAGTTTTTGATTCTAATTTATGCACACTTTCAATTGCTATGCTCTGCTCCTTAGTTTTAGCAACATGCCATTCACTCCACTCACTACCCTTCTAATCCACAACTTGCTGCACTCCAAGCAACTTGTTTTTGTTTCCCCTTTAGCTATCTTCAGTATTTCTGCTACTTTCACCACCCTGTCTTCCCCTTTCTGCGGCACGCCTATCTTAACAACACTAGGCAAACTGTCAGATAACACAACATTCAAATCCTACAGTTTTCTGGGTTCATTCAGAATCATAGAGGGAAGGGATGGCGGTAAAGGAGAATCAACCTTGGATGTAAAGGTGATGCCGCTCGTGTTAAACTGCAACATTGCCCCCACTAGCTTTTAGGAGGGGGACCCCTAAGATGGGTTTTGAAGCATTCCCCATTGGTCCCAGCACCTAGAAAACAGTGACCACCACAACCCCATTCAATATCACTTCCACCTCCTTTATCTCACCATCGTTCTTGACTACTAACCCGTCGGCTAACACGAGTGATTTTCGGACATTCGACTCGATATTTAAATTAAATTTTTCAACATCTTGCAAAGCAAGAATGTTACAAGAAGATCCGGAATCACATAGGGCCACTGTCTCTACCTCATTTATTTCACACTTCACGGCCACTTCATTTTTAATACACTCATCCATCTTCCCAACACACTTCCCTTGCTTACGATGATTTTTTCCGTGTCACTCGGGAGGGTACCGCGAGTACGCTTAGAGAAAATATGGGCCAGTTGCCCCAGCTACGTCTCCAAGTTTCTCATGGAGGCGGTTTGAGTGGCCATGTTGGATTGAGCTATCTCCAAGAATTTCTCCATCATCTCTTCTAACACACTCTTTTGCGTCCCCTGCACATCCTTATTATAACCCAATTACGGCGGTCGCTGCTGGATATTAGAATCTTGAGCATCAAACCTATGTTGGCCTGAAAGTGAGGGGATAAGTTGTAAACTACTCTAGAGGGGGGGTGAATAGAGTATTCAAATTTTATGAACAACTAGTCAGCTCCCTTGGAGTTTATTTGCGGAATAAATAATCTGATACTTGAACCCTAAGAGCCTAACACAGTGAAATGCACAAGTGAGAGAGTTAACTGAAATTTCAGTTTAACTATAAGCCTATCACAGCAACTAGAAATCCTAGGTAGTTCTATCACAGCCACAGAATAAACAATTAAACAAGATAGCCAGAGACACAGGATATATAGTGGTTCCCTCTAAATAGGTACTCCACTCTTCTACCACGCTGGTAGGAATCCACTACAGGTTTTTGCTAAGGTGCACTGCCACCAATGATCTGATTCAGGTAGATCAAACAGACCCTTTGAGCTTTTGATAAGGATGCTCAACCACAGGTTGTTGATAAGGTGCCCTGTCACCAATGTTCACTTTTGAAGAGGTGTGAACAAACTCTTTTACAAAGGGGTTGAGAGGGTTAGATTATCTTCTCTGTTGTAAATACAGATTAGAGAAGACTTGTGGATTCTCTAAAGAATCAAAGTCTCCCCCTGGCTCAGTGAAAGTCCAGGGAAAGCCTTTGCTTCAGGATGAAGGAGTTTCAGATATACTAAAACTAAATCCTCAGAGATCTGTAGACTGATTTTTATCAGGTCTTCAGATTCTAGAATAATTGAAGCAGAAACGGAGCTCTTTCTGAAGTCTTGAAAACTCTAAGCAGATGCTCAGGAGACTTGAGAATGAAAGTAATTGCTTTGGGCTTTTTCTTCAGGGGAGCTTTTCTTCTTCTTTTTGTGAAATGGTGAAGAGTTGGTCTGAAGATGCTTGAGAGAATGCAGCACACGAAAAATTCTCTCTGTATCTGTTTCTTCTTGTTTTTCAAAAAAATCTCTCTTAAATATGTCTTCTCATTTTTCCTTTGGAACGGCTCTATTGATTTGAATTCTCGAGCCCTGCAACAGATTATCTCAAAATAGAATATAGCAATAGGAATAGAATGACCTATTAGCTTACTGTCAGTCCCAATAAGGAATTAAATAAGTGGGAAAATATCTCAGTATAAAGACTTACCATTCTTGGAAATAGCAAACAGTGCCAACGGCTAGAATACAGCCTGGCAATATATTTTGTATAATAGGACAAAAAATGCTTTATCAAAATACTGAATCCCGTGATTTAAGCTTGACATATTTGGTAATTAATTTATTTTGAATTTAAGCCATAAATCTGCAAAAACAACTTCAGAAAATTCTCTAACCACAAGCTAAAACACTTGGAAATAAACCAAGGAATAGAATGAATATAAAAAGATAAAGGCAGACAATAATCGTCGAACAGGGATTCGATGATCGTTGACCTAGCTAACAGATCGTCGACTAAGAGCAGAAATCTATCGAAACAGAAATCGTCGAACAGAAATCGTCGACCAGCTCAAGATATCGTCGACTAAAGCAGAAAATCTGTTTAAGCAGAAATCGTCGAACATCTCATGATGTCGACGACTAGGGCAAAAATCTGTCGAGACAGAAATTGTGAAGCAAGAACACGATCGTTGAACTGCTGATGGCAGATCGTCGACCAACCTTCAGAGCGTAATAAACTTGCTCTGAGATCATCGACCAGCGGTCGATGATAATTGTCTTGACTTCAACGATTCTATAGCCCTGCTATCGTCGACCAATGATCGACGATCGCGAGGCCTCGTTCGACGATGGTCGAACGGAAAATGCCTTAACCAAAAATACATCTAGAACTTTTAGCCTAAGCTCTAGGTCAGTTATAAACTGTCCTAGGGAAACTGAACAAGGCCTAATCATGATCATATATAGTTATATGGATCAAGAGGGGCTGGAAAGGGATTACATAAGCCAAATCACATCTAGGGTACCAACAATCTCCCCCTATTTGGGTTATGTTATCCAATCCGATCTAAAAACTAATGCGCACAATAACAAAAGCAGAGATTAACCAAAAATTTAAATCACAGGCAATCCACAGAAAAACATAAAAACATAAATCAGCAGAACTATAAAGCATCAAGCAGATTTATCAGAGGTTTTAGCATCAGATGAGTTCTTAGGGATAACAACTGGTTTGAAAATAATTTCTCTGTTTGGATTTGCTGCTTATCTTTTGGATAGCATTAGGTCATGTTCACCAATAATTTTCTTTTCAGCATAGCTTGGCAGAACTGCAGCAGGGTGCAACTTCATGTATTCTTCAGTATTAAAAATTTCAGAGTTGACTTGAATTTTGCTGAGTTCCTTTTCTCTGAATTCAGACATAGTTGTATATGTTGTAGGGTCTAGTCCTTGAGCTTTGGCTCTCTCCATCATGCTTAGTGCAATAGATTCCTTAAATCTTGCCATAGAGGCAATTCTTTCAGTTTCAGTCATATCTGATGGAGAGGGTGGTCTGTCAGTATCAGCTTGAGCTGCAATCTCCATGTTCCTTTGAAGAGCTGTGGATAATTTGCTTGAGTCAAGAGGAATCTGTGCAGCCTTCTTAGGATCAGTTTCAGCATATAGAGACCTTGGAGGTGCAAGTTCAATGAACTTCTTGTGGGATTTCTGTGAATAGACCACTCTTTTTCCTTTTGTTTCAACTGTCTCAGAAGCAGCAGGTTTCCTTGATGTGGAGGATGGACCTTTCCTGGGAGGAGAAGGTTTCCATTCTGGAACTTTCTTTTTAGGAGAAGGAGGAGGAGAGAAAGTAGGTTGCTGACATGTCATCTCCTTTATTTGTTCCATGGGAACATTTTCATTTCTTTTCCTTCCTTGTCCTGATACATCTTGGCCTCCCTGGCTTTGGTTACTCCTTCTCTGGTAGGACTGAAAGGTGTTAGAACTGGCTGATTTTGCAGATGGGGCAGAAGAGAGACTTCTAGAGGCTCCAGCACCAGGAGGTGGAGGAGGACCTCTGGGGGGGAATTTCTGAATTGGAGTGTCATATCTTTTTGTTCTCTTCTTCTCTCTTGTCTGATTCTTTGAGAGTCTCATCCATGGTTGAAATTCTTTGCTCTTGGGATCAATTCCCTTCAGAATGAAATAGGGAACATTCTTGTCTGGATTAGCAGTAGGAGGAGCAGATGCTTTTCTTTTCTTGGATACAGCCTTTTTCTTCTTCTGAGTGCTATCAGAATCCTCAGAATCATCATCATCAGAGGATTGGGATGAGGTTCTGCCAGCATAATCATCAAAGTCTTGTTCTGATAAATCCTTGGCAACTATAGCATGTTCAGCCTTTTCTTTCTCCTGCTTCTCTCTATCTTCTTTTTCTCTTGCTTCCTCAATGGCATCTTGCACAAGGAGGGCATCAAGATCAACATTTGGAGATCTCTTCCAGAGTTCTGATTCAGGATACAAGTCAGGAACTATCCTGGGGACCAGTTCTGCAATAGAAGGAATGGGTAGAGGATAGGTAAGGATAGGTGGAGAAAAGATGACTGTATCTGCAGGGGCAGATGCTTTTCCTAGAGAGATGACTAGGGAAACTGTAACACCCCAAAAAGGCCCAAAAGACTCAACTTGAAATTTGAGTAGCAGGTCAGGTTACACGGCCTGGGACACGGGCGTGTCCCAGGGCGTGTCGGGTGACACGGCCTGGGACACGGGCGTGTCCCAGGGCGTGTTCTATTTATTTTGCAAAATTGGCCTATTCCGGGCAGAGCCGGACACGGCCTTGAACACGGCTGGGAACACGGGCGTGTCAGGCTGGACACGGGCGTGTCAGCTGCCGTGTTCCGACCCGTGTTCTGGTTGCAGCTCGAGGGAGCAGGAGACACGGGCGTGTCTCAGGTTTGACACGGGCGTGTCAGGTCCGACACGGGCGTGTCGATGACCCGTGTGGTTCAGTCGGTTCAAGCTGTGTGCACCGCTGAAGGGGTACACGGCCTGTGACACGGGCGTGTCACTGGCCGTGTCGGCCAAAAAGTGAAATTCTGGGGAAATCTTGGCCGTTCAGTTTCCTCTCTTTTGATCCAAAGGCTCAGGTGGTTTCTTGGGCTGGATAAGTCGTGAAAACAAGAGGAAGAGCCATTCTTCTTTTATCCTTAAGGAAGAGAGAAAGAGAGAAAGAGAGAGGAAGGAGGAGGAGGAGACCAAGCCACCGGCGGAGCTCCCGTGGTTCGATTCGCGATCCGAAGCCGGCGTTGTGACGGCAAGGCTGCTGCGGTTCTTTCTCACCGGCTAGTTTGCGATGGCACCGAAGAGATCGACAAGGGTAACGATCTCCCTCCTTGGACATGTGAAGTCCTTCTTTTCTGCATTGCATAGGGAAAGCCCTTCCCCGCGAGTGTGCGGTGGGTTGTGGTGTCCCTTGGGGTAGATATGTGAAGTCCCCCTTGTTAGAGGCCGGAATTGGAGTACGGCTCTAGGCATGCTGTGTGAAGCCCATCTGGATGGAATCTGGATTGGTGATGCTTGTTTGCATATCGGAGAAGGCTCCGTGATAATGGCTTGTGATGCCTATGGCTTGTGATGCCTTGTTCCTACCTGTTGCTTGGTGCGGCAGGAAGTACTGGACGATGTCCAGGAAATGAAGAGGGTTGGCGGCAACTCTTGTGGCCGTGCGTTGCCACTTTGTGAGTAGTTGAGCCGTTGGGCTGCAACTCGTTGAAAAGGCTGTGTGCCGAACAGGAAAGGTGAAACCGACCCGCGCCTATAAAATGCCATGGATACTTCCGTATTCGAGGTGGCTAGGCGACTTGAGCAACGGGGGGTGGCTGATCCGTACCTGCGTTAGGTCCGTCCGACTTGGAAGCCTGGTATAGGTTTTGTTGGAGCGCCTAATGAGAGTCTTAGGCCCGCGCGCCGGAAAGACTAGAAATGCTCAAATACCGTGTAGACGGTGGTGTTGACCCTGGTATTCCGGTACACCGAAAATGTGCCCTGAGTGCACGGACTGTCGGGCCGGGCGGCCGATGGTTGTGATGGCTTGAATGTGCCTGCGCGCACATAGTTGCTATTGTTGATGCCATGCTTGCAGGGAAAGAATGCTCATGCCCCGAGAAAGGGGTAGGATTGTTATAATTGGGTCAGCTGAATGCTGACCGTTGCATTGTTTGCCACCGGTTGGGTGGAATTGTTCCCGTGCAGGTGCTGGAGAGCCAAGTGGTAAGTGATGGGCGGGAGAGCCCTACTGCTGTTGCTGCTGCTGCTGCGGCTAGCCTGGAAGGCTAAGCCATTGTTTTGTTTTCTCTTTGTACTCATGTATGGCCGGCCTGCGCGCCGAGGTTTGTAAAACATGATGTATGTTCAGAGGAATTGTAAGGCCTTAAGGCCAAACTCTTGTGGTTGTGTACATTCCGTGGTATATATATAAATGTGGTTTTATATATTGGACATTCCGGTTAAAGAGTTCAAAGTTGTAACTTAAAGCTTCCGCTAGAATGCTCTGAGTTAGGATTCGTATTTGGTATTATCCTGTGACCTCACCGTCTGTTTGTGACATATAGTGTGGGGCCCCGGCCGGACCTTCTACTATACGTCATTTAACGGATGGGGTCGTTACATTTTGGTATCAGCTTTTCGTCGGTCTTCCTCTTTCGAATTCGTGGTCGAATTCTTTTGTGGGGTGGCGAGCACGTGTTTGTGCGACCTGCTGTAACGCTAATGAACTCTGGAATGTCCATTAAGGAATGTACAAAATCTTGTTTGAGGAATCTGCGCGTTCCTTTTTGTGTTGTTTTGCTTGCATATGTTCGCTGATGTGTGTCTTGTCCACCTATAGGTGACACGTAGTGGTGCTGGGCAGTCTGAGCCCCAGCGTTCTGATGAGAGTGCGGCACCAGCTGAGGTGCCAACACCTCCTCCATCTGCAGAAGCTGTTCGTTTAGTTGCTGAGGCGCTCTTTGCCATGATTCAGCCGACCGGGCAAGCGCAGCCGGCGGTAGCGCCAGTTCGTGTTGATGTAAGACCCGAGCCGGTTGAGGCTGTAGATCCACGAGCAGCTGACCGACAGTTGAAGCAATTCATGAGCTTCAGTCCTCCGACGTTTGCGGGAATGGGATCCCCAACGCAGGCGGAAGATTGGTTATCGCGTGTCAAGAGGATAATGACAGCGATCAGGGCGGAGGAAACTCTCAAGGTCACCTTAGCCACCTTCATGCTTGAAGGGGAGGCGCGGTTGTGGTGGGATGAGGTAGAGTTACACCATTTGGCGGGCAGGCAATTAACACAAGTATCGATTGAGGAGTTCTCTCGGATCTTTCTGGCGAAACATGTCCCAGCGGCGCAACGTATTGCTATGGAAAATGAGTTCCAACGGTTAAAGCAAGGGGAAGATAGTGTGGATGTCTACTTGCACGAGTTTACCAGGTTGGGACGATATGCGGGAACAATCTTCGCGGATGACCAAAGGAAAACAAATCGGTTCTATGAAGGATTGCGGGATGAGTTACGATTCCTGCTTTCAAGTTCTGTGAGCCAAGGGTTCCAGGCGTTGGTTGATACGGCGTGCGCGTTGGAGAAGGACATGAGGCGAGTGCAAGGGAATAAAGGCTTGGTGGTGTCTAAGCCAGAGTTTCAAGCACCTCGCCCAGGCAAGTCGTTTTACCAGAAGAAAGGGGGCAAGAGGTCCAAGCCATCTGGGCAAGTAACTACGACCGTTGTGTCGGGAGCGACATCAAGGCCGGATGCTCGTACGTGCTATAACTGTGGCCGGGTGGGGCATATAGCTCGTGATTGTCGAGTTGTGCAGCCCAAAGGGGAAAAGAAGACGGGTGCGTCATATGCTGAGAAGGGCAAAGCGGTGGTGGATTCCTCTGCTTCCCAGGCGCAGCCCCGAATTTATCAACTTGGCCAACAGGAAGCGATTAAGCAAAGTGACGTCGTCACAGGTACGAGTTAAGTTAGTTTCCTTGCTGTGCTTTTGGTTTTGGTTTTGTTTAGCTTGTGCATGATGTGTGTGTGCTGCAGGCTTTGTCCTGATTCGGAATAACTTAGCGAGAGCCCTGTTTGATACGGGTGCTTCGCATTCTTTTCTGTCTGAGGATTTCGTATCTCGCATTGGGGTACCGAGTCATGTGACGGTGGATAGTACAAGGGTGCTATTGCCGAATGGCTGTGTGATGCTTGCGGATAGGGCTTGCGATGTGGATGTGCAAATAGGAAGTCGGAATTTCGGTTTGAGTGCAGCTGTGCTACCGTTATCGGAGTTTGATGTGATCTTTGGTATGGACTGGCTCTCGGAGCAGCGTGCCTTTATTGATTGCAACTCCAAAGAGATTACACTGGGCCAGAATACCGGGCTTGTGACGAAGTTTGCTGGTATGCGAGGAGTTGGCGGAACGTTGTTGTCTGCACTCCAAGTCGTCAATGCTGTGCGGAAGGGCGCGGAGTTATTCTTCACGCTAATTCAGGCTGTTGAGCCAAAGGCCAGTGTCGGTGAAGTGCCAGTTGTGTCAGAGTTTGCCGATGTGTTTCCTAAAGATCTTCCTGGGTTACCACCCCAGCGGGAGATTGACTTCTCTATTGAGTTGGTGCCAGGTGCGAAACCTGTGGCCCGCTCTCCATATCGCGTCGCGCCAAAAGAGATGGCTGAGTTGAAAGTCCAATTGCAAGAGTTGTTGGAACAGGGTTATATCCGCCCAAGTATGTCACCTTGGAGCGCGCCTGTTCTCTTTGTGAAAAAGAAAGACGGTAGCTTACGGTTGTGTATTGACTACCGCGAGTTGAATAAGCTGACGGAGAAAAACAAATATCCGATCCCACGGATTGATGACCTTTTTGATCAGCTGGCGGGATCAACGGTCTATTCCAAGTTGGATTTGAAATCGGGATATTATCAGCTAAGGATTCGGGAAGGTGACATTCCCAAGACAGCGTTTGGAACACGCTACGGTCATTATGAGTTCACGGTAATGCCGTTTGGCCTATGTAATGCGCCTTCGGTATTTATGGACCTAATGCATCGAACGTTCCGAGAGTATTTGGATTTGTTTGTTATTGTGTTTATCGATGACATCTTAGTATACTCTCAGTCAGAAGAGGATCACGCAAACCATTTGCGGTTGGTCTTGCATACCCTGCGGAGGAATAAACTTTTTGCCAAGTTCTCAAAGTGCGAGTTCTGGCTCTCTTCAGTAGCCTTTTTAGGCCTTGTGGTAAGCGGAGAGGGTATCGCGGTGGATCCGTTGAAGATAAGTGCCATCCGAGATTGGCCAGTGATGTCTTCAGTGGCCGAGGTCAGGAGCTTCCTTGGAATTGCGGGCTACTATAGACGGTTTGTGGAAAACTTCTCACGGATTGCTTTACCTCTCACCACGCTGACGAGGAAAGATCAAAAGTTCATATGGACGCCGGAGTGCGCTCGAGCTTTTGAAGACTTGAAGAGTCGTTTGACCACGGCGCCTGTGTTGACATCGCCATGTGGTACCGATGGGTATGAGATCTATAGTGATGCATCTGGGAGCGGCTTAGGCTGCGTTCTTCTGCAGTTTGGGAAAGTAATTGCTTATGGCTCACGTCAGTTGAAAGTGCATGAGCGGAATTATCCCGTCCATGATTTGGAGTTGGCGGCGGTAATCTTTGCGCTCAAGTTGTGGCGGCACTATCTCTATGGCGTCAAAGTGGATATCTATACGGATCACAAGAGCCTAAAGTATTTGTTGGATCAGAAGGATTTGAATATGCGACAACGAAGATGGATGGAGTTCCTCGGGGACTACACCTTCGAGATTCACTATACTCCCGGGAAGGGAAATGTGGTCGCTGATGCTTTGAGTCGGAAGACTCCGGTACGGGCAAGCTGGTTGCAGAGGCATGATCAGCGTTTGATCCAAGAATTGGAGGCAATGGAGATATCGTGTGTTGACAAGGGTGCGTCAACCGATGCGTGCTTGAACTGGACGGAGGTGCAGTATGACCTTACGGACAGAGTGCGGCGAGCAACGGAGCTTGATGAAAGTCTCCAGCGCTATGCTAAAGATGGGCCGGATGATCAATTCTCTTGGGATAACGGGTTGTTACGGAGAAATGGTCGAGTGTGCGTCCCAAGTGTGGGTAAACTGAGGGAAGAGTTGATGTACGAAGCTCACTTTGCAAAGTACTCAGTTCACCCAGGGAGCACAAAGATGTACAGGGACATGAAAAAGCTGTTCTGGTGGCCCAGACTAAAGAAAGATGTGGCTCGTTATGTGGCTAAATGCAACACCTGTGCGTTGGTGAAAGCAGAATGCCAGAAGCCTGGCGGTTTTCTGAAGTCGTTACCTATTCCGGAGTGGAAGTTCGATGATATTTCGATGGATTTCGTGCATGGGTTGCCGAGATCTCAACGCGGTCATGATTCAATCTGGGTGATTGTGGACCGGTTGACAAAAGTGGCGCACTTCCTTCCAAATAGAAGAGATGATTCAGTGGAAACCTTGGCCAAGCTGTATGTGGAGCAGGTTGTTCGACTGCACGGTGTTCCCCGGAGCATCGTTAGTGACCGTGATGGGCGGTTCACATCGAATGATTGGCGGCTCGTTCATCAAATGTTGGGTACCAAATTAGCGTTTAGTACGGCCTTTCATCCCCAAACGGATGGCCAGACTGAACGAACCAACAGGACGATGGAGGATATGCTCCGCATGTGCGCCCTAGACTTTGGTAAAAGATGGGAAGAGTATATATTTCTCGTCGAATTTGCCTATAATAATAGCTACCAAGCGAGTATTGGTATGGCACCATTCGAGGCGTTGTATGGTCGGAAATGCCGTACACCGTTAGCTTGGGCAGAAGCAGGCGAATCGAAGCTGAGTGGGAAAAAGGAAGTCGAAGAAGCTACTTCGCTCATACGCTCTATTCGGGAGAGGCTATTGATAGCCCAAGATCGTCAAGCAAAGTACTACAATGCCAAGCACCGGAACGTGGAGTTCGCGGTGGGTGATTGGGTATATTTGAAGATCAAACCCTTCAAAGGTGTGTCCAGGATTCGGCGTTTGAAAAAGCTAAGTCCGAGGTATCTTGGTCCGTTTGAGGTGGTGGAGCGAGTTGGGGAAGCTGCTTATCGACTAGCACTTTCAGCGGACTTGGGTGGATTACATGATGTGTTTCACATCTCAGTCCTTCGTAAGGCGGTAAAGGATCCAGCTCAAGTCGTGGAGGCTGATCGGGTACCGGTCGAGTATGGGCTAACGACGAGGGTTAGACCCATTCGGATCGAGGATCGAGCCGAGAAGCAGTTGCGGAACAAAGTGATCGGGATGGTCAAGGTCCGATGGGACAATTGTGGCCGTGAAGAGCTAACATGGGAGCGAGAGCAGACCATGCGAGCCGAGTTTCCCGAGTTATTTGTATAACTGTAGACCGTGTACTTTTTGTTATAACATGCTTATAGCATTGCTGGTTTTCTTTCCTTACCGTGCAAATTTCGGGACGAAATTTTGATAAGGGGGAGAGGGTTGTAACACCCCAAAAAGGCCCAAAAGACTCAACTTGAAATTTGAGTAGCAGGTCAGGTTAAACGGCCTGGGACACGGGCGTGTCCCAGGGCGTGTCGGGTGACACGGCCTGGGACACGGGCGTGTCCCAGGGCGTGTTCTATTTATTTTGCAAAATTGGCCTATTCCGGGCAGAGCCGGACACGGCCTTGAACACGGCCGGGAACACGGGCGTGTCAGGCTGGACACGGGCGTGTCAGCTGCCGTGTTCCGACCCGTGTTCTGGTTGCAGCTCGAGGGAGCAGGAGACACGGGCGTGTCTCAGGTTTGACACGGGCATGTCAGGTCCGACACGGGCGTGTCGATGACCCGTGTGGTTCAGTCGGTTCAAGCTGTGTGCACCGCTGAAGGGGTACACGGCCTGTGACACGGGCGTGTCACTGGCCGTGTCGGCCAAAAAGTGAAATTCTGGGGAAATCTTGGCCGTTCAGTTTCCTCTCTTTTGATCCAAAGGCTCAGGTGGTTTCTTGGGCTGGATAAGTCGTGAAAACAAGAGGAAGAGCCATTCTTCTTTTATCCTTAAGGAAGAGAGAAAGAGAGAAAGAGAGAGGAAGGAGGAGGAGGAGACCAAGCCACCGGCGGAGCTCCCGTGGTTCGATTCGCGATCCGAAGCCGGCGTTGTGACGGCAAGGCTGCTGCGGTTCTTTCTCACCGGCTAGTTTGCGATGGCACCGAAGAGATCGACAAGGGTAACGATCTCCCTCCTTGGACATGTGAAGTCCTTCTTTTCTGCATTGCATAGGGAAAGCCCTTCCCCGCGAGTGTGCGGTGGGTTGTGGTGTCCCTTGGGGTAGATATGTGAAGTCCCCCTTGTTAGAGGCCGGAATTGGAGTACGGCTCTAGGCATGCTGTGTGAAGCCCATCTGGATGGAATCTGGATTGGTGATGCTTGTTTGCATATCGGAGAAGGCTCCGTGATAATGGCTTGTGATGCCTATGGCTTGTGATGCCTTGTTCCTACCTGTTGCTTGGTGCGGCAGGAAGTACTGGACGATGTCCAGGAAATGAAGAGGGTTGGCGGCAACTCTTGTGGCCGTGCGTTGCCACTTTGTGAGTAGTTGAGCCGTTGGGCTGCAACTCGTTGAAAAGGCTGTGTGCCGAACAGGAAAGGTGAAACCGACCCGCGCCTATAAAATGCCATGGATACTTCCGTATTCGAGGTGGCTAGGCGACTTGAGCAACGGGGGGTGGCTGATCCGTACCTGCGTTAGGTCCGTCCGACTTGGAAGCCTGGTATAGGTTTTGTTGGAGCGCCTAATGAGAGTCTTAGGCCCGCGCGCCGGAAAGACTAGAAATGCTCAAATACCGTGTAGACGGTGGTGTTGACCCTGGTATTCCGGTACACCGAAAATGTGCCCTGAGTGCACGGACTGTCGGGCCGGGCGGCCGATGGTTGTGATTGCTTGAATGTGCCTGCGCGCACATAGTTGCTATTGTTGATGCCATGCTTGCAGGGAAAGAATGCTCATGCCCCGAGAAAGGGGTAGGATTGTTATAATTGGGTCAGCTGAATGCTGACCGTTGCATTGTTTGCCACCGGTTGGGTGGAATTGTTCTCGTGCAGGTGCTGGAGAGCCAAGTGGTAAGTGATGGGCGGGAGAGCCCTACTGCTGTTGCTGCTGCTGCTGCGGCTAGCCTGGAAGGCTAAGCCATTGTTTTGTTTTCTCTTTGTACTCATGTATGGCCGGCCTGCGCGCCGAGGTTTGTAAAACATGATGTATGTTCAGAGGAATTGTAAGGCCTTAAGGCCAAACTCTTGTGGTTGTGTACATTCCGTGGTATATATATAAATGTGGTTTTATATATTGGACATTCCGGTTAAAGAGTTCAAAGTTGTAACTTAAAGCTTCCGCTAGAATGCTCTGAGTTAGGATTCGTATTTGGTATTATCCTGTGACCTCACCGTCTGTTTGTGACATATAGTGTGGGGCCCCGGCCGGACCTTCTACTATACGTCATTTAACGGATGGGGTCGTTACAGAAACAATATGAAATTTAGCCAACTCTTCAATGTACTCAGAGGCAATATTCTCAGCCATAAAGGCTATATATTGTTCAAGGTTTAGAGTACCTGAGCTTGATTCCTTTTCAGTCATCTTGGAGGCATTCTCTGGTAAGTCTTGCACAGCCTCAACTTCTTCAGCAGCAGCAGCAGGGATGTTGATTGTGCCTGCATACAAAGAAAGATAAATTAACAACCAAGTGGGAATAGAGTATTCCCCCCCCCCAGGTGAACAACAGTAGGTAATTGATAGAGTTACCTGTAGATCTACACAGGATACCACTTTACATCTAGGAAGGAGGTTATAATTCCTTCTAGATGTTCAGTGACATCAGGGATAGACACCTCTGCAAGGCACAAGAGGAGTGCCATACAGGAAAAGAAGAGAGAGTCCTTGACCAAGGGGTCATCAAGGTACTCAGGTCTATAAGGGACCGTTTTCTCTTGAGAAGGAGGAACATAAGGAGTAGATGTGAGTGTGAACTCACAGTCTGAGTTAAGAAAAGATTCCAAAGCATTATCAGAATCAAAGGAATTTGCAGCATCAACTTGCAACACTGATGCAAGATCATCAGCAGCTGTGATGGGAGGAAAGGAATAAGAGATTAACTCAAGGTTGGAGTTTGAATTAATAAGGGACTTAAATAAAACTATACCATCTGGTTGAGCAGCATCATTCTTTGATTTTTGAACCACTACTTTTGAGTCATTAGTGTCCATTGGAACTTTTTCACACAAGTCCATGAGGACTTCCTCATTATCTCTCTCAGAGACTTCTTCATCAGCAGCTATATTCACTAGGGAGTGAATGTCTTTGTTAGATAAAGATATCAATTTAAAGTCCTGATTATAACCTTTAGAGGAAGTGTTTTACCTTCTGATTGCTCTGGATCTTTCATTAGAGACTCTTTCTCTGGAAACTCTTGATGTTCTTCTACAATTGCTGTAAGGGGAAAGGAAGAATTGTCCTGAAGGGTCAAGGCATCACCTGAGACCACTTCAACAGACATCTCCCCCTGCATGACTTCAGTGGGGACTGGAGTCATGCATCTTACTGAAGAGGGCTCAGCAGAGGGTGGAAGTGATTTGATGGCTTCAGTAAGGGCTTTGATGGATGCAATGAGAGGGGCATTGGCAGCCTCAATCATTTTTTGTATGGATGGAGTGATGAGCTCTACAATTTGTGCAAGCAATTCAGGAGTTCTCTGAAATGCTGAGGGTGTGGAGGTGGATGGATGACTATGGGATGCAACTTGAGGTGGTGACGGAATGGAAGCAGTATGATCTGCCACATGATCAAATGAATCATGTGGAGATGGGTGATCATCACCATGTGTGTGGGATTCATGTTGAGAGAGGTGTGTGAGGATGGTAGCAGCATGTAGGGATTCATGTTGTGGTGGCACTGCAGATTGTGTGGAGGGTAATGCAGGAGATGAGGATGCAGGGGTAAAAATGGAGGATGGAGGGATTGCTGAGCCTTCCCCAGCAAGCTGGAGAGTGGCTGAATCAGCCCTTGTGTCTGATGGAGGGTTAGGATCAACCCTGGCTGACTTCTTGATGACTCTCTGGGATTTCTTGAACAGAGAGGGGTCCAACCTCTTGCTGTCGTTGACTGCGGATGGTGCAGAAACAAGCAGCAGGGGTGCTTTCACATACAGAAACACACCCAACACCCTGGCAAGGGTTACTTCTTTCTTGTTGTTCTTTCTCCTTATCAGTTCAAACAGAACTTTTCCCCAGGCTATCTGCGTCTTATTCACCAAAGCTGACATTAAGGCAAATTGTTGCCTGTGGATGTTGTCGTGAGCAGAGTGTTTTCCCAACACGACCTTGCCCACCAGGTCTGCCAGAAACTTATACTCTGGAGACAGATTAATCTTCAGCAGCTTAGCTGGAATACCCTCAGCATGGCCCATCACAGTTAGCATGCGGCCATATTCCTCTGTATTTTGCTCATAGTCCTCAGTACCGGTTGGTAGTCCAAACAGCTCAGTTAGAACTTCAGGAGTCAGAATGACCTCCTCTCCATTTATCTTTCCAGTCATGGCTTCGTCGCTGGAGGACGAAGTATATACCCATTCTCGAATCTCTGGTATATGAATCTTCGGTGAGAATGACATAAATCTCTTTAGCCCTTGATCTTCACACAGCTACAGAATGTCTTGGATGGGTTGATCACATCGACTGAAGGAATCGAAGTCGACACAGAATCCAGTGTCGAACTTCATTCCGAAGAGAACTGCTGAAGGAATCGCCATTGGATTGAAGAGAGAATGACGAATCGAGATGCAAAGCAGGGGAGAAGAGAATCACGCGGGATTAGAGTTCGAGAGCGAATTCTAAGCCAGAAGAGGGAATATGAAAAGACGGAGCGGAAGAACGACGATCTCCAGACCTAAATCGACTATCAGATATAAATCTGCGATCGTCGAACCCGGAACAAAATCGGTCGTCGAACAATGACCGACGATAGTCAATATTTGACTAATCGTTAAACATCGACCGACTACAGGCAATCACCACGATCGTCGATCAGTATATGTTGGTCGACGATAGACCAAACAGCACAACAAATCTGTCGTCGACCATTGGTCGACGATAGATACCTAAGGAGAGATCGTTGACCAGTTGGTCGACGATTTCTGCCTTACTACCGAACGAGCTGTCGTCGA
Organism: Platanthera zijinensis; assembly: GCA_039513925.1. Classification (NCBI taxonomy): domain Eukaryota; kingdom Viridiplantae; phylum Streptophyta; class Magnoliopsida; order Asparagales; family Orchidaceae; genus Platanthera; species Platanthera zijinensis. The sequence continues at coordinate 90,128,207 of CM077085.1, forward strand.
CCGTTGGTCGACGATAGTTCTGACCTGGTCGAAGATCGTCGAGCAGTCGTTCGACGATTTTAGACAGAAAACAAATCTATCCAAATTTTCACTACTCTGAACCATTAATCATACCAAGCTGGTTCAGGAAGAACAAATGCCTTTGTTCATCAAGGGGCTTAGTGAAAACATCTCCTCTCTGCAGGTCTGTGGATATAAATTACATTGCTATCTTGTTCTTTTCCACATTATCTCTCAAAAAATGATGTCTAATCTCAATGTGCTTGGTCCTGGAATGGTGCACAGGATTTTGAGCAATTGATATTGCACTAGTACTGTCACACAGAATTTTTGTTTTTGAGTGTGTGTACCCGTAATCCACTAGCTGATTTTGAATCCACAGGATCTGTGAACAACAACTAGCTGCTGCTATATATTCAGCCTCAGCAGTTGAAGTAGATACAGATGCCTGTTTCTTACAAAACCAAGAGACAAGTCTCTCTCCCAGGAACTGACAGGTCCCTGAGGTGCTTTTCCTGTCAACTCTACAACCAGCATAATCAGCATCTGAATATCCAATTAATTCAAATCCTGACTCAGCTGGGTACCACAGTCCTAAGTTAGGGCATCCCTTAAGGTATCTCAAGATCCTCTTGAGAAGAGTTAAGTGAGATTCCTTTGGGTTGACCTGAAACCTAGCACATAGGCATGTAGCAAACATTATGTCAGGCCTACTTGCAGTCAAATACAACAGGGAACCAACAATGGCTCTATAGTTCTTTTGATCAACAGACTTGCCATTGACATCAGAATCAATAACTGCATTTGAGGCCATAGGTGTGCTCATTGATGAGCATCAGACATTCCAAATCTTTTAACCAGCTCTCTGGCATATTTTGATTGAGAAATGAAGATACCATCAACACACTGTTTCACTTGGAGACCAAGGAAATAGGATAACTCACCCATGCTGCTCATCTCAAACTTGGAGTGCATTAGTTCAGAGAACCTCTTGCATAGTTTGGGATCAGTGGAGCCAAATATAATGTCATCTACATAGATTTGAACTAATAGTTGTGAGTCCTTATGATGTCTAATAAATAGGGTTCTATCTACTACACCTCTCACAAACTTGTGTTCTAGAAGGAAATTTGCTAAGGTCTCATACCAAGCTCTAGGAGCTTGCTTAAGTCCATATAGAGCCTTTTGGAGTTTGAACACATGAGTGGGTAAGGTTGATGAAACAAACCCTGGTGGTTGTTCAACAAACACTTCTTCCTTTAAATCTCCATTGAGGAAGGCACTCTTCACATCCATTTGGAAGACCTTAAATTTCTTATAGGCAGCATAGGCTAGGAAAATCCTAATGGCTTCTAGTCTAGCTACAGGGGCAAAAGTCTGATCATAATCTATGCCTTCCTCCTGTCTATAGCCTTGAGCTACTAGCCTAGCCTTATTCCTAACTACTATGCCTTGGGCATCAAGCTTGTTTCTAAACACCCACTTGGTGTCTATGATCAGTTGACCTCTTGGTCTTGGAACCAAAGTCCAAACTTTACATCTTTCAAACTGGTTAAGTTCCTCTTGCATGGCTATAATCCAGTGTGGATCAAGCTCAGCATCTTCAATGGTTAGGGGCTCAACCTGAGAAAGGAAACAAGCAAACATCACATCTTTGTTGAGTTGATGTCTTGTCTGGACTCCTACTGAAATGTCTCCAATCACTTGAGATACAGGGTGATCTCTAAGTGTGACAAGATTAGTAGGTTCAACAATGATCTGATCTTCAACATGTTCAAGATTTAATTCCTCATGTGGAATTTGATCAACTGTTGGAGCAGGTGCTTTAACTTGTAAAAGTTCTACATCGGATTCAGAATCTGAAGAAGCAACCTGAGGAGTTTGTTGGGGATGATTCTCCTGTGTGAGTCTCAAACCTTCCAAATCCTTACTTACTCCTAGGACTTGCACTATACTATTAGAGGAAGAGTCCTTCTCCTTATAATACATGACTGTCTCATCAAAAGAGACATGTGCAGACTCTTCTATCTTAAGAGAGGATATATTAAGGACCCTATAGGCTTTGCTTACTTGAGAGTATCCTAGAAAAACTCCCATTGAAGCTTTTGCCTCAAATTTTCTAAGGTATTCTTTGTTATTGTTATGAACAAAAGCAACACAGCCAAATACTCTAAAATAGTCTATTTTAGGTTTCACTTGCTTAAGTAACTCATAGGGAGTCTTACCCTTAAGTTTATGTATCAGACTTCTGTTCAATACATAGTTAGCTGTGCTAACTGCTTCAGCCCAAAAGGACAGAGGCATGTTAGCATCTACCAACAATGTACTTGCAGCTTCGATTAGGGTTCTGTTTTTCCTTTCAACTACCCCATTTTGTTGAGGAGTTCTAGGAGCAGAGAAGCTATGTTTGATACCTTCCTTCTCACAGAATTCTTGCATAAGAAGAGACTCAAACTCAGTACCATGATCACTTCTGATCAAGGCAATCTGAGTAGAATACTCACTCTGTATACACTTTAGAAAATCTGTAAGAACCTTGAAGTTATCAGCCTTAGTTCTCAAGAAGAATACCCAAGTGAACCTAGAGAAGTCCTCTACAATTACTAGAGTGTAAGACATTCCTCCAAGACTCTGTACAGCAATAGGACCAAATAAATCCAAATGTAGCAAGTACAGAATCCTGGGAGAATCACTTTTATTAACTGATTTAAAGCTATTTCTTGTTTGCTTACCTAATTGACAAGCTTTGCAAAGGCCTTCCTTCTTGTAGGGGCAAGAAGGTAAGCCTCTTACAAGATTGTATTTAGCCAACCTAGAAATGTTTTTCAAATTTACATGACTAAGTCTCTTATGCCAAAGGGTATTATTATTGGTTACTTCATTAAACAAGCATATTTCAGATTTGGATGAGTTAAAATCTACAACATAAACATTACCAATTCTAATACCTACTAACACAACAGTATTATTTAAAGCAATATTACAAGCAGTGTCAGTAAACCATACCTTGTACCCAGCATCACACATTTGGCTTACAGAGATTAGGTTGTGCTTTAGTCCTGAGACATAAGCAACCTTCTTGAATGTTACAGCTCCTATGGTGAAGCTGCCATACCCTTCAGTCTGTCCACAGCTGGAATCCCCAAATACAACTTTTGGTCCCAGCTTGGCTTTGAACCCTGACAGATTCTTCTTCTTTCCTGTCATATGCTTTGAGCATCCACTATCCAGATACCATTTGTCATGTATGACTGGATAGGTCTTCACCTGCAAAGATATCAATTATACATTATGGACCCAGGTTACCTTGGGTCCAGTATTCTTCACAAAAGAAAAACTAGATATAAAAGATTTTGCATGCTTAGATTTATATCCTAAAGGGTGTGATCTCCTAGGTGGGATAATCCATTCAGTTGAAGGATTAAACAACCTAGGGTAGTGATTGGGATTTGCAATTCTGGAAGTTTGAAATTTATTTTCCAGCTTAAGTCCAGATCGTCGATCCACGGTCGACGATCGCAAGCCATATCGTCGATCATTTGTAGTAGTGCTATGTTCTGGATTCCACGATCGTCGATCACTGGTCGACGACTCAAGATGAGATCGTCGTTCTCCTGTACCAAAGATATCATACTTGGTGAAGGTGTTCAGCGATCGTCGATAGACGTTCGACGATTGGTTTGACGATCGTCGATTAATGTTCGACGATTTTTGTAAAGCTAGAAATTTTTTCTTCCTGTTCTCTTTCTTAATCTTATTCTGAATTTTCTTACATTTTTCAATTTCCTCAGTATTCTTTATTCCTGATTCAGAAATAAATTTTACTGGAGTGCTAAATCTCTCCTTTGTGAGGAGGATGGGTTCACTAGATGTAGCACCTAAGCCTAGTTTATCATTACCAACCCTAGTGTTTGCTATACTGGTTATTTCAGATAATTTAAGGCTTCTGCCATTTAATTGTTCTTCTAACCTCTTAGATTTAGCTAGTTCTAATTTTAGGAATGTTACTTCTTCTTTTGAGCTTTCTAATTCCTTTTCTAATCTAATTATTTCAATACTTTCCATGTCTAGTTCCATTATCTTTAATCTAAGTGACTTAATTTCTTTTTCAGATAATAGTAAATCTAAACATAGAGTTTTAAATTTTAATTTGAACTCAGGAGATGAGAAATCAAATGAGTTGATTACCTGGTCTTCCATAGAAGGATCTTCTTCATTGTCTCCTTCTTCTTCAGAATTCTCTGCAGCTGACAGAGAGCTGCAGGCATCAATAGCCATGAGGCAGACCTCTTTGGCCTTCTTCTCTTCTTCTTCTTCTGAATCACTGGAGCTAGAGGAGCAGGTATCCTCTTCTGTTTCACTCCAGGTAGCAGCCACAAACCCCTTGTCCTTCTTCTTGTATTTGTGTGAGGAGGACTTGGAGTGGTGCTTCCTGTACTCTTTCTCATGTTTCTTCTCCTTGTGTTTCTTCTCTGGACAATCTGGAGCAATGTGTCCAGGCTTGCTGCAAACATAACAGATGATTTATTTAGATGGAGTCTTGTCATACCTTGGTTTGTCCTCATACTTAGAGAACTTCTTTCTGAGGTCTCTTCTTCCCATGTTGAAGAACCTCTTGGCAATGAGTGCCAGTAACTCCTCATTTGATTGACTTCCTTTAGAAGTCTCAGCAGCCTTAAGAGCTAGAGTGTGCTCTTTCTTTGTAGGTGTAGGAGTTTTTACTTCAGTTGCAGCAGCTCTGCTCTTTAAAGTTTGCTCATATGACTTGAGCTTTCCCAACAGAGCTTTTGTGGAGAGTTCCACAGTGTTTCTTCCATCCTTGATGGGCCATATCCTTGAGTCCCAAGAGATGGGAAGGCACATCAGGATCTTGTCATTGACTTCTGACAAAGTTATCTCCTTGTCCAAAGACCTCAGTTCACTTATTATTGAACTGAGTCTTGTGTACATTGTGTCAATGTCTTCAGCATCATCCTTCTTGAAATTTTCATACTGAGAAGTGAGGTTGGATCTCCTGTCCTTCCTCTCATCAGCTGAGCCAGCATCTATGTGGTTGAAGGAATCCCACATAGCTTTGGCTGAGGTACATTCAGCAAGCTTCTGGAATATTTCATCAGACATTGTCTGAGCTAGGATGTTCATTGCTTTTGCATCAGCTGCTTTTGCCTTCTTGTAAGTTTCATTGTAGTCAGGTGGTGGCATAGCACTGAGATCAGCAGAAGTGGAAGCAGCAGCAGCAGGCCTAGCAGGTGGTCCTGTCAAAATAGAAGAAAAGATATCTTCATCAATAGAATTCATGTATAGTCTTATCCTGGCCTTCCATATGCCAAACTTGGACAAGTTGCATACAGGAGGTCTGGTGCTTGAATAATCCTTAGACTGGGCCATGTGTGAAAGTGTTTGTGAATGGTATCAGGAAACAACTTATCACTGGATCTTTTAACTCAGGTGTTAGCCTGTATGAACAGCTAACCTCCCTCTGATACCAATTGAAAGTGAGGGGATAAGTTGTAAACTACTCTAGAGGGGGGTGAATAGAGTATTCAAATTTTATGAACAACTAGTCAGCTCCCTTGGAGTTTATTTGCGGAATAAATAATCTGGTACTTGAACCCTAAGAGCCTAACACAGTGAAATGCACAAGTGAGAGAGTTAATTGAAATTTCAGTTTAACTATAAGCCTATCACAGCAACTAGCAATCCTAGGTAGTTCTATCACAGCCACAGAATAAACAATTAAACAAGATAGCCAGAGATACAGGATATATAGTGGTTCCCTCTAAAAAGGTACTCCACTCTTCTACCACCCTGGTAGGAATCCACTACAGGTTTTTGCTAAGGTGCCCTGCCACCAATGATCTGATTCAGGTAGATCAAACAGACCCTTTGAGCTTTTGATAAGGATGCTCAACCACAGGTTGTTGATAAGGTGCCATGTCACCAATGTTCACTTTTGAAGAGGTGTGAACAAACTCTTTTACAAAGGGGTTGAGAGGGTTAGATTATCTTCTCTGTTGTAAATACAGATTAGAGAAGACTTGTGGATTCTCTAAAGAATCAAAGTCTCCCCCTGGCTTAGTGAAAGTCCAGGGAAAGCCTTTGCTTCAGGATGAAGGAGTTTCAGATATACTGAAACTAAATCCTCAGAGATCTGTAGACTGATTTTTATCAGGTCTTCAGATTCTGGAATAATTGAAGCAGAAACGGAGCTCTTTTTGAAGTCTTGAAAACTCTATGCAGATGCTCAGGAGACTTCAGAATGAAAGTAATTGCTCTGGGATTTTTCTTCAGGGGAGCTTTTCTTCTTCTTTTTGTGAAATGGTGAAGAGTTGGTCTGAAGATGCTTGAGAGAATGCAGCACACGAAAAATTCTCTATGTATCTGTTTCTTCTTGTTTTTCAAAAAAATCTCTCTTAAATATGTCTTCTCATTTTTCCTTTGGAACGGCTCTATTGATTTGAATTCTCGAGCCCTGCAACAGATTATCTCAAAATAGAATATAGCAATAGGAATAGAATGACCTATTAGCTTACTGTCAGTCCCAATAAGGAATTAAATAAGTGGGAAAATATCTCAGTATAAAGACTTACCATTCTTGGAAATAGCAAACAGTGCCAACGGCTAGAATACAGCCTGGCAATATATTTTGTATAATAAGACAAAAAATGCTTTATCAAAATACTGAATCCCGTGATTTAAGCTTGACATATTTGGTAATTAATTTATTTTGAATTTAAGCCATAAATCTGCAAAGACAACTTCAGAAAATTCTCTAACCACAAGCTAAAACACTTGGAAATAAACCAAGGAATAGAATGAATATAAAAAGATAAAGGCAGACAATAATCGTCGAACAGGGATTCGATGATCGTCGACCTACCTAACAGATCGTCGACTAAGAGCAGAAATCTATCGAAACAGAAATCGTCGAACAGAAATCATCGACCAGCTCAAGATTTCGTCGACTAAAGCAGAAAATCTGTTTAAGCAGAAATCGCCGAACATCTCATGATGTCGACGACTAGGGCAAAAATCTGTCGAGACAGAAATTGTGAAGCAAGAACACGATCGTTGAACTGCTGATGGCAGATCGTCGACCAACCTTCAGAGCGTACTAAACTTGCTCTGAGATCGTCGACCAGCAGTCGACGATAATTGTCTTGACTTCAACGATTCTATAGCCCTGTTATCGTCGACCAATGATCGACGATCGCGAGGCCTCGTTCGACGATGGTCGAACGGAAAATGCCTTAACCAAAAATACATCTAGAACTTCTAGCCTAAGATCTAGGTCAGTTATAAACTGTCCTAGGGAAACTGAACAAGGCCTAATCATGATCATATATAGTTATATGGATCAAGAGGGGCTAGAAAGGGATTACATAAGCCAAATCACATCTGGGGTACCAACATGGCCTCCCTGCCACCTTTGACTGAGAGCATTTTGGTTCCAGGAGAAACTCGGATGATTTATCACATTCGGGTTTTAAGCATTGTTATAAGGAGCAGCGCTGTTCTGATTATTTATAAAGTTCACACTCTCATCAGCAGATATACCTGAAGGATCAGCAAAAGCTTCTCCAGTTGGGAACTCATATGTATGATGGTCGGGTTTTCCACAACCCTGGCACGAAATAGCAATCACTAGAGCTGGAGGAGGGGTCGATCTGGCCAGCAACATCATTCCATCCATAGTAGGATGGCTCGCCTCAGCTTGCTGCTACACAGCATTTACTTCTAACAAATTTCTCGTACCCCTAGGTGCGTTTCTTCCAGCAGTCCAATACGTGCTATGAGAAGCGGTGTCATGAAAAAGCCGCAAAGCCTCATTGGGAGTCAGGTTCATGATAGTGCCTCCAGTCGTTGCATCGATCATGGCCATGTACTTTGGCTCAATAGAAAAATAAAATATTTCAACCAAATTCCACGGCTCACAGCCGTGCTGGGGGGCATTGACACTGCAGATCAACAAATCTCTCCCAGGCCTCAGATAATATTTCCTGGTCCAGCTGCCGGATGGTGGCTATCTCCCTTTGGGCATTCACTATTTTGTCCACCATGTGGAATTTGGTTAAGAACTTCGAGGAAAGAGCCTCCCACGTAGTTGTAGTCCTGGGAGCAATAGTGTGGAGCCAGGTTTTCGCTTTGTCCCTTAGCGAAAATGGGAACAGCCTTAGCTTCACCACATCATCTGTGATGCCGGTGATTAGTACAATTATATATGTCCTTTTTACTTTCATATTTGTAATCATGTCCAGTATTGTATACCTCCAATCATTATAATTGTGCGAAAATAGTTCAGAATTTGAATTATCATAGAAGAGCACAGTATGGAGTTTCCTTTATTTCCTGTATTAAGCTATTTATTTATTCATTCATCTTCTTAATGCAGGTATTGCAAGTCATTGGAACTAAAAGTCTTGGAGAAAATATAGGTGTTCACGGATCCAACATGACTGATGATAGGACCGGAATTGAGTACACACGGGTAGGAACACGCCCATGTCACTACCTGTGTCCTTATCCGGAAAGGTCACAAGGCTTGGAAGAAAAGATAGAGAACCATACGGGTAAGAACACGCCCGTGTCACTACCCGTGTCCTTATCGGGAAGAATTAAAGGCTGCTGCCAACTAAGCCGTGTGTGGAGCCACGAAGAACAACACGGTCGTATTATCAGCCATGTCAAATCATACATCCCACAACCAGACACATCTTTTTATAGTAAACTGCTTTTGAACCATCTATACAGCCTGTGACACGGCCGTGTTGGAACCCGTGTTCGACCCTGTTTGCAAGAAGACTATAAAAACCTGTATGAAAAATAAATGAGTGACTTTTTGGATGTAAGGATTTGGATAACTTCTGGAGAACGAAAATGAAGCACTCAAGTGAAGGAGAAATCGAAGGAGATAATCCGTATGGCTTTAATCTTCATGTATCTCTTTTAATCTTCCCCTTCTCTTACTGGATCTAACTTTATTTTTACATTTTGCATTAGACTTGGTTTTTGAAACGATTCGGTAATCATGTATGTTTGTTTTTATATCAGATTTGTGGTATTTTATTCGTATGTATGATTTCAAACAAAGATATTGATATTAGATTTGAAGTTAGAACTTGTTTTATTTGAATCCCAAACTTCTAGATTGAGAAATTGGATGTTTGTGAGTATGTTTATACGTTCATATTCTTGTGTTCTCTCTCTTTGTATTTCAAATTGCATGATCGAGAGATATGTTGTTTGGATAATGGTAATACGGATAATTGGATTCTTGGTATCTTAGAGATAGGATTTCATGAATTTAGGTGTTATATAGGGTTACTTTATATTAATGCAAATTTGAGTGTTGTTAATTATTCGAGAGAAAATTTACTCAACTTAAGTTTAGGTATTTAATCTCTCGAGAGACAATTCGATAAAGATTTAACCCTTACAATACAACGAATTTGATAATCTTGTTATTACGTGATTACATAGAATTGAATTAATGAGTGATTATTATAATGTGATTACTTTAGATTATCTGCTTTTTACTATCCTTAATCCTCCAATGTCTCTTTATCTAAGTAGTCCTAGTAAGGTTAATTTAGGGTAACAATCAATTTTAATTATAGGTATAATAATAGAGTGAGAGTGAGTACGAGCACTTGAAAAGACCCTGTGGAATACGACACAAGATGTAGATTTCTACTATATTATAATTCATAGGTGCACTTGCCTGAGATTAAAATCAATCTAACTTATGCATATCTACATAGTTTATACATAGAGCAAAAATATCGCATCAAGTTTTTTGCGTCGTTGCCCGGGAATCGTTTTCAATATTTTAAAAGCATAAACTTTACTAATCTACCCATTTTTGTTTATTAACATATAACTGTAAATTAGTTTATTGCATAATTATATCGCTTAATCTCTATTTTGTAGTTTATTATTCTATGACCAGGGGAGAAATTCTGGGCTAACACCATTTCATCCTGACCAGGAACGGATTATTCACAACATCAGCCAAAGGGACATGGGAACTGATAACACAGTTAATTTAAACAGACTTTCAGAAGAGGAAACAGTAAACTTAAGAGATCATAATCAAAATAATCTAGATATCATGGCAAATCAGAACGGGCAAACCATGTCTTACTTTGCTAGACCTAACCTCTAGGGTACTGGGTCAAGAATCGTTAAACCACCAATTGTCGCAAACAATTTCGAGTTGAAGGCAAGTATTATTCAGATGGTTCAACAGTATGTCCAATATGATGGCCTGCAAGATGAAGATCCCAACACACACTTAGCCGGATTCTTGGAGATATGTGATACATTCAAGATCAATGGCATTTCCAATGATGTCATTCGATTGAGGTTATTTTCATTCTCACTAAGGCACAAGGCGAAGAAGTGGTTAAACTCATTTCCAAGAGGGTCGATTACTACATGGGATATGATGGTTGAGAAGTTCTTAAAGAATTATTTTCCACTGGCGAAGTCTTCAAAGCTAAGGAATGACATTTCTACGTATGCTCAACTAGAATCTGAATCGTTGTATGACACATGGGAAATTTTCAAGGATCTATTAAGGAAATGTACCCATCATGCATTACCTTCCTGACTTAAGATTCAGACCTTCTACAATGGTCTCAATCCAGCCACTAAATAGATGATCGATGCGGCTAGTGGGGTACCTTGAATAATAGACACCTGAAGTGGCTCAACAGTTGATAGAATACATGGCAATGAATAACTATCAATGGACTACCGTGAGACAAAAGCCTAATAAACATGCAGGAATCTATGAAGTGGATGTCGTCACTGCCTTAGCTATTCAAGTGGAGAAGCTTCACCAGAAGAAGGATAACCTATCTTTAGCATCACCCTCCATGGTAACTCAACAATGGGACCCCGCACTTAGTGGAATATCTGGTTGTGAACCTCAAGTGCAAGAACAGGTTGACTATATGGGCCACAATACCAGACCTCCTTTCAACCAAACAAACAAAGCATATAATTCTACAAACAATCTTGGATGGAGGAACCACCCCAATTTTTGTTGGGGAGGGAAAGGAAATCAAGGTAAGCAACCTTTGTTCGGACAACAATAACAACCGGAGGAAAGGAAGCCATCATTAGAAAATGTCCTCACCAAGTTCATTAAACTACTGATGTAGCTTTCCGGAATCAAGAGGGCTTGATTTGGAATTTGGAGAATCAGATAGGTTAGCTCGCAAGGATGGTATCTGAAAGACAACAAGGAACACTTCCGGGTAATACCGAAACAAACCCGAAGGAGCATGCAAAAGCAATCCAATTTAGAAGTGGAAAGGAATTATAAGACCAAAGTCTTACAAAGGAAGCACCCCAAGAGGAGTCTAGTGGTGAAGGCCAGAACGAGATGCATTCAAAGTAAATGAAGTATCAACCAGCAATACCTTATCTAGCGAAGCTGAATAAGGAGCGCATAGATGCGCAATATGGTAAGTTCTTAACTATGTTTAAATAATTACATGTTAATTTACCTTTTTTTGAAGTCATTAAAATGCTGAAGTATGCAAAATTTTTAAAGGACTTGATTTCAAATAAAAAGAAAATAGAAGAATTATTTTTAGTAACACTTAGTGAAGAATGCTCTGTTATTTTACAGAACAAATTACCACAAAAACTTAAGGATCCCGATTAATATTCATTCCATGTTTAATCGGTGATTTACAAGTGAATAAAGCTTTAGCAGACTTAGGATCTAGTATATACTTAATGTCTTATAAACTATATTTGAAACTAGGTCTAGGAGAACTTAGCCCTACTAGAATGTGTATTCAAATCACAGATCGGTCGGTTAAGTATCCTAGAGGAATAGTAGAGGACGTATTGGTTAATGTAGATATGTTTATTTCCCCGCCGATTTTGTTATTCTAGATATGGAAGAAAATGTCGAAGTGTCACTCATACTAGGTCATCCATTCTTAGCCACATCTAGAGCTCTTATTGGCATTTTTGATGGTAAATTAGTTTTGCGAGTAGGAGAAGATGAAGTTATTTTTCAAATCAACAATACAATGAAGCAATCGTTGGATAATGATGATTGTTGTTATTTTTGTCATGGTGTTGATAATTTTATTACTTCCATAAATTTCTATTTATATTATAGTGATCCTTTGGAAATTTGCATCACTAACTGTTATCTAGAAGAAGACAAAAGTGAAGATATTGATGAACACTTATATTATCTAGATAACTCTGTTTTGATGAATAAGAAGATTGAGTATAGTTTGATTACACAAGGAGATCTTGAAGTTCTTAAGAATAATACTAAGGATCCATCGATAGTAGAAGTAAAAAATTACCGGGTCATCTTGATTATGCATTCTTAATATCTAATTCTTCTTACCCAGTAATTATTTCTTCTAATCTTTCTAAAACTAAAAAAGCTAAATTAATAAATGTGCTGAAGAAATATATAGGTGTTATAGCATGGAAAATAACTGATATAAAAGGTATCAACCTTAGTTTTTGAACCCACAAGATCCTTTTGGAAGAAAACTATAAGTCCTCTATTCAACCGCAACGTAGGCTAAATATAAATATGAAAGAGGTAGTGAAGGCTGAGATTGTTAAGTTGTTAGATGCTGGAATGATATACGTAATTTCATATAGTTCATGGGTTAGTCCTGTACAAGTCGTTCCTAAGAAGGGAAGTCTAACTGTAATAGCAAATGATAAGAATGAATTAATTCCAACGCGAATAATAATAGGGTGGCGTGTCTTTATTTATTATTGGAAGTTTAATGATACTACTAGGAAAGACCATTTCCCTCTACCATTTATTGATCAAATATTAGAACGATTATCAGGTCATTCTTATTATTGTTTTCTCGATTGATTATCTGGATATTTCCAAATCCCTATAGCACCAGAAGACCAGGAGAAAACAACATTCACTTGCCTATTTAGTACCTTAGCCTATAGACATATGTCATTATGTTTATGTAATGCACCCGCCACTTTCCAAAGGTGCATGTTAGATATATTTGATGAGTTTGTTGAAGATATTATGGAAGTGTTTATGGATTATTTCTCTGTGTTTGGTTATTCTTTTAATTTATGTTTGAAGAATTTAGAAAAAGTTCTAAGGATGTGTGAGGAAACAAACCTAGTACTTAGTTAGGAGAAGTGTCATTTCACGGTGCAAGAAGGGTTACTACTTGTCCATAAGATCTCAAGCAAAGGAATTCAACTAAATAGAGCGAAGATTGAAACCATAGAAAAGTTTCCACCACCAACCTTTGTTAAGGAAGTGAGAAGCTTTTTATGTCATGTCGGATTCTATCTTCGATTCATTAAAGACTTCTCTAAAATAACTAAATCACTTACTAGGCTTTTATAGAAAGACACACCTTTTATTTTTTATCAAGAGTGTCTACAAGCCTTGGCTAGTAAAACAAACACTTTCAACGCCAAAACAAACACTTTCACCCTATATATTATGCTAGCAAAACACTTAATAATGCACAGGATAACTATACAACTACATAAAAAGAACTCCTAGCAGTGGAATTCACCTTCGATAAATTTAAATCCTATTTAACATTGTCTAAGGTGGTGGTATACACAGATCACTCTACCCTAAGATATTTACTAGCCAAAGCGGAAGCCAAACCTTATTTAATCCATTGGGTTCTTTTATTGCAAGAATTTGATTTTGAAATTAGGGATAAACGAGGAGTACAAAACTTAGCGGCAGAACATCTCTCACATTTAGAAAATCCACTACGAACAATGTTAGATGAGTCTGAGATTACTGATACGTTTTCGGAAGAATCGTTATTTTAATTATCTACAATATAAATACGGATTATCCATGGTTTGCCGATTATGCAAACTATATTATGGCTAAGGTCCTTTCAAAAGACTTTTCATATCAGCAGAAAAAGAAATTTTTCTATGACTTGAAATATTACTTCTGGAAGGAGCCCTATCTTTTTCGTATATGTGCAAATTCAATTATACGTAGAAGTGTATCAGCGGATGAGGGCTGGAAAATCCTTAAGCAGTGTCATTCAGGCCCTACAGGTGGTCACTTTGGAGCAAATTGCTTAGCTAAAAAGGTTCTTGATTCTGGTTTTTATTGGCCCCTTCTATTCAGGGATGCCCAAAGGTATGTGCTTTCATGTGATTTTTGTCAAAAATCAGGTAATATCTCTAAATTACATGAAATGCCACAAAACTTTATTCTTGAATATGAAGTGTTTGATGTGTGGGGGATTGACTTTATAGGACCATTTCCAATTTCTTATGGGAATAAATATATTTTGGTAGCTATAGATTATGTATCGAAGTGGGTAGAGGTGCAAGCTCTCCCTACTAATGATATTAGAGTGGTAATTCAGTTTCTGAAATCCTTATTTGCACGATTTGGCACACTACATGCTCTTATTAGCATTAGGGGTACACATTTCTGTAATCTACAGTTAGATAATGTCTTACCAAAATATGGGGTCACACATAGGATAGCCATCCCTTATCATCCATAAACTAGCGGCCGGGTAGAATTTTCGAATAGAGAACTTAAGAGAATCATAGAAAAATCTATAAAAGGGAATTGGAAATAGTGGTCTAAGAATCTAAACGATTGCTTGTGGGCATATAGAACAGCCTACAAAACACCCATAGGGACCGCCCCCTTTAGTTTAGTCTATGATAAATCATGTCACTTGCCTATAGAAATAGAACATAAATCGTATTGGGCAATACACTCTTTAACTTTTGACACCAATTCTATAGAGGAGAAATGAAAACTTCAACTTAATGAATTAGATGAGTGATGAACCATGGCTTATGAAAACTCCCGGATATATAAGGAGAATACTAAATTATTCCATGACCATCACCTTCGCGAACCCAAGACATTCCAAAAAGGTGACCAAGACCTCCTTTTCAATTCTCGACTTTGTTGATTCCCCGGGAAGTTAAGGTCTAAGTGATCCAGACCCTTCCAAGTCAAGGCAATTTTTCCCTATGGTACCATTGAACAAACCCACTCAGATAAGGTAGATTGTAAAGTTAACGGGCACTGATTAAAACTTTTTTATGGTGCATTTCCTCAAGATTTCGCTCACCAAGAATCATTCCTCCGGTTAGACTTGAATCAAGTGTAATGTAGTAATTTTTCTATGTTTATAAAATTTTTGGTAAAATTCTAGTTAAATGTTAGTATACAAAAAAATTTTAAAAAATCACTTAGGAGGTAGTTCCAATTCAGAAGGGCACACGGGTTAACACACGCCTGTGTACCAAGCCATGTTCATAAACACTTTCTTTAGCCCAGCCGTGTTCGATTTAAAATGAGTAGGAATCCTATTTCTCGAGCACCACACGGCTGGACACACACCTATGTGCCAGGACGTGTAGCTTTAACTTCTTTTCACACACAATCATCAAGAGCAGGATATGGGTTAACACACACCCGTGTTGGTACCCGTGTGCAGACATAATCATCCAGAGCAGGACACGGGTTAACACACACCCGTGTTGGTAACCGTGTGTCATATTCTGAGATCGACGTTTGACTCATCTCGAGCAGGACACGGCTAACTACCCAGCCGTGTGTATAACCGTTTGCAGATTCTGAGATCGATGATGCACTGTGCCCGAGCAGGACACGGTTTTACACATGCCCGTGTTCTCGACCGTGTCCTCCTGGCGCGCTGCTTTTCCATCAGTTTGACCATATGTCTTTTAGAGGCTCGTGTTCCGCGTGGTTAGAGATTCGTAAACATGGGTCTACACACGCCCGTGTCGGAACCCGTGTTCATTTTTTTATAAATTCATGTGTGTGCAAGTCATCTTCATCCTTTCCAAAACCAGCTAAACCCTACTTTCCTGCACTACTTCATGCCTAGAACTCAGGATTTGAGCTTTTGCCTTCAAATTTCGTGGATTCACCTCCTCTCCTTTTGATCTATCTTCCTCGGTAAAAAAAATTTTGTTCTTGTTTTTCAATTCCTTCTTCTTCTCCGCTCTCTTCTCATTCTTCTTTTTCTCATTTTCTCATTTTATTTCTTTCCTCATTCTTCTTCCTCTTCTTTCCTCTTAATTTCTTAATAATCCTTCAACTTGTCTGCAGATCATGTCAATGGGACGTTCACAAGGTGGATGCCAACGCCATCAAAATCTCATGGCATTATCTACAGAAAGGCGCGACAATGCTGCGCCACTCGAGTTTACGGATCCAGTTCACATTAACCATTTTAATCCCTCCAGTCCAAGAAATTTCAAGACATTCGTACTATTTACTGAAGAGTTTTAGAGGAGATCCATTTAGCAACAGAAGTTCGAGATTTAATTTCTTTAATGGGGTGGGAAAATTTTTTTAGTATTGAGGAGTTTGGTTTTAAGGAGCTCACGTTAGAGTTCATGTCCTCCTTCTACCTAAATCTTAGGCTGACTTTCACCGAGCAGACCAACACGCAGGAAGGGTTTATTTTATTTCGAGTATCGGGCACTACTTATAACCTTTCTCTTCTCCAATTAACCCAGTATTTAGGGGTGTGTGAGGACTCTTTCCTCTAGAGTGCCGCCAATTCCGAACTTAACTTTGATCTCCCCTCTCATGACTACGCCGCAAATATCTAGGCTCGACTTACCTTTAATCTGCATCCATATGAGGCCAAGCGGTCTAAGGTCTCTAAGTTGCATTCTCCTGCTCTTCATTATATACATCATATGCTGAGGCATACCTTTAGTGGCCTAGGAGAAAGCTCTGGTGTAGTGAGTAGGCATGATATGCTTTACCTTTATAGCATGTTGTCACGATACCACATTCATTTGGGATATATATTAGCGTAGTTCATTCTTCACCAGACCGATAACTCCTGTATAGGAACAATCTGTGAGGCACCCTACATCACGCGCTTGGCGAAAAACATGAATATCTTTTATTCCCATCCATCGATGATAGTGGTAGCGAAGACTGTTCCTATCACTATGGCTATTCTTCGATCGATCCGCCCCGTCACTGCCTGTCAGGGTCACGGTGGACCTTTTTATTCCATTGCGAGGCACGGACCTCAACTTGCTCCTGATGACGATGATGATGATGATGTCGATCATGACCTCGATGAGCCTCTGATTCCTCCATCCCAGTCTACTTATACTCACGGAGAGTCTTCTGCCCCCTTCCCTCCTCGATCGCGCTCTCAGTATTCGCGTGATTTCCGTCACTTTTATGAGACAAAGCTCTCATTGTGCTTACAACATATAGAGGATTCACAAAACTGGACAGAGGACGCCATAGCTAAAATCAGGGACCACTTGAGAATCTCTCCTTCATCTCCGGCAGCTCCCGGCTCCTCTCACCTCCCCGATGATCCTTCAGATTCTGTTGACCTAGCTTTTTATTTTTGATTTCTCTGTATTTATTTTTATTTGGTTATATCACATTCAGATGTTCTTTGCTCTCACTTTTTGTAATCATATATAATATAACTTGAAGGAGACTCACATTTGCTCTTATTGTAGTTCTTATGCTCTTTTATTTTATTGATAGTCAGTTCTTTACATATTGGTGTATTTGCTTTCTATGTTCATTACGTTGCATTGAGGACATTGCAAATTTTAAGTCTGGGGGTGGATATTATTCAATTCTAATATTTTAGTGTTGGACATGATTACAATTGGTCATATTTTTGCTAGCACAGTACTCAATGTTATTAAACTCCCCTAACAAAACTGTTTTTACTTCTTTAAGCTTTTATTAATTTACTCTCTTGGGATTATAACTAGCTAATTTACTTTCACACGCTGATTAAAATGAATTGACGTAGACTCATTGAGTGTACAAATTTGTTGATTAGTAATTATGTATAGAAATTCATTAGTTTAATTTTCTCTATATAACTTATTTTTAGGATTAGTCCTCTATATTATTAACTAACAATCACTCTATTTTAGAAAATGTAATTATCTATAATAAAGTGAGTCGATGAGTCTAATATTTATATATTTTGTAATAGGGACTCAAAATGAAGAATACCGCTTATTGGTCTCTAGAACTTGCCCCTTGTGACCCTCAAAACATTCACATAAGTTAATTAGTTAGGGAGAAAATGACTTAGGCCTCCCTTAGGATAGCTTGAGCCTTGCAATCCCAAAACCCTAAACATTATACCCTTGCACACCCAATTTGGACCGAATCCCTATGCCTTTCGATACTCTACTACTAAAATTCACCAAGGCCAAAAATCCTTACCTATTAGCACATCTATCATTGAGACCTTCTTGGAATGAGTTTGTTCATAGTGATATGTGTCCTGAGTGCGTGTACACCCACTTAGAATGATCCCTACTATGGACATTAGGATAAAAAATAGTTATATGTGGCCTGAGTGCGTGTACACCCTCTCGGAATGATCCCTACTATGGTCACTTATAATTGCTGACATCTTGGGCTAGCTGAATCTGTAAATCCTTTTTTACTTTCATCTTCATATTTTTCAAGATCTGTTCTTTGTTTATCTAACATTACCTGTAACTGAACCAAGAGTGAACGTAAATCATCAATAAGAGAAGAAGATGGTTTTCTTGACTGTAATGTCTTCTTATAGCTTTGACTTCTCCTTTTTAGTTCAGTTATTTTTCTTTGTTGTGGCTGAGATTCTTCTTCCTCATCTGACTCAGATGAGTTAACAATAGCAAAAAGATTGTTGCTTTTCTACACTCCCAGACCTAGGGGACTTAGCTGCTTGCTCCCCCTCAACTCCTGCATCATTTTGATCAAGGGATTGATCTACTAAGGTAGTCTCATGTTGTTGATTCTCAACAGTAGGAACATAGTTCTTACGAGAAGCAGTTATCTCCCCCCGAATGGTAGCTTCCTCTCTCAGTAGGATTTCTTCCAAAGTCTCCTTAGAAATGACCGCCTTTGTGTCTGGCATATCCTCATCTAGGTACTCATTCATATTGTTTATCACATCTATATTTTGTTCATGAAGAACATCCTCTACTATGTCATTTACAGTTTCACTGTCTAAGATTGTAGGTTCATTTAGGTTTGTCTCAGCAGTTTTGACTATAGAGTGTTCAATCTCCCCTTGCACCTCATGCCTTGGTTCAGGTGATCTCCTTTGAGTAATGTCTGTGTCTGGTGCTTCACTATGATCTGTACTGGAACTTCCTAGTATTTAAGAATCAATTGAGGACTTGTCTTCCTCCACCATTGCCTTTTTCTTCTTCTCCTTCTTATTTTCTACTACTGAAAGTTCTCTGGATAGAACTCTATCCCATCTAGACAAAAATCTCATATCCATTTTTCTCATATGATTTATCTTTGTGCCCAATTTTTGATTTAGGTTAGTATGAATGGCTTTTACTAAATACAGACTTAATATTCTACCCATATTGGGCTTCTTGATACTCTCAGAGATCTTGTCAAATACCAATCTACTCCAGTCAATTTTGAGTTTGAAGATTATTCTTGTCATTATCTCAAACATGGGAGCAGGAATTCTTTCATGTGCGCCTGTCTTACAAAGCAACACTTTTCCAACTATTTCTGACAGAAATTTTCCTTGAGTATTCATACCCTTTTGATTCAGATAACTCCCTATCTTTTTCACTGAATTCAATCCACACCAACTTATTCCTGCAGAAGTTTGGGTTGAATCTATGGCATCCTCTTGATTGATTTGAGGTATATGAAATACCTTAGCCTATCTTTTTTTGATTATTTTAACCTTTGCCCCATTCACAGTGGATTTAATCTTTGTTGCGTTGGAGTATAATGTTGCATTGTTGAAGAATTCCAGTACCTCCCATTTCCAGATGCTTGTAGGTTCTGACAGTAGATAACCAAGACCAGCTTCTTAGATTAGGATAATGACATTCCAAATTTCTTCATCTACGGAGGCGAATCCATTTCGCACGAGTTCGTATCCTTCATTGATGTTTTCATCATTCTTTGGAGCCATTGATGTCGTCGAGTGGAAGAAGTCTCGAATGTCGACTAATAAGAATTTGAGGTCTAGACACTTAGTAAGAACTCAAGAAGTTGTAGTTGATTCCTACAATCAATTCTCTTTATATAGTAAAATCTTCCTGGAATGCGAAAGGGCGCGCTATATATAGGCTTATTATAAATTATGGAAAATACCTATAGTCGACATAAGGGAATTGTCGGCTGACAAGATGTGTCAACATGAGTCGACACACCTACATGTGTCTCGACATTACATTGTTGACACTCTTTCCTGAGTCTCGACATGTAGTGTCGACACTCTTTCCTGAGTCTCGACACAAGATTATATATGGTGTTGACACTTTTTTCTGAGTGTCGACACAAGATTTTTACTTAGTCAAAATCTAGTTTTCTGAACTATTACACTTTTATATTTGAGATGTTTATATTTAATAGTGTAAGTTGAATTGATGAACCCTTATTTTAGCTTATTCAAGAGTTAACATCCCCAGTTCAAATTTAAGGAAATTGAACTTCTCTTCTTCTAGTGGTTTGGTAAAGATGTCGGCAATTTGCTTATTTGTAGGAACAAATTCCAGGCTAATATCTTTACTTTCTACATGCTCCCTAATGAAGTGATATCTAATTTCTATATGCTTTGTTCTACTATGAGACACAGGGTTGTGGGCAATAAAAATAGCACTTGTAGAATCATAGAATAAGGGAGTTTCACTTAGCTGTAACTTATAATCTTGTAGCTGATGCTGAATCCAAAGCAGTTGAGTATAGCAACTTCCAGCTGAGATGTATTCAGATTCAGCAGTTGATATTGCCACACTTGTCTACTTTTTGTTACTCCATGAAACCAGCCTTTTTCCAATAAATTAACATGTCCCTGATGTGCTTTTCCTGTCTTCTTTGCATCCTACATAATCTGCATCTGAAAAACCAATCAGTTCAAAATCACTATTCCTTGGATACCAAAGGCCAAGATTAGGTGTTCCCTTTAGATATCTCAATATCCTTTTTACTACTGTGTAATGAGATTCTTTAGGGCATGCTTGATATCTGGCAGAGATGCAAGTGGAATACATATCTGATCTACTGGCTATTAGATAGAGGAGTGATCCAACTATCCCCCTATACAAGGTTATATCAACTGGCTTGCCAGCAACATCCTTGTCTAAAGACATAGTGGATCCCATAGAAGTTCTCATTGAAGTGGTTGTTTCCATGCCAAACTTCTTGATTAACTCCTTGGTGAACTTAGACTGACTAATGAAAAGTCCATCTATAGTTTGTTTAACTTGGAGACCCAATAAAAACTAGAGTTCACTCATGCTACTCTTCTCAAACTTACTTTGCATTAATTTGGTAAACCTATTGCAAAGTGACTCATTAGTATAACCAAATATAATATTATTTACATATATTTGTACCAGGATGGTCTTTCCTTTGACTTCCCTTAAGAATAATGTATTGTCTATTTTCCCTCTTGAGAATTTATTCTCCAGAAGGAACTCAGACAGAGTCTCATACCAAGCCCTTGGGGCTTGTTTTAAACCATATAGAGCCTTTGAAAGAAATTAAACATGAGTAGGTTTTGTTGAATCAACAAAACCTGATGGTTGCTCTACATAGATTCTTTCTTTGAGATTGCCATTTAGGAAGGCTGGCTTAACATCCATTTGGTAAACTTTGAAAACCTTGTAGGCTGCATATGCTAGGAAGATTCTTATAGCTTCCAACCTAGCAAATGGTGCAAAGGTTTGATCAAAGTCTATTCCCTCTTCTTGTCTATATCCCTTTGTAACTAGTCTAGCTTTGTTTCTTATTATTACACCATTCTCATCTATTTTATTTCTATAAATCCATTTAGTTACTATGATGTTGCAATCTTCTGGTCTGGGAACCAGCTTCCAAACCTTGCATCTTTTGAACTGCTTCATTTCTTCCTGCATTGCTCCTATCCAAAATGTATCCACATTAGCTTCTTCAAACTTCTTTGGTTCTGTATGTGACAAAATACTTGAATACATCACAGTATTGTGATGTTTGCTTATTGTGGTCACTCCCTGAGCTGCATATCCTATGATCAATTCCCTTGGATGATCCCATAGATGCCTAACAGCTACAGGCAGTGTAATTTTATCTCCTGGACCATCTTGATCAATGTGCTTAGTTGCTTCTCATGGCTCTTCCTGTGCAAGCACTTCCTCAACAATGTTGATTTTCTTCTTGTAAATTCTGCTTTGTTGTAACTTTATCTTCTATAGACAGCTCCTTTAGCTTCAGGTCCACATATGTTATGCATTATGTACCATACTCATTATTATAAAACATAGAACTTTCATCAAATACAACATGTACAGAATCCTCTACCACTTGATCCTTCAAGTTATAGACCTTATAGGCCTTGCTGTGGTTACTATAACCAACAAATATTCCATCATATGACTTTTCAGCAAACTTGGTTATGTATGTTTTCCAAATATTTTGGATATAACATCTACATCTAGAAATTTTGAAATAGCCTATTTTTGGTTTTCTGCCCTTCATTAGTTCATAAGGAGTTTTATTTAGTCTTTTGTTGATTGAAGCTCTGTTAAGAACATGACATGCAGTGTTAATTGCCTCAGCCCAGAAAAATTCTGGGAGTGAAGAATCACTCAGCATGGTTCTTCTTGATTCAATGAGAGTCCTATTCTTCCTCTCAGCAACTCCATTTTGCTGGGGTGTTCTTGGGGAAGAATATTCTTTCTAAATTTCCAGTTCTTCACAAAACTTTGTCATGTAATCAGATTGAAATTCAGTTCCATGGTCACTTCTAATTCTGACCACAAAATTGTTTAATTCATTCTGAATTTGTTTGACAAAAGTCTTGAAGACATCAGGAGTTTCAGACTTCTCCCTAAAGAAGAAAACCCAAGTGTATCTTGAATAATCATCAACAATTATAAAAGTGTAGACTCTCCTTCCTAAACTATGAACTAGCATAAGACCAAACAAGTCCATATGTATGAGGTATAAACACCTCACTGAGTCTTTTGATTCATAACCCTTGAAAGAAGCTTTAGTCTGCTTGCCTTTTTGTCATGCTGAGCAGATTCTCTCCTTAGAGAATTTAAGGTTAGAACCATTCCTAACCAGCTCTTTGCTGTAAAATTTGCTTATGGCCTTATAGTTCAAGTGAGTTAGCCTCTTGTGCCATTTGACACAATGTGAGGCTCTTTCACGTGCAACTAGACATAATGGAGAGTTTGACTTTATATATAGAAAATTTAGACAGTACACTTTCCCATATCTAGTGCCTGTCAAGATGACCTCTTGGTCACTTGACCTTTTTATTAGGCACTCCTCTTTGTGAAAAGATATGACATAGCCAAGATCATAAAGTTGGCTTATGCTTATTAGATTGTGTTGCAATCCTTCCCGATAAGCTAGTTTAGTGAGTGTGACTAAGCCATTTGTGATCTTACCATAACCTTTGGTTGTGCCTTTGTCAGCTCATCCAAAGATCACCTTTGGTCCATCCTCTATAGGGATGTATTCCCTCAGATTCCTTCTTGTTCCAGTCATATGTCTAGAACATCCACTATCTAAGTACCAGATTGGTCTATCTCTGGAACTCGGACATTCTTGCAAAATAAGAATTTACTTTTCCTTAGGGACCCCAATTATTTTGGGTCCTAGTTTTTTGTTAGTTGTGACTCTATCAAAGACACCAGTAAACTTCTTGACTGGATATCTTTTTTGAATATGAGACTGATGAGAGGTAAATATACCTATATTTTTGTATTTTAATTATGTCATTTTACTTTATTTTTGTCTTTTTTAGTTTATTTTCTTTAATAAAATACTTCTTTTTTGTAAATTTTATACTAACTTAATTTATTTTTGTTTTCTGAAATTTTTCAGAAAAACTGAATTTTTTGCCTGTCACGCCCGTGACCATGCCTGACACGGGCGTGTCAGGCACTCAGCGTCATCAGCCAGTCCAAACTCAAAGATTTCACTATTCTTCGCTTAACGCCTTGATGTCACACCCGTGTCAAAGCTCGTCACGCCCGTGTCGATGTCGGCACTCAACTCTTCGTCAATTGTCAACGCTGCCGACATCGAGCTGCCAGCTGTTCGTGTCACGCCCACCTACACGCCCGTGACAATTCTGTCATGCCCGTGTCCGCCACGTGGACCGCCTCGAAGTCAAAGCTCGCGTCAAATCCCCAGATCCAGCTCCCCGTCACGCCCTAGTCACGCCCGTGACTGACACCTGTCACGCCCGTGACCTGGGGCGTGACCGCGACGTTTTCAGCCGAAGTCAAAGCTCCAGTCAAATCACCCGATCAGCTCATGAACAGTAGTGACACACCCCCCCTGTCACGCCCGTGACCTAGGGCGTGTCACACCCGAAATTTTGCCTATAAATACAAGCTTCCAGGAAGCTTTTCTTGTTTCCTTTTTTGGCCACTTTGCTAAGGTGTTGTGCTGCCCATTTGGATCCAAATGTTATGTAAGAGAATTTCTCCCCCCTCCCTTAGTTTGTAATAGCTTTTTATTTAATAAAAATAGTTTATTTTCTCTCTTGCTTAGCATGAATCTCATTTGGAAGCGCCCTATCTTTGTAATTTTTCGTTCCCTTTTTTGTTCTTTTCATGTTTTATCTTTTTCAGCTTTATAACTCAGTTTAGTTTAGGATTTTATCGCATTTACTAGCCGTTACGATGCCCATTTTATTTTCATTTTCCGCACCTGTTTAGCTTTAGTTTATTTTTATTTTCACTTTTTATGCATTTCTACCGTATTCTAGCGGTAGAAATGCAGTTGTTCTAATTTTTCGCCAACTTTCATTTTATGTTTATTTGCAAAACTTTTAGCTTCGTTTAATTTTTATTTTGTCTTTTTATGCATTTCTACCGCATTCTAACGGTAGAAATGCAGTCGTTTTAATTTTCCGAGCACTTAGCTTTTCGTTTTAATTTTCAAAACTTTTTGTCCGGTTAATTTTTATTTGCACTTTTTATGCATTTCTACCGCATTCTAGCGGTAGAAATGCAGTCGTTTAAATTTTTCAGTCACATTGTTTTTCTTAATTTTTGCAAGTGTGCGTGCGTGTATGAGTTAGATTTTATTGCTTTATTTCAATTTCTGTAGAGTGTGTGCGTATGCATCTATTTCGGCCTACTCGTTAAGAGTTTAATGGCGCTCTGCTTTCATTTCCCGCCCACTCATTTGAGTGGGACTTGTCTTTTTACTGCTTTCATTTTCTTCCTACTCACTTGAGTAGGAAAACTTTGTGTGTGTGCGTGGGTTTACTTTTCTGTAGAGTGCGTGTGTGTGTTTCACTTTTCTGTAGAGTGCGTGTGTGTGTTTTACTTTCCTGTAGAGTGTGTGCGTGTATGAGATTAATTTATCCCCGCCCACTCATTTGTGCCGAGATTTGCATTTACTGCTTTCTTCAGTCCTACTCGTTTGGGTAGGACTTGCAATTTTCAGCTTTCATTTACTGCTTTCTTACTGCTTTCTTTACAGCTTTCTTTCTTGCTTTCTAGTGTAAGTGTCCCCATTCTGATGAGTGGCTAACTGCCATTAGCCCTTAATATCGAAGAGCATTGGGACAGATAAAGTAGCTTTGAATAATTAAAGGTCCTGTTTTCTATTTAATTAAATTTCTTAAGGTTTACCCCGGGTTAACGACGCGTAGGACCGCATATCGATGTGCGGGTTCTATTTCCGTTATCCATACACAACGCCGAGAGGCCGCACGTATGGACCGATCACTCTTGGGTAAAGAGAGCTCCGCGCTAACCCTCGAGAGAGGAGGCGCGTGACTCTACCGGATTGGGTTCCCCACCCAATAGCGGGGTTCTTAGCGTAATGCGGGCATTAAGAGGAATCCTTCGTCGGTCTAGCGATCGGTCGAATAGTCTTAGCGTTCAGGTGAGCGATATCCCTAGACCAAGGTGAGCTCATATCTAAGGAACCTCCACGGCCGAGTCTCCGCCTTAATTAATTTGAAATTTAGGATCTCTTTCTATTAAAAGATATTTTAGTTCAAATTCTCTTTTGATATCGTCGCGCCGAGTTCTTCGTCGGCCTTCTGCACTTTATTTCCTGCTTTCATTTTCTTTATTATTATTATGCAATTTTTTATATGTTTGTCATTTTCTTTTTTATTAAACATAAAAATTATCGGTAGAATAATAGGCTTTCAGGGAAAGAGTAGATATAGCTAAGCCGGCCCCGAGAACAATACTGTAAGACCCCCCTCCCGGAACACAACACACGGCACGAGGGGAGTCTTATGCCCGAAATAGCCGCCTTGCGGTAGCACTAACACACGGGTTAGCCTTTACCACAAGACGCCTATTCCGCCGGCTACAATCCATATCACAACAATTATGCCAACCCAACCATAACAGAAAAGTAAAACTAAAAGCAGTTCAGTTCACAGCTAAGTTAAAGTCCAAAAGTAGCGGAAGATAACAAGCACAACAGGCTTGTACAAAAGAAACAAGAGTCTAGAAATGTTTTGCCAAACGGCTACATGAAAACACTCACTACTGTCACTGACGGTGCCGATGGCACCACCACCTCAGGTCCTATCATCCGGGCCTGGCTGTCCTGCTGCATAGTCCGTTGCCGCTCTACCTGCGGGGTTTCCTCCTAAAAAGGAAGACGTAGCAACCGTTAGTCATAAGACTAAGTGGCTTCACATCCGCTCCCCCGGCGACTCCTCGGCACCGGGCGGAGAAAGGAACAAGGTACAATATGTATATATATATAAGCAAGTAAACAAACAGGTGACAGTAACTATAGTGGAGTATAAGCTACGCTACACAACTAGCCGTTCTACAAATATCAACAGTAAATGACAGTAGGTATAAGTACTCAGAATAGTAACTTAACTTATAAGAGTGCCCATACAAACTTATAAGTTAAGGATCGGCTTAACAGTAAAGTAACTCATCGTATAAGAGTGCCCATACAAACTTATACGATGAGGATCTTGTGTATGCAATGAATGACATGAAATGAATGTTATGCTATGACCGAATCATGCGCACGCACATGCAAGTTTGCTATGTCGACACAGACTAGAAGTTCCCACTTTTCGAGCAGGTAGCTAACCTCTCAGGCGTCGTCCGTCGTGGCCAGACGGCGACAGTGGAGCGGGCGTCTCCACTACTAGGTGGTATCACACTACCTATCCTAGGCCCCCGTACGCCTCAACGCTAAGGACACAACAGCGGAGCTCACATGCGTACTACGGCTCAGAAGGGGTCTTGGGTAGATGTGCACCAAGAACACAGCCCAACCTGGCCTTTAATTTCGAACCGGATGGAACCTCGGAAACGCACGAGGTGCAAGCCCAACCGTTCTCATGGCGCGGAGGAGATCTCGGGTTATGGACACCAAGTATCTAACCCTACCGCCCAAGGTCTACCCATTGGCTCCCATCGGTGTGACGACTGGCGAACCCGTAGACCTGCCACATTCATTATCTCAATATCGCGACACGATGAATCGTCGCACATCACATGCCCCAAAACAACCCACTCGATGCTACCCGTAGGGAGACTACAACTCTAAGCATCGGTTGTCAATAAACCCCTTGGAACTGGATTACGATTACAAAATACTCCTCACCTAGTGTTCATCATATTCACGCCCATCTATTCAACGATTTCACCTCAACACTTCGCATAATTAATATGTTTAACATCAAACTATATAAATAAATTCAATACCAATCTCAACTCTTAATTACTAGCCTTCCCATCCAATCCATTTCCCTAACATTGCATGGTTATTCCTTATTGCACAACCAAATGAGTAACCATACTAAATTATAGTAACAACAACATTATAGATGTATGGGAACAAGATAACAAATGAGTAAATCACAATCATTGCAATAGTGCTAGCATTATAATTTAACAAGTGCAATAACATAGGATAGTCCAATACTAAAACTGGGATTCCCGGAGCTACAGGAATCCGATCACAACGCACAACCCCTCGTTGGAAAGGTATTCGCGAGGGCTACGACTTTCGTGTTGAGTCGATCACCCAGATCTGGTCGCAACATACCAGAAATTCAACTCGAATGCGTACAGGAAAACAGTTTCCTGTACAGGAATTTTCCCGAACGCAGCGGACTCGAACCAGCTTTCCCGTGGCTACAGGTATCGCATGGAAACGAGCAACCCCTCGTTGGAAAGGTAATTTCAAGGGATACGACTTTCGTGTTGAGTCGATCACCCAGATCTGGCCAGAACACCTCCGAAATTGGCCACGAAGGTCGCCGCGTGCAGAAATCAGATTTCTGCACGCATCTTAAGGCGAGATGAACGGCATCCGTTCATCTTCCTCCTTGCAACGACCTCGCATAAACTTCTCCAGAAATCACACCCAACCTTATTTCTCCTTTCAAAGCCAAACCCCCAACGAAAACCCCTCTCATCTCCACTTTGAAGGATGAGAAGGTTGAGGGAGACTAAGCCTAAAACCTAGGCATGGCTTATCCTAAGAACTCTCCTCCTCACCATCAAGACTCTATGGAGTCGATGTCTCTCCTATAATAACTATAGATCTAGCACCAAGGGAGAGGGGAGGAAGCTCACCTCAAGTCCAGCGGTACCACCATGGCCGGCCATGAGCCTCGCACTCCTTCGCGGCGGCATTGTTTTTCCCTTGACGATGGCGGCGCTTTGATTCCTCCAAAGATGGCTCCGGCAAGCTTTTCCTCCTCCTCCAGCCAAGAACTCTCTCAGGAATTTCGGGGCAGAAGAAAGGAGAATGAATGCTAGGGTTTCCAACTTTTTCCTTTTTATACATCGCAGACACGGGTAGGCACACGGCCGTGTTCCTACCCGTGTTCAGGTGACACGGCCGTGTGGCATGCCGTGTCTAAGGCCGTGTTCCTCCCAGAACCACTTTCTGCCGGGTCAGGGTTGCGGCACACGGGTAGAGACACGGCCGTGTCCCGACCCGTGTCCTTGGCACACGGCTAGGGACACGCCCGTGTCCCAACCCGTGTCCTTGGCACACGGCTAGGGACACGCCCGTGTCCCAATGCCCGTGTACCTCTCTGACTGGAAGCCTATTTTTATGAGGCACACGGGTATGGACACGGCCGTGTCCATACCCGTGTCAGCCAGAAAGGCCATTTTGCCTTGTTTTCCTCATTTCCCGTACGTCCGCACCTGCTCCCCCACATCCCCCATTGGGCTCACCACAGCCCCCTTGACTCAAATACGCAAACAAGGGGCCTAGCGCGAATTGGGACGTTACAAATCCTATAAACAAAATAAAAGATTTCGTCCCCGAAATCAGGGTAAGGCTATGGGAGTGAAACACATAAAAAGGGAACTATGCTTTCAAATAAAATTTTTACCTGGAGTAAATAATTCCGGGTAGCGCTCTTGCATCAAATCTCTTGGCTCCCATGTGCACTCTTCCTTCCCGTGATTAGACCATAGCACCTTCACCAAGGGAACACTTTTGCGGCGCAAGGTCCTTGTCTCGTTATCAACGATCCGCACCGGCTCCAGTCGCACAGACCTATCAGACGCCACGGCACCATCCGCCGTGGGGATATACTGTTCAGGTCGCAACAAAGCCTTCCGAAGCGACGATACATGGAACACGTCGTGAAGGTTCTCCAGCTCCGGTGGTAACTCCAATCGATAGGCCAGAGGGCCAATTCTTTCCACTACGACATAGGGCCCGACATACCTTGGGCTGAGCTTCTTAACTCCACGTACCCGTGACACTCCGTGCATCGGTCGAATCTTCAGGAACACCTTATCACCCACTTGAAACTCTACCATACGGTGCCTTGCGTTGTAATATTTCGCCTGTCGGCTTTGAGCCTCTAGCATTCGGTTCCGGATCAACTTAACCATTGCGTCCGTGTCATCGATATACTCGTTTCCCAATGTCTTCGGATCTTCGTCTTGCACCCAGGACAAGGGTGTTCTACACCTCCTTCCATACAAAGCTTCATGAGGTGCCATTCCAATACTGGTTTGATGACTGTTATTATAAGAGAACTCCACAAGAGGTAAGAGCCTCTCCCATGGTTCTCCTTTATCTAGCACACACAACCTCAGAAGGTCCTCCAATGTTCGGATAGTTCGTTCAGATTGCCCGTCCGTTTGTGGGTGAAAGGCTGTGCTAAAGGCGAGGCGCGAGCCCAAATAAGCCTGTACAGCCCTCCATTCTCTTGAAGTAAACCGACCATCCCGGTCGGAGACGATCGTCTTCGGCACACCATGATACCGCACAAATTGCTCCACAAAGAGACGCACTAAGACGCCCACCTGCGCCTCCTTCTTCATTGGGATAAATCGGGCTACCTTGGTCAACCGGTCAACTATCACCCACACCGAATCATTCCCCGAGCGCGAGCGAGGTAACCCGTGGACGAAGTCCATGGAGATGTCCTCAAATTTCCATTCGGGAATGGGCAACGACTGTAGCATTCCACCGGGGCTTCGGCACTCTGCCTTCACCATTTGGCAGGCCACACAATGAGTAACGAAGTACTTGACATCCCTCTTCATGCCCGGCCAACACATCGTCTTTCTCAAATCGGTGTACATCTTCGCGATCCCCGGGTGCACCGAGTACTTGGAGCAATGGGCCTCCTTTAGAATATCCTCCCGAATGTTGTCACCTTCGGGGATGTAAAGCCGGCCACGAAAATGGACGAGGCCGTCTTTTAGGGAGTATTCTTCCGTAGTCCCATCCTCCATTGACTTGAAAGCCGGGGTTAAAGCCGCATCCTTCTTTTGTTCCGTACGGATCCGGTCTCGTATGTTGCAAACTATACTCATCGCGGCCAAATATTCGGTATACTCTTCCGGTTGATTCTTAAAAAACCAAAGTGATTTCCATCTCTTGCAACGTCCGGATTAACTCCATCCTCATCAAGCGGGATTCCGTGCTCGCTTCCGGCGCTTTCCGGCTCAAGGCATCAGCTACGGAATTAACCTTCCCGGGGTGGTAGTTCAAGGTGAAATCATAGTCGCACAAGAACTCCAACCACCGCCGCTGTCTCAAGTTTAACTCCTTTTGGGTGTGAACGTACTTCAGATTTTTGTGATCCGAGTAGATCTCGCAGTGGACGCCGTATAAATAATGCCTCCACATCTTCAAGGCGAATACCACCGCTCCCAACTCTAGATCATGCACCGGGTAGCTGGCTTCATGCTTCTTCAACTGTCTTGAAGCATAAGCGATCACATGCCCATTCTGCATCAACACAGCTCCCATCCCTTGATACGACGCATCCGTGTAAACTTGAAAGCCCTCCTTCCCAGATGGAAGAGCTAGGATGGGTGCAGTCGTCAATCTGTCTTTCAACTCTTGGAATGCAGCTTCGCACTGGGGTGTCCATTCAAACGGTACACCCTTCTTGGTCAGCGTAGTAAGGGGAAGGGCGATCTTCGAGAAGCCTTTCACGAACTTGCGATAGTACCCGGCAAGTCCAAGAAAGCTCCGTATGTCGGCCGCTGACTTCAATGGCGACCACTCCTTCACGGCCCGCACCTTGGCCGGATCTACAGCTAGCCCCGCTCCACTAATCACATGGCCCAAGAACGCGACCTCTCGAAGCCAAAACTCGCATTTGCTGAATTTGGCAAACAAAGTGTGCTCCTTCAGTTTCCTCAGCACTAAAGTTAGATGTTCGGCGTGTTCTGCTTCAGTCTTGGAGTAGACTAGGATATCATCGATGAACACGATGACAAAGATGTCCAAATAAGGGCTGAACACCTTGTTCATCAAGCTCATAAAGGCAGAAGGGGCGTTCGTGAGCCCAAACGGCATCACGGTGAATTCATACAAACCATATCTCGAACTGAACGCCGTCTTCTGAATGTCATCTTCTTGTATCCTCAGCTGATAATATCCCGAACGCAGATCTAACTTGGAGAACCAATACGAACCCACCAATTGATCAAATAATTCATCAATGCGCGGTAGGGGATAGGTGTTCCGCACCGTTATCCGGTTCAACTCTCGATAATCAATACATAACCGCAGGGTGCCATCCTTCTTTTTGACGAACAAAACGGGCGCTCCCCAAGGCGACGAGCTTGGGCGAACGAACCCTGCTTCCACCAATTCCTGAAGCTGGACTCTAAACTCTGCAAGTTCCTTCGGAGCCATTCGGTATGGAGCTCGCGAGACGGGCTTGGCACCCGGAATTAGCTTGATTTGGAAGTCCACTTCCCTATGCGGGGGTAGTCCCGGCAATTTCTCGGGGAATACCTCGGGAAATTCTCGTACCACCCGCACATCCTTGACCTCTAATGTCAATTTCTTCAACTCGAAGCAAATTACATAGACCTCGTCCCCTTCCATATGAGATTTCATAACTTGGATTGAAGACAATAATTTACGGGGTGCGAATTTAATACCTTGGAAGATGACTTCCGAGTCTCCATGCCTCAACATAACTTGCTTCTCCGCACAATTGATCCTGGCGTGGTGCCAGTCCAACCACCTCATGCCCAGGATGAGATCGAACTCCGGGATTCTTAACACTGTCGCCGGAGTTTCAAAGAACTTTCCTCCAATAAGGGTGTCGAAGTCGCAACTTGCTGACGACGTCATCTCAGAGCCGTCCGGAAGGCGCACCCTTTGAGTAGTGCCCGTGAAGTGTTGCACTCCCTCCAAGTCCTTCACGAAGTCCTCCGAGATGAACGAGTGAGACGCACCCGTGTCAAATAACGTATAGGCGGGTTTCCCGCTAACCATGACAGTGCCTAAGTTCCAAAAAGGTAATCACTATTCAAAATTGCGCTTATAATTTGTATCATAAATCTAACAAGTCATATAATATTAAAACAATTTTGCACGTACCGGTGATGACTTCCTGCGGATTTCTCTCCTGAGTCATATCCAATGCGAATACATGCTCCCGTGCATGTCCTTGATTTCTCCCTGGTGGTCCTCTTCCTCGGCCACGCATGTGCCCTCGTCCCCGTGGAGCTACTGGAGGGGGAGCAATAGGGGCACCCCCGATCAGTCGCGGGCAAACTCGTCGGACATGCCCCGGTTGGTTGCACTCAAAACATATCATCTCACGCCGGCCCCCAGGTTGTTGATAATATTGCTGCTGCGGTGGTGGTGGTAAAGGTAGTGGTTGCGGAATTGGGTACTCCACCCGATAGTTCCGGTTGACCCACCGACCGCCTCTGTGGTTTCCCCTTCCTCTGCCATGATCATTCCGCCTTCTATTACTAGGGCCGACTTCAATTACACCTTCCGTAGGTCTCTTGCCACATCCCATGTGGTCCGCCTCCAGTCTCTTTGCCATGTCAATGATTTCTGCCAGGCTTCCATCGGCTATAAACAAAAGGGCCTGCCTCAGGGGGTCCCTTAACCCTTTGTAGAAGCGCTTCGCATAGCCTCTATCGTCCAACTCATAGGAATCGGCAAACCTAGCGAGGTGTTGGAACTCCCTCTGGTACTCCGTTACCGAATTCGATCCCTGCTTCAGCTGCAGAAATTTTTCTTCAAGTCCATCCCGAGCAGAAGAAGGGATGAAGTGCTCCAGAAAAGCCTCGGTGAACTCGTTCCAACCGATGTCCGTGTACAACCGCCCTTGGAAGATGGAGCCCATGAGGGACTTCCACCACCTTTTGGCGTGCAGCTCTAGCAGCGTCACTACCAACGTCACCGCCATGCTGTTCGGACATCTTATGCCAGCCATCAATTCCTGCACGGTATCAAGCCATTCCTCGGTGCGCACCGGCGATTCTGTCCCAAGATAGGCAGGAGGGGACAGGGCACGGAAGGTGCTCAACCAGTTGGAGCTTGGCGCTTGTTGCTGCACCGGAGCTTGCTGGGCTTTAAATGCATCCAATATGGCTGACAGCATTTGTCCCAGTTCCGACTGCTGGAATTGTGAAGGGACGGAAGGGGTAGGAGTGCCCCCAACCGGCTCCACCTGCGCTGGGACCTATACGCAAGGTACAAACTAGGGTCAGGTTGGCTAAAACTAATGCCAAAGTTGGACAACTTAGTGTGAATTACATATGGGCACACCACTGCTTCCGCTAAGTCGGTTTGTCCCCAAACCGACTAATCGAACGGGAGTGGCCCATTGTTACCTGACTGCTGTAGGTGAAGATCGGCTTAGTCTGATACCATTTGTAAGACCCCCCTCCCGGAACACAACACACGGCACGAGGGGAGTCTTATGTCCGAAATAGCCGCCTTGCGGTAGCACTAACACACGGGTTAGCCTTTACCACAAGACGCCTATTCCGCCGGCTACAATCCATATCACAACAATTATGCCAACCCAACCATAACAGAAAAGTAAAACTAAAAGCAGTTCAGTTCACAGCTAAGTTAAAGTCCAAAAGTAGCGGAAGATAACAAGCACAACAGGCTTGTACAAAAGAAACAAGAGTGTAGAAATGTTTTGCCAAACGGCTACATGAAAACACTCACTACTGTCACTGACGGTGCCGATGGCACCACCACCTCAGGTCCTATCATCCGGGCCTGGCTGTCCTGCTGCATAGTCCGTTGCCGCTCTACCTGCGGGGTTTCCTCCTAAAAAGGAAGACGTAGCAACCGTTAGTCATAAGACTAAGTGGCTTCACATCCGCTCCCCCGGCGACTCCTCGGCACCGGGCGGAGAAAGGAACAAGGTACAATATGTATATATATATAAGCAAGTAAACAAACAGGTGACAGTAACTATAGTGGAGTATAAGCTACGCTACACAACTAGCAGTTCTACAAATATCAACAGTAAATGACAGTAGGTATAAGTACTCAGAATAGTAACTTAACTTATAAGAGTGCCCATACAAACTTATAAGTTAAGGATCGGCTTAACAGTAAAGTAACTCATCGTATAAGAGTGCCCATACAAACTTATACGATGAGGATCTTGTGTATGCAATGAATGACATGAAATGAATGTTATGCTATGACCGAATCATGCGCACGCACATGCAAGTTTGCTATGTCGACACAGACTAGAAGTTCCCACTTTTCGAGCAGGTAGCTAACCTCTCAGGCGTCGTCCGTCGTGGCCAGACGGCGACAGTGGAGCGGGCGTCTCCACTACTAGGTGGTATCACACTACCTATCCTAGGCCCCCGTACGCCTCAACGCTAAGGACACAACAGCGGAGCTCACATGCGTACTACGGCTCAGAAGGGGTCTTGGGTAGATGTGCACCAAGAACACAGCCCAACCTGGCCTTTAATTTCGAACCGGATGGAACCTCGGAAACGCACGAGGTGCAAGCCCAACCGTTCTCATGGCGCGGAGGAGATCTCGGGTTATGGACACCAAGTATCTAACCCTACCGCCCAAGGTCTACCCATTGGCTCCCATCGGTGTGACGACTGGCGAACCCGTAGACCTGCCACATTCATTATCTCAATATCGCAACACGATGAATCGTCGCACATCACATGCCCCAAAACAACCCACTCGATGCTACCCGTAGGGAGACTACAACTCTAAGCATCGGTTGTCAATAAACCCCTTGGAACTGGATTACGATTACAAAATACTCCTCACCTAGTGTTCATCATATTCACGCCCATCTATTCAACGATTTCACCTCAACACTTCGCATAATTAATATGTTTAACATCAAACTATATAAATAAATTCAATACCAATCTCAACTCTTAATTACTAGCCTTCCCATCCAATCCATTTCCCTAACATTGCATGGTTATTCCTTATTGCACAACCAAATGAGTAACCATACTAAATTATAGTAACAACAACATTATAGATGTATGGGAACAAGATAACAAATGAGTAAATCACAATCATTGCAATAGTGCTAGCATTATAATTTAACAAGTGCAATAACATAGGATAGTCCAATACTAAAACTGGGATTCCCGGAGCTACAGGAATCCGATCACAACGCACAACCCCTCGTTGGAAAGGTATTCGCGAGGGCTACGACTTTTGTGTTGAGTCGATCACCCAGATCTGGTCGCAACATACCAGAAATTCAACTCGAATGCGTACAGGAAAACAGTTTCCTGTACAGGAATTTTCCCGAACGCAGCGGACTCGAACCAGCTTTCCCGTGGCTACAGGTATCGCATGGAAACGAGCAACCCCTCGTTGGAAAGGTAATTTCAAGGGCTACGACTTTCGTGTTGAGTCGATCACCCAGATCTGGCCAGAACACCTCCGAAATTGGCCACGAAGGTCGCCGCGTGCAGAAATCAGATTTCTGCACGCATCTTAAGGCGAGATGAACGGCATCCGTTCATCTTCCTCCTTGCAACGACCTCGCATAAACTTCTCCAGAAATCACACCCAACCTTATTTCTCCTTTCAAAGCCAAACCCCCAACGAAAACCCCTCTCATCTCCACTTTGAAGGATGAGAAGGTTGAGGGAGACTAAGCCTAAAACCTAGGCATGGCTTATCCTAAGAACTCTCCTCCTCACCATCAAGACTCTATGGAGTCGATGTCTCTCCTATAATAACTATAGATCTAGCACCAAGGGAGAGGGGAGGAAGCTCACCTCAAGTCCAGCGGTACCACCTTGGCTGGCCATGAGCCTCGCACTCCTTCGCGGCGGCATTGTTTTTCCCTTGACGATGGCGGCGCTTTGATTCCTCCAAAGATGGCTCCGGCAAGCTTTTCCTCCTCCTCCAGCCAAGAACTCTCTCAGGAATTTCGGGGCAGAAGAAAGGAGAATGAATGCTAGGGTTTCCAACTTTTTCCTTTTTATACATCGCAGACACGGGTAGGCACACGGCCGTGTTCCTACCCGTGTTCAGGTGACACGGCCGTGTGGCATGCCGTGTCTAAGGCCGTGTTCCTCCCAGAACCACTTTCTGCCGGGTCAGGGTTGCGGCACACGGGTAGAGACACGGCCGTGTCCCGACCCGTGTCCTTGGCACACGGCTAGGGACACGCCCGTGTCCCAACCCGTGTCCTTGGCACACGGCTAGGGACACGCCCGTGTCCCAATGCCCGTGTACCTCTCTGACTGGAAGCCTATTTTTATGAGGCACACGGGTATGGACACGGCCGTGTCCATACCCGTGTCAGCTAGAAAGGCCATTTTGCCTTGTTTTCCTCATTTCCCGTACGTCCGCACCTGCTCCCCCACATCCCCCATTGGGCTCACCACAGCCCCCTTGACTCAAATACGCAAACAAGGGGCCTAGCGCGAATTGGGACGTTACAAATACGACCCCGATATTCCTCCACGCGGGAATATCTTGTACTACACGCGATAGGTGCACTTGCCTCCCTCTCGTTAAAACTCGGTTTCTAACAAAATAAAAACGCTCTTCTTTTTTCTTTATAAAATAAAATCTCACTCATCTTAAAATAATATAAAAAGAAACCTGCGCGTTTTAACCATCAAGTTTTTGGCGCCGTTGCCGGGGAACATTTCGACTTACTATTTTGAATTCCTGAAACCTATTAATTTTACCCTTTATTTCTATTAATATATATAAAAAAAAGGGCCACCAAAAAAATTATAATAATAATAATAGTAATATCAATATTAAATAATAATAATAAATACCTAAAAAATATATCTAAAAATTAAAAACTTTAAAACTAAAAAAAAAAATCAGAAAACTTGAAACTTTAAAAAATTCAGAAAACTAAAAACTTAAAAAATTAAAAACTTAAAAAATTTAAAAAAAAAACTTAAAAACTTATAAAACTTAAAAAATTAAAAACTTTAAAAAAATGATGATGAAATTTTTTTCATCCAAAAATTCGAAGTAAAAAAAAAACATATTTTTCATTTTTATTTTATTTTCCTTTAACTTATTTTCATTTTTTTATTATTATTTATTTTTATTTTAAAAAAATCAAAACCCACAAAAAAAACATAAACATAAACTTAAAACTCTAAAAAAAATTCAAAAAACTAAGCAAAAAATATATCAAACACAAAAAAATTATTTATATATCTATTTTGTCGTTTCAGCGCGCTTCATAATTGTGAGCGCTAGGGGATCGCGTATCCGTCATACATTTATCACACTCACTTACCCCTCGCACCCCCTATCACCCTCACACTTTTCGCCGAACTTATATTTTTCTTTTTTCTGTTTTATTTTTTCTGCTTTTACTTTAACTTTGCAGGTCTTAATTTAACGGGCTTCCCCAAACGCGGTTTAGGGAAGATTTCTAAACCCCTGTTTTTACTTTTTTGTACATATTTATTTATATATATATCATGTTCCTCATACTTAGTGCAACATTGGGGACAATGTTGGACTTAAGTATGGGGGTGTTTCCTATTTTCTGTCATTTATTTCCTGCACTTAATAAAAAAAACTCAAAAACAAATTGAAAAAAAAAATTGAAAAAAAAAATTAAAAATTTCAAAAAAATGAAACATCGCTCTGCGACGTTCGACTCATCGAACCAACCACAAATAAGAGTCTGTTCGCGGGCGATCCTTTTTCTACTTTGTAAATATTTTGTAAATATTATTGTCTATTTCCACTTCTCTTTCCTATCTTCTCTTTCCTATCTTGTAAAAATTCTCTCTTTTTTCTTGTAAACATTTCTGTAAATCTAAAAATTCAAAAAATCTGTATAACTTAAAATAAAATTTGCATAAACTTTAAAAAATTACAAAAAATTGAAAATAACCCCAAAATATCAAAAAAAAATTAGAATAACTCATAAAAATCAATACAAAAAATTTTATTTTTCTTGAATTAAATAATTCGAATCCCTTATTTCTTAACCTCTTTGCTCTCCAAAATAATCGTTTCGAGTTTATTTATAAGCGAATTTTAATTAATTCTTTATTTACTATTCGTTTTTTAATTGTAGCTCGATAGACTTAAATTTCTGGGGTTAAGATTTTAAAGAATTTTTTATGGCTTTTTCTTATTATTGGGAACTTGTTTTTCTCATTTTTCACTTCTTATTTTTTGAAATAAAGCACATCTTTATGTTAGAAAATAACATTTATGGATTTTACATTATTTCTACTTATGCTTTTAGAAACGTAGGAACATCCAAATTAAAGAGGTTGCTCTCAAAATTTTTTATTAAACTCTAGTTTTCTTTTAGAAAAAAAAATCTCTTCCATTTTTTTTTCATGCCTTACTTGGTATGATTCTCCACTCACCCTTAAAAGATCTTATATCAATGGGGATAAGATTTCGTCCCGTAAACATAGGCACCCAATAATTAAAAAGATTATATGCTACAGAGTAAGAGGATAAAATTCATTACTCCTATACATATGCATTGGGTTTATTTAAATTTATGAAGAAAAAAAAATGTTAGGAAAATAAGATTTCATTTTCCTAATAATTCAAAAAGAAAAAAATGTGGAGGTTCGAGAAAAAATTACCTCGCCTCAAAAATCAAAGCCCTCTTCATAACCGCCAATCCACTTATCCATTTTTCATGATTCTAGAATTAATCTAAAACTTTTTGAGAGCATAAATTTAAAATTGAATTATTTCCTATCAATTTCTTTTTAGCTAAAGTTTTTTCGATAATTCAAATCCATTTTTGTTAGACTAACAAAATAATTTTCGCTTTCTATTTTTCTCGTTCAGAAGTATTTTTGAAACAGTTCCTTTATTTTAACATTTTCATAATTTAGGATTTAATTCCGAGATCCCGGAAATTCATTTCGATCTTTCGTACAATTAAGTTAAGCGTTAGTTAAATTTAGGATTCTTTTTTATTCCTTATAGGTTCATCTCCAACTTTTGCTCTGGAATAGCAAAAGCTTAAGTATGGGGGTATTTGATGAGTTATAAATATACCTATATTTTTGTATTTTAATTATGTCATTTTACTTTATTTTTGTCTTTTTTAGTTTATTTTCTTTAATAAAATGCTTCTTTTTTGTAAATTTTATACTAACCTAATTTATTTTTGTTTTCTGAAATTTTTCAGAAAAATTGAATTTTTGGCCTGTCACGCCCGTGACCATGCCCGACACGGGCGTGTCAGGCACTCAGCGTCATCAGCCAGTCCAAACTCAAAGATTTCACTGTTCTTCGCTTAACGCCTTGATGTCACGCCCGTATCAAAGCTCGTCACGCCCGTGTCGATGTCGGCACTCAACTCTTCGTCAACTGTCAACGATGCCGACATCGAGCTGCCAGCTGTCCGTGTCACGCCCACCTACACGCCCGTGACAATTCTGTCACGCCCGTGTCCGCCACGTGGACCGCCCCGAAGTCAAAGCTCGCGTCAAATCACCAGATCCAGCTCCCCGTCATGCCCTAGTCACGTCGGTGACTGACACCTGTTACGCCCGTGACCTGGGGCGTGACCGCCACGTTTTCAGCCGAAGTCAAAGCTCCAGTCAAATCACCCGATCAGCTCATGAACAGTAGTGACACGCCCCCCTGTCACGCCCGTGACCTAGGGCGTGTCACACCCGAAATTTTTCCTATAAATACAAGCTTCCAGGAAGCTTTTCTTGTCTCCTTTTTTGGCCACTTTGCTAAGGTGTTGTGCTGCCCATTTGGATCCAAATATTATGTCAGAGAATTTCTCCCCCCTCCCTTAGTTTGTAATAGCTTTTAATTTAATAAAAATAGTTTATTTTCTCTCTTGCTTAGCATGAATCTCATTTGGAAGCGCCCTATCTTTGTAATTTTTCGTTCCCTTTTTTGTTCTTTTCATGTTTTATCTTTTTCAGCTTTATAACTCAGTTTAGTTTAGGATTTTATCGCATTTACTAGCCGTTACGCTGCCCATTTTATTTTCATTTTCCGCCCCCGTTTAGCTTTAGTTTATTTTTATTTTCACTTTTTATGCATTTCTACCGCATTCTAGCGGTAGAAATGCAGTTGTTCTAATTTTTCGCCAACTTTCATTTTATGTTTATTTGCAAAACTTTTAGCTTCGTTTAATTTTTATTTTGTCTTTTTATGCATTTCTACCGCATTCTAACGGTAGAAATGCAGTCGTTTTAATTTTCCGAGCACTTAGCTTTTCGTTTTAATTTTCAAAACTTTTTGTCCGGTTAATTTTTATTTGCACTTTTTATGCATTTCTACCGCATTCTAGCGGTAGAAATGCAGTCATTTAAATTTTTCAGTCACTTTGTTTTTCTTAATTTTTGCAAGTGTGCGTGCGTGTATGAGTTAGATTTTATTGCTTTATTTCAATTTCTGTAGAGTGTGTGCGTATGCATCTATTTCCGCCGACTCGTTAAAAGTTAAATGGCGCTCTGCTTTCATTTCCCGCCCACTCGTTTGAGTGAGACTTGTCTTTTTACTGCTTTCATTTTCTTCCTACTCACTTGAGTAGGAAAACTTTTTGTGTGTGCGTGGGTTTACTTTTCTGTAGAGTGCGTGTGTGTGTTTCACTTTTCTGTAGAGTGCGTGTGTGTGTTTTACTTTCCTGTAGAGTGTGTGCGTGTATGAGATTAATTTACCCTCGCCCACTCGTTTGAGCCGGGATTTGCATTTACTGCTTTCTTCAGTCCTACTCGTTTGGGTAGGACTTGCAATTTTCATCTTTCATTTACTGCTTTCTTACTGCTTTCTTTACAGCTTTCTTTCTTGCTTTCTAGTGTAAGTATCCCCATTCCGATGAGTGGCTAACCGCCCTTAGCCCTCAATATCGAAGAGCATTGGGACAGATAAAGTAGCTTTGAATAATTAAAGGTCCTGTTTTCTATTTAATTAAATTTCTTAAGGTTTACCCCGGGTTAACGACGCGTTGGACCGCATATCGATGTGCGGGTTCTATTTCCGTTATCCATACGCAACGCCGAGAGGCCGCACGTATGGACCGATCACCCTTGGGTAAAGAGAGCTCCTCGCTAACCCTCGAGAGAGGAGGCGCGTGACTCTACCGGATTGGGTTCCCCACCCAATAGCGGGGTTCTTAGCGTAATGCGGGCGTTAAGAGGAATCCTTCGTCGGTCTAGCGATCGGTCGAATAGTCTTAGCGTTCAGGTGAGCGATATCCCTAGACCAAGGTGAGCTCATATCTAAGGAACCCCCACGGCCGAGTCTCCGCCTTAATTAATTTGAAATTTAGGATCTCTTTTTATTAAAAGATATTTTAGTTCAAATTCTCTTTTGATATCGTCGTGCCGAGTTCTTCGCCGGCCTTCTGCACTTTATTTCCTGCTTTCATTTTTTTTATTATTATTATGCAATTTCTTGCTTTCTAGTGTAAGTGTCCCCATTCCGATGAGTGGCTAACCGCCCTTAGCCCTCAATATCGAAGAGCTTTTGGACAGATAAAGTAGCTTTGAATAATTAAAGGTCCTGTTTTCTATTTAATTAAATTTCTTAAGGTTTACCCCGGGTTAACGACGCGTAGGACCGCATATCGATGTGCGGGTTCTATTTCCGGTATCCATACGCAACGCCAAGAGGCCGCACGTATGGACCGATCACCCTTGGGTAAAGAGAGCTTCGCGCTAACCCTCGAGAGAGGAGGCGCGTGACTCTACCGGATTGGGTTCCCCACCCAATAGCGGGGTTCTTAGCATAATGCGGGCGTTAAGAGGAATCCTTCGTCGGTCTAGCGATCGGTCGAATAGTCTTAACGTTCAGGTGAGCGATATCCCTAGACCAAGGTGAGCTCATATCTAAGGAACCTCCACGGCCGAGTCTCCGCCTTAATTAATTTGAAATTTAGGATCTCTTTTTATTAAAAGATATTTTAGTTCAAATTCTCTTTTGATATCATCGTGCCGAGTTCTTCGCCGGCCTTCTGCACTTTATTTCCTGCTTTCATTTTCTTTATTATTATTATGCAATTTTTTATATGTTTGTCATTTCCTTTTTTATTAAACATAAAAATTATCGGTAGAATAATAGGCTTTCAGGGAAAGAGTAGATATAGCTAA
Source organism: Platanthera zijinensis (assembly GCA_039513925.1). Taxonomy (NCBI): domain Eukaryota; kingdom Viridiplantae; phylum Streptophyta; class Magnoliopsida; order Asparagales; family Orchidaceae; genus Platanthera; species Platanthera zijinensis. The sequence continues at coordinate 90,171,002 of CM077085.1, forward strand.
GCCGGCCCCGAGAACAATACGACCCCGATATTCCTCCACACGGGAATATCCTGTACTACACGCGATAGGTGCACTTGCCTCCCTCTCGTTAAAACTTGTTTTCTAACAAAATAAAAACGCTCTTCTTTTTTCTTTATAAAATAAAATCCCACTCATCTTAAAATAAAATAAAAAGAAACCTGCGCGTTTTAACCATCAGAGACACTGAGTAATTATACCAGCAATGTAATGCAAAGTGTCCTATCTTTCCATAACACCAACATTCATATCTGTTATACCTCCTCTATGAAGAAACATAAGGATCTTTGTGCTGACATTACTTTGGGCAAGAGTCAGCAAACTTAACAGTTTTATCTTGACTGGGAGCACAATATTTGTTTTGTCTCTCAGCAGCATGATTCCTCCTTGGGTCATTATACTATAACACTTGTTGTAGAATGACTAGACTCTTGGTACTTTTTTCTTTTTGCCCCTTTTTCTTTTGGGTTTTACAAACCCAAGACCACTTCAAAGTGTTCCTGAGAAGGTGTCTATTATGGGCAGTACAGTTTTGGGTTTTGAAAATTGCTGTACTAGGCTTCTCTCATTCAGAAGTTTCAATTCCAGCTCCTGAATGATTGCATCCTTTTTCTTAATAATTATTATTTGGTCATCAATGATCTTAGTCAGTTTTGTCAACTAAGAATTTTGAAGACAAATGTTCTGAGTATCCATTTTGTGATGATACTCATAACTTTTTAGAGATGCAATTTCTATAGCTTGTTCTTTAATAAGCTTCTCATTGTTAACTAAAGCTACCAGAAACTCACCAAATTTAACTGTGAGATGTTGTAGTTCAGTTGCAGAGTTAATCTCATGTGAATCAACCACTGATTCACATGAGTTTAGCTCACCTTCAGTCTCATAAAAAAAGTCTTAGAGCAGGAAGAGTTGTCATAGATTACCTGTGTACTTTTACAGTCATGTACTTCTGTTTTTGGTTCATCAGATATTGCCATCAAGTTGATCTCCATGTCTTCTTCATAATCATTATAGTTTGATGAAGTTTTGGAGTTTTTCCCTTTGTATATAGACCTTTTGATAAACTCTTCTTCATAGGAGAACAATCTTACAGGTTCTTCTTCTGATTTAGTTTAATCTGTTTCACTATCAGACAAAGTCTCTAACTTCTTTGCCATCAGAACCTTCTGTGATTTCTTGTCCTTATTAAACGTCTTTTATTTTGACTTTCTGTTCTCCTTTCTTTTTACCTGACAGTCAGCAATGACATGCCCAGGCCTATTACAAAAAAAAAACAAATAATGTCAGTCTTAAATCGTTTGTTCTATTGTGAATAATACCTTACCACAGATTTGTCTCTATGCTTGTCTTTGCTTTTATTAGAGCTTGATCCAGAAGGTTTCCTATTGCTCCACTGCTTCCTCCATCTTAACATTTTCTTGAATTGCCTGGTGAACAAAGTCAGTTCATCATCTGATATTTCATCTGAAGAAGAACATGCTCATGTGCTTTCTGTATCTTCATCCCTTCTGGGTGCTGATGGGATTTCTCTTCTAGCTTTCTTGGAAGTCATCTTTGAAAGCCATAGATTTAGAAGGAATTGAGTGTCTGGCATATTCAGCTTCAGCTTTCCAAAAATTTAGCTGAAGTTCATTTGACATTAACTTCCCATATAAGTCTTGGGGTAACATATTTCTTAAATTTCCCATCTCTCTTACAACACAAATTTTGATGTCCCATTCTTTATTCAGGGATCTCAGAAATTTGCCTTTAAATTCATAGTTTGAGAAGTTTCTGCCATAGTTTCTTAAAGCATTAACTACTCTAAAGAACTTTCCATAGCATTGTTGAATAGAATTAGTTTTTCCTTGTCTAAAGGCTTCATACTGCTGGTTGAGGAGAGATTTCCTGTCATCTCTTACCACTTCTGTGCCTTCCATATAAACTATGAGGGTATCCCACATCTCCTTGGATGTATTACAATGCAATAGATTCTGAAAGGTTAAGTTGTCTATTTCACTAACTATTATATTCTATTCCCTCTTATCCATAGTAGCAAGTATCACCTCATCCTTTGTCATTTATGATAATTTCTTCGGGGTTTAATCATTAGCATCCAAGACTAGTATTTTCATGGTAACATATGGTCCTTCTTGTACATTGATAAAGATTCTTGGATTTGAGGCCTCCATGAATAGTCTCACTCTTTGTTTTCATATTGCAAAGTTATCCTTAGTACATATTGGCAATTTCATATAACTGAGTTCTCCGCGAGATTCAAGAAGCCATATATCAGATAAACTTTAATTACCCTTAGGATCTTTTTCAGACTATTAGGTCTTTCTTTGAATAACCACCCTCTGATACCACTTGAAAGTCAAGTCTATGGGTAGATAGTCACCTAAAGGGGGGGGGGTGAATAGGTGACCCCTTTTTAAAGATTCCTTACAATACTTTATCTCTAATTTAGTAGCAATAATATCATCACATATTATAACACACATAACACAAATAAAGAACTGTGTTGGATCCCTAGTTTGGATTTGGGCTAGGTTCACTATTAGGTTTTTGATCCATCATGTATATCCTAGGGTCAAATTTGTTGTTCTAAGGTCTAGGTTAGTCTGACTAGTTTAGACTATCTTTTATCCATCCCTTAGAGAATTCAGAGATTCAGACTTAGAAGATTTGTAGTTTTAAGAGAGTTTAGAAATCAGTTCGACATTCTTCGAACTCAGCTTGACGAACATCGATCGCAGATCGACGAACTCAGAGTTTAAACTCTGAGCTGAGCTCGACGATATTCGAACTCAGGTCGACGATCTTCCTTCTTCTCTCAGTTTCTCTTGTCAACGAATTTCTACCTTTGGATGATGAACATGGAGCTCAGCGTTGACAGATACTTTCAAGATTTATTTTCTCTAGCTCAGCTCGACGAAGACGATTTCTCAGCTCGACGAAATCTATCCTGAATTCGACGATTTCTTTTAGTATCAGTTTTGGAGATTTCTTTCATTTTGATTTCAATTGTGTTAACCCCAAAATCGGCAATCCTCTCCAACGTGCCTATTGTTTCTGGTTTTCTCTCTTACAGGTTCCTTTCCGCAAGGAGCAGGCTATCCCTGATGTCCACCAAGTCCGCGCAAGGCGGACTGCCGGGTCCAAAATCGCCCAGGGTTGGATGCTCCGCCAGCCGCCCTCCAGGGGCGGCCTCCGCTGGCCTCCGTAGGCCGCCCGCCAGGGGCGGCCTCCGATGCCCGGGCGGATTCCCCCTGGAATCCGCCCAGGCCGCCCGCTAGGGGGCGGCCTCGCCGGGCCGGGCGGACTCCCCCGAGTCCGCCCAGGCCGCCCGCTAGGGGGCGGCCTCCCCGGGCCGGGTAGATTCCCCCTAGAATCCGCCAAGGCCGCCCGCTAGGGGGCGGCCTCGCCGGGCCGGGCGGACTCCCCCGAGTCCGCCTAGGCCGCCCGCTAGGGGGCGGCCTCGCCGGGTCAGGCGGACTCCCCCGAGTCCGCCCAGGCCGCCCGCTAGGGGGCGGCCTCCCCGGGCCAGGCGGATTCCCCCTGGAATCCGCCCAGGCCACCCGCTAGGGGGCGGCCTCGCCGGGCCGGGCGGACTCCCCCGAGTCCGCCCAGGCCGCCCGCTAGGGGCCGGCCTCCCCGGGCCGGGCGGACTCCCCAGAGTCCGCCCAGGCCGCCCGCTAGGGGTGGCCTCGCATGCCGGGCGGACTCCCCCCGGAGTCCGCCCAGGCCGCCCGCTAGGGGGCGGCCTCCGCTCCGGCAAGGGAAGACTCCTCCTGGAGTCCCCCCAATCAGCCCAGAGTTGCCTGCTCAGGGTCCGTCTGCCTGCTCCTCAGCTTGCTCAGGTCGCTGAGGTCGTCGAAGATGACGTCACTGGGTCCCGCTTTTAGAAGATTCTCCCCGGGCCTATAAATACCCCCCAAGACCTCTCATTCTGGGGGGCGGGAGGAGAACTGCAACCTTGATCAAAGGCTGCGGACTCAGTTTTCCAGTCCGTCACAGCTTGATCAAGCAAGGTCGGCGGGCTCAAATCTCCAGTCCGCCCAGGTCGTCAAGGGCTGTGGACTTAGCTTTTTCTGCTCTCAGCAGCTTGCGCAGCCTCCGCAGCCTCCGATTTCCAGGTCTCTCAGGTCGTCAGAGGCTGGGGACTTAGTTTTTTCTGCCATCAGCAGGCAGCTTCAGCAGCATCTTCAGCTTCAGTTCTCCAGTCCTCTGCAGCTCCTTTTACTTAGTTTCTGGCATCTCCTTCCTCAGCCGCCAGCTTCCCCCATTGTACCCTCTACTGCTCTTATGTGTAATGGTGCAATAGCAAATTGTAACTCTTCTTGAATAAAGGAAAAGCCCGTCGCAAGAGTGGCATTCAAGCCGCGGCGGGCGAAGTCTGCTGTTGCCGCTGCTAGCGGCCTCCCCTCTTATTCTCTCCTCTCTCGGCATCAACCTGCAAAGCTAACCATTCAAGTGGCTGTCTGCTCGACAGTACCTGAGCAAGCTTCTCCTCTGCTTAAGCAAGCTTCCTCTCTATCCCCGCAACCCTTCTTCCTTCATCCTTAGCCTGTGAGATCGAACACCCGTTAACTGGTTGGAACCGTATTTCGCGCATCAACAGTTAACACGCGACCTTCAGATCTCGATTAGAGAGTGAAAGCAGTGGTTACTCATGACAGACCATCAACCAGCCGAGAGTCTTTCTCCAAGTCCCAGTGATGATTCTCTTTGGGAGGCCTTAGATCAATCTCGCAGAGAAACTGCCCAACAGTTTCAAGCCATCAACCGTACTCTAGCAGCTCTCACTCAGCAATTGGTCGCTCAATCTTCAGCAGCGCCAGTTCCTCCAATCAATCCAGCACCAACATCGGAGACTCCTCAAGTTTACCCACCGGCTCATCCGCCAGTCTACCCTCCTCTTTACACTCCAACCTTTCCGCAAGGGCCAGCAGCTCCCTTGCGATCTCAAGATGATGAGTTTGCAGCTCGTCAAAACTTCTTCCGGGAGGCTGCCCGGGGAAGTCCAGCCAGATTTTTGAACTTTCAGGGAAGTCACCCCTTCTCTTCATCTCCTGCCTTTGCTCCTCCCGCAGCAACCTTTTACTCCTATCCTCCTGCTCCTTTTGCAACTACTGCTCATGCTCCTTACTTTCCTTATGTAGTAGAACCAGAAGAGCCATCGCCGTTTACAGAGAGCATTCGATGTGAACCAACTCCAGTCAACTTCTGAGAGCCACGGTTGCCCATTTACACTGGGGAGACTGATCCTGTCAAGCATCTTCAAGCCTTTGAATCAGCCGTTGCTCTCAAGACCCTCTCAGATGCTACCAAGAGCAAGCTCCTCGTAACGACCTTTGATGGTCACGTAAGAGACTGGTTCTATGGACTGCGACCTCAGTCAATCTCTTCCTTTGCTGATTTGCGAAGGGAGTTCCTGCTCAGATTTTCTACCTCTTCAAAGAGGAAGGGCGGTCCAGAAGCCCTCTTTGAGATCAGGCAGCGAGAGAATGAGACTTGGTCTCATTATGTGGATCGTTTTCAGAAGGAAATCTTGGACATTGAGATCGTTGATCAAGAAATGTCCCGAGTGGCTCTCATCCACGGCCTGCGTGAAGGTCCACTAAAGTTTGAAGCTAATGTCCGAGCACTAAGGACATATCAAGAGTTGATTGGTTTAGCCAACTCGTATATCCGCGGTGAAAAGAGCAACCCCAGCTTCGTCTCCAGGCTTGTATCGGAAAGAAATTCTTCTTCTTACAAGCAGCCTCCGAGGTATCCTCGGAAAGACTTTCCACCTCTCTCTAGGAAAGCAAGAAGGTTTCAGCATCATCAACACCCCTTCCAAGGCCATGATCGTACCCAAGAGCGGCTGCTACCATTATCAACATCATCTCCGCTAACAGCTGCAGTTCATCAGCAGCAGGAAGGTGACCTGCCAGAATTTGAGCTAGATGAGTTCGTGCAAGAAGTGAGCCAAATCTTGAAGGATAAGGCATATCCCAAAAGGCCCTACCAACCGGCGAATCAGAGATCAAGAAATTCAGACCCGTTCTGTGAATTCCACAAAGAGAAAGGTCATTTAACTGAAGATTGCAAGGCCCTTCGTCAATTGGTTGAAAGATTTCTCATCGAGGGCAAGATCAACGACATGGTCAAGAAAATTGATTCTTCACAACCTTCCACCTCCAAGGGCAAGGAGGTGGTTGAGGGTCAGCTGGAGTGCATAGAGATACATGACAAGGGCCGTCTGGGGTCCATTGATTTTGTAAGTGAGTGCATCGATGTCATTGATGAAGGTCCCCTTGGAAGGCTGTTTTGAAGCAAAGAGGACACAGTTCTTGCGTCATCAGCTATGACCAACCTCAGTTCCTCAAAGCCCCTCACGATCGTGACTGGTTACCTTTACTTTACTCTTCAAACATTTTACTTTTCAGCACTTCTAAGTGTTTCATTTTTCATTCAATAAAGCTTACGTCAGAGATCTCATACTGACACAGTTCCCTTTTTATGATGCTTCTTCTCCATATTTTTCTCTTTGCCAAAGAGATCACCGAACCACCGAGATATCGCCAAGTCTTGCTCAGTGCCCCCTCGAGATTGTCCTCAGGCGTAAGACCACAATGACCACATATGATGAGGAGTTTTCTCATATGTGTAGTGGGGGCCGTTCAACTCTCGTGCGGAGGATGACGGGGCTTCGGATACCGGCCGATGTCTAGAGCAGTGTGAGTGCCTAGGGGAGGCCTCCTGTGATAGTTCTATCGTGCTCCGTTAGGGATACGTTACAGTTACGATGATCTTTGCGTGACAAGCAATGACGATCAAGTGCAACCTTGTCTCTTTGATAATCTCACAACTGTGACGGCCGAACACTCTATGGTACTCTCGATCCGTGCCTCCGCGGGACCCACAACTCCGCTGATCAATCCGCAGACAAGCAATAGGCCACTTGGCACAACTAGTCTAATTGATCAGCGATGCTTGTAACCCGAGGCAAGAGAGCAGTGCATCTGTCGATCCTTCTTAGGGTTATTTCTTGTTTATTTGTGCCCTTCTAAAGGATGCGCGGCCAGCCCGCTTTGGTTAGGACTACACCCAGGATGACTTTGGCAAGTGATGCATAATGCCCACGGGGAACACCTGTGGCAGCATTCAACCTTTTAGTTCATCCTCGGGGGTAGCCTCTTTTCTCTCCTTTTTTACCTTCTTACAGGTTGAATCCAACCTATTCCAAGGATCTGCAACATCTTTTCTGGACTTATGATCATCCTATATACACTACCTGCATAAGCTCTTACCAGATGATGGTCAACAAGTTCTCCTATCAGATTTTAATCACACATCATTTAAGGCATATGGATCTTCTTGATTAACAAGCCATGTCATCATGAATCTAATTTCGGATTTTCTTATCTCGCGGATCTGGATTTTTATGTTGACATTGTACCTTGATCACGCGAGACAGTCATCATCGCAGTTTGATCATTACTCAATCGATAGCAGAGTGTGTCGGGTATCTATTCTGTTATCCGATTATGTCTTATCATACCAACAGTTAACAGCCAACATTCACAGGTTCCGCCCAGGTACTTGCGAACTTATTTTTCTCTCCTGTCATATCTGCCTGCTTACTCTCCTTTTGCAGAGACTAGCAGATAATAGCAAGATCCTCTCAGGTACTTGCAGTCTATTTTCCTTTTTCTATCTGCTCTCTCACCTTACTGTGGTAGAAGCTAGCAGATAGTAGCAAGTTCCTCTCAGGTACTTGCAGCTTATTTTCTTTTTCTGCTCACTCACCCTACTTTGGCAGAGACTAGCAGATACCAGCAAGTCCTTTCCAACTCAGGTACACGCAAGATGTACCTCCTTTTACCTATATTGACTTTTCTTCGCAGGTAGAATATAGGCACTGACAGATCTTTCAGGGGCATCAGGTTCTATCTTTCCTGATCGCTAAACTGTTTTTCTTCCGCTTCCTAAGAAGAGGATAACGATTTTCGTGGGTTTCCTACTTTTTCAAAGTTCCCTGTGGAACTTAAAAAAGTGCGGGGATTATGTTAACCCCAAAATCGGCAATCCTCTCCAACGTGCCTATTGTTTCTGGTTTTCTCTCTTACAGGTTCCTTTCCGCAAGGAGCAGGCTATCCCTGATGTCCACCAAGTCCGCGCAAGGCAGACTGCCGGGTCCAAAATCGCCCAGGGTTGGATGCTCCGCCAGCTGCCCGCCAGGGGCGGCCTCCGCTGGCCTCCGAAGGTCGCCCGCCAGGGGCGGCCTCCGATGCCCGGGCGGATTCCCCCTGGAATCCGCCCAGGCCGCCCGCTAGGGGGCGGCCTCGCCGGGCCGGGCGGACTCCACCGAGTCCGCCCAGGCCGCCCGCTAGGGGGCGGCCTCCCCGGGCCGGGCGGATTCCCCCTGGAATCAGCCCAGGCCGCCCGCTAGGGGGCGGCCTCGCCGGGCCGGGCGGACTCCCCCGAGTCCGCCCAGGCCGCCCGCTAGGGGGCGGCCTCGCCGGGCCGGGCGGACACCCCCGAGTCCGCCCAGGCCGCCCGCTAGGGGGCGGCCTCCCCGGGCCGGGCGGATTCCCCCTGGAATCCGCCCAAGCCGCCCGCTAGGGGGCGGCCTCGCCGGGCCGGGCAGACTCACCCGAGTCCGCCCAGGCCGCCCGCTAGGGGGCGGCCTCCCCGGGCCGGGCGGACTCCCCAGAGTCCGCCGAGGCCGCCCGCTAGGGGGCAGCCTCGCCTGCCGGGCGGACTCCCCCCGGAGTCCGCCCAGGCCGCCCGCTAGGGGGCGGCCTCCGCTCCGGCAAGGGAGGACTCCTCCTGGAGTCCCCCCAATCAGCCCAGAGTTGCCTGCTCAGGGTCCGTCTGCCTGCTCCTCAGCTTGCTCAGGTCGCCGAGGTCATCGAAGAAGACGTCACTGGGTCGCTTTTAGAAGATTCTCCCCGGGCCTATAAATACCCCCCAAGACCTCTCATTCTGGGGTGCGGGAGGAGAACTGCAACCTTGATCAAAGGCTGCGGACTCAGTTTTCCAGTCCGTCACAGCTTGATCAAGCAAGGTCGGCGGACTCAAATCTCCAGTCCGCCCAGGTCGTCAAGGGCTGTGGACTTAGCTTTTTCTGCTCTGAGCAGCTTGCGCAGCCTCCGCAGCCTCCGATTTCCAGGTCTCCCAGGTCGTCAGAGGCTGGGGACTTAGTTTTTTCTGCCATCAGCAGGCAGCTTCAGCAGCATCTTCAGCTTCAGTTCACCAGTCCTCTGCAGCTCCTTTTACTTAGTTTCTGGCATCTCCTTCCTCAGCCGCCAGCTTCCCCCATTGTACCCTCTACTGCTCTTATGTGTAATGGTGCAATAGCAAATTGTAACTCTTATTGAATAAAGGAAAAGCCCGTCGCAAGAGTGGCATTCAAGCCGCGGCGGGCGAAGTCTGCTGTTGCCGCTGCTAGCGGCCTCCCCTCTTCTTCTCTCCTCTCTCGGCATCAACCTGCAAAGCTAACCATTCAAGTGGCTGTCTGCTCGACAGTACCTGAGCAAGCTTCTCCTCTGCTCAAGCAAGCTTCCTCTCTATCCCCGCAACCCTTCTTCCTTCATCTTTAGCCTGTGAGATCGAACACCCGTTAACTGGTTGGAACCGCATTTCGCGCATCAACAAATTGCTATTATTTAAAGCGAGTAATTCTCTGATAATTAATGGTTTTATTCTCTAGAATATAGCCGTTGGATGGAAACATTAATTATGGAATTCATAAAGTTAATTACTTGACTTATTTATCAAGACAATTGAGGAATCACATTAAAGACAAATTCCAGCTGTTTCAACTCCCAGAATCTCAGTAGAAAATCATGGATAATATTCAAAATTCAAAAGCAGAAATCCTCTGAGAATATAAAAGGATCTTTTTCAAAAAGAAGAACAACAATTTTTTTACAAACATACTACAACTGACATAGAGAGAAGCATTGTTATTGTTCTTATATGAAATTGAAGAAGAACATTAATACACAGATCTTTAGTCTTCTTCAATTCTCTGCTTCAGGATTTTTTCTAGAGATAATAATCAACATCTGTCTGGAAGTTCCTAAAGATCAGCAAGACAACTTCAAGGCCTACACCCTTAGCAAAGCTCTCATCTTCCTGAACCTTTCTTCATCTTAGGGGGAGCTTTGATAAAAGCATCCACTAAAGTCTTCTCAGTTGTTTGAGAAAGAGAAGACATCATCACTTTACATTTCCCGTTGTAAAAAGGGTTTCTAAATCCCTTCAAAAGTTATCACCTAGTTGACAAGTCTCCTTATACAAAGACTTGTGTTGGTTTTTGGGCACCAGATCAAAAGCCTAAAGGGTTATGAGATCTCCCTTGAAATAGATCTTGTGGTGATAGGGCACCTATGAAAAAACCTATGGTGGCAGGGCACCTAATCAAAAACCTGTTAGTGGATTCCTACCAGGGTTGTAGAAGAGTGGATGTACCCAATTTTGGGGAACCACTATAATTTTCTTGTGTCATATGGTTGTTCCTTTCGTTATTTCTACAGTGATGTGATAGTTTTCTTTTTATTACTTCTCTTTATACATATAAAGTTATCACCTTTTTTAATTCTGCTATAAAAACTAATCAAGTTTTTAAAATACTTTATTCACCCCCTAGAGTTAGTCAGATCTATCCCCTCTCTTTCAATTGGTATCAGAGGGCTGTTCATTTGGTTTCTCAGCCTAATATCTTAATCAAAATATCCTTTGATAGATCTTAATATCTCTAGTATCTCTCTTATATCATGGCACAAAATAAAGAATATTCAAGCACCAGACCTCCAGTTTGCAATCTGAATAAGTTTTTAATCTGGAAGGGAAGATTCATATTATATATGAATTCAATTGATGAATATATATATAACTTTATCTTGATTGGTCCCCCCACACCTTCTTTAACAACATCAACAAGTACAAATGTAGTTCCACCACCTGAGTGGAATGATGCTCAGAAGAAGGCAAAGATTGTTGATGCAAGGGCCATGAACATTCTGGCACGAACTATGTCAGATAATATATTCCAGAAAGTGGCTGAGTGTACTTCAGCAAAAGCCATTTGGGACTCTCTAAACCAAATGGTTGCAGGATCAGCTGATGAGAGAAGGACAGAAGATCCCATCTCATCTCTCAATATGAAAATTTCTAGAAAGATGAATCTGAGTCAGTAGCTGACATGTACAATAGACTCAGCCTAATTGTCAATGAGCTGAAGAACCTTGATAAAAATAACTCACTGACTGAGATAAATGACAAGATTCTTATATGCTTCCCCAGCACATGGGATTCCAGGATCTAGCCAATAAAGGAGGCTAGAAGGCTGAATGAAATATCCACTGAGTCTCTTCTAGGCAAGCTCAAGTCCTATGAGCAGCTTATAAAGACAAGAGAAGCAGCTGAGTAGAAGACTTCCTCTTCAGGAAGAAAGGAGCAAAACATTGCTTTCAAAGCATCTGAAGGATCAGAAGTTCCATCAGTAAATGATGAACTCATAAGCCTGCTGGCCAAAAGATTCTACACGATGACCAGAAAATATTTCAGAAGGAAGTCATCCAGACAAGATGACAAACCAAGATATAACAAAACTCCTACCAAGGAAATTGTCTACTTCAGTTACAGAAAACCTGGACACATTCTTCCTGAGTGTCTAGAGAATCAGATCAAAGAGAAAAGAAGAGATAAGGACTCCAGAAAGAAGTACAATAAGCCCTCCTCAAGCAAGCATAAGAAGAAGGAGAAAGGGTTTGTTGCTGAAACCTGGAGTGAGACAGAAGAAGAATCTTCATCTTCCAACTCCAGTGAAGATGAAGAAGAAGCTAAAGCAAAGGAAGTTTGCTTAATGGCTATCAATGCATCAGGCAATCCCTCAGCAGCTAAAGCATCAGAAAATGAAGACTCTGAATCAGAAGAGGATCAAGCAATATCCTCATTTGATTTTAATTCAGAACATTTTAAATCTGAGTTTAAGTTATTATGTAATGACCTTATCAAATCTGAGACGGAAATCAAACTTCTCAGAGAAAAGTTAACTGAACATGATAACTTGTTATCTTAAAATATTGAGTTAAAAGATGAATTAGATCTAGCATCTGAACAAATCATTTCACTAAAAACTACATTATCTGAGGCAAAGCAATTTGAAGAATCCCTAATAGTAGAAGCATCAAATTGATGAACATCACAAGCACAACAAATGCCAGACTCAATGGCAAGCTGGGATTAGGTGCTTCATCAAGCACACCTCATTTAATTCAGAAAAACATACTTTCTACACCCATTAAATTCATATCAGAAAAGGGAAAAGAAAAGTTTTATGAGAATAATGAACCAACTGAATTAAAACAGAAACCTAAGAAAAAGAGAAAGAACAAGAAAAATCTTAACCATAACAATGTTCAACAGTTTTCGTTGAACTCAGATCGACAATATATGTACAGTTCGTCGAACTCAAGTCGACAAACTCCGAACGCAGATTTCTATTATAATTATTCTTCGAACAGCGATCGACGAAACCTATATGGTTCTTCGAGCCGAGATCGATGATATTGGGGCACAGAGAATGAATATTTCTATTCTCTGAGCGGAGTTCGATGAACTGATCCTTATTCGTCGACCTGAGATCAACGAACTTATCAGAATTACTCGATCATAGTTCAGCATAACAGAAACTCTAATTATTTCAGAACTTTTAATCAACCAAAAGAATTTGTTAACTCATTTACCCAATGGATAATCCCACCTAGAAAATTTAACCCTCTAGGATATAAGAATTAACATGAATGCTCTTACATTTCTAGTTTTAAATTTTAGAAGAATCTGGAACCCAAGGTTACCTGCGTCAAGAACACCTAATCTGTTTTTGTGTAGGTAAAAGGCTATCCTACCACAGAGGTACAGTGGTACCTTGATAGTTGATGTTCAAAGCACTTGATAGGAAGTAAGGACAATTTAACAAACTACATGTCCAAGCTTGGTCCAAAGTTGATATTTGGTTACTCCAACTATGGCCAAACTGAAGGGTATGGGATGGTTAAAGTTGGAGCTGTCACTTTGTGGAAGGTAGCATATGTAAATGGTCTCAAATATAACCTGATATCCATAAGCCAATTATGTGATGAAGGTTTCAGGTATCATTTAATCAAATTTCCTGCATTATTACTTCTGTAGATAATAAAACTTTCTTAACTGGCCTTAGGCAAGGAAACATTTATGTAGTAAACTTCAAATCTGCTAGGTCAAAAATTTGTCTATTTAATCAAATTAGTAATAGTAATGAATAATGACATAAAAGATTAGGACATGTAAATCTTAAAAATATTGTTAAACTCTCTAGGGACAACCTTGTTAGAGGATTGCCTTCTTGCCCCTACAAGAAGGAAAGCCTTTGCAGGGCTTATCAATTAGGCAAGCAAACTAAAAATTGTTTTAAATCTATTAATAAGAGAGATTCACCTATGATTTTGTACCCGCTTAACATGGATCTTTTTGGACCCATTACTGTACAGAGTCTGGGAGGGAAATCTTACACCTTAGTTATAGTAGATGTCTTCTCTAGGTTCACTTGGGTGTTCTTCTTGAGACACAAGTCAAATAACTTTAAAGTTCTTACAGATTTTCTTAAGATCATAAAGATTGAGTATTCTACTCCAGTTGCATTGATCAGAAGTGAACATGGTACTGAGTTTGAATCTCCTCCTATGCAAGAATTCTGTGAGATGGAAAGTATCACGCATTATTTCTCTGCACCTAGAACTCCTCAACAAAATGGGGTAGCAGAAAGGAAAAACAGAACCCTAATTGAAGCTGGAAGAACATTGCTTGCAGATGCTCACATGCCCCTATCCTTTTGTTCAGACGCTGTAAGCACTGCAAATTATGTCCTAAATAGAAGTTTGATACATAAACTTAAGGGCAACACTCCCTATGAACTACTCAAAGGGAAGCAACCTAAAATAGAATATTTTAGAATCTTTGGTTGTATTTGTTACATTCATAACAACAACAAGAAACACCTTTGAAAATTTGAAGCAAAAGCTGCAATGGGAATTTTTCTTAGATATTCCCAAGTTAGCAAGGCCTATTGGGTATTTTATAAATCTACTTTGAAAATGGAAGAATCTGTTCATATTTCCTTTGATGAAGATAATATGTTCTTCTTCCAGTAACTAATTACAGGTACCCCAACTATGTGAGAGATTGGATGATCTGAACCTCACCAATGAGGCTGAATCACATCCTTCTCCACATATTGATGAAGATAGTGAAGAAGAGATCAGTGATATTACTAATGAACCTTCAATAGAAAATTTAATTCCACCAGAGGAATTATTTCCCAATGTTGTTGTTGAACCAACTCCTCCATCTGATCTTATCACACTTAGAGATCACCCTATATCTCAAGTGATTGGAGACATATCAGTTGGTTTACAAACCAGGCATCAACTAAACCAAGACTTGATGTATGCTTGCTTCATATCTCAACATGATCCCCAATCCATACAAAATGCAGGGCAAGATCTACACTAGATTATTGCAATACAAGAGGAGCTCAATCAATTTGAGAGATGCAGAGTTTGGGATTTAGTTCCAAGACCAAAAGGCTATCAAGTCATTGGAACTAAATGGGTATTCAGAAATAAATTGGATGCTCAAGGAGCTATCATAAGGAATAAAGAAAGACTAGTAGCTCAAGGCTATAGACAGGAAGAAAGAATTGATTATGATCAAACTTTTACACCTGTTGCAAGACTTAAAGCTATCAGAATTTTTCTTGCATATGTAGTCTACAAAAAGTTCAAGGTCTACAAAATGGATGTCAAGAGTGCCTTCTTGAATGGTGAACTCAAAGAGGAAGTATATATTGAACAACCACCAGGTTTTATTTCTCCAACTCATCCCTCTTTTGTTTTCAAATTGCATAAAGCTCTTTATGGTTTAAATCAAGCTCCAAGAGCTTGGTATGAGACCCTAGCTAGCTTTCTCTTAGAGTATAAGTTCACTAGGGGCATTGTAGATAGAACTTTGTTTACTAGGCATCATAATAATAATATATTGTTAGTACAAATATATATAGATGACATCTTTTTTTGCTCTACTGATTCCAAGCTATGCAAAAGGTTTTGTGACTTGATGCATTCCAAGTTTAAAATGAGTAGCATGAGTGAGCTTTCTTACTTCCTTGGTCTCTAAGTGAAGTAATCCCCTGATGGAATTTTTATCTCCCAATCCAAATATGGTAAGGAATTAGTTAAAAGATTTGGGATGACTGATGCCTCAGCCAAGAAAACACCCATGGCTTCCAATGTTGTGATTGATTCTGATGAACATGGTAAGCCATTTGATCAGAAAACATATAAGGCTATTATTGGGTTCTTACTATATCTCACAGCTAGTAAGCCAAACATAATATTTGCTACGTGTCTTTGTGCTAGGTTCCAGATGAACCCAAAAGAATCTCACCATATTTTTCTTAAAAGGATTTTGAGATATATAAAGGGTTGCCCAAATCTAGTACTCTTTTATCCAACTGAGTCAGAATTTGAATATACTGGATTCTCAGATGCTGACTTTGTTGGATATAGAGTTGATAGGAAAAGCACATCAGGAACATGCCAGTTCCTTGGTGATAGGCTTGTTTCTTAGTTTTGTAAGAAACAAACATTTGTGTCCACCTCAACTATAAAAGTTGAATACATTGAAGCTGGCAGTTGTTGTTCACAAATATTATGGATTCAAAACCAACTCCCAGATTATGGTTACAATCTCAATAATTCACTTATATTTTGTGATAGTACCAGTGCAATTTCTATTGCACAAAATCTAGTACATTATAGTAGGACAAAGCATATAGATATTATACATCATTTCATTAGAGATTATATGGACAAAAAGAAAATTAATCTTGCCTTTGTCTCTACTAATTTACAAAGAGCAGACATCTTCACCAAACCTTTGGATGAGAAGAAACATCTATTCTTTCTGAATCAGCTGAGTACGATCAATGGAGAAGGTTAATTTAATTTTCTGTCTGAGGTCGAAGAATTGGTCACAGTTCGTCGAATGGAGATCGACGATCTGAGAACTATTCTTGAGAAAGTTTGTCGACTTGAGATCAACGAACTCTCTGTGTGAAGTAATTTTCATCAAGCTGAGCGATCTTGATTCAGAAAATTATTCGTCGACCTGAGAATGAATAAAAACTTTCCCCTCTTCAAACTAAGATCGACGATATCATTTCTTCATGAAATTTTTTCGTCGACCTGAGAACGAAGATTTGTTTTCTTTTAGCAGGACGGAGTCTGCCGCTTCATATTTCGAAAACCTATATAACTAGGTTTTCATCGAGCTCCATCCCGCACTTTATATTTCCTTTACACTTGATCTCTCTTTCATTTTGCAGGAAAACAATGGCGACTTCCCTCTCCAACATGAAGTACGATACCGGCTTCGACATCGACTTTGATTCTTTCCGTCATTCCGATCAGATTTTCATGGACATTCTACAGTTGTTTGAAGAACAGCAACTAAAGAAAATCAAAACCACCAGGATCAAGTTGCCAGCAACTGAAATAAGGGAATGGGTTTGTACTTCAACTACACCAGACGCAGATACTATGACTGGTACCATTGTAGGCAATCAGGTTACCCTAACCCCTACCGGTTTAATAGAGATTTTTGGTTTGATAAATGGAGAAGAGGATATAGAAATAGATAGTTCTGAATATGATAATATGCAGATCAAAATGGGTCATTCTGAAGGAAACCCTAATAAACTGCTTAAAAAGAACTTATCTGCAGAGTATAAATTCCTTGCTAATGTTGTTGGTAAGGTGTTGCTGGGCAAGCACACAGCCCATGACTATACAACAAGGCACCAGTTCTTAGTGAGGTGTGCTCTGGTGAATAAGAAGGCAGTAAATTGGGGAAAGTTACTGTTTGAGTTGATTAAAAAGAAGAATTCTAAGAAAAAGGTGTATTTTGGGAGGATATTAGGCATTTTCCTCTAGGCCAAGACATCTGAATTACTAGTCTCCCAGACCATATTTATTAATTCCTCCAAGAGGCTAACTTATGCTTTGTTTGGTAGATGGGAGAGGACCATCATTAAGCCATCAAGGGCTTCCTCCTCTTCCAGGACTTCTGAGGACATAAGGGCAGTTATAGCCACTCCTCCACCTCCAGAAGATGTTTTCCTTCCCTCAGAAGAATTCCCTCACCTCCTCAACAAAAACAATCCTCAACTACCCCTCCAACTTCACCTCTTCCACCACCATCACCTCCATAATCAATAATCATCATTCATGAGGATTAAATTATGACTGATTTCATTCCTCCTCTATCTCCACCTCAAACTCATCTGGATGTCATTCCATTCTCATCCCCACAACCCAACTTTAATCTGCTATCTCCACCTCGACCATCTCCACATCAATCTCTAGTTCAATCACCCATTCAGGAAATCACCATTATAATAATAACTACCACAACAATTCCTACTATAATAATTCCAACCACCTCTACTACCATTCCTTCTAACCCTCCTTCAATATTCCCAGAATACATTCATACTGATCTTTTACACTCATTTTCTATATGTTCTAATTTGTGCCATCACACCCCTTACACTCCCTCTACTCCAGAACCCCTTTATTTAAATTTCTCTGATATTGCCAAAGATCTTCTTAAATTCATCTCTCCAACTCTAGAGCAATTAATAGCAATTGTCATTGCTCCTCTATATGCCTCCATCACTTCTCTCTCTACTCGAATTACTGCTCTCCATTATGTCCCTTCTTCTGGAGACCTGGCTTCAGGATCCTCTGAAACCAGGCAGGGGGAGATGTTAAATGAAGAAGCTCCAGTTCTAGCAGCAACAGTTGTTTCTCCTCCAGCAATTTTTCTAGAAATTATAACTGTTGGTGATTTTATTATAAATCCCATAGTTGATTTGAATTCTTTACTCAATTTTTTTAATTCAGTTTACAGAAATGTTTTACCATGTTTTGTTGTTGATTTCTCTATGGCTATTGTATATTATTCTTCTCCAATAAGTCCTGTAGTTGTAGATCAACTAAGGGCAAGGTTTGAAGTTCCTGTGATTAAAGAAATATTTGTTGCTGAAGATTTTTGTGAGCCAGTCTCTATTTCTTAGCAAAAGGCCTTCTCTCCTCCGTCTCATATGTGCGTTGAGTCCCCTTTTCCAGACTTGGATGATATTATGTCTGTAGATATGGAAGAAGAAGAAGCAAATTAGATTGTTACTGAAAGTTCTTCAGAGCCAGCCATTCTAGAACAGCCTCAGGCTGAGAAGAAAATTTCTAAAAAAACTCTAAAAGAAATTGATGATCTGTATTATAATCCTCCTGAATCATCTGATGATGATGAGGATTCTATTGATTCTGACGATTCTGATGAATCAACCTCCAAGAAGATAAAATCTAAGAAGAGAAAGGCTCCTCCTAAGGATGTTCCTAAGCCTAATCCTACAACTGACACACCTTATTATATTTTGAATAATATTACACCTTATCCAGGCATGCCTCAAAGGATGTGGTTCTCTAAAAATGAGCAAAAGGCTTGGAAGAAGAGCAGGAGATACTCCCCTCCTCATCAAAGGAACTCGAGAGGACCTCCACCTCCTCCTCCCCCTGCTGTAGGTGCTTAGGCAATATTTCTCAATCCTCAGGAAATGTATCTAAGAATTAGAAGCCATCTTCAAGTAGTTCTCAATCTCAAAGGCCAACTTCCTACAAGTCCTCTAGACCAGCTGTGAAATTCAGTCAATGCAATCCTCCAAAGTCATATTATCAACGCAAACATCAATAGAGATCTACTCTAACAAATTTTCAACATAAATCTATTTTATTCAGAAATCCTCAAAAGTCTTTTCGGGATGCTCCAAAAACTGATCTAGAGATACCTCTCTCTTCAGCTTATGAACCTGAGTTAGATCCAAATTTCAAAATGGCCAGATTTCAAGAGCTGATAGGTTTATCTCAGATGAACAAAGCCAGAGAAGAAGTATCAGATCAATCCAAATTCACTATAATGTCTGCCTATAGACAAAAAGAGTTTGGCAAATTTTAGGTAGATAGACAATTATTTGATCCAAATGAATATATGTAGGTACATACAAAAGTTGTAGTTCCCAGAGCTTCATCTGTTATAGTTTATGGAGTTCAAGACATGAAAATGTCTCACAAGGAAGCTGCAGATCCTCTCAGGACAATTATTTTTGATAAATTATCATCTGCTCCCCCTCTAACAAATCTTGAACACTTATTTCTCTGTGATTCTATTGCGTATTATACTTAGCTATATTATATCTGCTGAATGATTTTAAAATTCTGGCAGATATTTATATTGCTTTGTCTTTTTATGTTTTTTTTATTTTTGTTTAGTGACCACACCCAAATAGGGGGAGATTGTTGGATCCCTAGTTTGGATTTGGGCTAGGTTCATTATTAGGTTTTTGACCCATCAAGTATAGCCTAGGGTCAAATTTATTAGTTCTAAGGTCTAGGTCAGTCTGACTAGGTTAGACTATTTTTGATCCAGCCCTTAGAGAATTCAAAGATTCAGACTTAGAAGAATTTCAGTTTTAAGAGAGTTCAGAAATCAGTTTGACGTTCTTCAAACTCAGCTCGATGATCATAGATTGAAGATCGACAAACTCAGAGTTTCAACTCTGAGCTGAGCTCAACGATATTCGAGCTCAGGTCGACGATCTTCCTTCTTCTCTCAGTTTCTCTGGTCGGTGAATTTCTACCTCAGGACGACAAACTTGGAGCTCAGATTTGACAGATACTTTCTAGATTAATTTTCTCTAAGCTCAGCTCGACGAAGACGATTTCTCAGCTCGACAAACTTTGAGTTCAGGTCGACGAAATCTATCCTAAGTTCGATGATTTCTTTTAGTATCTGTTTTGGCGATTTCTCTGTCATTTTGATTTCACTTTGTATTATTTTAAGGCAGTAATTCTCTGATAATTAATGCTTTTATTCTCAAGAATATATCTGTTAGATGGCAGCATTAATTATGGAATTCACAGAGTTAATTACTTGACTTATTTACTGGGAAAGTTGAGGAAACACATTAAAAACAAATTCCAGCTATTTCAACTCCTAGAATCTCAGTAGTAATTCTAGGATAATATTCAAAATTCAAAGGCAGAAATCCTCTCAGAATATAAAAGGATCTTTTTTAAAAAGAAGAACAACAATTTTTTACAGACATACAACAACTAATACAGAGAGAACCATTGATATTGTTCATACAGGAAATTGAAGAAGAACATCAATACACAGATCTTTAGTCTTCTTCAGTTCTCTGGTCTAGTATTTTTTTTCTAGAGATAACAATCAACATCTGTCTAGAAGTTCCTAAAGATCAGCAAGCGAACTTCAAGGCCTACACCCTGAGCATAGCTCTCATCTTCCTGAACCCTTCTTCATCTCAGGGGGAGCTTTGACAATAGCATCCACTAAAGTCTTCTCAATTTTTTGAGAAAGAGAAGACATCATCACTTTTCATTACCCACTATAAAAAGGGTTACTAACTCCCTTCAAAAGTTATCACCTAGTTGACAAGTCTCCTTATCAAAAGACTTGTGTTGGTTTTTGGGCACCTGATCAAAAGCCTAAAGGGTTATGAGATCTCCCTTGAAATGGATCTTGTGGTGACAGGGCACCTGTGCAAAAACTTGTGGTGGCAGGGCACCTGATCAAAAACCTGTTAGTGGATTCCTACTAGGGTGGTAGAAGAGTGGATGTACCCAGTTTTGGGGAACCACTATAATTTTCTTGTGTCGTCTGGTTGTTCCTTTCTTTATTTCTGCTGTGCTATGATAGTTTTTTTTCTTACTTCTCTTTATACATATCCAGATATCACTTATTTTAATTCCACTATAAAAACTAATCAAGTTTTTAAAATACTCTATTCAACCCCCCCCCCCCCCCCTCCCCCTCTAGAGTTTGTCAGATATATCCCCTCACTTTCAAATAGCACACAGTACACATAGAATTTATAGTGGTTCCCCTATCTAGGGTAAATCCACTTTCCCCCTCCTTCGTCACTAGCAATGTGCTAGATAAGGTTATAGCTCCTCCTTTTCAACTCAGATCCAAAGATCCTACAGGCTCAATTTCTGTCAAGAAACCTACACTCAGACCAACAGGTCCTACCTCAGTGATTCCCTCAATCTCCTACCTCAGTCCATCTCAAGAACCCTACCTCAGCCTTTATAGAATAGGCCTATAAATCAGTGATTTACCCCAAACCACCTACCTTAGGTCCCTTCAGAACCCTACCTTAGCCTTTATAAATCAGGCTTATAATCTCAGGGAAAAGATTCTCCTACCCACTCAAATCTCTAGGAGATCTTACAATATAAAGTGATTATATAAAATACAGATAATAAAAAACCTGTAATCTGTTATATCTATTTACACAGATTCTTCAAATCAGCTGCAATTGGATATCTTCTTGATAGATCTGCAAATTGAAAAGTTCCTTCTTTGTATCAGCAAACCTCTTGATGTTGATCGAATAGAATACCTTGAAGATGTTGATGATCAGATACAATTTGATCTTCAGATCAACCTAGTAAAAAGGGATCTGAATATATTTTTGAAGACCTTCGTCATCTTCCACTTTCTCAAAAATGTCGTCTGGTTAGGACTTGGAAGAAATTAGAACGAGAAATTCTGATTGCTTTATTTTATCCGCTAGTTATTCCAGTGTGTATTTTAAATTCTATCTGTCTTTTTTGAGAAGGCAGGACCTTCTATTTATAGACTTCGCAGATGACTGGATTCAGTTTGATGACGTCAGCAACATACATCACATTCTTCCTTGACCGGTTTCTGTTGAACTATAAGTTTTTTGCAATCAGTTCTGACTTGTCTTGAAATTTCAAGTGTTGACTCAGCATATTCTAAAAAATAAGTGTTGAGTTATATCAGATGTCTCAACATTTGTGTGGAGATATCCTAGTAGTCTCGACACATTCAAACTTGGAATAATTTTCATCAAAAGCTGAAAGTGTCGAGACATTTGACTTGTCTCGACACACCCATAATTTATGTCGACAACTCTAAATACTACCTTGTATCGGGATAGTAAGATTGTCTCAACACAACTGTCTGATGTGTCGACATCTCTAAATACTGCCTTGCGTCGAGACAGTTAAATTGTCTCGACACAACTGTCTATTGTGTCGACATCTTCTGATTTTGCCTTGTGTCAACAACTACTAATTTTGCTTTGTGTCGACCTAGTGAGATTGTCTCGACACAATCTGTCTGCTGTGTCGACAACTTATGATTCTGCCTTATTTCGATAATGAGATTGTCTCGACACAATCTGTCTTTGAGGTTTCGACACAATTGAACTGTGTCGGCACATATGTGCTTAGAGAATTTCTTCACTTTAAATCCTGCACAAGTAAACTTAACATGCATCAAATACAACTTTATGTATATTATTGAGTTGATACGGGACTTCTTCAAATCAGGTACATAATTCCCAATTAACCCAACATAAATGTCGAGCAGAGCTCTGCCAAATCGTCGAGCAGAGCTCGATGAAAGCGTCGAGCTGAGCTAGATGATATGCTTGACGAAATTGCCGAGCAGAGCTCGACGAAATCACCTAGCAGTGCTCGACGAAATCGCCCAGCACAGCTCGACGAAAGCCTCGAGCAAGTTGAGTGGAGTTTGGCAAATGGAATAGCCATGGAGGCTCCATAACTGCAACTTTTATGGGGTTTTTATTCCTCTGAGGAAGAGGAGGAGTTTTTTGAGGTGGCCAACCATTAATTTGGTTTAGCCCCCTTAATTTGGTGGAAACCAAAGGGGTGGAGTTAATGGCCATTAATGGAGTTTAATGACATTTGGGAGTTACAAGCGTCCTCTCCCAAATTCCCTCTTTACGGACCTTCACCAAAGCAAGGGCAAGCGTTCCCCCTGATTACATTTCAATTTAGTTAAGGTTGGTGTAGAAGTTGTAGAGGAGCTAGAAGCTCGGTGGTCGGAATGGCGAGGAGGAAAAGGGCACGTCTTCAGGCTGCAAATCAGGTCCTCCTCTACTCCTTCTTCATGGGTTAGATCTTAGGAATCCTTAAAGAAGAGAATCGGGCTCAATTGAGCTCGATCCAGGGGAATTTTTCCACTTATTTTTCGTGAAAATGAAAGTGTCGGATTCGCGGGAATCCGCCGTCTCTGGCGGCCAAACCACCTCCGGTTGATAGTCGTCACCTCAACGGAGGTGGTGGTGGCGGTGGTTGGCCAGGGAGGTGGCCGACAAATGGAGGGGCCAATTCTCACCCAAAAGGGTTGGGACTTTGGCCAGAGCCCCATGGTTAGTTTAAATACCCTCACATGGAGTTTAGGGTTGATTAGGGTGGACTTGCCCTAAAACCCTAGTTCAAACCCTAAGGTTGAACTTTGGGGGTTTGTGAAGGACATGGAGTGATATGTCTATGTATGGACATAGTGTTTAGTCCATGTGTTTTTATGGTAATGAAATACGCTAGGAAGGAATTTTGTGACATTTAGACTTAGGTACACTACTTAAACCAATTAGGGATAGTTTAGGCCTATACCCCTTATGAAAATATAGGAGAGTCATATGACCTTGGATTTTCATGAGATTTTGGTAGAAGTAATTTTATAGTGCTATCGACCCCAGAAATTTATTATAGGATGTTTAGAGAATAGTACCTCATACTTATAGGTATAATCTCTATCTTGCCCTTTTTGATGATTTTGAAGTAACCATGGTTAGATTAACTTAGAATGATATGAAACTCTGGAAAGATCTATTAAATACCATTTAGAGGCACTAGAAAATTATTTGGATCATCTGGGCCTTCCCTCTTAGTATTTCATGTGTAAAGTAAAATAGTGCACCATATTTTGATAAATAGATAATAAATAGTATATTTTGCTGTAAAATTATGTTACTTGGCCAGAGAACATTTTTGTGCATTATGAAGTCAAAAAAAATTATCGCAGCTCATTTGGATGAGTTTATAAGAATGTTTCTTCACAAAGTGCACTTGAAAGGAATTATTTGAAGTATTTTTATACATGGTTCACTGACCTTCGAATTGCTTGAAACTTAGTCAGTAGTGTTTTATGAACATTATAAGTCTCTGGTAATTTTTACTTAATTTTTGAACCATGATTTATGGTACTCCCTTCATTATCTAAAATTATTTTAATTAACTTGAATTAATTATTCATAGGTTATTACATTTATAAAAGTCTGTGAAATTTGGAATTCATTGATATTTTATTATCATATACTGTTCCTAATTTCTGGATGACTATAACTTAAGGAAATCTAGTACTTCATGTTTAAAATTACTCATGGCCTAACTTTTGGGAAAATCTAAGAAATGGTAAATTAATTAGGAAAATTACAAGTTTCTGGATTTAGGCTAAATGTGTCATGATAGACCCGTGATGAGTCCTCTTTATATACCTATTTTTGGACTCATCTAGGCTTATTTTCTTGTCTTTGCACACCGTTTAGCGTCATTTGCACTCCTTTTGGTTCGCTACGGTTTTCCACGTCTTGTGCACTCTTTTAGCCTATTTCTTTGCGTGTGTGTATTTCCCTTTTGCTGTGCATTATATTTATGTCTGTGACTGCCATGATCGACATCCCGTCCAGTTTTCCTGCAGGTTCTGGGATCGTGTGGGCGTCCGGCATCGGACTTTCACCATTTTTGGCAAAGGAGTCAATGGTCGTGCGTTTTTACCCACGCACAACCATCGACCTCTTTGGCGCACGATCATCGGTCGTGCGCAGTCATGACCTCTCCTGTGAAAGTTCTGTCCCGCCATATCGCACGATCACCAGCCATACCGCGCACGATCACTGCTCGTGCGCTGCCGGTCGTGCGCAGTCATTATATCTTTTTCCACTTTTCTGCCTCCATATCGCACGATCACTGACTATATCGCGCACGACCATTGGTCGTGCGCCAGTGATCGTGCGCGCTGTTTAATTCTGTTTTCTATAAATAGCGCAGGTTTCGCCCTATTCCGGATCGCTCGACACTTCCGCCGTTTTTCGTCTCGGACGAGGGTTTCCTCCGTCCCCCTTCATCCTCCACCATAGGGAGGGTCTCCGGGCAAGCTTTCAACGCCAAATCAACGCCGGAGCATCCTCTCGGCCTCCTCCTTCATCCTAGAGCTTCAAGCGGAGTTTTGACCTAGCTTTCTCCATCAAGTTAGGAGGAGCTGGAGCCGCAATCTACGGGTCAGTTCAACAAAGAAGACGGGTCCATTGGGAGTGAGTGACAGCCTCCTCTACCCCGGACGCAGTTGAGGACCGAGCTTGGACTCGGATTGACAACCCGGGATTCCAACCGTGAACCCTCAATAAGGCTTCGGATTCGGTCGATTCGCACACCTTCTCCTCTTGTATTTGATAGCTTAGTTTAACTCTTTGTATTGATGAAGTATACTTTATTGTAGTTAATGATCTTGCACTTTGTCATGTCTATGTGATTTGTGTGATTTTGTTATTATTGCTTGAGGAGCGCCTTATTATTCCACCATCCATCCACCCTTGCCGCACTAGCAATTGCTAGTGGCGTGCGTTGCGAAGAGGTGCCCACGACCCTCATTCCGCCATTCTCACCACCTCATACGCTTGCCTACTCGCCCATCCGCCAAGCGATTCGGTGCATTGCGGCCCGACTAGTCTTCCATCCCGCCTGGCGAAGCATCGCATAGCGGCGTTGCATAGGAGTAGTTATTAGATTTTTATTTTATCTTCCGCAACCATCAAAACCCCATCGTTACCTTCGCCCCGAGGACTTCAATCTCAAGTCCTCCTCGACATTAACTCATCCCTTACTGTGTTCCTCAAGAGACCGACACTCGGGGATTTATTCCCAAACTTTATTACTTGTGCGACCGGTGCGCTTGCCGTAATCCACGCATCAACTTTTTGGCGCCGTT
Source organism: Platanthera zijinensis (assembly GCA_039513925.1). Taxonomy (NCBI): domain Eukaryota; kingdom Viridiplantae; phylum Streptophyta; class Magnoliopsida; order Asparagales; family Orchidaceae; genus Platanthera; species Platanthera zijinensis. Next base: position 90,197,006 of record CM077085.1, read on the forward strand.
GCCGGGGAACACAGTCGTTTGAGTTTTTGGAGAGGAAGATTTGAGATAGTTGCCCTTTCCATTTGTATATTTCATGTTTTATTTTTGTTTTGGTTTTTAGTTGTTGTTTTTATTTTATTTTATTCCCTTTGTAGTTTTTATTTTGCTATAGCAGGCTGTTCCACTCTTTATTTGCTTGCGAGTACTTAATTTTTGCTTAGAAAATTCTTGTGGTGAATTCTTTCTTGCTGCACCATGTATTCTTATGCGAATATTCGTTGCCGTTGGTGCGGGGATTATAGGCATAACAGTGATGAGTGCCCCACTGAAGAATGGGAGCATAATTCTCGTGGTTCAGTGTATGGAGCACCATTGTCTTATGGTACTTCATACACCGTACCTCAGTCTTATGGTCACTACTCTTCTCCGCCTTCACCTTTTTCATATTCCTCTCCGGTCCCACCTGGACCGAGGAGTAATGGAAAACGGTGTTTGTGTTGTCATAGCGCCGACCATGTGTTGAAAGATTGCGCAGAATTTCAACGCCAGTTGGAGGCGGATGATGAACCGGATATCCGGATCGTCTCATCCACCTCTCAAATGGCCGCTCCTTCTGATTCTGAGGATGTATCCGCAGTACCACCTTGTCTATGGGGGACTGCTGTGGATACACCCATCAGACTTTCCACTGATCGATGTGATGATATTGTGGTACTGTCACCCTCTATACCTTCTTCCCCTATTTTTGATTCACCCCCAGAGGAACCTGCGCATATTATCTCTGATGATGTTGCTCCTCCGCTTTCTTTGCATGAATTACCTACTCCCCTTTCTAGTGAGTTGGTTGATGATGTTGTGCCCTTTGGAGATTGGGAACATGAGGATGCGTCGTGGTGTGACGAGGACATTGTTCTCATCAATGGTGAGTACTATGTCTTGGAACACCGTGACGTACCGAGGTGTGATGAGGAAATCCTTGCTGGCGAGGAGGTTTCTACTTCCTTGTTGGATGAGGGGGTCCAAACCACCACCGAGGACCTCGTGGTCTCAGTTCCCCCTCGCCATGACTCACATGACACCGACAGTGATCTATGCTTGGATCCTGCTGAGAGTGATTCCGGGATCACTCTCCCTATTTCCGCTTCTTTTAGTTTTTCTTCTCCTTTATTCCTTGACCCCCCTTCTCCCTCTGCGCCTGTGCGGGTTGACTCCCTGCAGGTGAGTTGGGTTAACATTGAGCCTTGTGCTCAGGTTGTCGGCGAGTGCCTCAGCGTGCATGAGGAGTTTCCTACTCCTTTTGCAGTTGAAGCCTCTACCTACACCTTCGCCCCCAACGAGCTTGTGGTGGACGATACCTTGCTAGGCAAGGATTTGTTTTGTGGTGAGATGAGTGAGGACCAGTGCTCCTCCTCATCTTACTTCCTATTTCCTCTACCTGTGTGTCGCAGGTATTATTATCTAGGTAGAGGGGGTAACTGTGCTATCACCGTATCGGTACCCGTTACCGACACGGATATTAGGACAGTTGCCTGTGCACTTTTCTTTTCATAAGCCCATTAGCTAGAACTTTTCTTTTGCTGAATAAGTCGTGCTGGGATGACAATAACCCCAGTGCTTATCTTTCATTTTCTGCATTTTTCTTTTTTATGTCAGCTTAGTTTAGTATTTTCTTTTTGTATATTTCTCTTTTGTTTTTGCGGAGCTCACCCCTGCAGGTATTCATGGAAACTACGCATTGGCGGGGTTGTGATTCTTCGTATAGCGGGCCTGCTCCTAGTTTTCACGCGTCTTCTGGTATGCTCACTAGCTGAGCATTGGGTAACCTTTTCCCTTAGCTCTTTTTGATTTAAATTTCTCTATCATTTGATGTGTTGTTTAGTTTAAATCTGGGGGAGAGTCAGTTTACCTTTTGCACGTGCACATTTCTTTTGCATGCTAGAAGCTTTTTGTATTTTATTTTGTTTATGTTCATTGCTTCGCACACCACTGCACCCACATGAGCGCGAGCTTAGCGGTTTGCGTGTCACGAGTTGAACCTGTATCTTTGTTCGATCTGGAAAATTTATGTGCTAGTTTAGGATTGTGCAACGGAGTAAAATGTTGGCCTTGCTGTGTTTCTAGTCAACTGCTCTCGTTTTGTATAGAAATTTGTGTAGATTTAATTTTTCAGTATGCTTATAGTTTATTTTTTTCTATCTGCGTAAATTCGTTTATTCTACTCAAAAGTTGGTGAATCCGGTGTGAATCAAACGGTAGCGTAGGAATGTGTGTAACCGCCACTAGACTCGTATTGCTTGAGTTGGGAGGAAGGATTATCTTTCTCGGTTGCTAAGAACTTGCCCCAAGCTATTCTTGAAGCATTGGTACACGGTTAGTCTAGCGTGAGAGTGATGTAGGCCACCTTTTGGCCCGGTTGAGCTTTGTACCCATTCCTAACATCGCCCTTGCCTGCCCCTTTGTGCCTACCCTTCTTTTTGATTCAGCTCCACTATATTCGCCAAAGCCTCATAGCCGATCCTAGTCGCACACCCAAGTCGAGCTTAAAGTTTGTATTTTCAAGTTGGGTTGTGATGTGGTGATTCGTTTTTGTGATATGTGGTTGTGCCCAAAAGAAAAATGTGCTGATTTTGTAAAAAGAAAAAGAAAATATTGAGAAGAAAAATATTTGAAAAAGAGAAAAAGAAAAAAAGAGAAAGAGAAAGAAAAAGTTTGATTGAAAATCTTTATTTGAGATGATTTGGATTTGGAGTAGGCGGTGCACACACCCATTTAGTAAAAGTTAAGTCTGGGGGTGTGGTGCACCCGTATTTATTTTGTGGGCAGCGGGTACTAGTTTTGTACGTTAGCTCATTTGGGTTAGGTGCATACCCTTCATGTTTATCCTTGTTTTCCTCACCGTAACCCAAGCCCCATTATTACCCGAAGTCCTACGGACTTGCGCTTGAGTTGACTAGTGCCGTGGAGAGAGTGCGAACGGGCAAGCTTATGGTTTCCGACATTGGTGGATTCCTTTGGGGGTAATCTTGAGCCCCGGTCTTCGGCAATGCTCACCTTAGTGGCCTGCCTACTTTCTCCCTACGTAGGACCGGATGATTCACCGTGATTCCACTTTTGAGTAATAATAAATTTCTGTTACGCATTGTGAAAAATATAAAATATTTCGTATACTTAAGAATTTCCTCTACTTTATTTTTATGCACGCGAGCATGCGACTTCGCATGGTACTCCGTTTTGCAATTTCTTTGTTAGCTAGTTCATTTTCCCCGTCTGCTTAGGTTTTGTTTGCTCGGGACGCGCAAACGGTTAAGTCTGGGGGTGTGATGAGTCCTCTTTATATACCTATTTTTGGACTCATCTAGGCTTATTTTCTTGTCTTTGCACACCGTTTAGCGTCATTTGCACTCCTTTTGGTTCGCTACGGTTTTCCACGTCTTGTGCACTCTTTTAGCCTATTTCTTTGCGTGTGTGTATTTCCCTTTTGCTGTGCATTATATTTATGTCTGTGACTGCCATGATCGACATCCCGTCCAGTTTTCCTGCAGGTTCTGGGATCGTGTGGGCGTCCGGCATCGGACTTTCACCATTTTTGGCAAAGGAGTCAATGGTCGTGCGTTTTTACCCACGCACGACCATCGACCTCTTTGGCGCACGATCATCGGTCGTGCGCAGTCATGACCTCTCCTGTGAAAGTTCTGTCCCGCCATATCGCACGATCACCAGCCATACCGCGCACGATCACTGCTCGTGCGCTGCCGGTCGTGCGCAGTCATTATATCTTTTTCCACTTTTCTGCCTCCATATCGCACGATCACTGACTATATCGCGCACGACCATTGGTCGTGCGCCAGTGATCGTGCGCGCTGTTTAATTCTGTTTTCTATAAATAGCGCAGGTTTCGCCCTATTTCGGATCGCTCGACACTTCCGCCGTTTTTCGTCTCGGACGAGGGTTTCCTCCGTCCCCCTTCATCCTCCACCATAGGGAGGGTCTCCGGGCAAGCTTTCAACGCCAAATCAACGCCGGAGCATCCTCTCGGCCTCCTCCTTCATCCTAGAGCTTCAAGAGGAGTTTTGACCTAGCTTTCTCCATCAAGTTAGGAGGAGCTGGAGCCGTAATCTACGGGTCAGTTCAACGAAGAAGACGGGTCCATTGGGAGTGAGTGACAGCCTCCTCTACCCCGGACGCAGTTGAGGACCGAGCTTGGACTCGGATTGACAACCCGGGATTCCAACCGTGAACCCTCAATAAGGCTTCGGATTCGGTCGATTCGCACACCTTCTCCTCTTGTATTTGATAGCTTAGTTTAACTCTTTGTATTGATGAAGTATATTTTATTGTAGTTAATGATCTTGCACTTTGTCATGTCTATGTGATTTGTGTGATTTTGTTATTATTGCTTGAGGAGCGCCTTATTATTCCACCATCCATCCACCCTTGCCGCACTAGCAATTGCTAGTGGCGTGCGTTGCGAAGAGGTGCCCACGACCCTCATTCCGCCATTCTCACCACCTCATACGCTTGCCTACTCGCCCATCCGCCAAGCGATTCGGTGCATTGCGGCCCGACTAGTCTTCCATCCCGCCTGGCGAAGCATCGCATAGCGGCGTTGCATAGGAGTAGTTGTTAGATTTTTATTTTCTTTTCCGCAACCATCAAAACCCCATCGTTACCTTCGCCCCGAGGACTTCAATCTCAAGTCCTCCTCGACATTAACTCATCCCTTACTGTGTTCCTCAAGAGACCGACACTCGGGGATTTATTCCCAAACTTTATTACTTGTGCGACCGGTGCGCTTGCCGTAATCCACGCATCAACCCGCAATAATTATCTTAGGGCATTTTGATGAAAATTTGGAGTACCTCCTATCATGTACATCATATAGCAAAGGTTGGTCTACATTTAGTAAAACTGCGGAAATTGTGATAACTTGGGATATGGACATTGGGAGATGGGGAGTAATGCGTGCTGATTTGGTAAGATGAAAAAGTGAGTTTCATTAAGAGTCATGATAAGGGGAATGTTGGGGTGGCTAGTGTTAGGAGGTGCTCGGGACCAATGAAAGGTCGTCTTTCCTGTGGAGAGAAAGAGAGTCAAAATACACTATGGTTAGATCCAGTATAATATTAAAAGGGATCGGGAATTAGGTAATAACTAATAATAGTAAGTGCCTTGCGAGAGGGAACGATGAGCTTCAGTTACCATCATAGTTCCTAGTGCCCTTTGAGAACCCTTCACCGGGTATGTCGGGGGCAGTCCTGGGCTAACCTAAACCATAAGAATAATTGTAACACCCCTATCCATCACATAGCATATAGCAGTAGGTCTGGTCGGGGCCCGATGCCATATACCACAGACAGACCGAAGGGTTACTCATTGAAACCATTCAACCAATACATACGTCCTTCACAGAGCTTCTAGAAAAAGCAATTATTAAGATATGAAAGCAAGAACCCAGCCGCAAGCACGAATGTCCACTAACAAAACCCAGTAGGAATGAACTACAAAATACACAAAAGTACTGGCCTTATGGCCTTAGAATAGTTCACCAAATTTAAATAGTGTCTTACAAATTTTGGCTCGCAGGCCGGCCACACATGATTTAAATAAGGAAAAAAAATAAGGCCTTCGAGGGTCGGCTCAGCAACTTAGGCATTGGCCCGCTATTTGCCGCTCGGCTCCGCAGCACCTGCTAGCACAATTCATCGTAACGGTGGCTAACAAGAATAACGGTCAGCTAAAGCCGACCAAATTATAATGATTCCGCCCCCAAACTCGGGGAGGCAAATCTCCTTCCCTGCACTTATTAGCTTAACAATAAATATAGTGAATAAACACACCATCACAGGTGCAGCCTCAGATGGCCACACACCCCGTGCTCTTGGGGAACTAACTCGGTGAACCTGGTCAACACCGCGGTCTAACAACCATCCCTTGGACGGAAAATCTCGTGAGCATTTAGGCTTTCCGACATAAGCCTAAGACTCGCACGATTATGCCAGTGGCCAGTCCCTTTTTCAGGTATCTGTCACCAGACCACATAGCCCGGGTCCGGTTCCACAAGCACATTGCTCACGCCGCACTGTAAAACTTAAGACAAGCACGCAGTTATAACTTCATCGAATCCCAAATTCGATCATACAATCAAATAACCCAGTTATGTTCAAAGCTGGCTCCCAGGCCACCTAGATGGCAGAAATGCGTTTCTGCCATGTTTTCCGGGTGCGCCTTGGGGTTAATCCCCAAGGATCCCTGCTGAATCTACCATGTAGAAACCCGAAAACAACCAAAGCAACGGAGTCTTCTCCGGCTAAACATGCATAAAAAAACATCACCGATCCAGACCAACTTGTCCGGGTAGGCTTCACACACCATGCCTATGTCCGTTTCTCGATTTCGGACTCTAAATGCAAACAAGAGGGACTTTACATATCTACCCCAGGAACACAGCAAACTCGTCGTACACTCGCGAGAGCAGGTTTTCGCTATGAAAAAGAAGAAGAGCTTCACATGCTCAAGTAAAGAATTGTTACCCTAGCATTCCTCTTTGGCGCCATGGAAATCTACATGGATTAAAAGCACCGCGATGATCTCGCCTCCGTAGATCTGGACTCGGTTTGCGATTTGGCGCTCCGAATCTCCTCTAGCGACAGGATATTTCTGCCTTCTTCCTCCTTGCTCTCCCTTCTCTCTAGAACTTAGAAAGAGAGTGGCCAATGAAAAGTGAGGGTTTAAACCCACCAATCCCAGCCTTAACTCTTGGATGGAGAGGCCTGAACAGTTAGATTCAAAAATAAGAAAAAGAACGGCCACGATTTGCCCTGAAAATAAACTTCCTAGGCCGAACACGGCTTGCGACACGCCCGTTTCCAAGGCCTTGTAACTCATTCACCATCTTTCAGGAAAATCCCGACCATGAAACTGCCTGTGACAAGGCTTGGAACACACCCGTGTCCCAAGTAACACGCATGTGTCACGGGCCGTGCGCCTTAAACAATACGGGACCAAACACGTCCCGAGCACGATACGACCATGCGACACGCCCGTGTCACATGCCATGTTCTAGACACGTCCTTGGACATGCCGGTATCCCAAGCCGTGTAACTCCCTCAGCACAAACCAGCAAACTGCCCGAACAGGAGACGGCCACTGACACGCTCGTGTGTCAGGTCGTTTGCCCTCACTCAATGCTCGTTGAGTAAAAATCATTGAGTGCTCGGCGAGGCGTCAAACATGCTACTGACACGGCCCTGGGACACGCCCGTGTCCAAAGCCGTGTGACCTTTACCAAGGACCAAACACGTCTAAAAATGCTGCCCGTTCCTCTTTTGAGTTTCGGAGCGTTACAACTCTCTCCCTCTTAAAAGAATTTCGTCCATGAAATTACCAAAGGAAAAGATACAGAAAATCAAAAGTGGTACCTGAGTGGAATAACTCTGGGTACTCCTGAAGCATGGTCTGCTCCCGTTCCCATGAGAGCTCCTCCCGACCGCAATTGTCCCAACGGCCTTTGACCATCGTGATCTCCTTGTTACGAAGTCTCTTTACATCAAAGTCCTCAATACGAACGGGATGGACCCTTGTCGTTAACCCTTTATCCACCGGTACTTGATAAACTGCGATCACCTGTGAAGGCTCTTTTACAACCTTCCACAACATAGATATGTGGAATACGTCATGTATACCACTCAACTCCACCGATAGCCTTTGACAATAAGCCGCTTCACCGATCCGCTCCAGAATCTCAAATGGTCCAAGGTATCTCGGGCTCAGCTTCTTCAAGCGTCGTACCCGTGAAACACCTTTGAACGACTTTATCTTCAAATACACCCAATCGCCAACCGTAAACTCCACGTTCCGATGCTTGGCATTGTAGTATTTAGCTTGTCTATCCTAGCGATGAGCAAATGCTCCCTAATACTGTGCACACATGAAGTGGCGCTTTCCACCTCTTGCTTTTTGTACAACCTTGCCTCACCTGTTTCCTACCACGACAACGACGTTGGACATTTTCACCCATATAGGGCCTCGAAGGGTGCCATTTGTATGCTCGTTTGGTAGTTGTTGTTGTACGCAAACTCTACCAAATACAGATGGTCTTCCCACTGCTTTCCAAAGTCCAGGACGCACATGCAAAGCATGTCCTCCAACGTCTTGTTGACCCTCTCGGTCTGCCCATCCGTTTTCGGATGAAAGGTTGTGCGGAACATTAACTTAGATCCCAACATTTGTTGAACCAACCTCCAGTCATTTGACGTAAAATGCCCATCCCTATCGCTCACGATGTTGCGGGGCACACCGTGTAGTCCAACAATGTTATCCACGTAAAGCTTTGCCAGTTTCTCCACCGAATCATACTTCCTATGCGGAATGAAGTGCGACACTTTTGTTAACCGATCTACGATCACCCAAATGACGTCGTTCCCTTCTGCGACCTTGGCAAACCGTGCACAATGTCCAATGAAATGTCGTCGAACTTTCACTCTGAAATAGGTAAAGACTATAAGAAACCCCATAGCTTTTGTCACTCTGCCTTCACTAAGGCACAAGTCTGACACATAGCCACATATAGTGCCACATCCTTCTTGAGTCCTGGCCATTAGAACAACAACTTCAAATCTCAGTACATCTTCGTGCTCCCTGGGTGAATCGAGTACTTTGTATGATGAGCCTCGTACATCAACTCCACCCATAAATTAACCACGTTTGGGACGCACAAACGACTGTCCTTCCTTAGCAGTCAATCTTCAACCATAAATTGGGAATTTGACCAGTACGAAGCCGCCTCCATGATTTGCTTCATGCTGCTATCCAAATCCATAGCCTGCCGAAACCTATCAGCCAGGTCATACTGAACTTCCGTCCAGTTCAAAAGCGCTTCGGCGCAAGTCTGCTTGTCAACGCAAGAGATATCTAACGCCTCCAACTCCCAAATCAAGTACTCGTCAAGAACCGATAACCAGTTGGCTTGCGCAGGAGCCCTGCGACTCAACGCATCTGCAACTGTATTGCCTTTCCCGGGCACATAACGAATTTTGAATGTATAGTCCCCCAGGAACTCCATCCATCTCCGCAGCCTAAAATTCAGATCCTTCTGGTCTAACAGGTATTTCAGGCTCTTGTGCTCGGTATAAATATCGACCTTTATGCCGTACAAATAATGCCTCCACAGCTGTAGAGCAAAAAGCACGGCCGCTAACTCCAAGTCGTGGACCGGATAATTTCTCTCATGCACTTTCAGCTGACGCGAGCCATAAGCTATAACACTTCCATGATGTAGTAGCACGCAGCCCAAACCACTGCCCGAAGCATCGATATAGATCTCAAAGCCTTCGGTCCCACTCGGCGAACTTAGCACTGGCGCCTTGGTCAGCCGACTCTTTAACTCTTCAAATGCTTGTTCGCACTCGCGTGTCCAAACAAACTTCTGATCATTCCTAGTCAATGTCATGAGAGGTAACGCTATCCGCGAGAAGTTCTCTACGAAGCGCCTGTAATAGCCGGCAAGCCCCAGAAAACTCCGGACCTCCACTACCGTGGACAATACAGGCCACTCCCGTATTGCAACTATCTTCGCCGGATCCACCGCAATCCCTTCTCCACTAACTATATGAATAAGGAACGCCACTGAGGATAACCAAAACTCGCATTTGGAGAACTTTGTGTATAGTTTATTCCTCCTAAGAGTCTCCAAAACCAAATGCAGATGCTTGAAGTGATCTTCTTCGCACTGCGAGCAAACCAATATGTCATCAATAAAGACGATCACAAAATGGTCTAAGTACTCTCTGAGCATCCTGTTCATCAGATCCATGAATACTGATGACGCATTAGTCAGCCCGAATGGCATGATCGTAAACTCGAAATGCCCATACCTTGTGCTGAATGTTGTCTTTGGGATATCAATCACCATTATCCTCACCTGATAGTAACCGGACTTAAGATCCAATTTTGAGTACACCGATGACCCGACTAACTGATCAAAAAGATCATCAATCCTTGGGATCGGGTACTTATTCTTCTCTGTTAACTTTTTCAGCTCTCTATAGTCAATACAGAGCTGCAAACTTCCATCCTTCTTCTTAACAAAAAAGGACCGGTGCGCTCCAAGGCGACGAACTTGGACGAACATAGCCCTGTTCCAATTACTCCTCTAGTTGAACCTTTACCTCCGCCATCTCCTTAGGCACCAACCTATAAGGAGAGCGTGACACATGTTTGGCACATGGCACTAACTCAATTGCTAAATCTATCTCCCGCTGAGGTGGGGCTCCGGGAAGATTGTCCGGGAACACGTCAGGGTACTCGTACACTACTGGGATACTACCCAAAGTGGGCTTAGGCTTTACAGCCTCCACTAACGTGAAGAATAGCTCTGCATAAGCACGGACTGCCTTGACCACCTAAAGAGCAGTCATTAAAATCTTGCTCGACCGCTTCAATCCTTCAAACATTGTCTCCCGCCAAACACCCAGCTTGACTTCCTTACGGTGGCAATCTATGTATGTCTTCTGCTCTAAAAGCCCGTACATACCGAAAATGACGTCTAACTCCACTAGCGGCAGTAACGACGTTAGTAAGTCGAACTCCTGAATTCCAACACGAATATTTACGGCATATACTCTGTCTGCATGCATAGAACACCCATTCGGCAGCAACACATCCAATTTGTCCTTCGCCATCAAATAAGGGACTCCGATGCACGATATGAAACATTCGGACAAAAAGGAGTGCGAAGCTCCCGTATCGAAGAGTGCTCTCGCCGGATTATCACAAATCAAAACAAAGCCTATACAAATAGTAATAAGCTAACAAGCACAAGGTAACAGTATTTAAAGCAAAATTGCTATAAATTTAAGCCGTACCCACCACTAAATCCGCTTTATTGATGGACTCCTCCTGGCCAAGATTGTAGACTCTTGGTTGAGTCAGAGCATAATGGGATGCGGTTAACTATACCGTCTTGCCCTTTTCCCTTGTAAGTTGCTCCCTGCTTGCTCTCGGACTTCGGACGTCCGCTCCAACAATTACGGGCAAAATGCCCTGGCTTCCCACAAGTAAAGCAAGCACCCGGTGCACGACCTGTAGTCGCCCCCGAAGCACCAGAAGAAGGGGCTGGACCCGAAGCCCTAGCCTTTTTATTCCACCTATGGTAACCAGACTTTAAAGTCGGAACGTTGAACTCTAACTTATTAGCACCAGAGTCTTCAACTGCTCCTGACATAGCTTTCTTTGTCGTCTGAGCACCCTCCCGACAATCTCGGGAAAAGTGCCCATTCTTGCCACAAGTATGATAAGTATAAGTAGCTTTGCGAGTAAATACTTTAGCCTTCTTTCTCAGCGTGCTACGGTAGGAAACCCTTATAGGATCTGCAGGGTTCAGTACCCTACTAACTGGTATTTGGTGAGTTTTCCCAAACTCTATTTCCAAAGATCTGGCCGACTCCACCAAAGCTCGGAATCCCAATAACTTTGGTCCTAGCAGTAGGATTCGCAACTCGCTACGCAAACCATTATAAAATCTATTGACTATAGATTGCTCGCTTTCCAACTCAAAGACTGGGTAGCGTCTTATCATAAGGAAAGCCTACAAATATTTGCCGACTGAGTGCACTTCCTGCAATAAAAGCATGATCACATGCTGCCCCAATGGTCCTCTAAATGCCATTTGCTCCATCACACCACCCAGTGTCGAGGCCACCTCAGGGAAAGAGGGTTGCACAATCCTTCCATGTTATGAATTTGTCACCGCGAACACCGCCTAAACTACCCTTCTTATTGTTTAAATAGAAGGAGGGGTCTCATGCACGTCATTGGATATAGTACTTTTCTCAGAAAGTGTGCGTTCAGACTGGCCTGCGCCACTCCCGGACACCTATTGTGGTACAAAACACCATTAAGTGACCGAACAAAATTACAAAAGGAAATTACAGGAACATGCAGGTTCCTCAAACATGTGTATTTTCATTCCTAAGTGGACATTCATGGTTTCTTTTCATGTTATAACGATGACGCACACACATGTGCTCACCACCCCTTAAAGTGAATTTATCCACGAATTCATTTAAGCCTGACCGAAACTGGTAGTCTGATACCAAATTGTAACACCCCTATCCATCACATAGCATATAGCAATAGGTACGGTCAGGGCCCGACGTAATTTTCCACAGACATATCGAAGGGTTACTCATTGAAACCATTCAACCAATACACATGCCCTACACAGAGAATCTAGCGGAAGCAATTATTAAGATGTGAAAGCAAGAACCCAGCCACAAGCACGAATATCCACTAACATAACCCAGTAGGAATGAACTACAAAATACACAAAAGTACTGGCCTTATGGCCTTACAATAGTTCACCAAATTTAAATAGTGTCTTACAAACTTCGGCTCGCAGGCCGACCACATATGATTTAAACAAGAAAACAAACAAGGTCTTCGAGGGCTGGCTCAGCAACTTGGGCTTTTGCCTGTTATTTTCTGCTCAGCTCCACAACACCTGCAAGCACAATTCACCGCAGCAGTGGCAAACAAGAATAACGGTCCGCTAAAGCCCACCAAATTATAACGATTCTGCCCCCAAACTCGGGGCAGCAAAGCTCCTTCCATGCACTTGTTAGCGTACAAGCAATATAGTTAATAAACACACCGTCATAGGTGAAGGCTCAGACGGCCAAACACCCCATGCCCTAAAGGCACTAACTCGGTGAACCCGATCAAAACCGCGGTCTCACCAACCTCCCTTGGACAGCAAATCTCGTGAGCATTTAGTCTTTCCGACCTAAGCCTAAGACTCGCACGACTATGCTAGTAGCCAGTCCATTTTTCAGGTATCTGTCACCAAACCATATTTCTCGGGTCTGGTTCCACAAGCCCATTGCTCACGCTGCACTGTCAAACTTAAGACAAGCATGCGGGTCAAACTTCTCTGGATCCCAAATTCGATCATACAATCATATAACCCAATTATGTTCAAAGCTAGCTCCCAGGCCGCTAAGATGGCAGAAATGTGTTTCCACCAAGTTTTTCTGGTGCGCCTTGGGGTTAATCCTCAAGGATCCCTACTATAATCTACCACGTAGAAACACGAAAACAACCAAAGGCACATAGTCTTCTCCAACTAAACATGCATAATATGTAAGACCCCTTTTTTCTGTTTAAACACCGGGGTCTTAGCCCAGAACTACCGCTTTGTGGTGGCACCGACTCACGGAAAGGCCGCCACTACAAAACGCATATTCTACCGGCCCTTTTCGATCGCAGAACAGTAGCATAAAGAAGTAAAAGCAAGTCCACATAACCATATGTATATAAATAAATCTCCACGAAGGGAGTGTCCACAATAATAATATATCAGAGTACAAAAGGAGGGCTTGTGCCCAGTACATCATATCCTCACTACAAGTCACTCGCGGAAGCAAAACTGAAACTAAGCGACACTGTAACTGTCACCAAACTGAGAGCACCCAAGCTAAACTGGCCCTTCTCCACTGACTCCGTACTCTGTTGGTGCTGCATCCCTGGGTGCTTTTTCCTTTTTGGCCTGCCGTCGCCGCCTCGCAATCCACGTCTACGTCTACATCTTCGGCCTCCTGGCTACTGAGCTGGTGGGTTCCCACCCATCAAGGGGCATTTAACCCGTGTGTGTCCCAGCTGGTGACAAAGGTAACACGGTCGCGGGGTCAACTTTGTCAGAAACTGCAACACCCGTGACCCTTCCATATGGTACACTTAAAATGTAGTGGTTCGAAAACCGTTAGTCATAAAGACTAAGCCCTATCATCCCCTACCCCTTCCCCCATGGCTCCTAGGTACTGAGCGGAGAGGAAGAAAGGGAAGGATATGAAGGTGGAGAGTAAGTCAAAAGCAGGTGACAGCGGACCTATGCTAGCAATTCCATAGTAAACATGATAGAAGCAGAAAGTAGGAACTGTAACCTTAACTTATGCGCGGAAGCGCATAAGCCAAGGGATCTTTTGAAGGGCTCCCATTGTATAAAGTGTCCCATACCACTTATACGTTGGGGTGTCGGTTATCAAACAGCAAGGAGCAGCAAGTAAGTAAAAGCACAAGAAATATAACCATTGATTTATAGGGATTACCCCTATAGACCAAGGGGTCGTTTTGCAGGGCCTATCGTATAAAACGTCCCATACCATCTTATACGATAGGTGGCAATGTTTATGCTATGACACGCAAATATGTTATGAAATGCACAAGCAAGTGCAACACACCCACCAACACTATGCGCACAGACCTTCAGTTCCCCCTATTCGGGCGGCTAGCTTCACCCCCAGGAACCTCCGTTGTGGCAAACGGAGACAGTGGGTCGGGCCCCCCACTCCTAGGCGGGTAACCACACAACCAGGCCTAGCCCTTTCGTACGCCCCTAGAAGAACACAACCTAGAGTATCTGTGTACTAGTGCTGGTTGTACCCACCAGGCTTTCTTTGGCTAAGTGTCCCACACCGCCGAGTCAACGTACCGCTGTCGGTGTGATCGATCGCCAGTACCGATGACCCACCACTTTTATGCACATGCAATCATGACAATTATATTTGTACAAGTTCTCATGTTACCGAGCCTCCAGCTCTCTAGGCTACCAAGCATGTACCAAGTCCCCGAGCATCCAGCTCCCCGGACTTCCCAATCACAAACCAGACCACTATCATTACTAGTAGGCCCTTAGACCACGGACCTACTCTACCCATTCCATGCCAATTCTTCTTCCTAAGTGTACAAGTGTAGGTGTGAGGTAGAACTATTATTAGGGTTACTCTTGATCATTTTATTCCTAAGAGTTAAGGTTAACCTTGGACTTCCCGAGGTTTACCCGGTGAAGGGCTCGCAGCGGTACTAGGAGCTATGATGGGGTGAATCCCAAAGCTCCCTTTCCAAGGCACTTATTATAATTGATTGGTTCCCTTAACCCATTCCCTTCTCACATTACAGTGGGCTAATCTTAGGGTGACTTTGACTCTTCCTCTTCTCGGGGAGGACGATCTTCCGTCGAACCCGAACACTACTTATCGCTAGTCAATCTCACACCCTACCCATCCTGACTTCCAATAATGAACTTGATTTAACTCACCCTATCCAAACCAGCAAACTATCAAAATTCCATCTCCCAAGTTCATTACCCACTCTAGTTCAGCTTCTGCAGTTTTTACTAAATGCAGATCATCCTAAGCTTTATGAGGTATGCAAGGGGTGGTACTCCCTACTGTCTTCCGAATCCCATAAAATATTTATTGGAGGTCTACCATGACCTAATTAGTCTAAATCACGAAAATAATAATTTTCGTATTTATCGGGCATTTAATTTATTTATTCTAAGATTCCAAATGCCCTAGTATGAACATGAAATCAGTAAAAATCCTATAAGTCATTTAAACAGTAATTCCAAATTTTGAGAAATTTCAGAGGTGTTTAGGCCTACATTTCCTAATTTACCATTTTAGGCCACTTTTACTATATTATGAAGGAAGTATTGTAAATATATATCCAAAAATCCCAAGAAATTTATAGAAGCTTTATAGTGACCTAAAACCATCATAAACCAAGTACCATAATTTTTCTCGAACATTTGAACTCTGAATTTATTTTAATTCAAGATACTAATTCTCCTAACTTAATGAAGGAGGTACTATTTTTAATCATCTAAAATTCCAGAGAAAATTACAGGGTGACTATCATAATTTGAAACACCCTCTTACCAAATTTCATAATTTTCCAAATAGTAATTGGGCCTTAACTGTATTTTTGACTACATATCACAATTAGTACGTTAAAGAAATATGTACCAGAAATAATCAGTTAAAATTTCCAAGAAAAATACAGAAGGTATAACAGGCTATAAGATGGCCTAATCCAATATTTCATAATATTCCAATGAACAGAAATTCCATAATCATCAAGATAAATATCTAGGGCACAATTAGAGTTGTAAATGAAGTAATGTATAAATTAACCCAAAAATCTCAACAAAATTATATCGTGGCTATTTTGACCAGAAAATCCCTTTGCCTAAATTTTACCTGATTTGAAGTTCATTAGATAGCTTAATAATTCAAATTAAGATTGGTGACCTAAACTAGGGTTAGGGTTTTAGGTGGGCTAAAGGTCTCCAAATACCCTAATGTTTTTACCAAAAGACTTTACTAGCCCTATGGTCCTCTCCACCAAATTTCGAGTCAGTCCAAGGTCATTTGACCCCATGACCTTCACAACCCTACAAATCCCCATTAAGGGACCTACCATAGGGTTCTAGAGCTACCCTACACCAAACCACTCCAAACTCCCTTGGAAGGTGTGTCATGCCTTAAAAAGTCAGTGACCAAAATATCAGCCTCTATTGAGGTGATATGGCCACTCAAATACCAAGAGGGTGTTTGATCCTAAATTATCTTATGAGGATCAACCTAGGGTTGGACACAAACCTAATCAAAACATCTCCAAATGAGATGAAATTTTTACCAGAACCTTATGTTACACCCAGGGACCACTCACCAAAATTTGGGAGGGTTTGGAAGTCATTTAGCCATCTAATGAAATTATGCTAGGATTATTACATTTTTCAAAAAACTATAGAAAAAAATTCTCCAAAAATTCTCATTTTTGGATAGCCCTTAGATATAGGTAAGATTAGGCCACACCCCAAATTTCAAGTCATTTTGATGACTAGATTGGAGTGGGAAATTTTTCTAAGGTCAATACAGCCCTATGGATAGGCCTCACCAAAAGGTGTACTGTGGTCCAACCAGGACTCCAAATCGAGTGAAATAAATTTTAAATTAAACTAGACTTCAAGGGCTACATTTTCTATGTTGACCACTTTTATGTTTCAGCCC
The DNA here is from genome assembly GCA_039513925.1 of Platanthera zijinensis. NCBI lineage: Eukaryota > Viridiplantae > Streptophyta > Magnoliopsida > Asparagales > Orchidaceae > Platanthera > Platanthera zijinensis. The sequence goes on from CM077085.1 coordinate 90,213,835, forward strand.
CTACGGGCTATAATTTTTAGTTTTAACCAAGTGTACAGTAAAGGGAATTAATTCCTAACTATACATTATATAATATTATTAAATACTATTGTTCACCATCTTCTTCACCCGAACCCGAACAGCATCAGATAAACAAACGCCTCCTGTAGCTTTTCTAAAGCTATTTCCCGGCCACCCAGCCATCTCCCTGGCCGTCCACCACCTCTGTTGAGGTGTGGGCTACCGTCGGGAGGCGGCACGGCCGCCGGAGAGGTGGTTTCCGGCGAACCCGACCATTATTTATTTTTGAAAAACATGGAAAAACTCACTCAATCTTGCTCCTTTGAGCTCGACATCTCTCCTAAGTAATTTCTAAGATCTATCCATAGAAGAAAGAGTAGAGGAGGACCTTATTCGCAATTTGGAGTCGAGTCGATCGTCGAAATGCTATATGCGCGGCGGTGGCATCGTCAGAATTCTTATACAGCACAGTAGGAGACTCGAAACTTCAGGTAAGGCTGGGAAACTTCATCCTTAAGCCTAAGGGGCCTTTTTAAAGCAGCAAAAAGGATGGAGGGGAAAGGTCTAACGCTTGTGGCCATTAATATTTCTCTTAATAACGTTTCGGTTATGATGTTGGGAAGAGGAAAATGTGGAAGATGAAATGGCTGATCCAGGTGGCGATTTTCTATTGGACCTCACTCTCTCATTCTATTAAATAATTAGGGATGGGAACGACCCATAAATATTCCTGCTGTACATTCCATAATCAGAATTGATTAAGACGTCGGTTACCGAAATTTAAAGTCTGGCTGACGTTTCGGCCTTGGTCACGGGCGTGACACATAAGTCACGGGCGTGACAGGCCCGAATGGCAAACTCTGGGATCGACGATCGTCGAACCGAGATCATCGATCGTCGAAGGGTGGTCACGCCCTAGGTCACGGGCGTGACACATGGGTCACGGGCGTGACAGGCCCGGGTGACCAAATTCTGGGTTCGACGACCGTCGAACTGAGGTCGACGATCGTCGAAGGGTGGTCATGCCCTAGGTCACGGGCGTGACACATAGGTCACGGGCGTGACAGGGTCATGAGGAAAATTCTGCGCTCGGCGATCGTCTCGCTGAGATCGACGGTCGCCGAAGGGGGGGTCACGCCCTTGGTCACGGGCGTGACGCCTGGGTCACGGGCGTGACAGGCCCGGGTTGCAAGTTCGACGATCGTCTCACGAAGATCGACGATCGTCGAAGGAGTAACGCCCTAGGTCACGGGCGTGACACGTTGGTCACGGGCGTGACAGGCCCGGGTTTCAAATTTGACAATCGTCTCACGGAGATCGACGATCGTCGAAGGAGTCACGCACTATGTCACGAGCGTGACACATAGGTCACGAGCGTGACAGGCCCGGGTTTCAAATTCGACGATCATCTCACGGAGATCGACGATCGTCGAAGGAGTCATGCCCTATGTCACGGGCGTGACACATAGGTCCCGGGCGTGACAAACCCGTATCCCGAACTGTCGGTCGTTGTACTTCAATTCTTGGGCTTCTAGGGTTCTGTTAAGACAAAACCATTCCCAGGGGTCTAGCCGGAAATGGGATGTTACATAGTAAAACATCACCGATCCAGACCAACTTGTCTGGGTAAGCTTCACACACCATGCCAATGTCCGTTTATCGATTTCGGACTCTAAATGCAAACAAGGGGGACTTTACATATCTAACCCAAGGAACACCTCAAACTCGTCGCACACTCGAGGGAGCGGGTTTTCCATATGCAAAAGAAGAAGAGCTTCACATGCTCAAGTAGTGAATAATTACCCTAGCATTCCTCTTCGGTGCCATGGAAATCTACACAGATGAAAAGCACCGCGATGATCTCGCCTCTGTAGATCTGGACTCAGTTTGCGATTTGGCGCTCCGAATCTCCTCCGGTGACCGGATCTTTCTTCCTTCTTCCTCCTTGTTCTCCCTTCTCACTAGAACTTAAAAAGTGAGTGGCCAATGAAAATTGAGGGTTTAAACCTCCAATCCTGGCCTTAACCCTAGGATGGAGAGGCCTGAACCGTTAGATCCCAAAATAAGGAAACAAACGGCCACGATTTGACCTGAAAATAAACTTCCGGGGCCGAACACGGCTTGCGACACGCCTGTGTCCAAGGCCGTGTAACTCATTCACTGTCATTCAGGAAAATCCTGACCATGACACGGCTTGGAACACGCATGTGTCCTATGTGACACGCCCATTTCACGGGCCGTGTGCCTAAAATGACACGGGACCAAACACGTCTCGAGCATGACACGGCCATGTGACACGCTCGTGTCAAATGTCATATGTTAGACACGCCATGGGACATGCCCATGTCCCAGGCTGTGTAACTCCCTCAGCACAAACCAACAAACTGCCCAAGCAGGACACGACCACTAACATGCCCGTGTGTCAGGCCGTGTGCCCTCACTCAATGCTCGTTGAGTGAAAATCATTGAGTGCTCAGCGAGGCATCGAACACGCGCCTGATAAGTCCCTGGTACATGCCCGTGTCCCAGGTCGTGTGACCTTTACCAAGGCCCAAACACGCCTAAAACGCCGCTCGTTCCTCTTTTGATTTTCAGGGCATTACAATAATCAATGTTTAAGAGTAACCTGTATAACTAGGATTACACTTACACTCACACTCCCTAGTGTTGTTGGATTTAGGTTGGGTCTCACGAGCAGTAGGCTCAGTGGTTTTAGTGATGGGAAGGTTAGCCTAGCGAGCCGATGGATCGGTAGATAATTGTGACGGATGGGATAGTCTGGGGAGCTTTGGATCTGTGGGAAAAATAAAGTAATATTGCATGTGCATAAGATAAAAGGTGGTGGGTCTTCGATATTGGAGATTCATCACATCGACACCAATACGTTGACTCGGCAAGTGTTGTTTAGCACTTGGCCAAATAAAGTCCAGTGCACAGCCGACAAGAGTACGTAGGAGCTCCGCTTAGTGCACCAGAATTGAGGCGTACGATAGGTCTGACTGGTAGTGTTGATACCGGTTTAGAGATGGCCGAGGCCCAACCCACCACTTCTGTTTGCCACTACGGAGTTATCCTGGGAGGTTAGGCTCCAGAAAGGGGGAACTAAAGGTCTGTGTGCACATAGTCGAGTATGTGTGTTGCACTTGCATGTTCACAACATAGCATACTTGCATGACATAACAACATCATTGCATATAACCCTTGACACCTTTTGTATAAATTGGTATGGGATACTTTATACAATAGGCCTTGCAAAACGACCCCTAGGTCTATAGGTTTGTATGGGTATTCCTATAGGTCATGGTTACTTACTTATTTTACCTTCTCCTTCTTTACTTGATCACCTGTTATTGTGTATATTTATGCTTCTTACATTTTACTGCTTACATATATTTGCTCTGTTTATGAACTCATGATAAAATAGTTCCGCCACCACCTACTTATCTTTGTTACTCTCCACCTTCATTACCTTCCCTTTCCTTCTCCCCACTCGGTGTCTAGGAGCCATGGGGGAGGGTGGGGGATGATAGGACTTATTCTTTTATACTAAAAGTCATTGACCAAATCATTTTAGGGGATCATGGAGCCGAACAAGGAGTTGCAGCCCCAGAGGTCGGTGCGCTTGGAGATAGTACAGTCTTGTACTGAAGTTCAGGCAGCAGGGACTGTGAGTCCCGATCCTTAGTAGATATTATAGATTTGCTTACATGTATAAGTGATTTGTAGTGATAATTTTGATGTATCGGGCAGGAGCCCTCTTTTGTACATTGCTTTACATTTTTTTGTGGACTCTCCCTTCATGGAGAATTATTTGCATATATGTGATTCTAATGGACTAGTTTGAGTATCAATTTACTCATATACTTTTATACGTTTACTCTTCTCTTCTACGATCGGTATGGTCGGTAGGATCGGCGTTTTGTAGTGACGATCTTCCCTAGTGTGTTGGTGTCACCGCAAAGCGGTGGTTCTGGGCATAAGACCCCAGTGGTTTAAAAGAAAAAAAAATTTTGGGTCTTAAAAACTGGTATCAGAGAAAACCTCGATCGAAAGAGTAAAAGTCAACTAACCCTGGGTCACCCCCGCTCGAGTTTAGTTTGGGGACAAACTAAGCAGCGGAACCGTGGTGTGCCCATATGGGGGATCACATGTAAATGTCCACTTTTAACTAGGTTCGGGACACATTTCTCACAATTGGCCTTTGTTATGCATCCCCCGACACATTTTACACTCCAGGGCAGAGCTCAGCAAACTCTGAATATTGCACCACCTCCCCAGGCTCCCAATCTGTTTCTATAGTCGGAGATGGGGCAAACTCTAACGACCATTCTGGAGGTCTTCAGGGCCCAGCAGGCTCTGGCTCCGCAGCCGAACCTAGGGGCCAATTTGTTGAGCATCTTCCAAGGACTCTCTCCCCCATCTTACATTGGGACGGAGACGGTCGTAAGGACAGAAGAGTGGATGGATATCATGTTCAAGATGTTGAATGGGATACAGTGCATGTGGGAGGAGAGGGTACCTCTGGTGGTCTCCTGCTTGGAGTCTTATGCCAGGAGATGGTGGAAGACACTTCTGGATATGATATTTGTAGATTGGGAGGTTGCTAACGTTACATGGGAGGAGTTCAGGGCCGCACTGTTGGAGCACTTTGTCCCACACTCGGCAAGAGACGAGCTGGAAGACAGGTTCCTGCAGCTGAGGCAGGGCAATAGAGTGGTGGTGGCGTACCACCGGGAGTTCAATCACTTAGCCTAATTTACAACGTCCTATCAGCTGGACGAAGCAGGGTATACCAAGAGGTTCTATAAGGTCCTTTTAGAGTACTTAAGAGAGGCTCTTTTGTTTGTATCAGACGGGCCTATACCTCGGATTCTGGAGATGGCAAAGAGGTTAGAGGCTGATTGGCACATGACTCAAGGCCGGAAGACTCCAACTGAGGATTAGGGTCGGGAAGGTAGGAATGATAAGCAGTGGGCCGCTTTACTGATAAGAGAAGGGCAGAGGACCAACCCCGCCAAGAGGTGAGATAGGAGTCGAGGGTGCCAGTGGTATTGGCCCCTCAATCCCTTCAGATACGGGAGATGTAGAGGCTCGGGGGTATGGCACTTTCCCCGCCCGAGTGCTACAACTGTCATTATGTAGGGCATATTCAAAGAAACTACCCCATGAGAGGGGCACCTCTACCGGCACCACAGGCTACCCCGCCCGCTCAGTAGTTTGTAGGCCGAGGCCGTGGAAGAGGACGTGGTTTCCAAGGTGGATATCGAAGGCAAGAGAGTGAGCAGATGTATGCTCTAGACTTGGATCCACCTCGGGACCCGGGCAGGGTGATTGCAGCTATGTTGTTAATTTATTGTTGTTATTTACTTTTGGAATTTTTGAAACACAAACAATAGTAGCATACAAGGAAAAAAATCCTTAGGTTCAGTTACCTAACCATATCTAAATAAACAGGAATAGTCATGGTGTGAAACAACCTGCCCACACCTTAGTGGATACGGGGGCGTCACACAATTTTGTCTCTGAGGAGTTTAAAAAGGGACTAGAAGGAGTCAGACATTATTCAGGAGTCGCCAGGAGGGTGCATCTCCCCAATGGGATGGAGGTCTTAGCTACTGCTAAGTGCCTCCTAAGGGTGACTATTGATGGACTGACACTCGAGGCCCCGACTACGGTCTTGAGGATGTCGGACTTTGACTTGGTTCTGGGCATGACATGGCTTACTTGGAACCATGCCCAGGTAGATTGCCTGACAAAGAAGTTTGTACTGAGTTATGACGGCACCTTCGCGACCTTCGAAGGTATTACTCTCGTCTCCCGTAGGATGTTATTATCTATTCAGGCCATCAAGCCCCACATGCAGGGAGATGAGGTCTATTAGGTGTTCTTCAAGATGGTTGAGGCCAAGACGACGGTTGCCGATATATCGGTGGTGTGGGATTTTGCGGATGTGTTCCCAGAGAAGATACCGCATCGAGAGTAGGATTTTCAGATCCAATTGGTGTCGGGAGATAAGTAAGTGTCTAGGGCTCCCTATCGAATGGCTCCAAAGGAGCTGGTTGAGTTCAGGAGTCAGCTGAAGGAGCTGGTGAATGTTGGATTCGTTAGGCCAAGTTCCTCGCCTTGGGGAGCTTCGGTCTTGTTCATAAATAAGAAAGATGGGACCCTCAGGTTATGCATCGATTATCGTGTACTAAACCGATTGACAGTCTGGAACACTTATCCACTGCCAAGGATCGACGAGTTATTTGATCAGCTAGAGGGATCATATTGGTTCTCGAAGCTGGATATGAGGTCGGGATACTATCAGTTCAGATTCAGGAAGAAGACATCCTGAAGACGGAATTTATAAGCAGATATGGCCTCTACGAGTTTATCGTGATGCCCTTTTGCTCACGAATGCTCCATCGGCATTCATTATCTTGATGAACCGGGTGTTCGTGCCATTCCTCGACAGGTTTGTCATTTTGTTCATAGATGACATCCTTATTTATTCGAGGATGAAGGAAGAGCATGCAAAACATCTGTCCTTGACTCTAGAGAAGCTCAGGGAGCATCAGTTGTATAACAAGTTCCGCAAATGCCAGTTTTTGCTGATGGAGGTGGCCTTTTAAGTCCACATTATCAGTGGAGTGGGATTGGCGGTGGATCCCGCAAAGATTCAGGCAGTGCGAGACTAGCCTCAGTTGAAGACGACCACGGATGTCCGAAGTTTTCTGGGATTGGCTGGGTACTATCGGAAGTTTGTGCAGGGATTCTCTCAGATAGCCCTTCCACTCACTTCCTTGATGAAGAAGGACACTTTATTCATTTATACGTTGTAGTGTGAGACGGACTTCTAGGAGTTGAAGGGTCGGCTCATGTCGACCCCTATCCTCGCTCTTCCTTCTTGGAAGGAGGGCTTCCAGGTGTACACTGATGCGTCATTTCAGGGGATGGGCATTATACTAATACAGCATGGACATTTGATTGCATATGCCTCCCGATAGCTTAAGAAGCACGAGCAGAACTACCCTGTGCATGACTTAGAGATGGGAGCAGTCGTGTTTGCTCTAAATATTTGGCGGCATTACCTTTATGTGTGCGCTACGAAATATTATTGGATAATAAGAATCTGAAATATGTCGATATGCAGAAGGAGTTGAACATCCGCCAGAGATGATGGGTGGAATTTCTATCTGATTATGAGTACATGATACACTATCACCCAGGGAAGGCGAATATGGTGGCAGACGCACTAAGCCGGAGGGCTACCACTCTGGGAGCAGAACCCCAGTTTATGTCTATGGAGCCGATATGGATGATGGAGGATATGCAGATTACCTTTGTGTCCTCGGACAACTTAAAGCTTTATGAGGAGTATCTGGCCACGATGAGCACTACCAATGATATTCGAGATCGCATCAGGGCTGAGAAGAGGAGGGATGACAAGCTGGAGCAAGTATTCAGGACCTTGGAGGCAGAAACAGCCGGGGAGTATATAGAGAGAGATTGGTTGATATGTTTTAGAGGATGGGTGTACATACCGGCTGGGGGCAGGATTCGGGAGGACATTATGACTGGGGCTCACTACAATAGGTACTCGGTCCACCCGAGAATCACCAAGATAAAGGCCGACCTGAAGAGGACGATGTACTGGCATGGCATGAAGAGGGACATCACATTCTTTGTGTCCCATTGCGAGGCTTGTCTGTTAATGAAGGTCGAGTGTAAGAGTCCAGCCGGATTATTGCAGCCACTTCCGGTGCCGGAGTGGAAGTTCGACGATATCGCCATGGATTTCATACATGGTCATCCTCGGTCACCTGTGGGGAATGACTTGATATGGATGATCATCGATCGATTGAAGAAGGTGGCAAGATTTCTACCGATCAGGAAAGACGCTCTGGTGGGTGACTTGGTATGGAAGTTTGTGAGGCATTTCATCCAATACCATGGAGTGTCGAGGACGATAGTGTCCGATCATGATGGATGATTTATGTCTAAGGAATGGAGGTCGGTCCAGGCTTATTTGGGGACCCAGTATACATTTAGTACCGCCTTCAACCCTCAGACGGATGGACAGATAGAGCGCACTAATCATAAACTGTAGGATTTGTTGTGTCTTTGCATACTGGACCGCGGAGAGCCATAGGAGAGGCAGCTACCATTGATCGAATTCTCATACAATAACAGCCACCAGTCCAGCATCGGCATGGCCCCTTATGAGTCATTATACGAGTGGGGATGTAGGACTCCTTTATCTTGGATCAAGGTTGAGGATCTTAAGGCACTTGTCTTGGAGTTTGTAGAGGATACGGATGCTCAGGTGAGGTTGATTCGAGACAGGATGTTGGAGGCCCAGAGTAGACATGCCAAGTATTATGATGCTCAGCATCATCAGGTAGAGTATTAGGTAGGAAACCGGGTGTTTATGAAGATACGATTTATGCATGGAGTCTCGCGGGTGCGTGGTCGAAAGAAGCTCAGTTCGAGATACATGAGGCCTTATAGGATCCTTGAACGGATCGGTCCCTTGGCTTACAGACTGGAGCTGCCGCCAGAGCTAGATGGTTTGCACGATGTTTTCCACGTCTCCTCCCTCAGGAGAGCTCTACTTCAGGCGGAAAAGCAGATTACGAATACAGATGGTCCTATAGCATCTTATCGATCAGTGCACCTGGAGCCGATCCTGATAGATGATACTAGGATGCGAGTCTTACAATGCAAGAAGGTTCCGCTAGTCAAGGTCTTGCAGAGGAATCATGGACAATAGGTGTATACGTGGGAGCCACATAAATTGATGCATCAAAGGTATACGGAAATTTTCACGTCAGGTATTCCCGTTAACCTCTCGGGATGTTACATTTTATTTATCATTCTTGAAACCCAGTAGGCCTAACTTGAATTTTAGAGGATGAAATTTTTGTTTTTATATATTAGGATTTGTAACATCCCTCAGACTTCTAGACCCTTAGGATGGTTTGTCATGGCTGGGTCAAGAAAAAACCCTAGGAAGCACTAAAGGGTCTGAAGACATCCAATGTAACACCCCAAAAAGTAGAGGCCAACAGGACCGAATGGGATGAATAGCAGAGCTCGGTGAAATCGCCGAGCAGAGCTCGGCGAAATATAATAGTTGAGCGGAGTTTGACGAATATAATAGCCATGGAGGTTCGCCGAGATGAGCTGAGCAGAGTTTGACGAATGTAATAGCCATGGAGGCTCCATAATTCCCACTTTTATGGGGTTTTATTCCTCTGAGGGAGAGGAGGAGTTTTTGGAGGTGGCTAGCCATTAATTTATTTCAGCCCCCTTAATTTGGTTGAAACCGAAGGGGTGGAGTTAATGGCCATTAATGGAGTTTAATGACATTTGGGAGTTACAAGCCTCCTCTCCCAAATTTCCTCTTAAAGACCTTCACCAGAGCAAGGGCAAGCATTTCCCCCGATTACTTTTCAATTTCGTTAAGGTTGGTGTAGAAGTTGCAAATGAGCCAGAAGCTCGGTGGCCGAAATAGCGAGGAGGCAAAGCGTACGTCTTCAGGCCGCAAATCAGGTCCTCCTCTACTCCTTCATAGGTTAGATCTTAGGAATACTTAAATAAGATAATCGGGCTCAATTGAGCTCGATCCAGTGGAATTTTTCCACTGGTTTTCCGTGAAAACCAAAGTGTCGCGTTCGCCGGATTCCGCCGTCTCTGGCGGCCAAACCACCTCCGCCTGATAGCCCTCACCTCAACAGAGGTGTTGGTGGCGGTGGTTGGCCAGGGAGGTGGTTGGGTGGCTAGAAAATTGACTTTGAAGTTCTCCAGGTCGGGTTAATCACAGCCTTCGGCTGGAGGAAGAAGAAAGACAAGAGTCACACGATCACACTTTAAGATTCGTGCCATTAATTCAATTTATTTAATTTTCTATCACTATTTTTGGGCTGTTTTAAACTAATTATTAAAAATACCTAGGGGTGTATTCAGAAAAAATGGTCAATATGAAAATTGTAGTTCTATGGATCGAGTTTAATTTAAAATTAGTTTGAACCAATTTGGAGTTCAGTTCATAGCGCAGCACTTTGTTTGGTGAGGTCTATACATAGGCTTGTTTAGAGATTGTTTTCAGAGTCCTTAACAATCCAGCCATTCAAATTACTTGAGATTTTGGCTGGGATTCACTCTTACATATACCTATAATATATCCATAAATTGAAATTTTTGGAAAATATTTTCCTAATGTTTTTGTAGAAATTTAATAATCCATGTATGAATTATTTAAGGGGTCTAATGACCTCTAAACCCACCAAAATTTTGGTGTATGACTCTTAGTGTCATGACATGACTATGATAAAAATATCAACCCAATTGGGTTAGATTTGAATAGGTTTTGGTTAGACCAAAGTATAGACCTTTAAGGGTTAATTAGGGCCAGAGTGAGCTTGGGGCATGGAGGGACCAATTCTCACCCAAAGGGGTTGGAACTTTGGCCAGAGCCCCATGGTTAGTTTAAACATCCTAACATGGAGTTTTGGGTGGATTAGGGTGGACTTGACCTAGAACCCTAGTTCAAACCCTAAGTTTGAACTTAGGGGGTTTGTGAAGGACATGGAGTGATATGTCCTTGTATGGACTTGGTGTTTAGTCCACGTGTTCTTAGGGTGGTTAAATGCCCTAGGAAGGAATTTGGTGACATTTAGACTTAGGCACACTACTTAAACCAATTAGGGATAGTTTAGGCCTATACCACTTATGAAAATATAGGAGGGTCATATGACCATGGATTTTCATGAGATTTTGGTAGAAGTAATTTTATTGTGCTATTGATTCTAGAAATTTATTATAGGATGTTTAGAAAATAGTAGCTCATACTTGTAGGTATTTTATGCACCTTGCCCTTTTTGATAATTTTGAAGTAACCATGGTTAGATTAACTTAGAATGATATGAAACTCTGACAAGGTCAATTAAATACCATTTAGAGGCACTAGTAAATTATTTGGATCATTTGGGCCTTCCCTCTTAGTACTTCATGTGTAAAGAAAACTAGTCCACCATATTTTGATAAATAGATAATAAATAGTACGTATACCTTGCTGTAAAATTGTGTTACTTGGCCAGAGAAATTTTTAAAGCATTATGAAGTATAAAAAATTTTCACAGGTCATTTGGATGAGTATATAAGAATGTTTCTTCACAAAGTGCACTTGAAAGGAATTATTTGAAGTATTTTTATATATGTCTCACTGACCTTGGAATTGTATGAAACATGGTCAGTAGTGTTTTATGATCATTATAAGTCACTGGTAATTTTTAAATAATTTTTGAACATTGATTTATGGTACTCCCATCATTATCTAAAATTATTTGAATTAACTTAAATTTATTATTACAAGATTATTACATTTATAATAGTTTATGAAATTTGGAATTCACTGATATTTTGCTATCATATATTGTTCCTTATTTTTGGGTGGGCAAAACTTAAGGAAACAAGTACGTCATGTTCAAAATTACCATGGCCTAACTTTTGGGAAAATCTAATAAATGGTAAATTAATTAAGAAAATTACAAGTTTCTGGATTAAGGCTAAATGTGTCATGATAGACCCCCAATAATTATATTAGGGCATTTGGATGAAAATTTGGATTATCTCTTATTATGTACATCATATAGCTTAGGTTGGTCTGCATTTAGTAAAACTGCGAAAATTGTAATAACTTGGGATATGGACATAGGGAGTTGGGGAGTAATGTGTGCTGATTTGGTAAGATGAAAAAGTGAGTTTCATTAAGAGTCATGATGAGGGGAATGTTGGGTTGGCTAGTATTAGGTGGTGCCCGGGACCGACAAAAGGTCGTCTTTCCTATGGAGAGAAAGAGAGTTAAAATACATTAGGGTTAGATACAGTATAATATTAAATGGGATCGGGAATTGGGTAATAACCAATAATAGTAAGTGCCTTGCGAAAGGGAACTATGGGTTTCAGCTACCACCATAGTTCCTAGTGCCCTTTGAGAACCCTTCATCGGGTATGCCTGGGGAAGTCCTAGGCTAACCTAAAGCGTAAGAATATTCAATGTTTAAGAGTAACTAGTATAACTAGGATTAAACTTACACTCACACTTTCCGTATTGTGGGAGTAGGTTGGGTCTCACGAGCGGTAGGCTTGGTGGTTTTAGTGATAGGCAGGTTAGCCCGGCGAGCCGATAGCTCGGTAGATAATTGTGACAGACGGGATAGTTTGGGGAGCTTTGGATTGGTGGGAAAAATAAAGTAATATTACATGTGCATAAGATAAAAGGTTGTCGGTCTTCGGTATTGGAGAGTCATCACACCGACACCAATACGTTGACTCGGCAAGTGTGGTTTAGCACTTGTCCAAAAAAAATTCAGTGCACAGCCAGCAAGAGTACGCAGGAGCTTCGCTTAGTGTACCTGTAACGCCCCAAAACTCAAAAGAGGGACAGACTGCATTTGAAGCCAAGTTTGGGGCATGGCAAGGGTCACACGGCCTTGGACACGTGCCTATCCAGGGTCGTGTCCTTCTCGAGCTATTATCTGGGATGTATCAAGTAAGTTACACGTCCTGGGACACGGGCGTGTACTAGGGCATGTCTGGCACATGGCCTGTGACACGGGCGTGTCACATGGCCGTGTCCTCTTTGGGATGTTTTGGACCTGTGTCGATTGAGCAACACGCCCCGCAACATGAGTGTGTACTGATTGACACGGGCATGTACAGGTTGATACGGGCGTATCCAAGCCCATGTCCTGGTCATAATATGACAGTTTCAACATTGATTGAGGCACACGGACTTGGATACAGGCATGTCACAAGCCGTGTTCGGCCCAGTAAATTGGTTTTTAGTGCGAATCATGGTCGTTGTTTCTTCTATTGGGATCAAAGGGCCCAGGCTGGTCCTTGCGGAGTTAAGTATAGGAATAGGGTTTGAAACCCTCATTCCTCATCAAGCTTTCTCTTTTTAAAGGTTTAGAGAGGGGAGAGCAAGGAAGAAGGAGAAGTTCAACTCCGGCCGCCGGTGGAGCTTCGGAGCCTCGATTCTCGATCTGAGTTCAGATCTACGGTGGAAAGGCCGTTGCGGTGCTTTTCATCCCTCTTGGTCTTCATAGAGCCAAAGAGAACCACAAGGGTAACGATTCTCCTCTTGGACATGTGAAGTCCTCTTCTATTTTGCATAGGAAACCCGCTCTCGCGAGTGTGCGGTGAGTGTGAAGTTTTCCTTTGGGTGGACATGAATAGTCCCCGTTGTTTTGCATGTTGAGTCTGGAATTGAAGTACGGATATAGGCATGTTGTGTGAATCCTACCCAGACAAGTTGGTCTGGATCAGTGATGTTTCATTATGCATGAATGGTTGGAGAAGACTCCGTGCCGATGGATGTTTTCGGTTTTTCTACGTGGTAGATTGCAGTAGAGATCCTTGGGCAAGGATTAACTCCAAGGTGCACCCGGAAATCTGGGCAGAAGCGAAGTTCTTCCATAACGGTGGCATGGGATCCAGCAGAGTACATAACCGGGTTATGTACGATTGTTTGATTGATATGTTGGGACTTAGGGAAACTTTGCCCGCGCCGATGGCTAAATGGCCGTGGCGAGGTGAGCAACGGGCCGGTGGAACCTTACCCACTCCAAGTGGTTCAGTGAAAGTTGGCTTGGAGAACGAGTCTAGGCTTCGGCTGAAAGGACTTTGTTAAGTTTGGAGTGTTCGGGGAGCCTGGTTTTTAACCGTAGCAGTCTAGTTGTTCCAGTAGTCTTGTGGTCTAGTCTGGCGGTCTGGCGAAGAGAAGCAACAGCGGTCTGCCAATGTGTGGCGGTCTGCTTGAAGCCGCAGAGATCTGACCATGGTTATAGTCCGACAACTTGCAGCAGGCGATCAGGCGGTTAGTTTGAGAGACTGCCTCTAGTAGATTGCGGCTTTGAAGTTATTTTTTTTATTTCTTGTATAGTTGGTGGTTTGGTCATGTCAAACCATATAAGCCGCACGGCTTGTATTTAGTCCCACATCGCTTGTTGTAAATCTCTCTCCTCCCCAATTTCTATAAATAAGGGGGCATACCTTTGTAACCTTTAACTTTTGAGCAATAAAATTTGCGGTTTATTTACCTCTTTTGTCCATTTTCTACATGGTATCAGAGGAAACCGATCCTTTGCTTCAAGAAGGTTGCGGTTTTTTGCTCTAATTGCACGGTCTCTTCAACCGGCTTCATCCGGTTTGGGCGGCTTCTTTCTTCTCCCTTCCTTCCCTTGCTAACCCCATTGTATTTTCTCTGTTGCGAGTTTCACCCTTGGTCGTGGTTTCTTACTTGTTGCTGGTGTGTTTTTCGCCTTAACCGGGCGGCCTCGTGCTCTTTTCTCTTCTTGCTGCTTCTTTGGTAGTCTCTTGTCTCTTCTTTGGTGTGAGTCTGAATTTTTGGTCGCGGCTTGTTCCTTGTCGCTGGTGTGTTGACACCTTGACCGTGCGGTCTCCGTCTCCTTCTGCAACCTGTTCTTGATTGTTTTGTCCTTTTTACACCGCGCGGTTTCTTTCTTTCTGTTCGCGCAGTTTGCGCCGTGTTCGCGCGGTCTCTGACACTTCTTTCTTCTTGCACGGTTTGTTTTGCCCTTGGGTCGTAACTTTTCTTATTTTGTTGTTGGTGTGTTGACACCAAGACCGGGCGCCTTGTTTTTTCCTTGAACGCATGCTTCTCCTCTATTCTTTTCTCGCTGGCATTTCTTTACCCGCTGTAGTTTCCGCTCCTTGGTCCGGTTTATTCCGGTTTCTTACTCTCTTCCTGCCCTTTTTTATTCGTGGCTTCTTCTAGCCGCTGGTTTGTGTACCTTTGACCGGGAAATCTCCTTGGTCTCTCTTTCTTCTTCATTGTTTGTGCCGGCTAGTTTCTCCCTTAGCGGTTTATTTACCTACTTTTCGGCTTCTTCTTTCAAAAGACTTCTCTTCTTTCTTCTACTACTCGTGCTCTTGCAGTCTCCTCTGATAATTGGCTTATTGACTTGGGTGCCACTAGTCACATGACTAGCAACTCTCGTTTGTTTTTCTCTTTGCTTGAAACCAACAGGTTATCTCCTGTTGTTGCTGATGGGACCTCTGTGCCTGTACATTGTATTGGCACTGTGCATCTCTTCATCTTTACTATTAGAGGACACTCTTTATGTCCCTACTTTCCCATGCAATTTACTATCTGTTCATGCTCTTTGCAACTAGTTAAGTTGCGCAGTTACTTTTACTGGCACCACTTGTTTTTTCTCGGATTCTATTTCTAAGGCTACAATTGCTACTGGTACTGCTCGTGGTGGCCTGTTTTATCTTGACAATGTTGTTGCTCTTTCTGCTTCTTCCTCAATTCAGTTGTGGCATCATCGTCTTGGTCATCCTTCTTCTCCCCTCATTCATCAACTTCTTCCAGACCTTCCTTTCGACGTTTTTCCTTTGAACTGTGAAGAATGTGAGTTGGGCAAACATCAACACTCTTCTTTCCCAGCTCGAACGGGTCGTGGTTCTTCACGTTCTTTTGAGCTTGTTCACTCTGACATCTAGGGCCCTTCTCCAGTTGCTTCGGTTGGTCGTGGAATCTTGTACTTTGTCACATTTATTGATGATTTCTCCATATGCACTTTGTTGTATCTCTTGAAGGATCGTTCTGAACTATTCTCTGTATTCTCTGCTTTTTATCATGAGATCTTCACACAGTTTAGGGTGCTCATTCAGATTCTTCGTACTGATAATGCTAAAGAGTTTGTGAGTCATCAGTTCTCTTCATTTTGTGTGGACAAGGGTTTTATTCATCAAACAAGTTGTCTGTATACCTTTCAACAGAATGGAATTGCTGAACGCAAGATTCGTCATCTCTTGGATGTTGCTCACAGTCTTTCTTTGCAAATGAATGTCCCCCGGTCTTATTGGGGTCATGCAATTCTTCTTGCTTGCTATCCCATTAACCGTATTTCCTCGTCTGTTATTCAGGGCAAGACTCCTTTTTTAGTCTTATAACCAGAGGCCGAACCATTTTCTTTTACCCTTAAAACCTTTGGCTTTACTGCCTTTGTTCACGTCCCTTCTCCTGGACGGGACAAACTTTCTCCCCGATCAATTAAATGCATATTACTTGGCTATTGCCCTATTGAAAAAGGGTATCAATATTTTGATCCTCTCCTGTGAAAACAGTATGTTTCTGCAGATGTTACCTTCTTTGAAGATACTCCATATTTTTACTCTCCTTCTTCTCCCGTACCTGCCGATACTTCTCCCTCCCTGCCTATTCTCTCGGTACATCCGTCAGAGCCGGTTCTTTCCGCATCTCCTCCGGTTGCTCCTTCTGTTTCTCGGGAGCCTGATGGTTTATCCTTCGAACCATCTGTGCATGTTCCGGTGCCTCTTCTGTCTTCTGCCAGTACCTTACCTCCTCATGTCAGCAGTGACCTTGATCATCCAATTGCCCTGCGAAATGGTGCTCGCTAATGTACACAGCATCTGATTGGTATGGTTGTCTCCTATAATCAGCTTTCCCCAACTGCCAAGCGTTTTGCTCTTGCTATTTATTATACTGCCATTCCGAAAACGTATCAAGAAGCTCTTGCTCTTCCTCAGTGGAAGGCTACTATAGATGAAGAAATGAGCATGTTAACTGAGAGAGGGACTTGGACTCTTGTTCCAAAACCTCTGGGCATTGAAGTGGTTGGATGTCAGTGGGTCTTTGTGGTTAAGTATCTTCCAGATGGCTCTGTTGAACTGTATATGTCCCGGCTTGTTGTCAACGGGTTTACTCAGACATATGGGGTAGATTTCTTCGATACTTTTTCTCCTGTTGCTCGCATCAGCACTATCTGTATTCTCTTCTTTGTGGCTATTAATAGAGACTAGGAAATGTCTCTGTTGGATGTTAAGAATGTCTTCCTTTATGGGGATTTTCAAGAGGTGGTATACACAATCACCTGGATTTGAGGAAGCCTCCTATCAAGCTAAGATGAATTCACTATGTATTTGATGAATTCCTTCAAGTTGTGCATGCAGTTATTCCACGCTAAGTACACACCAATGTCAGGGTGCAGTGGGTCAATATACACGGGTCTGCACGATGTAATCCCTCATTGAGCAGAGCAGTGTGTTGGCCTACGTGTACTCTCTCTATTGGGGTGTACTTAATTTCAAGTACAGGGCTATGATAAAGCAAGAATAGACAAGGAGCAAGGATGGGCCAAAGACCAGCTCACAGGTTGAAAGAGGATAAATCGTCCAAGTGTAAATCGTCGAGAATCACTAAGTGATTCTCGCCGATTCGTCGAGAATCACTTGTGATTCTCGACGAGTCGTCGAGAATCACTAGTTGATTCTCGCCGGTTGAGGCCAGCTGACTCAACGCCGCCAGAAAATTCTCTAAGGCAGAATCGTCGAGAATCACTAAGTGATTCTCGCCGATTCGTTGAGAATGTCTTTGCATTCTTGACAATTCGGCGAGAATCTAATGTGATTCCCGCCGATTCTCCCCGGCCTTTATAACCTGTGATGCCAGAATTCGCCAAGTAGGATTCGGCGAGAATCGCAAGTGATTCTCGCCGATTCGTCGAGAATCACATACGATTCTCGCCGAATTTGACTTGGGCAAATTTCCGACATTTCCTGGACCGGTCCAGGTTTCCAGCGGTATTTCGAAGCGGACTTAGGTCTTTGCTTTGGTGGGGCCCACAACGGTCATCTTTATGACCTAGTGTATAAATACATAAGTATTGGTGAACAGTAGCATATAGAAAAAACGCGAATTCAAAAAGGAGAGCCGCCGTCGAGCCCTAGCTCCACCGATCGTCTCTGCCGCCGATCGTGCAGTGGTCACCGTAGCCGATCTCGATCTCCTCCAGATCCACGGTAATTGAAGCCAAGTCCTGCACAGCGTCTCACGCGTCTAACCAGAGATCTTTAGTCTCTTGATTTGTGATAGGGAAATCCATCCCCGTCCGAATCGATCGAGACGATCGATCCTAGTGTGACCGTTGGAAGACCTTGCCGACTTCGCTAAGAAGATTGAATCTCCAAAGCATCGCTGCTGTTTTCAGTTTCCGCCGCTAACACCGAGAGCCTTACCGCCGCCCGTTGCCGCCGCCGGTCTCGGGGAGATTCTCTCCAAGAAAGATCTAGGGTTGTGGACTTTTCGTTGCCTACAAGAACAAGTAGACTAATGAAAAGGGACACCTAGATCTTCAAGTTGTTTGTATTTCTTATACACTCTGATTTCGTTTTCATTGTAAAGGAACATTTGGTTCCTATTTGTAGGGTTGGGTGCAACCCGTATTGTGGGAGTGTTAACTCCTACGTGTGGAAGGGTTCCTTCCGATAGTGCAAGGATTGGATTTCAATCCTGTTGGTGGAGTGACCGAGTCGTCCCTGGATTGGGAGATAGGTCGAAGGGGGAAAGTGGACGTACCCAAATCGGGGAACCACTATATATTGTCTTTGTTATTTTCTGTGCTGTGTGTTTTGTTTTGAATATGCAGGTACACTTTTTATTCCGCAAATACGCTGCAAGTCACCTATCCCCCCCCCCCCAATAGGTGAAGGTAGTTGACACTAGGTGAACTTTCAAGTGGTATCAGAGGGAGGTTACTCATCAAAAAGGTTAACACCTTGAGTAGAATCCTGCCACCAGTGTCAACAAGAAGATCAAATTCAAGCATGGAGTTGGATTATGATGTCCCTCCTCTAAGACTCCCATCATGTACAAAGGAGTATTATCCTGTATGGAAGATGAGATTACTATTTCATCTAGAAGCCATCGACCCTCGAGCATCACTCATTCTGGAAGAGGGTCCCTTCATTCCCATGAAGGCTTCCAGCTCGGGGAAAGATCTCCAAATCCCCAAGTGTCCCAAAGAGATGTCGGATACAGAGCTCTCACTATTCAACCTGGACCAGGTGATTCGTCAGATCATCACTGATGTTTGGTCTGGACCTTCTCGATCTTGAGTGGATAAGTGTAGGACAGCCAAGTCCATATGGCAAACCATCTCAGACCTCATGGAGGGATCAGAGAAAACAGGCACCTTTCGTCAACAAGAGGATGAAGCCTATGTAGGGGTCCTCATTTCTGAAGATGAAGGGCATGATCAATCTGTCAGTATCAGGGCTCCTGTGTCCTTGTCAGAGACTGAAGAAGAAGTTGAGGAAAGCAGTTCTGATGAAGCTGACTCAACAGTATCTGCCGACATTTATGGTAACCCTGAACAGCAAAGCCAAAAGCAGGTAACTTCTTCCTCATTCCCCTCTCCTCTTGAAGTTCCTGAAGACAGGAACAATTCAGAGGGTAGTCCCTCCAGAGATGCAAGGGATATGGATAGCTTCAATCAAAGGATTGAAAATCCTGATTCTCTTGAGAGTGCCCTTCAGAAGAGCAACTTACTTGTGGAGGAGCAAGCTAAGGAGATTGCTCAGCTGAGGACCTTGATGAATCTCCAATTGGAATCCATCAAGGTAAAGGACTCAAAGATCTCGGATCTAGAGAGTCGTCTAGAGACCGAGAAGAGGATTGTTTCTAACTTTACCAAGATAGATGCTATCAAAAGAAAAGCAGAGAATGGGTGGATCTCCCAAATTGTCAATTCATGGAGAAATGGGGAAACTGTGTTCAGACCCCCCACCCCGAGCAGGAAGGGCACACATCATGCATTCAGGTATGACCATAGGAACAACCTTGGTCACTGCAAGAATGATCAGCCCTCATGTGGAAATACCCACAGTGCCACAGCTGACATGGCCACCCAGAGGAAAATACCTCAGGCTTCCACCAAGCCCTTTGTATTCTCGGCCACAGCCCCAACTCGTCATGAATCTGCCAGCATCAGCTCACAATGCGCCTCTCACCTCCCTAGGACTCAGGAAAGGGGGGTTAGATATCATGTTGTTAGGATTCATGGGGTCCTTGGAAGGGGGCTGACTGAAAGTAAGGCACCACCTCCCAGGCTTCATGACGCCTGCCATATGCATTCTTTCCACCCTTCCAACAGCCACGGTGGAAGAGACAATTCTGTTAGCATGTCAGGCTCTATCTCGTTTAGACCTAGAACTATGACTACCTCAGTCACCCGTTCAGGTCACAAACGGCGATACAACATTCATGAATGTTGGTGTTATGACAAAGTGGGTCATTTTGCCATAGATTGTTGGCACAACTCTTCTGTGTCAAAGGCAAGGGGACTTCCACATCCTCGAGGAAATGTTAGTCCTCCCACCAGGATTCCTGAGGGGTGGCATTTCAACTATTATGCTGACAGGAACCTAGGACCCAATACTTATTGGGTTCCTAAGGCAAGATAACTCTTTCCTGCAGGGTGGTCTGGGTTCCCGCAATCCTGATGGGAACCGGACAGGAGATGCTCCAAGAATGACGTGGAAAAAGTGTTGAGAATGGGAGCAGTGCCTTCATTACAGGCACATGCATACTGACCTCCTGATATACTCTGTGCTGGTAATGTAAATGTTATATCTTGTTATCACAGGTAACTGCAATTAGCCGTAAATGTTTGAGCCATAAAGCATAAACAATTCCATATATGTATTTATGTATGTTGACATATCCACACTTTATAATGAGTTCACTTCTTTTGATATTGGATGGTCATATAGAAAAATTATTCACGTATGCTCAGTCACTTAGGGAAGGAGTATAAGCGTAAGATAACCTTTAGTTACAGTAGTAGTGATTAGTTTGACATTGTCAGCCATAAGTCCGCCCTTGAAAATTTTGAACCCCTTGGTTGGATTAAAAAACCATTATGCCTATTAAGACTTTCTTACCCTTGACAATGACAAATTTGGAATCTCAGCGACTTCCCTTATACTAAATTCCACCATAGTATCTGTTAGGTACATTGGAAAATGTGTACCTGATTTGAAGAAGCCTAACTTAGCTTAATGATATACATCAAGGTGTATTTGATGTTGTTTTAAGTTAACATATGTAGGTGAAGAAGTATTAAAGAATACAGGAAATTATTCTAAGTCCATGTGTCGACACCTGAAGAAATTGTGTCGACACTTTAGAATAATTGTGTCGACACTTGAAGGAAGCTGTGTCGACACAGAGAAAGATAGTCGACCACATTTGTGTCGACACTGGGAAGCAGTGTCGACTCACTGAAAGATAGTCGACCACATTTGTGTCGACACTGGGAAGCAGTATCGACTAACTGAAAGATATTCGATCTCAACTTTGTCGACACTGGGAGGATGTGTCGACACATTGAGACAGAGTCGACACACATTGGCAGAAGTCAACAATACTTGTGTCGACACCAGAAGACTGAGTCGACACATATTGGCAGGATTGACATTTGCTGAGTCGACACCTGAAGGCAGAGTCGACACATATTGAGTTCTGAATCTACAACAACTGTGTCGACACACAGGACTTGTGTCGACACACTGCAAAGTCAAGACCAAGTTATTTTCTGAAGAAAGATGAAGTGTTGAGTCGACACAAATTCTCTGTGTCGACTCATTCTCAAGATGAAGTTCTGAAGAAGCTGTGTCGACTTAAAGGCAAACTTGTCGACATCATCAAAGGCTGTATCGACACCAAAGTTACTTGTGTCGACACATATAGACAGTTGGTCTCGACACTTCCTGACAGTCTGTCTCAACACTTTACTGACCAAGACTTAGGCACAGGATCTATTTGAAGACTTCACAGCTGTGGGTTGCAGCCAGTTAACTGATGTTGTCAGACTCGTCAGAAGACAGTTATAAACCGGATCAGCCGGTTACCATTAAGAAGGTCTATAAATAGACAGATTCAGAGAGAAGTAACAAGTGATTGAATTTTGGCAATCAATTTGAGAAATCAAATCAAGAAGGAGTAATACACAAAAGAAGATCTTCATCAGAAGATCTAAGAAGACGATCTCAGGATCGATCTAAGAAGAGTTCTATCAAGAATTCAGAAGTGTCATCAAAGGTGTTGGATAGAGAGAGATTCAGCCATTTGAAGAAGAAGAAGGAAGCCATCACTGGTTTCTCAAGAAGCTGTTTGGGAAATCAACTCAGCTAAGTTCAGATTCAAGAAACTTTGAAGAAAGCTCAGATTCAGTTGATTTCATTGTTCAGCTAATCAAGAACTGCCTTGTCCTTCTCTCTCTTATCAAGGGCAAGTTAATACAAACTTCTTTTCTAATTTCTGTAGGATCTGTCAATACAGATCTGAGTTGTAAGCCTGTGTTATAAAGGCTGAGTGTAGGAGAGTTGATCTCTGAGTGGTAGGGCTGTTTGCCTGAGTGTAGGAGAAGGTTGTTCTCTGAGTTGTAGGCCTTGTGATAAGGCTGAGGTAGGGCTGTTGAGCCTGAGTTGTAGGAACCTTTTCAGGTTCTGAGCTGTAGGATCTGTGGATCTGAGTAAAGAGGAAGTTTGGCCGAATCTAGCATACTGCTATATAGGTGAAGGGGGGAAAGTGGACGTACCCAAACCTTGGGGAACCACTATAAAACTGTGTGCAATCTCTGTTGTATGATTTTCTGTGATTCCTGTGCTGAGTGTATTAATTCTGTAATTGAATTCTGCCTAAAAGTGTAAACAAGCATAAGAACCTATTCACCCCCCCCCCCCCCCTCTAGGTGTTTAGGTTGTCTTGAAAGTAAAACAATCAAGTGGTATCAGAGGGAGTTTACTCAAAAAGGACTTAACAGTCTGAGGTAGATCTGAAAGGCAGAATCAAGATTCAAGAAGATGGGTTCTGGAGAAAATCACAAGGAGTTAGGGTCAATGAAGTTACCCATCTGCAGGAAGGAAATCTTTGGAATTTGGAAAGAAAGAGTCAGATTGTTCATGCAAGCATCTGACCCAAGAATATACATCACAGTTCAGGAAGGACCCTTCATTCCAATGAAGGTATCAGTTCTTGATGCTAATATTCAAACTCCAAAGAGTTATTCTTAAATGACCAAGGATGAAATCATTTTGGCAGCCATGGACAAGAGAGCTCAGAATATTATTGTGAGTGTCATAGATGATTCTACATTTCAGAATCTGATTCACTGCAAGACCTCCAAAGAAATGTGGGACACCTTGATTGTTTATATGGAGGGATCTGAAGAAGTAAGACAGGATAGGAAGTCTATGCTCAACCAGGAATATGAAAGTTTTAGACAAGAAAAAACTGATAGCATAACTGAATGCTATAAGAAATTCTATAGAATTGTGAATGAGTTAATGTCCTATGGAAGATTCTTCAGTACCTATGAACTGAATGACAAATTCTTAAGATCCTTGACAAAGGATTGGGACACAAAGATCTGTGGCATAAGAGAAGTGGCTAAACTGGCAGAGATTTCTCCTCCAACCTTGTTTGGAAAGTTGCTATCCTATGAAATGCAACTTATGGTGAGGAAGGAGGAGGAAAAGAATTCAAAAGGAGAGCATAGAGAGAAGACAGTGGCCTTCAAGGCAGAAGCCACTAGAAAGAATAGGAGGATATCATCATCTCCTCCTAAGGAAGTTGAAGAAGTTAGTTCTGAAAATTCAGAGAATCAGGGTTCAGAAAGCTGTGAGTCAGATGCAGATTTTGCTGCATTTACAAGGCAATTCCAAAGATTCTTAAAGAAGAAGCAGTGGAGGTCTTGTCCCTCCTCATCACAGCAAGTTGATGACTATTATCAGAAGAAAAAGTCATCAAGGAAAGAGAAGAGCAGAACAAAGCCCAGCAAGACCACTACTTCAAAGATTGTCTGCTATTGTTGCAATAGGCCTGGACATGTAGTGGCTGACTGTCCTGATAAGAGAAAGGAGTCATCAGACAAGAAGAAGACTTATCAAAAGGGCAAGAAGGAAAAATCCTTTGTTGCAAAGAAGGAAAAGAGCCTAACAGATCAATCAACTTCAGAATCAGAATCTGAAGCTGAAGCATATATTGGACTGTATGCTGCTACTGAAGAAGAGGAGTTCATGCAATTGCTAGACTCCATCTATGAACAAGAGGATCATCAGTGCATGGGACTGATGGTAGGAGTAGAAGAAGACATGTGCCAGAATCAGTCTGGTCCTAGTAAGGTACTATGTCCTTCAATAAAATCTGTTTGTAGTACAAGTGCAGAATCAACTACATCTGCATCAAGTGATGTAGATGCATTTGAATCTGAAGGAGATGTCTATCAATTGATAGATAAGTATGGGGACTTGTTGCAGGCCCTTAAGAAAAGCAAGAACCTGGTTAAATCTCAGGCTCAGGAAATTGCTGATCTAAGGGTAGCTGCAACTGAGTTAGAGAAAGTAATTGATCAGAAGTTAAATGAAATTGCCAAGCTGAAGAATATAACTATTATTCAGATGGGCACAATTAATTATACCAATGATCAAGTGAAGAGTCTGGAGGCCAGACTAAGAATAGAAAAAGATTTAGTGGCTAGTTACTCTAAGCCAAAGTCTGTCTTACCCTTGATAGATGAATTTGTGACTCAAAAGGGTAAGGAAGGATTAGGATTCAAAGGTAACCCCAGGGCAGCCCAATTCTAGAGGAAAGGCAAAGATCCTGTTAAGCCACTAAACCTTTCAGTCCCTATTAGGTTTAGAATGGTGCAAGTGCTTTCTAACCAATATGATCATGAAAATATTCATGGTCATTTTAAGACTAATGTTCTGATTAACAAGGGTGTAAATGCCAACAGGCCTATCCATGTTCATAAACCCAATGGTTATAAGAAATCAGTGGGTGAAGCTACTGCAGTACCAGCAATGGACAGAAATTCTTCTGTCAAGGGTGTATCTAGATCTATATACAATAAGTTTGAATGTTGGTGCTGTGGCAAGAGAGGCCATTTTGCATTAGACTGCTGGCATAACACAAGTGTTAGAAAGAACAATAGTCTACCTGTTAGAAGAGATAATGGTAGCTTTGTTAATGCTAACCTGAACCAAGGACCCAAGACTTTCTTGGGTTCTAAGGGTAAGTAAATCTGTGTTGCAGGAAAGTCCAAGTGGCCATGCCCCTATTTGGTACTTGGAAAGTGGTTGTTCCAGGCACATGACTGGGATAAAGGGGCTGCTGAAGGAGTTTACATCTGTCAAAGATGGACCTAAAGTGATCTTTGGTGGATCTGAAAAAGGAATCATCAAAGGGTTTGGTAACATTTCTTCTAACCTAATTACTATCACCCAAGTGGCTTATGTAAAAGGTTTGAAACACAATCTAATCAGCATAAGCCAGATGAGTGATTTAGGATATGACATTTCATTTGTTAAGGATGGATGTCATATCAAAAGGTCAAGTGATCAAGAGATCATATTGACTGGGTATAGGAAGAGAAATGTATATTGTCTTAATTTTGTATGTGAGAATAAGGCTTCTCCCATCTGTCTTGTAGCTGATGACAATGCTTCTCATTGTGTTAAGTGGCACAAGAGATTGGCTCATCTTAACTACAAGACAATTGGCCAACTCTTTAGCAAAGAGTTAGTGAGGAATGGTCCTCAAGTTAAGTGTATAAAGGAAGGAATATGCTCAGCTTGTCAAAAGGGCAAGCAGACAAAATCCTCCTTTCATAGCCTTGAAAACAAGGATTCTGTGAGGTGCTTATACCTCTTGCATATGGATCTTTTTGGTCCTATTCCAGTTCATGGGTGTTCTTTCTGAGACAGAAATCAGAAACCCCAAGTGTCTTACTCAATTTTGTGAAGCAAATTCAGAATGAACTGAATAGTAAAGTGGTCAAACTTAGAAGTGACCATGGTACTGAGTTTCAATCTGAAAGCATGACAAAGTTATGTGAAGACTTTGGGATTTTCTAAGAGTTCTCCTCACCTAGAACACCACAGCAAAATGGCATTGCTGAAAGAAAGAATAGAACATTAATTGAAGCTGGTAGAACACTATTGAATGACACCTCTCTTCCAGAATATTTCTGGGCTGAGGCAGTAAACACTGCTTGTCATGTAATCAATAGGGCTTCTATCACCAAAAGCCACAAAATGACTCCCTATGAGATTATGAAAGGCAGAAAACCAAATCTATCCTACTTTAGGATCTTTGGTTGCAAGTGTTATATACTTAACAATGGCAAGTCATATTTGACTAAGTTTGCTGCCAAATCCCAGGATGGGATATTTGTTGGGTACAGCACAAATAGTAAGGCCTATAGAGTCTTCAACTTGACTACTCAAGTTGTAGAGGAGTCTGTTCATGTTGTATTTGATGAAACAAGATTAATCAACTGTGAGTTGTCTTGTAGATCAAATGATTCAACAGGTATAAGCAAAAGTATAGACAAACTCTCCATTGCTGAAGCAACAAAGGAAGATGAAGCATTGGAAAATGAAGGCTATTGTCCAGGGGGAGAATAAGACTCAATAGGAGCTGATGAAAACCAAGAGGTTCAGCATGAAGAAGGAGCTGGAAATGTTCAACAAGAAAGGAATCTACCTCCAGCTACAAGACATTTAAGAGATCATCCAGCTGATCAGATTATAGGTGATCCAAGACAGGGAGTGCAGACTAGAAGTAGAAATCAAAGCATAGACCTGCATTCAAGTTTCCTGTCTCAAATGGATCCTAAGAAGTTTGAAGAAGCCATCCAAGACCAGCACTGGACTGATGCTATGCAAGAGGAGCTGAAACAATTTAGAAGGTGCAATGTCTGGGAGCTTGTTCCTAAATCAAGAGGCCACAACATAATTGGCACAAAGTGGATTTATAGGAACAAATTGGATGAGAGTGGAATAATAGTGAAGAATAAAGCAAGATTGGTTGCAAAAGGATACAGGCAGGAAGAAGGGATTGACTTTGATCAAACCTTTGCCCCAGTAGCAAGGCTGGAGGCAATCAGAATGTTCCTTGCCTATGCAGCCTATCAAGACTTCAAAGTGTACCAGATGGATGTGAAATCAGTATTCCTGAATGGTGATTTAAAAGAGGAAATCTATGTAGAGCAGCCATCAGGTTTTGTAGATCCTCTTAAACCTAATTATGTCTATAAGCTTAGAAAAGCTTTGTATGGGTTAAAGCAAGCCCCAAGGGATTGGTATGAAACCCTGTCTACTTTCCTTATTGAGAATAAATTCTCAAGAGGAAAAATAGACAAAACTCTATTCCTTAGGGAATCCAAAGGTAAGATCATCTTAGTTCAGATCTATGTTGATGACATAATCTTTGGATCTACTGAAAACAACCTTTGTAAAAAGTTTGCCAAACTTATGCAAGGGAAGTTTGAGATGAGCAGTATGGGGGAACTTAAGTTCTTCTTGGGACTCCAAGTAAGACAGACTGATGATGGCCTATCCATATCCCAGTCTAAGTTCACCAAAGAATTAATTAAGAAGTATGGCATGGAGTCATCCTCCACTATGAGAACTCCTATAGGAACAAGTATGCCTATATGCAAAGATGATGCAGGTAAACCTGTTGATGAATCTTTGTATAGAGGAATAGTTGGCTCACTACTATATCTCACTGCTAGTAGACCAGATATTATGTATGCTACATGTGTCTGTGCTAGGTACCAAGCCTGCCCTAAAGAATCTCATTATATTGCAGTCAAAAGGATTCTGAGATATCTTAAGGGCACACCTAATCTAGGCCTTTGGTACACTAGGAATAGAGATTTTCTACTAACAGGTTATTTAGATGCAGACTTTGCAGGCTGTAGAGAGGATAGAAAGAGTACAACAGGTACTTATCAATTCTTGGGAATAAGATTGATATCTTGGAGTAGTAAGAAGCAGACCAGTGTGGCTATATCCACAGCTGAGTCAGAATATGTTGCTGCTGGCAGCTGCTGTGCACAACTATTGTGGATACAGCATCAGCTTAAATATTATGGTATTCAAGTAAGTAGAACACCTCTTTTGTGTGATTCTAAGAGTGCAATTTTTATTGCTAATAATCATGTTTCTCATAGTAGAACTAAGCATATAGAAATTAAATACCATATTCTTAGAGAACATGTAGAAAGAGAAGACATCACATTGGAATTTGTTAAAACAGATTATCAAATAGCAGATGTATTTACTAAGCCACTGGATGAAACAAAATTCAATAAATTTAAAATTGAATTAGGCATGCTGACCATTGATTAGTTTATCAACAAACTTACAAGTAACATATTAGATTATCAAGTGGTCTCAAGTGGTATTGACAAAACAGAAATTGGCTAAGTAAAATAGTGTCGACACATTCAGTGATAATGTGTCGACTCAGTGAAGTCATGACGACTAGTCAGAGAAAATGTGTCGACACAGAGAATTTGTGTCGACACTTAAGAATCAAATAGTCGACTCATCCAGGAATGTAGTGTCGACTTCACCAGAATAGTGGTGTCGACACTTATAGATTTTGTGTCGACACTTATCCTAAGAGTCGACACAGAATTTCTGATGCTCTACTATGTCTCTCAGGTGTCGACATATCCACAATTGGTGTCGACACATAGTAGACAGATTTGTTGTCGAGACAATAGAAGTTTGTGTTGACACTTTCCATCTGTGTCGACACATATAGACTGTTTTTGCCCGCCTTTTGATCTTCTTTCAATAGAAGGTATAAATAGGTCAAGAACTTATTCTGTCGACACGCTTACAAGGTTTTCTAGACTGAAACCCTGTTTCATCATTCTCTCTCTCTCTTCTCTCAAGCTTTCTCGTCTGATCAATGGCGCCAAAGGTTGCAGATAACGTCAATGAAGGATATGAGTTGGTGCACAATGGCTTTGCGGATGCCCCGACAGATGTTCAAAGGATTATCAATCTAATTTCTGAGTCTGGATTAGAGTTTCTAGTTTCTGAACCGACAAAGATTTGGAAGAAGGAGGTGATTGAATTCTTTACCTCTGCATCAGTGGATTCAGATGGTCTCAAGATCAAAGCCACAGTTCATGGGTCAAAAGTGAAAATTACCCCAAGAAGTTTAAGAAAGATTCTCCAATTACCTATCATTGAGAATGAAGAAGAAGTCCCAGCTTCTAAGTCAAGAGAGGCTCTCCAATGGTGTGGATTGGATCCAACCCTGAAGATTGGAGCTGCTTTCAACAGAAAAGGGATGAATCAATAAGGAAAATTTTTGTCTGAAGTGGTTGGCAAGGTGATTCTGTGCAAACCAGGTGGACATGATAGGATTTCAGCCTATATGTTCAGCCTAATGACCAGAATTGTGTTTACAATTCCAACTGACTAGTCAGCTGTAATATTTGATAAAATCAAGGAAGGAATCAAGAAGCCAAATCTGGCTAGAATTATGAGTTTATACCTGATTGGAGTGATCCCTGAGGTTATGCAACAACTGCCTGGGACAAAGATTAATCACATGAGGAAAATGGATACAAGATTATTTTCAAGGTGGGATAGGGTGCTGTCTAAATATGTGCCTGATGAGAGCAGGCAGGACACCCCTGTGAGATCCCCTGTACATGATCTAAGCACTGCCCAGCATCAAGAAGAGCAAGTGAGAAAGCAGGTTGAAGATCAGCCTGAGTCTGTTCAAGCTCACACTCCTGCCCAGAATGTATCTTCTTCTGAACAGGTAAAGGGAGAGCAAGTGAGTTTTTCTGCCAAGGTCATTCCTAATATTTTTTACTCCTACACAGGTACAGGGGGAGCAAGTGCATTCTCCTACCCAGGAAATTCGACATACTGAACAAGTGCAGGAGGTGCAAATGTCTGACCATGTACAAGAGGAAGACCAAATTGATCTATCAAAAGATTTGAATATTGTAGATCTGGATGATTCAACATCTGTTCCAGCTCAGAAGGAATACACTCTAGATGAGTTATTTCCAAATGTTGAAATTGCTACTGATATAGTAGAGGAGGAGCAAGATATTGAGAAGGTACTAGACATGGAGATAGAGCAAGAAATAGAGAAAGAGCAAGAAATTGAGGAGGAGCAAGAAGTTGAGGGGGAGCCTATGCAGGTTAAGGCTGAACAACAAGGCACTGAGACAGATATTCCTCTTCTTTCTCCTAACAGAGTTCAAATTGATAGTTCATCTGATTTTGAGAATGAAG
Source organism: Platanthera zijinensis (assembly GCA_039513925.1). Lineage (NCBI taxonomy): Eukaryota > Viridiplantae > Streptophyta > Magnoliopsida > Asparagales > Orchidaceae > Platanthera > Platanthera zijinensis. The sequence goes on from CM077085.1 coordinate 90,243,781, forward strand.
AAGCCAGACTGGCTAAGAAGAAAAAGCTCATGGTCTTTAAGAGAAGGAGCAAAAGCTATAAGCAGACTCTACAGACTACAACTCTACAATCTCCTTCTGAATTCAATTATAACAAGTTTATGGTAGATTTGCAAGTTAAGTTAGATGACCACAGGGTTGCTGTTGAGAAGTGTGTTTATGAGAGCAATAAATCCCTTCAATTTGACTTGGCTCAAGATATTAAATCTATTAGATTTGAAGTAAATATGAATAAGAAGGAGATGATAGATTGCTTCCATAAGGGAGGTAATGCTGTGGTGTTTTTGGCTAAACAACAACAGTCTATCATCCCTAAAGTGGATGATATTGTTTTAAAGCAAGGTTATGTTTTGGAGAATCAGCTGAGGATGAATGATAATTTGGCTGAATCTCACCAAGAAATTATTGATGAGTTGAAAAAGACTACTACAGGGCTGATTGAAGCAAGAGCAAAGGAGATGGAAGAGTTTGATAAGAAACTTCAAGATGCCATTGAATCAGTTATAACTGCTATCACCACATCTCAAAAGGACATATCTGACAAGCTTCAAAGGTTGAAACCCTATTTTAAAGAGGGTGTGAATTATCTGGATGGCCAGATCAGATTTCAGAAGGAAGATCTAAGAGATCATATAACTAGAGAAGTCATAAAGGGGGAGAGGTTGTTAGTTCATGGTGGCTCAGAGCACACCAAATGGGTGACAAATAGTATTCGAGCCACATTGGGATATCCACCTTTGTGTGATGATGCTATGGTGGCTGAGTCAGGAATTCAAACAGGTCTACTTGAAGGCAATCAACCTGAGATTGCCCAAGTCATTTACCCTCCTTCAGATTTTGATATGATTGATCAGCAAGTTCAGGATATGTATAGTCCTCCAAAGGAGGTTACCAAGGTTATTATTGAAAAAGTTGATAAGCCTGATGCCAACTTGAAAGAACAGCAAGATGCTCTACTATCCAAGAAAAGATTTAGAGAGCAGGCTGAACTTAAGCCAGATTTTGAGCAGTTGAGCCCTACTTCAAGAAATATTATACTAACTGCATGGAAGGTTGTAAAGGACCAAGAACATGAAAGAGGAAAGTGGTATAATGAAATGGAATGGCAAAAGTTTGAAGCTAGGCAGGAAGCCATAATACAGTTCAGGAGAAAAGCCAAGATGGGAAGGCTGCCACCAGATGCTCAGGAGCCGAGCAAGTACTTTCCAAAGCCCTTTCATTACTTTGAAAGGCAAAGGCTCAAGGAAGAAGCACAGAAGAAAGCTGAGCTAAAAGGCAAGAAGCCAGCTGAAGTTGCTGAAGCTCCTGTGAAGGCTCAAATCCAATCTGGCAAAGGAATTGTCATAAAAGAGCCTGATCAGTCTTAGTTCTATGTTCTCTCAAATGTGTTTTGTAATGTTTTGTTTAATCATTCAATGTAAACATCTGTAATCAAACATTACCAAGTTATAAACAAAATTTTGTTTGGAATCACATATTCATGTTCACTCTGTGATGAATTGTTAATATTTTGTTTATATTAAGTATTCATGTAATGTCATACATCATCATATTATTATTTTTTATATATAAATGGTGTATATCATTAACTAAAACGGTTATGACTTCTCCAAATAGGGGGAGATTGTTGGGTACATTGGAAAATGTGTACCTGATTTGAAGAAGACTAACTTAGCTTAATGATATACATCAAGGTGTATTTGATGTTGTTTTAAGTTGACATATGCAGGTGAAGAAGTATTAAAGAATACAGGAAATTATTCTAAGTCCATGTGTCGACACCTGAAGAAATTGTGTCGACACTTCAGAATAATTGTGTCGACACTTCAAGGAAGCTGTGTCGACACAGAGAAAGATAGTCGACCACATTTGTGTCGACACTGGGAAGCAGTGTCGACTCACAGAAAGATAGTCAACCACATTTGTGCCGACACTGGGAAGCAGTGTCGACTAACTGAAAGATAGTCGATCTCAACTTTGTCGATACTGGGAGGATGTGTCGACATATTGAGACAGAGTCGACACATATTGGCAGAAGTCAACAATACTTGTGTCGACACCAGAAGACTGAGTCGACACATATTGGCAGGATTGACATTTGCTGATTCGACACCTGAAGGCAGAGTCGACACATATTGAGTTCTGAACCTACAACAACTGTGTCGACACACAGGACTTGTGTCGACACACTGCAAAGTCAAGACCAAGTTATTTTCTGAAGAAAGATGAAGTGTTGAGTCGACACAAATTCTCTGTGTCGACTCATTCTCAAGATGAAGTTCTGAAGAAGTTGTGTCGACTTAAAGGCAAACTTGTCGACATCATCAAAGGCTGTGTCAACACCAAAGTTACTTGTGTCGACACATATAGACAGTTGGTCTCGACACTTCCTGACAGTTTGTCTCAACACTTTGCTGACCAAGACTTAGGCACAGGATCTGTTTGAAGACTTGACAGCTGTGGGTTGCAGCCAGTTAACTGATGTTGTCAGACTCGTCAGAAGACAGTTATAAACCGGATCAGCCGGTTACCATTAAGAAGGTCTATAAATAGACAGATTCAGAGAGAAGTAACAAGTGATTGAATTTTGGCAATCAATTTGAGAAATCAAATCAAGAAGGAGTAATTCACAAAAGAAGATCTTCATCAGAAGATCTAAGAAGACGATCTCAGGATCAATCTAAGAAGAGTTCTATCAAGAATTCAGAAGTGTCATCAAAGGTGTTGGATAGAGAGAGATTCAGCCATTTGAAGAAGAAGAAGGAAGCCATCACTGGTTTCTCAAGAAGCTATTTGGGAAATCAACTCAGCTAAGTTCAGATTCAAGAAGCTTTGAAGAAAGCTCAGATTCAGTTGATTTCATTCTTCAGCTGATCAAGAACTGCCTTGTCCTTCTCTCTCTCATCAAGGGCAAGTTAATACAAACTTCTTTTCTAATTTCTGTAGGATCTGTCAATACAGATCTGAGTTGTAAGCCTGTGTTATAAAGGTTGAGTGTAGGAGAGTTGATCTCTGAGTGGTAGGGATGTTTGCCTGAGTGTAGGAGAAGGTTGTTCTCTGAGTTGTAGGCCTTATGATAAGGCTGAGGTAGGGCTGTTGAGCCTGAGTTGTAGGAACCTTTTCAGGTTCTGAGCTGTAGGATCTGTGGATCTGAGTAAAGAGGAAGTTTGGCCGAATCTAGTATACTGCTAGATAGGTGAAGGGGGGAAAGTGGACGTACCCAAACCTTGGGGAACCACTATAAAACTATGTGCAATCTGTGTTGTATGATTTTCTGTGATTCCTGTGCTAAGTGTATTAATTCTGTAATTGAATTCTGCCTAAAAGTGTAAACAAGCATAAGAACCTATTCACCCCCCCCCTTAGGTGTTTAGGTTGTCTTGAAAGTAAAACTATCAGTATCGTCGAACGAAGGCTTCGGACATTAATAAATGCATAAACCCAGTTATACAATGGAACCTTCAAGTGGTATCAGGCAGACTAAATTTAAATCCCGCCGACTCCTCAGGCCGACTCTTCAAATTCCGCCTAATCATCTTAAATCTCGCCGATCTAACCTAAATCCCGCCGACTCTTCAACTTCCAGCTATTCGCCGAGACTCTTCCAAGCTCTCGTCCAATGATACCTCTGGAGTCTTCCTCTCGCAACCAGGATTTCGTCCAAGCATCGCCTCGAATCGGCGTCTCTCTCGCAACCAGGCTCGCCGACTCTCCGGAACCTTCACTGCCTCTTCGCACTAGGTAATCTCCTACTTGTCCCCTACCGTGTGTTGAGCTCAGTGTAGATTTTGTTCTCACTCTCTTCGTTTCGGAGATCCTTAGACTTGGAAATTGGTATTCCCTTTCTTTCTAGTTTGCTATGGCCCCACAGACTTCTGCTGGGCTGACCACTGGATGTGAGCTCGTGAGAACCAGATTCTCCCAGGCCTCGGACGAGTTCCGGAACATAATCATTATGCTCGAGGAAGCAGGACTGACGTTCGTGCTGGAGCACCCATGCAAGATCTTAGATAAGGAAGTCCTGGAGTTCTTTGCAACTGCCAAGCTCCGTCACGAAGACACTTCCATCAAGAGCAAGGTTGCTGGGAAGAAGGTCAAGTTATTCGCCAGGAAACTGACCCAATGCCTGCGACTATCCAGTTGTGAAGAAGAAGATTACCTGGAGGAAGAGGATAGAGCAAGAACCCTATCCTTCTATGGACTGGCCAGGGGGACCAGGTCAATCAAAAGGAAAGACATGAACGAGGAGGGAAAATTGCAATCTGACATCCTTGGGAAGGCTCTAATCTGCAAACCTGGATCCCACGACCACATTTCAGGAGAAATGTTCAAGACTCTGGTGGCAATCGTCTGCCGAAAGCGGTTTAATTGGGGAGCCATGCTCTTTGAAAGAATTAAAGACACACTCTGTACCCCTAGCTTTGGCAGAATCATCAGCCTCTATCTGAATCAGCTGGACGGAGATACATTCGACATGAGCAAAGGAGTGTCGTTGCACTATCTGAAAAAGATGGACGTAAGCATATTCGACCGGTGGGAGCGGCAAATAGGGCAGGTTGCCAGGGAAATAGACCAAGCGGAAGCATCTCCGGCCGAGGACACTAGTACTCCAGCACACTCTATGGCAGCACCCAGAGAAGTTCCTGACGCACTGATTGCAAGAACTGAGGGGGAGCCTGTACACTCTTCTGCAAACATCATATCTGATATTTCTCAGATAGCTAAAGATGCTGTGGAGACTGTGCAAGAAGACGGTGAGGAGGAAGTGGCAGATGTGGAAGAGGAAGAGGAAGGTGAGGAAGATATGAATGACCTGGGAGATGAGGTGGCTGATGTGGAGGAGGAAGAAGAAGTAGAGGGAGACATACACAACTCTGCAGATAAGCCTGAGCACTTGGAGACTGAGATGGAGGAAGAAGTAATTGAGAGGGAGAAAGTGGTAGATCCTCGGGAGGATGCTGCTGGTTCATCTAAGGAACAAGCTCTTGAGAGGTCGGATGCAGGAATGCAGGGGGAGCCCTCTCAGCAACCCTTTGTCCCCCCTGTGGACTCTATTATAGTGTCTAGCTCTCCCAGTACTTCTGCTGGGGAGCCTGACCAGGGTCTGCCTGCTGCTCCTCCACTTCAAGCAAACCTAGCAAATCACACTGTTAATTTTGTCCAAGGTATGCTAGATGAGCTCAAGGATACATTTGAGAAATCCCTCAATAAAGTGCTATCGAGACTGAAGGACTCTGAGGATCTCATGCTCAAGAATGTTGTTCAGATCAACCATAAACTTGATGTGATGGAGAAGAAATTTGATGAAAAATATACAAAGGCAGGCACGGCCGTATCTCTTCTCATGAAAGGACTGAAGAAGAATACTGACGACCTGGCTGTAGTCAATAAAAATGCACATGTTGTGGCACAGACCATACAAAAATTTGATGCCAACATGGTAACGCTGAACGCAAATCAGAAATCTCTGCTGGACGAATTCAGTAAAACTATGAAGCACATTGATGCATCTCTGCATTCCTATACAAACTCTATAGCCGTCGAAGCCAAAAAGGGGGAGGAAGCGTATAACGCTAAGATGGCAGGGCTTCAAGAGTTAGTACTTCTAAACTTCGATCAGTCCAATAGGTATGCCTTTCAAAACTACCAAATCATAACTGCACCTTTAATCAACCTAATAAATAATAATTGACAAATACAAATTCGATAATTCGAATAGGTACATTTTTGAAACGGCCCACTGGCTGGTAATAGAGGCATCCGGAATACATGTTCCTGTCGCTCCGCTTGAGGATGTGGGTCCTGGTGGTACTGCTGCGGGTGAAATAAGGACTGAAGAAGTACCAATGAGCGAAGCCGAGGCAAAGAAAACTGCTGAAAGGGCTGAACGAAGAAGCTGGTTTGATCAAGAAGCCATAGCAAGAGCCAGGGACAAGAGAAAAATTCAAGAAGGGACTTCTAGGGAAACGCAAGCTGAAAAGAAGATCAGATTGAAGGAGGATGATGTGAGGAATGAAAAATGGAGTCCTGTATCGAAGAGTATTATCCTGGACACATTTTTGTTACTGCAGAGGGGGCAAATAAATCGAAATGATGTATATAGTCAGTATGAATGGGAGCGGCATAAAGAATTTGAAGCTAAACGTAGCATATTTTTCAGGAACAACACCGCGGCAGATAAAGCCCCTCCTCCGAGATACTATCCAAAGCCCAAGGAGTATCTTGAGCGACAAAGCAGAAAGTTATTAGCTAAGCAACTTAAAGAAGACATATCTAAGGACAAAGATCTTTAGGATGTTAGCTTTTGGAATTATCACATTTAAACTCTCCTTATCATGTGATCATGTGAACATTTCTGTGTGGATATTCATATTTATATATACATGTGTGTGGTTTATTATTTGACTCTCACATTGATCTAATTACATTTATTGTTCCCTCTGTTGGTTAATGCATATTTTGTCTTAAGTGTTGAAATTCATCTTAGCTTAGTAGGATTTTGGCTTCGTCAAATAGGGGGAGATTGTTGGGTATTGTATCCACAATCACCTGGATTTGAGGAAGCCTCCTATCAAGCTAAGATGAATTCACTATGTATTTGATGAATTCCTTCAAGTTGTGCTTGCAGTTATTCCACGCTAAGTACACACCAATGTCAGGGTGCAGTGTGTCAATATACACGGGTCTGCGCGACGTAATCCCTCGTTGAGCAGATCAGTGTGTTGGCCTACGTGTACTCTCTCTATTGGGGTGTACTTAATTTCAAGTACAGGGCTATGATAAAGCAAGAACAGACAAGGAGCAAGGATGGGCCAAAGACCAGCTCACAGGTTGAAAGAGGAGAAATCGTCCAAGTGTAAATCGTCGAGAATCACTAAGTGATTCTCGCCGATTCGTCGAGAATCACTTATGATTCTCGACGAGTCGTCGAGAATCACTAGTTGATTCTCGCCGGTTGAGGCCAGCTGACTCAACACCGCCAGAAAATTCTCTAAGGCAGAATCGTCGAGAATCACTAAGTGATTCTCGCCGATTCGTCGAGAATGTCTTTGCATTCTCGACAATTCGGCGAGAATCTACTGTGATTCTCGCCGATTCTCCCCGGCCTCTATAACCTGTGATACGCCAAGTAGGATTCGGCGAGAATCGCAAGTGATTCTCGTCGATTCGTCGAGAATTACATACGATTCTCGCCGAATTTGACTTGGGCAAATTTCTGACATTTCCTGGACCGGTCCAGGTTTCCAGCGGTATTTCGAACCGGACATAGGTCTTTGCTTTGGTGGGGCCCACAACGGTCATCTTTATGACCTAGTGTATAAATACACAAGTATTGGTGAACAGTAGCATATAGAAAAAACGCGAATTCAAAAAGGGGAGCCGCCGTCGAGCCCTAGCTCCGCCGATCGTCTCTGCCGCCGATCGTGCAGTGGTCACCGTAGCCAATCTCGATCTCCTCCAGATCCACGGTGACAGAAGCCAAGTCCTGCACAACGTCTCACGCGTCTAACCAGAGATCTTTAGTCTCTTGATTTGTGATAGGGAAATCCATCCCCGTCCGAATCGATCAAGACGATCGATCCTAGTGTGACTGTTGGAAGACCTTGCCGACTTCGCTAAGAAGATTGAATCTCCAAAGCATCGCTGCTGTTTTCAGGTGTCGCCGCCAACACCGAGAGCCTTGCCGCCGCCCGTTGCCGCCGCCGGTCTCGGGGAGATTCTCTCCAAGAAAGATCTAGGGTTGTGGACTTTTCGTTGCCAACAAGAACAAGTAGACTAACGAAAAGGGACACCTAGATCTTCAAGTTGTTTGTATTTCTTATACACTCTGATTTCGTTTTCATTGTAAAGGAACATTTGGTTCCTAGTTGTAGGGTTGGGTGCAACCCGTATTGTGGGAGTGTTAACTCCTACGTGTGGAAGGGTTCCTTTCGATAGTGCAAGGATTGGATTTCAATCCTGTTGGTGGAGTGACCGAGTCGTCCCTGGATTGGGAGATAGGTCGAAGGGAGAAAGTGGACGTACCAAAATCGGGGAACCACTATATATTGCCTGTGTTATTTTTTGTGTTGTGTGTTTTGTTTTGAATCTGCAGGTACACTTTTAATTCCGCAAATATGCTGCAAGTCACCTATCCCCCCCCCAATAGGTGAAGGTAGTTGACACTAAATGAACTTTCAGTTAAGTATCTTCCAGATGGCTCTGTTGAACGGTATAAGGCCCGGCTTGTTGTCAATGGGTTTACTCAGACATATGGGGTAGATTTCTTCGATACTTTTTCTCCTGTTGCTCGCATCAGCACTATCTATATTCTCTTCTTTGTGGCTATTAATAGAGACTGGGAAATGTCTCAGTTGGATGTTAAGAATGCCTTCCTTTATGGGGATTTTCAAGAGGTGGTATACATGGAGCAACCTCCTGGGTATGTTTCTCAGGGGGAGTATTAGGTGTGCAAGCTTCAGAAGGCAAGTTTTCTTGGCATGAAACTTACTCGTAGAGTCCACGAGCCTGGTTTGAAAGGTTTAGTGAATTTGTTTCTCTTATTGGGTTCAGTTGAAGCTCTGCTGATCATTCTTTGTTTATGCGCAATACTAGTAAAGGTCTTGTAGTTCTTGCTGTCTATGTTGATGATATTCTTTTTACTGGTGATGATAAGGAGGGTGTTGATCTAGCCAAATAACATCTTCGACAATACTTTTTCACTAAAGATATGGGACCACCCAAGTACTTCCTGGGAATTGAGATTTCATGAAAGAGGACCTCGGTGATTCTTTCATAACGGAAGTATGCGCTAGATCTCCTAAAGGAGACAGGTCTTCTTGGCATGAAACTTGCTCATTGCCCAATGGTTGTTGGTGATGATAAAGGCTGGACTGATGATTCTCCTCTTCTCCCAAATTTCACTATATACATGCGACTTGTAGGCAAACTTATATATCTGACTATTACTCGACCAGATATTTATTATGCAGTTGAGAAGGTTAGTCAGTTTATACAAAGTCCTAGAGAGTGTCATCTACGCTCTACCATGAAAATTTTGGAGTATGTGGAAGGGTCTCTAGGAAAGGGCTTATTATTTCAGAAGAATGGTCATCTGAAGATTGAAGCATTTTATAATGCTAGCTATGCTGATAACAAGGAGGATAGAAAGTCTACATCAGGTTTTTTCACTTTTGTAGGAGGAAACCTGGTTAGCTGGAAAAGCAAGAAGCAGGCAGTGGTTTCAAGGTCAAGTGCTGAAGAAGAATATAGGAGCATGACCTAAACTACCTATGAGTTAAAATGTCTACAGGTGCTTATGCTTGACTTTGGAGAAGTCTATGACCATCCTCTTCCTATGTTCTGTGATAACAAAGCTGTCATTTATATTTCAAGGAATCCTGTCTTTCATGAGAGAACAAAGCATATTGAGGTTGATTGCCATTTCATTAGAGAGGAGATTTTGAAGAATCAGGTTTGCACTCTGTTTGTTACATCAGAAAGAGAACTAGCTGACTTCCTTCACCAAACTAGTTACTCCATCTGAGGAGGTCTATAGCAAGCTGGGCATGGTCGATATATATGCTCTAACTTGAGGGGGAGTGTTAAAGTTTGGAGTGTTCGGGTGGCCTGGTTTCTAACCGCAGCGGTCTAGTTGTTCTAGCAGTCTTGTGGTCTGGTCTGGTGTTCTGGCAAAGAGAAGCCGCAGCGGTCTGCTTGAAACTGCAGCGGTCTGGCAAAGTATAGCGGTCTGCTTGAATCCGCAGAGATCTGACCGTGGTTGTAGTCCGACAACTTGCAGCAGGCGGTTAGTTCAAGAGACTGACTCTGGGAGATTGCGGCTTTGTAGTTAGTTGTTTTATTTCTTGTATAGTTGGCGGTTTGGTCATGTCAAATCGCATAAGACGCATGGCTTGTATTTAGTCCCACATTGCTTGTTTTAAATCTCTCTCCTCCCCTTGTTTCTATAAATAAGGGGGCATACCTTTGTAATATTTATCTTTTTGAGCAATAAAAGTTTGCGGTTTATTTACCTATTTTGTCTATTTTCTACAGACTTTAATGCTCATGATGTTTGCCATACTGGGGGCAGTGGTGGACCGCGGAACGGACCGGGTTCACTGAGTAAGTGCCCTGAGAGCATGGGGTGTGTGGCCGTCCGTGCCTATACTTGTGGTGAAGTGTGCTACTGTTGTACTTTCACTATATTGTTTGGCAATGCTACTAAACTGCAGGGAAGGAGCACTGCCACCCCAAATCTGGGGTGAGGTCATTATAATTTGGTCAGCTTTAGCTAATCGTTGCTTTTGTTTGCCACCATTGCGGTGGATTGTTGCTTGCAGGTGCTGCGGAGCTTCGTGGCAAATAGTGGGTAGAAGCCCTTGTTGTTGTTTCGGCCCTCGAAGGCCTTTGCCAATGTTTAATTTTATTTTCATGTTTGACCAGCCTGCGTGTAGATGTTTGGAAGACATCATTTGTTTAAAGTAAACTCATGTAAGTCCATAAGGCCAAATACTTTGTGTATTTGTACGCTCATTTCTATTTTGGGTATTTTTAGTGGGCATGCATGTTGTGGCTTGGGTTCTTTTCCTTGCAACATTTAAAATGCTTCCACTAGAATGTGATCTGTGTTGGACGTTTGTTATTGGAAGGATGGTTTCATTGAGTAACCCTTCGGTTTGTCTGTGGTATATGGCGCCAGACCCCGGACGGACCTACTGCCATATGTTATGTGATGGATAGGGGTGTTACAATTTGGTATCAGACTACCGGTTTCGGTCATGCTTAAATGAATTCATGGGAGAATTCATTTAAGGGGTAGTGAGCACAGGTGTGTGCGTCATCGTTATAACATAAAAAAACCCATGAATGTCCACTTAGGAATGAAAATACACATGTTTTAGGAACCTGCGTGTTCCTATAATTGCTTTTTGCAATATTGTTCGGTCACTTAACGGTGTTTTTTACGTCTATATGTGACCAAGAGTGTTGAAGGGACTTCAGAAAACTCGCATTCTAAGGCAAGCAGTGCACCGAATGATGTGCCTATAATACCTCCTTCGGGAGAAACCATATGATTGGTGGCTGAAGCGGTGTTCACAATGATAAACGCCTAACCAGCAAGGCAGGTGCAGCACCCAACTCCTGCAGTGGACATGGTACCGCTTCAAGCGGAAAAACCGAGAATGGTTGAGCAAGTGATGGTGAAGCCATTTATACCGAGAAGAGTGACTGAAAAGCAGCTCAAACATGTTATGGGCTTCAATCCTCTGGTGTTCTCGGGGACTAGAACCCCATCTCAAGCTAAGGATTAGCTCTCCAGAGTAAAGTGAGTCTTGATGGCTATGAAAACGGAGGAGTGTCAAAAGACCACCATAACCACTTTCCTATAGGATGGTGATGACAGGTTGTGGTGGGAAGGTTTAGAGCTACACCACTTGGGCGGAAGGCAACTCACAGACGTCTCGATGGAGGAATTTTCGAGACTATTCTTGGTAAAGTACCTTCCCTCAGCTCAACGGATCGCAATGGAGAATAAGTTCCAGAAGCTGGTGCAAGGAGAGAGTAGCGTGAACGAGTACCTCCACGAATTTACACGGTTGGGTCGGTATGCAAGCTCTACATTCACTGATGAGGAGCGAAAGACAAATCGATTCTATAAGGGTCTGCGGGATGACCTAAGGCTACTGCTCTCAGGGCCTATGACGCAGGGCTTCTTGACCCTGGTCAATACTGCCCGATCGTTGGAGAAAGATCTGAGGAATATAAAAGCAAAGAAATACTCTAGTGCAAAGAGGACAGAGTTCAAGGTGCCGACCTCCTCAAAGCCTGGTTTCCGTAAGTTTAATAAGAAGGCTAGGACTTCGGGTCCAGCTCTTCTTCTGGTGCATCTGGGGCGACAACAAGCAGAACCCCGGACACATTCTATAATTGTAGAAAGTTGGGACACTTTGCCCGAGATTGCTGGAGCAGACGCCCAAAGTACGAAAAGAAGCCTGGAGCCACTTATGAGGAGAAGGGCAAGATGGTGGAGTCCACCGCATTGTACTATACTCCAGCTCAGCCTAGAGTTTATAATCTTTGCCAGCAAGAGGCCATAAAGCAAGCCGACGTGATGATAGGTACGGTTTAAATTTATAGCAGTTTAGCTTAAAATACTTGTTACCTTGCACACGTTAGCTTATTACTGCTTGTACTAGGCTTGTTTTGATTTTTGATAATCCTGCGAGAGCACTCTTCAGTACGGGAGCTTCGCACTCCTTTTTATCCGAAGGATTTGTATCACGCATCGGGGTACCTATTACAATGGCAAAGGACAAATTGGAACTTTTTTGCCTAATGGGTGTTCAATGCGCGCGGATAGAGTCAGTGGCATAAATATACGGACTGGGAGTCAAGAGTTCGACTTGTAAGCATCGTTACTGCCGCTGGTGGAGTTCAATATAATATTTGGTATGGTCTGGCTCTCAGAGCAGCAGGAATACATTGATTGCAATCGCAAGGAGGTCAAATTGGGAACTGGTCGAGAGACGACATTTGCAGGCTTGAAAGAGTCGAGCAAGACTTTGATGTCTGCTCTTCAGGTGGTTAAGACAATTCGTGTTGGTGCAGAACTGTTCTTCACACTAATGGAGGCTTCAAAACCTAAGCCTACTTTGGACAGTATCCCAATGGTATCCTAGTACCCTGATGTGTTCCCTGGCGATCTCCCTGGAGCCCCACCGCAGCGAGAGATTGACTTAACAATTGAGCTAGTGCTAGGTGCCTAACTTGTGTCACGCTCTCGGTATCGGTTAATGCCTAAGGAGATGGCGGAACTGAAGGTTCAACTTGAAGAGCTGTTGGAACAGGGTTATGTGCGTCCAAGTTCGTCGTCTTGGAGCGCACTGCTCCTTTTTGTTAAGAAGAAGGATGGAAGTTTGTGACTCTGTATAGATTATCGAGAGCTGAATAAGTTGACAGAGAAGAATAAGTATCTGATCCTAAGGATTGATGATTTGTTCAATCAATTAGTTTGGTCATCTGTGTACTCGAAATTGGATCAGAAATCCGGATATTATCAAGTGAGGATAAGAGAAAGTGAAATCCCCAAGACAACTTTCAGCACGAGGTATGGGCATTATGAGTTTACCGTCATGCCGTTTGGGCAGATTAATACGCCATCTGTATTTATGGATCTGATGAACAGAATGTTCAGATAGTACCTGGACCACTTAGTGATAGTCTTTATCGATGACATATTGGTGTACTCGCAGTGCGAAGAGGATCACTTCAATCATCTGCATTTGGTGTTGGAGACGCTGAGGAGGAACCAACTGTATGCTAAGTTATCCAAATGCAAGTTTTGGTTGTCCTCGGTAGCGTTCCTTGGTCATATTGTTAGTGGAGAGGGAATTGCGGTGGATCGAGCGAAGATAGTTGCTATACAGGAGTGGCCTGTGTTGTCTTCGGTAGCGGAAGTCCGGAGTTTTCTAGGACTTGCCAGCTACTACAGGCGCTTCGTAGAGAACTTCTCGCGGATAGCGTTACCCCTCACGACTTTGATGAGGAATGATCAAAAGTTTGTGTGGTCGCCGGAGTGCGTGCAAGCTTTCGAAGAACTAAAAAGACGCTTGACCACGACGCCTGTTCTGTGTTCGTCGAGTGGGACCGAAGGATTTGAGATTTATAGTGATGTTTCAAGTAATGGTTTAGGTTGTGTTCTACTGTAGCATGGGAGTGTGATAGCTTATGGCTCGCATCAACTGAAGTTACACGAGAGGAATTATCCGGTCCGTGACTTGGAGTTAGCAGTAGTGATATTTGCCCTGAAGTTATGGAGGCACTACCTGTACGGTGTGAAGGTCGATATCTATACCAACCACAAGAGCTTGAAGTACTTGTTGGATCAAAAGGATCTAAACATGCAGCAGCGGAGGTGGATGGAGTTCCTGGGGGACTACACCTTCAAGATACTTTATGTGCATGGGAAAGGAAATGCGGTTGCGGATGCATTGAGTCGCAGGGCCCCTACGCAGGCCAACTTGTTGTCGATACATGATGAGCGTTTGATTCAGGAGTTGGGGGCACTAGAGATCTCTTGTGTTGATAAGCAGACTAGTGTCGAAGCACAATTAAACTGAATAGAGGTATAGTATGACCTTACTAATAGGATTCGGTAGGCTCTGGTTTTGGACAGCAACATGAAGCAGATCATGGATGAGGCTTTGGATGGGTCAAATTCCCAATTTGGTGTTTTGATGGACTGTTATGGAAGGACAGTCGTCTGAGCATCCCAAATGTGGGTAAGATACGGGAGGAATTGATGTACGAGGCTCATCATGCCAAGTACTCGATTCACCCAGGGAGCACGAAGATGTATTATGATATGAAAAAGTTGTTCTGGTGGCCAGGACTTAAGAAGGATGTGGAACTTTACGTAGCAAATTGTCAAACGTGCACCTAGGTGAAGGCGGAATGCCAGAAGCCCGGAGGTTTCTTGAAGTCCTTTCCTATCCCGGAGTGGAAGTTCGACGATATTTCAATGGATTTTGTGCATGGGTTGCCAAGGTCGCAGAAGGGTAATGACGCCATCTGGGTGATCGTAGATCGAGTGATGAAGGTGTCGCACTTCATTCCGAATAAGAAGGATGATTCAGTGGATACACAGGCAAAACTCTATGTGGATAACATTGTTTGACTAAACAGTGTGCCCCCACAGCATCATGAGTGATCGAGTTGGGCGGTTCATATCCAATGACTGGAGGTTGGTGCAACAAATGTTGGGTACCAAGCTGAGTTTAAGTACGGCCTTTCATTCGCAGACGGATGGTCAGACCGAGAGAGCCAACAGGACGATGGAGGACATGCTTCGCATGTGCATCTTGGATTTCGGGAAGCAGTGGGAAGATCACCTATACTTGGTGGAATTTTCTAATAACAATAGCTACCAAGCGAGTATTCAAATGGCGCCCTTCGAGGCCCTGTATGGTAAAAAATGTCGCACGTCGTTGTCGTGGTTTGAAACGGGTGAGTCAAAGCTGTACAAACGACAAGAGGTGGAAGACGCCACTTTGTTGGTATGAACTATACAAGAACGACTGCTGTTCTCTCAAGACAGGCAGGCTAAATACTATAATGCCAAGCATCAGAACATTGAGTTCGATGTTGGTGACTGGGTATACCTGAAGGTTAAGCCGTTCAAGGGTGTCTCACGGGTACGATGCTTGAAGAAGCTAAGCCCGAGGTACCTTGGACCATTTGAAATTCTTGAGAGAATTAGTGAAGCAACTTATCGGCTGAATCTATCAGTGGAACTGAGTGGACTACACAATGTATTCCACATATCGGTGTTGTGGAAGGCGGTGCAAGTGCCTTCAAAAGTGATTGCGGTCGATCGGGTAACGGTTGATAATGGGTTGACGACGAAGGTCAAGCCTCTTCGCATTGAGGACTTTGAAGTCAAGCGACTTCATAACAAGGACATCAGGATGGTCAAAGTCTGTTAGGACAATTGCGGTCAGAAGGAGCTCTCGTGGGAGCGAGAGCATACCATACATGAAGAGTATCCCGAGTTATTCCGCTCAGGTACTATTTTGTTTTATTTATCTTTTCCTTTCTGTAATTTCGAGACGAAATTCTTTTACGAGGGCGAGAATTGTAATTCCCCGAAACTCAAAAGAGAGATGGACAGCATTTGAAGCCAAGTTTGGGGCCTAGTAAGGGTCACACGGCTTGGGACATGGATGTGTCCAGGGCCGTGTCCTACTCGGGCTATTAGCCTGTCTGTGTCGAGTAAGTTACACAGCCTAGGACATGGGCGTGTCCAAGGGCATGTCTGGCACACGGCCTATGACACGGGCGTGTCCTAGGGCATTTCTTGCACAAGGCCTATGACACGGGCGTGTCACATGGTCGTGTCCTCATCGGGATGTTTTGGTCCTGTATCGATTGAGGAACATGCCCCGTAACACGGGCGTGTACTGATTGACACGGGCGTGTACAGGTTAACACGGGCGTGTCCAAGCCCGTGTCCTGGTCGGGATATGACGGTTTCAACGTCGATTGAGGCACACGGCCTTGGACATGGGCATGTCACAAGCCATGTTTGGCCCAGGAAATTGGTTTTTAGTGCGAAACGTGGCCTTTCGTTTCTTTCTATTGGGATCTAAGGGCCCAGGCTGGTCCTTGCTGAGTTAAGTACTGGAATAGGGTTTAAAACCCTCATTCCTCATCAAGCTTTCTCTTTCTAAAGGTTTAGAGTGAGGGGTGAGCAAGGAAGAAGGAGAAGGTCAACTCCGGCTGCCGATGGATCTTCGAAGCCCCGATTCTCGATCCGATTCCAGATCTATAGAGGCGAGGCCGTTGCAGTGCTTTTCATCCGTCTAAATCTTTTTGGCGCCAAAGAGAAACACAAGGGTAACGATTCTCTTCTTGGACATGTGAATTCCTCTTCCTTTTTGCATAGGAAACCCGCTCTCGCGAGTGTGCGGTGAGTGTGAGGTTTTCCTTTAGGTGGACATGAATAGTCCCTGTTGTTTTGCATGTAGAGTATGGAATCGAAGTACGGACATAGGAATGGTGTGTGAAGCCTACCCGGACAAGTTGGTCTGGATCGGTGATATTTCATTGTGCATAAATGGTCGGAGAAGACTCCGTGCCGATGGATGTTTTTGGGTTTTCTACGTGGTAGATTGCAGCAAGGATCCTTGGGGATTAACTCTAAGGTGCACCCGAAAATCAGGGCAGAAGCGAAGTTCTGTCATTACGGTTGCCTGGGAGCCAGCCGAGTACATAACCGAGTTATGTAAGGTAGTTTGATCGATATGTTGGGATTGGGGGAAATTTTGCCCGCGCAGATGGCTAAATGGTCGTGGCGTGGTGAGCAACGGGCAGGTGGAACCTTACCCACTCCAAGTGGTTCAGTGAAAGTTGGCTTGGATAATGAGTCTAGGCTTCGGCATAAAGGACTTTATGCTCACACTGTTTGCCATCCTCGGGGCGGTGGTGGAATGCGGAAGGGACCGATTTTGGACCGGGTTTACCGAGTAAGTGCCATGAGAGTACGGGGTGTGTGTCCGTCCGTAACTACACCTGTAGTGAAGTGTGCTGTTGTTGTACTTTCACTATATTGTTTGGCTATGTTACTAAACTGCAGGGAAGGAGCACCGCCACCCCAAATCACGGATGGGGTCGTTATAATTTGGTAAGCTTTAGCTGACCATTGCTTTTGTTTGCCACAATTGCGGTGGATTGTTGCTTGCAGGTGTTGTGGAGTTTAGTGGCAAATAGCGGGTTGAAGCCCTTGTTGTTGTGCCGACCCTCAAAGGCCTTTGCAAATGTTTATTTTTATTCTCATGTGTGACCGACCTGCGTGTCGATGTTTGGAAGACACCATTTGCTTAATGTAACTCATGTAACGCCATAAGGCCAAGTACTTTGTGCATTTGTATGCTCGTTCCTATTTTAGGTATTTTTAGTGGACATTCATGATGTGGCTTGGGTTCTTTTCTTTGAAACATTTAAAATGCTTCCGCTAGAATGTGCTCTATGTAGCACGTTTGTTATTTGAAGGGGTGTTTCATTGAGTAACTCTTCAGTCTGTCTGTGGTATATGGCGTCGGGGCCCGGCCGGACCTACTTCCATATGCTATGTGATGGATAGGGGTGTTACAGCACCGTCGTTGAGTCATACGATAGGTCTGACTGGTAGTGTTGATACCAGTTTAGAAGTGGGTGAGGCCCAACCCACCGTTTATGTTTTCCACTACGGAGGTATCCTGGGAGGTTAGGCTCCAGAAAGGAAGAACTAAAGGTCTGTGTGTACCGAGTCGAGTGTGTGTATTGCACTTACATGTTCACATCATAGTATACTTGCATGACATAGCATCATCATTGCATATAACCCTTGACACCTATTATATAAATTGGTATGGGACACTTTATACAATAGGTCTTGTAAAACGACCACATGGTTTATAGGTTTGTATGGGCATTCCTGTAGGTCATGGTCACTTACTTAGTTTACTTTCGCCTACTTTACTTGCTCACCTATTCTTGTGTATATTTATGCTGCTTACCTTCTTCTTCTTACATATATTTGCTCTGTTTATGAACTCATGATAGACTAGTTTTGCCGTCACCTACTTACCTTTGTTACTCTCCACCTTCATTACCTTCCTTTTCCTTCTCCCCACTTGGTGCCTAGGAGCCATGGGGCAGGGGTGGGGGATGATAGGACTTAGTCTTTTAGACTAACGGTCATTGACCAAATCATTTTAGGGATCGTGGATCCGAACAAGGAGATGCATCCCCAGAGGTCGGTGCGCTTGGAGATGGGACAGTCTAGTACTGGAGTTCAGGCAGCATAGACAGTGAGTCCCGATCTGAAAGTTAGGGTTAGATCTGATATACTCTAGAGGGGGGGTGAATAGAGTATGTATGTATATTTAAAAACTTTTCTTGAACTATAAATATTATACCTAAACTTAGATACTATATCACAGCATACCAAATTGAAATAAATGAAATCATAGAAAAGCTAAATAACACAACCACAGCAAGAACAAGAAGAAGAGGGCAACCAGACAACATAAGAATTAATAGTGGTTCCCCAACCTGGGTACTTCCACTCTTCTACCACCCTGGTAGGAATCCACTCAGGTTTTTTATCAGGTGACTTCCACCAATGAGCTTTTGGTCAGGTGCTCAAAAACCAAACCTCAAGTCTTTTTATTAGGAGACTTGCAACCAGGAATCACTTTTGAAGGGAGTAGAGAACTCTTTTTACAGATGGGGTAAGAGAGTGATGGTGTCTTCTCTTTCTCAAATACAACTGAGAAGACTAGTAGAATTGAAGTTAACAAAAAGCCCCCCCCCCCTGAAATATTGAGTTTGTTCAGGGAGGAATGGAACTTTTTCTTCAGGGTGATAGGCCTTCAAGCTTTCAACTTTAACCCGAAGAACTTCAGGAACTTCTTAACAGATGTGGTATTGTTGTCCTATTGAAAGTTCCTGAGAGTATGACAGAAGAAGATTCTTGATTTGGATGGTTGTTATTCTTCTTCAAAAAGATTGTTCTTCTTTTGGTCTAGCAGTTGTTGATTTCTTGACTGATCGATTCTCTATGTCTCAAGAATTCTGTATGTCTCTTAGATTGTGTCTGTATTTTGGAAGAAAGAGAACTTCTCGTTTTTATATTTTCTATGTGGAAGTACTTTTGAATTTTGAAATTCTTCCTGTAATTAATGTTGACGGTCTTGGAATAATTTGGCATTGATTTGTTTCCCCAACTATCCCTTAGAAAAACAACAGGCAATAATCCTCATGAAGACCGTAATTAATGCTCTTGTCAAATGGTAATATTCAGAAAATATTAGAGCATTAATTATTCAGGAATCATTGCCATATAATAAGGACAAAAGAGGAAAACAGCCAAGACTGGATTTGTCGACCTGAGTCCACAGTTCGTCGAGCTGAGAATAGTTGTTCGTTGAGCTGAGATCCAAGATCGTCGACCTCTGAATGCTGCTTGATAACTTTCTTCTTCTATGCATCAAGTTCATCGAGCTGAGATCTAAGATCTTCGAGCTGAGCCCTGAGAACTGAGTTCGTCAAGCTGGTCAAAGATCGTCGAGCTGAGCTCAGAGATTTGTCTCCTAGTTCGTCGAGCTGAGCATGACTTTCGTCGACCGGAGATCAACGAACGTAGAACTCCTTTTTCTAAGTCTTGAATTCTCAAAGTCTTGAGTCTCTGACTTTGTTGAAGGCTGGTCCCTAGCATTGTTGACTTTAAGGACTTGACCTAGACTCTAGGACACAACCATGACCCTGGTCTATACATGTTGGGTCATATCCTACCTTAGTGAACTTTGCCCAAATCCAACTAGGGATCCAACAATCTCCCCCTATTTGGGTGAGGTCACTAATTACAGACTCAATAAAAGAAAATGTACAAAGCAAGAACACAATATATATCTGGCAGAGAATTAAACAATAAGTATGCAACAGATATATTTACACGGTTAGCTTTGTAACATAAAACATACTTTATCAAAAATGTACCACAAATATATAGCAGTTGAGGTTCTAGTTTTTCTGTTTCTTCTCCTTTGGTTTTGCTTCTTTGTCCTTATCCCCAGGCTGAGTAAAGATGATTTCCCTGTTAGGATTAGCAGTATCTTTCTTTGACGTGTACATATCTGCTACTCCAATCACTGTCAGGGTAGAGGTTCTGGGAACTACAGCCTTTGGGTGTCTAGCCATATAATCTACAGGATTAAATACCTTCTGGCTTATATGAAGTCTTTAAGGTTCTTTCTCTCTATATAAGGACATGGTAGTGAACATGGTTGGATCTTCTCCTTCTGCACTGTCCATCTTTATCTGTGACAAACCTATCAATTCTTGAAGCCTAGCCATCCTGAAATTAGGATCAACATCCTGACTGACAGATGATTGATCATCTTGGGAGGGTAGCAGAGTAGCAGGCCTGAATTGAGTAGACTGTGCTTGAAAGCTTGTTGCTTTCTGGCATTCATCACTCTGAGTGTATAGTGACATTGGAGGTGCAGTTTCACTATATTTTCCTTTAGGTTTGTGTGATTCTGAATGCCTTCTTTGTTCAGCTTGTTTTTGGGGAGGAGAGAACTCTTGCTTCTGATAGACTACTTCCTTTATATGCTCTGTACAACAAATATTTCTTTGCTGGCTTCTTCCATGAGATTGATGTCTAGATGGACTTTCCTGCCTCTGATAAGTTCTGGTGAATGTAGGCTTGGAAGGTGCATCTGACCTTTGAGAAGTGGTTTCTGAGGCACCAGTAGTTGGAGGAGGAGGAGGAGGGGGATCCTTCCTGTATCTATGAGGAGGAGGAGGGGATTATCTTCTACTTTTTTTTTCTATCCTTTTGTTCATTTTTTGATAGCCACATCCAAGTTGGCATACACTTATAGGGGGTAATATTGTGCAGAATATAGTATGGTGTGTCATTTGTAGGATTGGGTTTTGGGGCAGGAGGTGGAGAAGCTTTTCTCTTCTTAGAGAATTTCTTCTTCTTTTGATCCTTATCAGAATCATCATCATCATCATCTTATTCTTGTGGATTGTCATACATTTCATCAATTTTTCTTATTGTATTTTTGGGAATTTCTTTACTTCCTAGAGTAGGGATAACTTCAGCATGGACTGCTTCAGTTTCCATAGCAATGTCTTGAGATATAATATCATCAAGATTGGGTAGAGGGCTATCATCCATAATATAGGATGGACTAGGAGAGCAAGATGTCGGATCATAAGACTTATTTGCTGGAGGAGCTGTCAAACTTGTCTTTATAGTGTTTAACATCTCTGAGCTGGCAGGAGAGATATAGCACACTACGGCTTTAGATGATAGAATGGAGAAGGTAAGACAAAAATAAATATATGACCCAAATACTTTTAGCAAAGCTGCTAGATTCACTTTGGGATTAATGAAATAAACCCTTCCAGGAAGAATCTTTGGCAAAATGACCTCTAGAGTATTTGAGACTATAATATCTGTACAATA
The DNA here is from genome assembly GCA_039513925.1 of Platanthera zijinensis. Lineage (NCBI taxonomy): Eukaryota > Viridiplantae > Streptophyta > Magnoliopsida > Asparagales > Orchidaceae > Platanthera > Platanthera zijinensis. Next base: position 90,265,304 of record CM077085.1, read on the forward strand.
AATGTTTTGTGCATCTGTTACTGAGGTTGTTGTTTCTGCAACATCTGTTTCCATATCAGATTAAATAAAATCCATGAAATCTTTTTCCATATCAGCACATGTTCCTGCTGCTGGTATTACTGTTGGTTTTACTAGTACAATTGTTGTTGCTTCTTCTTCTGCTGCTATTGTGTCCATATCCTGTTCAACTGGTTCTTCTGTTGCTGCTGCAACTGCTGCTACTTCTTCATGAAGTATCTCCCCCTGCCTGGTTTCAGTAGGCACTAAAGCCAGACCCCCAATTGAAGAGGGAGCAGTAGTTAGGGCAGAAATTTGGGCAGCTAGAGAGGATATGGAGGCACCTAGAGGAGAAATGGCCTCTGCTATAAAATATTTGAGTAGGGGTGTGAGGAGAGTAATGAGTGGGGTGACAAGAGATGGATCCAAGTTTGGAGAAGTGGATGGTGGGGTAGTAGCTAGTTGAGTGGAAATTGCAGTTGCTGGGGGGGTTATAGGTGGAGGTGGAATGGGAGTGTCTAGGGGGAGTCATGTTGAGGAGAGGGAGTGTTCAGTGGAGAGGATAATAAATTGAAGGAGGTGAGTGAGGAGAGGGTGGTGTCGGGAATATTAGCAAGATTAGATGGAAGAGGGGACTGGGGTGGTGTAGGTATGGATGTATCAGGCTGGGGGGAGGTTGGATTTGATGGTATGTGTGTAGGAGAGGAAGGAATAGGAGATGTTGGTGGTGTAGGGGTATGGACTATAATGGTAGTGGAAGGTGGGGTTGGGTTAATTACTAGTTAGGATAGAACTTGAAGGGCTGGAGGTGGTGGAGGGGTGGAGTGGATCCTTTCAGTGGGGTGGGGAGAGGCTGGTACAGCCCTTGTACTTTCTAAAGTTCTAGTGGAAGAAGAGGGAGCCTTGGATGGATTAGTGATGGTCCTCTCCCACTTGCTAAATAAGGCAAAAGTTAGTCTCTTGCTAGCATTAATGAATATGGTTGGGGAGACCAGTGATTCAGCAGCCTTTTCCTTCAGGAAGATCCCTAGGACCTTTCCAAAACACACCTCTTTCTTGTTGTTCTTCTATTTAATCAAGTTGAACATAATTTTAGCCCCGTTCACAATTTCTTATTTACTATGGCACACATAACCAGGAACTGATGCCTGGTGATGTAGTCGTGTGCTGTGTGCTTTCCTAGCAACACTTTCCCAGCTATATCTGCAAGAAACTTATACTTGGCATACAAAAGTTTCTTAAGTAATTTGTTTGGGGTGTCTCCAGAATAACCCATTATACTCAGCATCAAATCAAATTCTTCAGAGTCTATTTCTAATTCATCCTCACCATTTTTCAATCCAAAAATCTGAGTTAAAATATCGGGGGTAAGAGAAATAGCGTTACCCGCTATGGATCCAGTCATCGTATTCCCGTTTATAGTAGCTGTATAGACCCACTCCCTGATCTCTGTTGCAGATATCTTGATGCGAGTGGAAAGCAGGGTCTTTAGTTGTTGATCTTCAAGGAGTTGTAGAATGTTCCGGAAGATTTGATCGGAGTACTAGAAAGATTCAAAGTCCAAATCAAAACAAGAGTCAAACTTCATAGCAGTAAGAGATCCTGCTGAAATCGCCATGAAAGCACCTGCAATGGAAAATGAAGATCAAGTGCAAAAGAACTGAAAGCGCGGGACGGAGGTCGAAGAAACCTTAGATATAGTGTTTTCCGGAATATGAATCGACAGACTCCGTTCCACGAAAAAATGAAAAGATCTTCGGTCTGAGGTCGACGAAATAATTTAGAGTTAAACAGTTCGTCGATCTCAGCCTGAAGGTTTGAAGACATTTCATCGATCTCCGGTCGACGAAATTTTTCAGAAGTAAGTTCGTCTATCTCAGTTCGACGAAACAAACTTAGCACATAGAGAGTTCGTCGATCTCTGGTCGACGAAAATCTCAAGAACTTTTCCTTGTTCGTCGAGCTCCGTTCGACGAACTCTGAAAAATTCGTTGATTGCAGACATAAAGTAAACTAACCCTTCTCCATTTATCATTCCAAGAAGATTTATAAATAACAAGTGATTCCTTTCATCCAGGGGTTTGGTGAAAATATCAGCTCTTTGTAAATCAGTGTAGATATAGACAAGATTAATTCTGTTTTTGTCTACACACTCTCTAATGAAATTATGTCTTATGTATATATGTTTAGTTCTGCTGTGATGGACTGGATTTTGTGTTATAGTTATAGCACTTGTGTTATGTAACGACCCCATCCGTTACATGACGTATAATAAAAGGTCCGGCCGGGGCCCCACACTATATGCCACAAACAGACGGTGAGGTCACAGGATAATACCAAACCATACACGAATCCTAACTCAGAGCATTCTAGTGGAAGCTTTAAGTTATACTTGGAACTCTAACCAGGAATGTCCAATATATAAACCACTGTTATATATATAATCACGGAATGTACAACAAAGGTCTGGCCTTAAGGCCTTACAGTTCCTCTTTCCATGCAACATGGATTACAAACCTCGGCGCGCAGGCCGGCCATACATGAGGAAAACAAAACAAACAAAACCATTTGCTCAGCCTTCAAGGGCTAGCCGCAGCAGCAGCAGCAACAGCAGTAGGGCTTCAGCCCTTCACTTACCACTTGGCTCGCCAGCACCTGCATAGGGACAATCCACCCAAACGGTGGCAAACAATACAACGGTCAGCATTCAGCTGACCCAATTATAACAATCCTACCCCTTTCTCGGGGCATTAGCATTCTTTCCCTGCATAGCATGGCATCATCATATAGCAACTATGTGCGCGCAGGCACATTCAAGCCATCACAACCATCGGCCACACGGCCCGACAGTCCGTGCACTCAGGGCACATTCTTGGTGTACCGGAATACCAGGGTCAACACACGGTATTTGAGCATTCTAGTCTTTCCGGCGCGCGGGCCTAAGACTCTCATTAGGCGCTCCAACAAAACCTATAACCAGGCTTCCAAGTCGGACGGACCTAACGCAGGTACGGATCAGCCACCCCCCGTTGCTCAAGTCGCCGTGCCACCTCGAATACGGAAGTATCCATGGCTATTTATAGGCGCGGGTCGGTTTCACCTTTCCTGTTCGACAATCTGCCTTTTCATCGAGTTGCAGCCCAATGGCTCAATCGCTCATAAAGTGGCAATGCACGGCCACAAGAGTTGCATCCAACCCTCTTCATTTCCTGGACATCATCCAGTACTTCCTGCTGCCCCAAGCAACAGGTAGGCACAAGGCAACACAAGCCATAATCACGGAGCCTTCTCCGATATGCAAACAAGCATCACCAATCCAGACCATGTCCAGATGGGCTTCACACAGCATGCCTAGAGCCGTACTCCAATTCCGGCCTCTAACAAGGGGGACTTCACATATCTACCCCAAGGGACACCACAACCCACCGCACACTCACGGGGAAGGGTTTTCCCTATGCAATGCAGAAAAGAAGGACTTCACATGTCCAAGAAGGGAGATCGTTACCCTTGTCGATCTCTTAGGAGCCATCGAAAACTAGCCGGTGAGAAAGAACCGCACCAGCTTTGCCTTCACAACGCCGGCTTCGGATCTCGAATCGGACCACGGGAACTCCGCCGGTGGCTTGATCTCCTCCTCCTTCTTCTTCCTCCTCTCTCTTTCTCTCTTCCTTAACCAAATGAAGAATGAAGTCTTCATCAGCCTCTACGGATTAAATCCAGCCAGGAATCACCTGAGCCCTTGGATCCAAAGAGAGAAATCTGAACGGCCACGATTTGCCCAAAAACTCATTTTTTGGCTGACACGGCCTGTGACACGCCCGTATCACAGGCCGTGTACCCTTAAGCGGCACACGCGGTATTCGTACCGACTGAGATTTACCAGAACACGGGCATCGACAAGCCCGTGTCGAACCTGACACGCCCGTGTCATTCCTGAGACACGCCTGTGTCACCCCTGCCTCATCGAGCTGCAAGCAGTACACGGGTAGGCACACGGCATCGGACACGCCCGTGTCCAACCTGACACGCCCGTGTTCAAGGCTTGGTTCAAGGTCGTGTAACTTTCTGACTCAAAACGCATTTTATTTGAGTGACACGCCCTGGGACACGCCCGTGTCACAGGCCGTGTACCCCCGACACGCCCTGGGACACGCCCGTGTCCCATGCCGTGTAAAATGACCTGCACCTCAAAACCATTTTTGAGTCTTTTTGGGGTGTTACAATCCTCCCCCCCCCCCCCCCTTAACAAAATTTCGTCCCGAAATTTGCACGGTAAGGAAACAAGAACCAACAATACTATTACTTGAGAATTCTGTTATAACAAGAGGTACACGGTCTACAGCTTAACCAAACAACTCGGGAAATTCAGCTCGCATGGTCTGCTCTCGCTCCCATGTTAGCTCTTCACGGCCACAATTGTCCCATAGGACCTTGACCATCCCGATCACTTTGTTCCGCAACTGTTTCTCGGCTCGATCCTCGATCCGAATGGGTCTAACCCTCGTCGTTAGCCCTTACTCGACCGGTACCCGATCATTCTCCACTACTTGAGCTGGATCCTTCACCGCCTTACGAAGGACTGAGATGTGAAATACATCATGTAATCCACCCAAGTCTGCTGAAAGTGCTAGTCGATAAGCAGCTTCCCCAACTCGCTCCACCACCTCAAACGGACCAAGATACCTCGGACTTAGCTTTTTCAAACGCCGAATCCTGGACACGCCTTTGAAGGGTTTGATCTTCAAATATACCCAATCACCCACCGCGAACTCCACGTTCCGATGTCTGGCATTGTAGTACTTTGCTTGACGATCTTGGGCTATCACTAGCCTCTCCCGAATAGAGCGTATGAGCGAGGTAGCTTCTTCGACTTCCTTTTTCCCACTCAGCTTAGATTCGCCTGCTTCTGCCCAAGTTAACGGTGTACGGCATTTACGACCATATAAAGCCTCAAATGGTTCCATACCAATACTCGCTTGGTAGCTATTATTATAGGCAAATTCGACAAGAAATAGATAATCTTCCCATCTCTTATCAAAGTCTAGGGCGCACATGCGGAGCATATCCTCCATCGTCCTGTTGGTTCGTTCAGTCTGGCCATCCGTTTGGGGGTGAAAGGCTGTACTAAACGCCAATTTTGTACCCAACATTTGATGAACGAGCTGCCAATCATTCGATGTGAACCGCCCATCACGGTCACTAACGATGCTCCGAGGAACACCGTGCAGTCGAACAACCTGCTCCACATAATGCTTGGCCAAGGTTTCCACTGAATCGTCTCTTCTGTTTGGAAGGAAGTGCGCCACTTTTGTCAACCGGTCCACAATCACCCAGATTGAATCATGACCGCGTTGAGATCTCGGCAACCCGTGCACGAAATCCATCGAAATGTCATCGAACTTCCACTCCGGAATAGGTAACGACTTCAGGAAACCGCCAGGCTTCTGGCATTCCGCTTTCACCAACGCACAGGTATTGCATTCCGCCACATAACGTGCTACATCTTTCTTTAATCTGGGCCACCATAACAGCTTTTTCAGATCTCTGTACATCTTTGTGCTCCCTGGGTGAACTGAGTACTTTGCAAAGTGAGCTTCGTACATCAACTCTTCCCTCAATTTACCCACACTTGGGACGCACACTCGACCATTTCTTCGTAACAACCCGTTATCCCAAGAGAATTGGTCATCCGACCCATCTTTTGCATAGCGCTGGAGACTTTCATCAAGCTCCGTTGCTCGCCGAACTCTGTCCGTAAGGTCATATTGCACCTCCGTCCAGTTCAAGCATGCATCGGTTGACGAACCCTTATCAACATAAGATATCTCCAACGCTTCCAATTCCTGGATTAACCGCTGATCATGCCTCTGCAACCAGCTTGCCCGTACCGGGGTCTTCCGACTCAAAGCATCAGCAACCACATTTCCCTTCCCGGGAGTATAGTGAATTTCGAAGGTGTAGTCCCCAAGGAACTCCATCCATCTTTGTTGTCGCATATTCAGATCCTTCTGATCCAACAAATACTTTAGGCTTTTATGATCTGTATAGATATCCACTTTAACGCCATATAGATAGTGCCGCCACAACATGAGCGCAAAGATTACCGCCGCCAACTCCAAATCATGGACGGGGTAATTCCGCTCATGCACTTTCAACTGGCGCGAGCCATAAGCAATCACTTTACCAAACTGCAGAAGAACGCAGCCTAAGCCACTCCCAGAAGCATCACTATAGATCTCATACCCATCTGTACCACATGGCGATGTCAACACAGGCGCCGTGGTCAAACGACTCTTCAAGTCTTCAAAAGCTCGCGCGCACTCCGGCGTCCAAATGAACTTTTGATCTTTTCTCGTCAGCGTGGTCAGAGGTAAAGCAATCCGTGAGAAGTTTTCCACAAACCGTCTATAGTAGCCCGCAAGTCCAAGGAAGCTCCTGACCTCGGCCACTGAAGACATCACTGGCCAATCTCGAATGGCACTTATCTTCAATGGATCCACCGCGATACCTTCTCCGCTTACCACATGGCCTAAAAAGGCTACTGAAGAGAGCCAGAACTCACACTTTGAGAATTTGGCATAAAGCTTATTCCTCCGCAGGGTATGCAAGACCAACCGCAAATGGTTTGCATGATCCTCTTCCGACTGAGAGTATACTAAGATGTCATCGATAAACACAATAACGAACAAATCCAAGTACTCTCGGAACGTTCGATGCATTAGGTCCATAAATACCGAAGGCGCATTACATAGGCCAAACGGCATTACCGTGAACTCATAATGACCGTAGCGTGTTCCAAACGCCGTCTTGGGAATGTCACCTTCCCTAATCCTCAGCTGATAATATCCCGATTTCAAATCCAATTTGTAATAGACCGTTGATCCTGCCAGCTGATCAAAGAGGTCATCAATCCGTGGGATCGGATATTTGTTTTTCTCCGTCAGCTTATTCAATTCGCGGTAGTCAATACATAACCGTAAACTACCGTCTTTCTTTTTCACAAATAGAACAGGCGCGCTCCAAGGTGACATACTTGGGCGTATATATCCCTGCTCCAACAACTCTTGCAATTGGACTTTCAACTCAGCCATCTCTTTTGGCGCGACGCGATATGGTGAGCGGGCCACAGGTTTCGCACCTGGCACCAACTCAATAGAGATGTCAATCTCCCGCTGGGGTGGTAACCCAGGAAGATCTTTAGGAAACACATCGGCAAACTCTGACACAACTAGTACTTCACCGATACTGGCCTTTGGCTCAACAGCCTGAATTAGCGTGAAGAATAACTCCACGCCCTTCCGAACAGCATTGACGACTTGGAGCGCAGACAACAAAGTCCCGCCAACTCCTCGCATACCAGCAAACTTCGTCACAAGTCCGGTATTCTGGCCCAGTGTAATCTCCTTGGAGTTGCAATCAATAAAGGTACGCTGCTTCGAGAGCCAGTCCATACCAAAGATCACATCAAACTCCGATAACGGTAGCACAGCTGTACTCAAACCGAAATCCCGACTTCCTATTTGCACATCCACATCGCAAGCCCTATCCGCAAGCATCACATAGCCATTCGGCAATAGCACCCTTGTACTATCCACCGTCACATGACTCGGTACCCCAATTCGAGATACAAAATCCTCAGACAGAAAAGAATGCGAAGCACCCGTATCAAACAGGGCTCTCGCCAGATTATTCCGAATTAGGACAGCCTGCAGCATACACATCATGCACAAGCCATACCTAACCACAACCAATAGCACTTAAGTAAGTAAGCTATAATCAACTCGTACCTGTGACGACGTCACTTTGCTTAATCGCTTCCTGTTGGCCAAGCTGATAGATTCGGGGCTGTACCTGAGACGCAGAGGAATCAACCACCGCTTTGCCCTTCTCCGCATAAGACGCACCCGTCTTCTTATCCCCTTTGGGTTGAACAACCCGACAGTCACGGGCTATATGCCCCACTCGGCCACAGTTATAGCATGTACGAGAATCCGGCCTTGATGTCGCTCCCGACACAACGGTTGTAGTCACTTGCCCAGACGGCTTGGACCTCTTGCCCCCTTTCTTCTGGTAGAATGATTTACTCGGGCGAGCTGCTTGAACCTCTGGCTTTGACACAACCAAGCCCTTGTTCCCCTGCACCCGCCGCATGTCCTTCTCCAACGCACATGCAGTATCAACCAACGCCTGAAACCCTTGGTTCACTGAACTCGAAAGCAGGAATCGTAACTCATCCCGCAATCCTTCATAGAACCTATTAGTTTTCCTTTGATCATCTGCGAAGATTGTTCCCGCATACTGCCCCAACCTGGTAAACTCATGCAAGTAGATATCCACGCTATCTTCTCCTTGCTTTAACCGTTGGAACTCATTTTCCATGGCAATCCGCTGCGCCGCTGGGACATGCTTCGCCAGAAATATTCGAGAGAACTCCTCAATCGACACTTGCGTTAATTGCCTGCCCGCCAAATGGTGTACCTCAACCTCGTCCCACCACAACCGCGCCTCGCCTTCAAGCATGAAGGTGGCCAAGGTGACCTTTAGAGTTTCCTCCGCCCTGATCGCTGTCATTATCCGCTTGACACGCGATAACAATTCCTCTGACTGCGTTGGGGATCCTAGTCCCGTAAACGTAGGAGGACTGAAGCTCATGAATTGCTTCAACTGTCGGTCAGCTTCTCGTGGATCTACAGCCTCAACCGGCTCAGGTCTTACAACAACACTAACTGGCTCGACTGCCGGCTGCGCTTGCCCGGTCGGCTGAATCATGGCAAATAGCGCCTCAGCAACTAAGCGAACAGTTTTCGCAGAAGGAGGAGGTGTTGGCACCTCAGCTGGTGTCGCACTCTCATTAGAGCGCTGGGGCTCAGACTGCCCAGCACCACTACGCGTCACCTATAGGTGGACACGACACACATTAGCGATCGCATACAAGCAAAACAACACAAAAAGGAACGCGCAGATTCCTCAAACAAGATTATGTACATTCCTTAGTGGACATTCCAGAGTTCATTAGCGTTACAGCAGGGCGCACAAACACGCGCTCGCCACCCCACAAAAGAATTCGACCACGAATTCGAAAGAGGAAGACCGAACGAAGCTGATACCAAAATGTAACGACCCCATCCGTTACATGATGTATAATAGAAGGTCCGGCCGGGGCCCCACACTATATGCCACAAACAGACGGTGAGGTCACAGGATAATACCAAACCATACACGAATCCTAACTCAGAGCATTCTAGCAGAAGCTTTAAGTTATACTTGGAACTCTAACCAGGAATGTCCAATATATAAACCACTGTTATATATATAATCACGGAATGTACAACAAAGGTCTTGCCTTAAGGCCTTACAGTTCCTCTTTCCATGCAACATGGATTACAAACCTCGGCGCGCAGGCCAGCCATACATGAGGAAAACAAAACAAACAAAACCATTTGCTCAGCCTTCAAGGGCTAGCCGCAGCAGCAGCAGCAACAGCAGTAGGGCTTCAGCCCTTCACTTACCACTTGGCTCGCCAGCACCTGCATAGGGACAATCCACCCAAATGGTGGCAAACAATGCAACGGTCAGCATTCAGCTGACCCAATTATAACAATCCTACCCCTTTCTCGGGGCATTAGCATTCTTTCCCTGCATAGCATGGCATCATCATATAGCAACTATGTGCGCGCAGGCATATTCAAGCCATCACAACCATCGGCCACACGGCCCGACAGTCCGTGCACTCAGGGCACATTCTTGGTGTACTGGAATACCAGGATCAACACCACCGTCTACACGGTATTTGAGCATTCTAGTCTTTCCGGCGTGCGGGCCTAAGACTCTCATTAGGCGCTCCAACAAAACCTATAACCAGGCTTCCAAGTCAGACGGACCTAACGCAGGTACGGATAAGCCACCCCCCGTTGCTCAAGTCGTCGTGCCACCTCAAATACGGAAGTATCCATGGCTATTTATAGGCGCGGGTCAGTTTCACCTTTACTGTTCGGCAATCTGCCTTTTCATCGAGTTGCAGCCCAACGGCTCAACGGCTCATAAAGTGGCAACGCACGGCCACAAGAGTTGCATCCAACCCTCTTCATTTCCTGGACATCATCCAGTACTTCCTGCTGCCCCAAGCAACAGGTAGGCACAAGGCAACACAAGCCATAATCATGGAGCCTTCTCCGATATGCAAACAAGCATCACCAATCCAGACCATTTCCAGATGGGCTTCACACAGCATGCCTAGAGCCGTACTCCAATTCCGGCCACTAACAAGGGGGACTTCACATATCTACCCCAAGGGACACCACAACCCACCGCACACTCGCGGGGAAGGGTTTTCCCTATGCAATGCAGAAAAGAAGAACTTCACATGTCCAAGAAGGGAGATCGTTACCCTTGTCGATCTCATGGGAGCCATCAAAAACTAGCCGGTGAGAAAGAACCGCAGCAGCTTTGCCTTCACAACGCCAGCTTCGGATCACGACTAGGACCACGGGAACTCCGCCGGTGGCTTGATCTCCCCCTCCTTCTTCTTCCTCCTCTCTCTTTCTCTCTTCCTTAACTAAATGAAGAATGAAGTCTTCATCAGCCTCTATGGATTAAATCCAGCCAGGAATCACCTGAGCCCTTGGATCCAAAGAGAGAAATCTGAACGGCCACGATTTGCCCAAAAACTCATTTTTTTGGCTGACACGGCCTGTGACACGCCCGTGTCACAGGCCGTGTACCCTTAAGCGGCACACGCGGTATTCGTACCGATTGAGATTTACCAGAACACGGGCATCGACACGCCCGTGTCGAACCTGACACGCCCGTGTCATTCCTGAGACACGCCCGTGTCACCCCTGCCTCATCGAGCTGCAAGCAGTACACGGGTAGGCACACTGCATCGGACACGCCCGTGTCCAACCTGACACGCCCGTGTTCAAGGCTTGGTTCAAGGGCGTGTAACTTTCTGACTCAAAACGCATTTTATTTGAGTGACACGCCCTGAGACACGCCCGTGTCCCACGCCGTGTACCCCCGACACGCCCTGGGACACGCCCGTGTCCCAGGTCGTGTAAATTGACCTGCACCTCAAAACCATTTTTGAGACTTTTTGGGGTGTTACATGTTATCACAAAGTAGAGTTGAATTATTTAAGTTTAACCCATAGTCCAGGAGTTGGTTCTGAATCCACAGCATCTGCGAACAACAACTGTGAATTGCAATGTACTCTGCTTCAGCAGTTGATGTGGACACAGATGATTGTTTCTTGCAGAAGCAGGACACTAATCTCACACCAAGGAACTGGCAGGTTCTTGAGGTACTCTTTCTGTCCACTCTACATCACGCAAAGCCAGCATCTGAGTATCTAGTTAACTCAAACTCTTACTCAATAGGATACCAAAGACCTAGACTGGGACAACCCTTTATATATCTTAAAATCCTTTTAAAAAAGCTAGATGGGATTCTTTAGGGTTCACTTGGAACCTAGCATAAAGGCATATAGCAAACATGATATCAGGTCTGCTTGTTATAAGGTATAATAGGGACCCAACAATGCCCCTATATAATTTCTGATCCACAGGTTTCCCATGCACATCAGAATCTATTACAGCATTTGTAGCCATGGTTGTTTTCTTTGCTCAGGCATCAGCCATCCCAAACTTTTTAATAAGCTCTTTAGCATATTTAGCCTGGGAAATAAAGATGTCATCAGGAAGCTGCTTCACTTGGAGACTAAGGAAGTAGGAGAGCTCACCCATGCTACTCATCTCAAATTTTGAATGCATTAGATAAGAAAATCTTTTGCATAATTTGGGATCTGTAGAACCAAATATTATGTCATCTACATATATTTGCACTAACAGTATTTTATCATGATGCATTTTGGTAAATAAAGTCCATTCTACTATGCCTCTTGAAAAACCATGCTCTAAGAGAAAGCTGGCTAAGGTCTCAAACAAAGCTCTTGGAGCTTGCTTTAAATCATAGAGAGCTTTATGCAATTTAAGCACATAAGAGGGATGAGTTGGAGAAACAAAACCTGGAGGTTGTTCAACATAAACCTCTTCTTTAAGTTCCCAATTTAAGAAAGAACTCTTCACATCCATTTGATAAACTTTGAACTTTTTTAATGCAGCATAAGCCAGAAATATCCTTATAGCTTCTAACCTGGCAACTAGACCAAAGGTTTGATCATAGTCATTCCCTTCCTCTTGTACCCTTGAGCAACAAGCCTAGCCTTATTCCTCACAATCACACCTTAGGCATCAAACTTATTTCTTAATACCCATTTGGTTCCAATGACTGGGTAGTCTTTTGGTCTTGGAACCAAATCCCAAACTCTATATCTCTCAACTGATTAAGCTCCTCTTGCATTGCAATGATCTAGTGGGGATCTTGTTCTTCATCAGTTATAGATTGAGGCTCAATTTGAGAAAGGAAACAGGCATGCATCAAATCTTGGTTGAGTTGTTGCATTGTCTTTACACCTACTGTTATGTCTCCAATCACTTAGGATCTTGTGTGATCTCTCAGTGTGACAAAATCAGTGGGTGGAGTTGGTTCTGCAACATCATTTGGAGAAAATTCTTCTTGCGGAGTAGCTTCTATTGTTGTAGGGGGGTCAGCTTCTTCCATGGTTTCTTCATCACTTTCTTCATTGACTTGTTGAGAAGGATGAGGTACAACTTTTGGGGTAAGGTTTAAGTCATCCAATTTCTCACACAAGTTGTGTACCTGCAAGGAGTCTTTGGTAGAAATCTCTTTCTCCTTATAAAACATGTTAGCCTCATCAAATGTAACATGCATAGATTCCTCTATTTTCAATGTAGATTTATTAAATACCCTATAAGTTTTGCTGGCTTGGGAATATCCTAGAAAAATTCTCACTGCAGCCTTTGCTTCAAACTTCATAATATGCTTTTTGTCATTGTTATGAATATAATATACACAATTAAAAACATTAAAATAGTTGATTATTGGTTTCTTCCCTTTGAGCAATTCATAGGGAGTCTTATGTTTTATTTTGTGTATCAAGCTTCTATTCAGTACATAATTTGTTGTGCTCACTATCTCTGCCCAATAGGATAGGGGCATATAAGCATCTGCAAGAAATGTGCCTACAGCTTCAATGAGTGTTCTTTTTTTCCTTTCGGCTACCCCATTTTGTTGAGGAGTTCTAAGAGTTGAGAAGTAGTGCCTGATACCTTCCTTCTCACAGAACTCATGCATAAAAAGAGACTCAAAATCTGTACCATGATCACTTCTGATCAATGCAACATGAGTAGAGTACTCAATCTGTATGGTCCTGAGAAAATCTGTAAGAACCTTGAATGTATCTGACATAGATCTCAGAAAGAATACCCAAGAGAATCTGGAAAAGTCATCTACAACCACTAAGGTATAAGATTTCCTTCCTAGGCTTTGTACAGCCACAGGGCCTAAATGGTTCATATGTAGTAAGTACAATTTACTAGGTGAATCACTCTTATTAATGGATTTGAAACTAGATTTAGTTTTCTTGCCTAGTTGACAAGCACTGCAGAGTCCTTCCTTCTTGTAGGGGCCAGAAGGTAGACCTCTAACAAGGTTGTCCTTAGATAACCTAGCAATATTTTTCAGATTTACATGTCCTAAACTTTTATGCCACAAGTCATTTTGACTGCTAACTATGTTAATCAAACATATGTCTGAAGTAACAGAATGAAAATTAACTAGGTATATGTTTCCTTGTCTATTGTCAATTAAAACAGGTTTGTTTTCTTTAGAGGTAATAGTACAAGAGCTAGAGTTGAATGATACCTGATAACCTTCATCACAGAGTTGGCTTATAGAGATGAGGTTATGCTTTAGTACACTTACATTGCAACTCTCTTGAAAGTTACTGTTCCAATCCTGACTTTACCATAGCCCTCTGTTTGTCAACAGTTAGAGTCACCAAAGATGACCTTTGGTCCCAGCTTGGTCTTGTAATCAATTAGATTGTCTTTGCTGCCTATCATGTGCTTGGAGCAGCCACTATCTAGATACCAATGTTGATTATATGATGTATAGTTCTTCATCTGCAAATAAGATAGTTAGTTGTTCTTGACCCAGTTAACCTTGGGTCCTTGTTGATTTACATAGCTATAACTAGAAATGTAAGAACATTCAGGTTGTTCTTTGTAGACTTTGGGGTGATATATTCTTGGTGGTATTATCCATTTACTAAAAGGATTAAAGTTGCTGTTTGAATTTAGGTTTTTGTTGTAAGAATCTGCGATCGATGATTTCTGGTTGGATCGTCGACCTGAGCTCGACGATGTTGGATGAGATCGTCGATCTCTACTCAAAGAATGAAGATATTCATTCTTGGGGCACCAAAATCGTCGATCTCTGGTCGACGAACCATACTGGTATCGTCGATCATAGATCGAAGAATAATTATTACTTAAGTTTGTGTTCAGAGATCGTCGTTCTGAGTTCGACGATCTGTTCATATATCGTCGATCTTAGTTCGACGATAACTGCTGAACATTATTATTTTTGTTATTCTTCTGTTTGTTAAGTTTATTATGAATTTCAATTTGTTCAAGAAATTTATTGACCATATTAACCTTTTCAGTATTCTTCTTTCCTTTGTCAGATATAAACTTTGCTGGTTTGCAAAGGTTATTTTTCTGAATTAGAGGTGGATCACTAGAGGAGGCACCTAGTCCTAGTTTGGTATTGTTAATCCTAGCATTTACAGTACTAGTGATATCTAGCAGTTGCAAACTTCTTTCATTTAGTGATTCTTCGAACTTCTTAGCCTTGATAAGTTTAGATTTCAGAAAAGCATTTGTTAGATTAGCATTTTCTGAGGTGATTTTGTCTAAATAATTTAGTTTTTCTCTGAGAAGTTTGATTTCCTTCTCAGAGATGATCAAGTCTAAGCACAAATTTTTAAATTCAAATTTAAAGTCATTTGATTCAAAATCATAAGATGTTATTACCTGATCTTCAGCTGATAAGAATTCCGCATCTTCAGATTCATCTGTATCTGATCTTCTACAACCTGCCTCAATGGCCATGAAGCAAACATCCTTAGCCTTCAGCTCTTCTTCATCCTCACTGGAGCTGGAGGATGTTGACTCTTCTTCAGTATCACTCCATGTTTCAGCAACAAATCCCTTATCTTTCCTCTTGTGCTTCCTTGAGGAAGTTTTGCTGTAGTGACTCTTCCATGAGTCCATCTCCTTTCTTCAATCCTTCTTCTGAACTTCTGGGCACTCAGAGATGAAATGCCCTGGTTTCCTAGAGCCAAAACAAACTGTTTCTTTAGATGGTATTTTTTCATACTTTGGCTTATCTTCATATTTTGATGGTTTCCTTCTGAAGTCTTTTCTAGCCATCTTGAAGAATCTCTTAGCAAAGAGACTCATCAACTCTTCATTCAAAGGAATGACTTCATAATCTTTTGTCGCTTTGAAAGCTATGTTGTGCTTCTTCCCAGTTGGTGTAGGAGTCTTTACTTCAGCTGCTTTTTCTCTTGCTTTCATCAATTACTCATAAGACATTAGCTTTCCTAGAAGAGATTCTGTTGAGATCTCTGTCATACTTCTGGCTTCTCTGATGGGCTAGATTCTTAAGTCCCATGTGCTGAGAAAGCACATAAGGATTTTTTCATTCACTTCAGTTAAAGTGATTTCTTTATGTAGGGTCCTTAGCTCATTGATGATGGATTTGAGTCTATTGTACATCACTTCAACTGCTTCTGCTTCATCCTTCTTGAAGTTTTCATACTGACTGTAAGACCCCCATTTGTTTTTCTTTTTAGACACTGGGGTCTTAGGCCCAGAACCGCCACTTTGCGGTGACACCTTCGCACCCGGGAAGGTCGTCACTACAAAACGCCGATCCAGCCGGCCAAATCGATCACAATTGTAGCAATAAAATAAGAAAGTCTACAGAAATCACACATGAATAGTAAATAAGCTCCACGAAGGGAGTGTCTACAGATAGAACATATAACAGTAATCTCGGGCTTATGCCCGGTACATCAAGTCCTCACTACAAATCGCTCATCGCGGAAGCAAACTAATATAACTACTAGTGATCGGGACTCACAGTCCTTGCTGTCTGGACTCTGGTACTAGACTGTCCGATCTCCAAGCGTGCCGACCTCCGGGGCTGCTCCTACATGATGGGCTCCGTGGTCCCCTAAAATTATGTGGTTCGAAAACCGTTAGTCTAAAAGACTAAGTCCTATCGTCCCCCGCCCCTTCACCCATGGCTCCTAAGCACCGACCAGGGAGAAGGAAAGGAAAGGACATGAAGGTGGAGAATGTCAAATAGCAGATGGCAGCTAAACTAAACTAGCACTTCTAAGGTATAAGAGATGGTAATAATGATATAAGAATTGAATAATAAAAGTAACTTGAACTTATGTGAATACACATAAGCTAAGGGATCTCTTGTAGGGCTCTTATCGAATAAAAAGTCCCATACCGATTTATAAGATAGGGTGTCAGTTTTACTAGCAAGCATAAATATGTAGTACTAAATCAGAACCTTGACTTATAAAAACGCTCGCGCGAACTTATAAGCCAAGGGGTCGTTTTGCAGGGCCTAATGTATAGAGTGACACATGCCACTTATACATTAGGTGTCAGGTTATATGCAATGGTTATGCTATGAAATACAATTATGCCATGATGTGAACATGCAAGTGCAACTCACCCACTCGACTCTGTGTACGCATAACTTTAGTTCCCCCTTTCTGGAGCCGAACCTCCCAGGATACCTCCGTAGTGGCAAACGGAAGCGGTGGATTTGGCCTCGCCCACCTCTAAACCGGTAATAGCACTACCAGTCAGACCTATCGTACGCCTCGATGCTGGTGCACTAAGCGAAGCACCTGCGTACTCTTGCCGGCTGGCGCACCGGACTTTATTTGGCCAAGTGCTACACCACACTTACCGAGTCAACGTGTTGGCGTCGGTGCATCGACCCTCCAACACCGAAGACCCACCACCTTTTACTTTATGCACATGCAACCTTATGTAACCGCAACTGAGCCCAAGATCCCCGGACCATCCCGTCTGTCAATAATCAACCCTCGAAACAAAGCTTGTCGGGCTATCCTGCCCATCACGAACCATTACCAAGCCAAAGTTCGTCGGGCTAACCTGCCCATCACCATAACCACTTGGCTTACTGCCCGAGTGACCCAATCTATGTCCCGAGATATCGGGGTGTGAGAATGTGAAACCCTAAACTTACTAGTTGCTCTTCATTTTATTTTATGCCTACGACTTAGGATTAGCCCAGGACTGCCTAAGGTATTCCCAGTGAAGGGCTCTCGAGGGCACTAGGAGCTATGATGGGCTGAAGCCCAAAGCTCCCTTTTGCAAGGTACTTATTCTTATTGGTTGATTACCCAATCCCATATCCCTTAACTATTGCATTGGATCTAACCCTAGTATTTTGACACTTCCTCCTATGGGTTAGACGATCTTTCGTCGATCCCGAGCACCATCTAACATTTAGCCAAATCCAACCCCTTACTCATCCTAACTCAAATGATGAACTCATTCTAATTTATCCAAACCTACAACCACTAATCCCGACTCATGTACCCGACCTTATACTCCAACATATTTTCTGCAGATTTACTACATGCAGACCACTAAGGTTAAATGTCACATAAAATGGGGAGTACATCAAATGGTCATCCAGTACTCTTATAATAATTATTGGAGGTCTATTATGACCTTTGTTGCCCAAATACAGAGATTCATAATTTTTCCTATTTATCTAATAATTTATTAAATTTTCATAGTGGCCAAAATCTCAAAGTTTGAACAAGAAGTACCAAATTTAGACAAGGTAAAATTCCTCCAGATTTATGTTATACCCAATATGAACATTTAACTTGAGATCCAAGGCCTCTTAATTTTTCAGCAAGGTTTTAGGCCACTAATTTTATTTCAATTATAACTTGCAATAATTCATTTAAATAGATAAGTAGGGCAATATTATTTCCAAAAATTCAAGGAAAATTCAAGCATGATTGTAAGAGCATATAAATGCTTTGGGTAAAATCTCACAAGTGATTAAGAAGTAATGAGCTTCAAGAAAATTAATGAACAACTTTCTAAAATTACTAAATGCAGACCACCAAGGTTAAATGTCATGTAAAATGGAAAGTACATCAAATAGTCATCCAGTACTCCTATAATAATTATTGGAGGTCCATTATGATCTTTAAGCCCTAAACCCAGAGATCCATAATTTTTTATATTTATTTAATAATTTATTTAATTATTATAGTGACTAAAAGTTCTAATATTGAACATGAAGTACCAATTTCAGACAAGATATAATTCTACCAATTTTATATGATATTCAAAATAAATATTCATCTTATTCTTCAAAATATCCAAAAAATTTTAGTAAGGTTTTGGCCCCATATTTTTATTTCCATTTATTCCTTAATAATTCATTTAAAGAGATATGTGAGACTATATTACTTCCAAAAATTCAGAGAAAATTTAAGTATGATTTTAAGGGTATATAAATGATTTGGGTCAAATTTCATAATTTATTTAGCAGTAAAGAGCCTCAAATAAATTATTGAACAATTTTCTCATTTACCAAGTTTGCGAAGTAAGTACCACAAATATGTATTCAAAAATTCTCATAAAATTAATATATGTCCATGAAGATTTAAAACTTTCTTTACCAAACTTTCATGACCTCCCAAGGGGCAGAGGGACCAAAATGATCAATTTATTAATTAGGGCATCCCCTTGTGTTATAAAGGAAGTACTACAATTATTAACCCAAAATTTCCAAATAAGTTGAGGTTCATTATATCCTTATGTCCATTCTACCAAAATTTCATCTTAGTTGAAGGAGTTTAACTAGCCTATTCCAACCCTACTATATTTGTGCCCTAAACTAGGGTTAGGGTTTTGTGGGTCCCAACCTTTCCAAAATCCCCTAAGATTTTCACCAGAGTGTTTTACTTACCCTAGTACCCTCCCTACAAAATTTCATGGTCATACAAAGTGTCCTTGCCACATGCCCTTCACAAGGTACAAAAGCCCTTCCTTAGGGTTTGACCTAGGATCCTGAGCCAAATCAATTCCAATCCTCCCCATTTTTCATGGGAAGGTGCAAAAAGTCATGCCAAGTCAGTGGCCCAAATTTGAACCTCTGTTGAGGTCTATTGGATAATCTAAGCTAAAAAATCATTTTTGGACCAAAATGCCCTTTTTAATGCAAAACTAGGGTTTGCAAGATTTCAGTTCAAAGTACCTCCAAAATTAATGAAA
Source organism: Platanthera zijinensis (assembly GCA_039513925.1). NCBI lineage: Eukaryota > Viridiplantae > Streptophyta > Magnoliopsida > Asparagales > Orchidaceae > Platanthera > Platanthera zijinensis. The sequence goes on from CM077085.1 coordinate 90,284,581, forward strand.
TTTTAACCAGAGCTTAATATTGACCCCATACACAACCCACCAAAATTTGGATGGATTTGGAGTTCACTTTACCCCGAATAAAATTACCCTAGATAAATTAAATAAATTACAAAACTATAGAAAATTTATCCCCAAAAAATTCCATTTTTGGGCAGGGTCTAGCTATGGGTTTGAGTGACTCCGTGCAAAAATTTCAACTCATTTGGGCAAATGATGAGGTGTGGGCATTCAATTTAATGTCTGCATAGCCATATGTATAGACCCCACCAAAATGAGTGCCCTTGTCAAAATAGACATCCAAATTGGTTCAAACCAATTTTTTATTAAAGTAGACTCAGAGGGCTACAATTTATGTGTTGATTATTTTTCCTAAAACTGCCTCTAGGTATTTTTAATAATTAAAACCATTAAACATGAAATCTGTGACATAAATGAAATAAATCAACATTTATATCCTATAGTTTAAAAATCAATCCCGCACGAATCTTGACGCGTTGTTGGACGGCATCTCATCATCTTCTACCTCCAGCCGACGTCTCAGATTTGTCCTGTATGGTCCATCTTCCAGCCGCTGCCGCCAGCGATCTGGCCACCTCCCCGGCCGGCCACCGCCGCCAACACCTTCGTGGTGGTCGTGGCTATCTCCAGGCGGCGGCACGGCCGCAGGGGAGCACTATTCCGACGATCCCGATAGGTGAAAATTCACGGAAAAATCCATTGATTTTTAAACTTAGATCGGTCTCAACTGAGCACGAACCTTGGCCCTAACGATACCTAAGGACTACCCATGTAAGAAGGAGTGGAGGAGGACCTGTGGGGGTGGCTGAAGCCGTGCTGATCGTCGTAATGGCATGGTGGTGGCTGGTGGTGTTTGGCCTTCTACAACTGCACAGTGAAAAAGCTCTGCTTCTTCAGGAAAGTGGTGGGGAATTTTCCTGGGAGTCTAGGGAAGCTCTTAAGATAGAGAGGAGGAGAGTTAGGTGGCTGAAATCCTCTATGCCATTTTTGGCCCAAGTCAAGCTTGGAGGCTATGGTTGGTAGGGGGAATGCATGGATCCAACCAGTCAATGACTAGCCGGTTGGATTGGGGCTGCCTTCCTTGTCTTAAGGCAATGAATGGAGGGGATCGGGGAGGGGGAGGATGAGCCTAAAGTCCTCCTCCCTTTTCTTCCTTCTCTTTTGCTCTCCTCCATGGTAGCTCTTTCTCTCTCCTACACACCAAGCTGAATTTTGGCTCCTACCTAACCCAATGGCAGCCCATATGTCCATTTCACTCATCAAAACAAGGTTAGTCCAATCAAAATGGGATTGAGCTTGAGTTAGCCCATTTAGGCTAGCTTGACCCAAACTTGGACTAGGGCAAACTTTAGTCAATTTGGTCCTTGAGGTTTCCTTAATGGGTCCTTGGTGACCAATTGGCCTCCCCTAGGGTCAAGGTGGGGTTGGATTGGCCCTTGAAGGTCACTTGACCCTTAACTAGGGAACTTTTACCATTTTAGATCCAGAGTTGACTTTGGTCAACCAAGCCTTTTTGATTGGTCCCAATGGGTCCTTGGTGACCCTTTGGCCTCACACTAGGGTTATGAGGGTATGTGTGGGGTCCACTTGGCAAAGGGACTGCAATTGACCCTAGTGCAGGTTAGTTTGACCCAATTAGGGTTATAGTTGACTTTGGTCAACTTAGCCCCTTTGACTGCTTCCATGAGTCCTTAGTGACCCATTGACCCCTCACTAGGGTTATGAAGGTATTGGTGGGGTTTTGGAGTCTTGGTGAAGCCCCATGATCACCTTAAACAAAGGTTCAGAAATCTACTATGTGCAGACCATAGTGGTCTCATCCACATTCCTAGGCTCACTTTGCCTTTATGAACTTTCTAGGGTTTTGTCATGACCTAGTCATGACAAAACTATCTCTGGGGGTCTAGTTGTCTGAGGGATATTACAAATCCCAATATATATATAAAAAATTTCGTCCTCGAAATTCTAGTTAGGCCTACGGGTTTTGAATATGGAAAGTAAATTGCAACATCCCGATAGGTTCTGAGTAATACCAGACCAAAGAGTTTCGGGTACCTTTGCCGCATCAAGTCCTGGGGCTCCCATGTGTGCTCCTCTCTCCCATGATTCTTCCACAGGACCTTGACTAATGGAACCTTCTTGTGGCGTAAGACTCGTACTCCCTTGTCGTCAATCCGGACCGGTTCTAGGTGAACTGATCGATCAGAAGCTATTGGCCCATCTGTGACTGTAACTTGCTACACCGGGCGTAGTAGAGCCCTCCTAAGAGAGGATATATTGAACATGTCGTGCAGACTTGCCATCTCCGGTGGCAGCTCCAGCCTTTATGCCAAGGGACCGATCTGCTCCTGGATCATGTAAGGCCCCATATATCTTGGGCTGAGCTTCTTCATTTGTCCACGTACCCAAGTAACCCTATGCATTGGTCGGATCTTCAAGAACACCTGGTCTCCCACTCAGAATTCCACCTGACAGTGCCGAGCGTCGTAATACTTAGCCTGTTGGCTTTGTGCTTCCAGCATCCTGTCCCATATCAATCTCACCTGAGCCTCGGTGTCCTTGACAAACTCTGAATCTAGCGCCTTTGGGTCCTCGTCCTGTATCCTTGACAACGGAGTCCTGCACCTCCGTCCGTACAACGCCTCATAAGGAGTCATCCTTATGCTTGAATGGTAGCTATTATTATACGAGAATTCGATCAGTGGCAACAACTTCTCCCAAGGTTCACCGCGATCTAATATGCAAAGTCGTAGAAAATCCTCTAGAGTCCGGTTGGTGCATTCCGTCTGTCCATCTGTATGGGGATGAAAAGCCGTACTGAATGTTAGTCGAGTGCCCAACTAAGTCTGCACCGACCTCCACTCCCTGGACGTAAATCGTCCATCCCGGTCTGATACAATCGTCTTGGGCACGGCATGATAACGGACGAACTGCTCCACAAACTTTCGGACTAACACACCCACCGAGTCATCCTTCCTGATTAAAATAAACCTGGCTACCTTTGTCAGACGGTCGAAGATCAACCAGATCGAATCATTCCCTGTCCGCGATTGGGGAAGTCCATGTATAAAGTCCATGGCGATATCATCGAACTTCCACTCTGGTACTGAGAGTGGCTGTAATAATCCTGCGGGGTTTTTGCACTCCGCTTTTACTAACTGGCATGCCTCGCAATGGGTCACGAAGTAGGTGATATCCTTCTTCATGCCTGGCCAATACATGGTCTTCTTCAGGTCTGCAGTCATCTTCGTAATCCCCGGGTGTACCGAATATTGACTACAATGAGCCTCCATCATGATGTCCTCCCGGACCTGGCCTCCCTCTTGTATGTAAACCCGTCCTCTTAAGCACACTAAGTCATCCCTCAGCGAGTAATCTCCTGCAGTGCCTGCTTCTAAGGACCGGAATATCAGCTCTAGCTGGGTATCCTGCCTCTGTCCATCTTTGACCCATTCTCGAATGTCATCCGTGGCAATTAACGTTGATAGATACTCCCGGTACATCTCGAGGTGATCCTCGGACAAAAGGGATATTTGCATCTTATCTAACATTTGAACCAACTCCAAGGCCATCAACTGTGTTTCTGCTCCAGGGTTTTCCGACTTAGTACATCTGCCACCACATTCGCATTTCCCGGGTGGTAGTGCATCTCGTACTGGTAGTCTGCTAAAAACTCCAGCCATCGTCTCTGTCTTATGTTCAGCTCTTTCTGCATGTCCACATACCTCAAATTTTTATGATCGGAGTATATGTCGCAGTGGACACCGTACAGATAGTGCCTCCAGACTTTCAGAGCAAAAATGATAGCTCTCATTTCGAAGTCGTGGACTGGGTAGTTCTGCTAATGCTTCTTTAGCTGCTAAGAAGCATAAGCTATCACATGACCATTCTGCATCAATACTACACCTATGCCCTGGTAGGAAGCGTCGGTGTAGACCTGGAATCCTTCTTTCCCTGAAAGGAGGGCAAGTATAGGAGCCGAAGTGAGTCGTCCCTTTAGCTCTTTAAAAGCCACCTCATACTGTGGGGTCCAGACAAAGAACACCTCCTTCCTTGTCAGGGATGTGAGTGGAAGGGCAATACGAGATAATCCCTCTACTAACTTCCGGTAATAACCGGCAAGTCCTAGGAAACGTCGCACATCTGTGGCCGTCTTCAACTGTGGCCAATCCCGAACTGCTTGAATCTTGGTCGGGTCCACTGCCAACCCGGCACCACATATTATATGGCCTAGGAAAGCCACCTCCCTCAACCAAAACTGACATTTGCTGATCTTTGCATAAAGCTTGTGCTCTCGTAGTCTCTCCAGGGTCAGCGTCAAATGTCGTGTGTGCTCCTCCTCTGTCCTCGACTAAATGAGGATGTCATCAATAAACACGATGACGAACACATCAAAATATGCCTCGAACACTTGATTAATAAGGCTCATAAATGCTGACGGTGCATTCGTGAGCCCGAAGGGCATCACGGTAAACTAAAATACCCCATACCTGCTACTGAAGGCAGTTTTTGGTATGTCCTCTTCCTGGATCCACAGCTGATAGTATCCCGACCTCAAATCCAATTTTGAAAAGAAATGTGCGCCTTCTAGCTGGTCAAACAGCTCATCTAGCCTCAGTAGTGGATATGTATTTCGGACCGTCAGCCGATTTAGTGCTCGGTAGTCGATGCAAAATCTCAGTGTTTCGTCCTTCTTTTTAACGAACAAGACTGGGGCTCCCCATGGTGAAGAGCTTCATCGGACAAATTCGGCCTCGACTAGTTCCTGGAGTTGGCTTCAAAACTCTGTCAGCTCCTTTGGGGCCATCCGGTAAGGGGCTCTAGCTACCGGCTTAGCCCCCGGCACTAGCTGTATCCGGAAATCCTGCTCCCGGTGCGGGGGTAGCCCCGACAGTTTCTCTGGGAATACGTTGGCAAAATCTCGCACCACCGGAATATCCGAGGTGGATAACTTGGCCTCAGTCATTTCAAATAGCACCTCATATACATCCTCCCCTATAAGTGGGCCTTGATGGCCTGTACAGATGACAGCATGAGAGGGGGAATAGATCTAATACCTTCGATGACGAGGTAGGAATTCCCATGTCTCACAGTAACTCTCTTGGACATGCAGTCAATCTGAGCATGATTCAAGTGCAACCATGTCATTATTAGGATCAAATCAAAGATTGGCATCTCTATGATCGTCGCTAGAGCTTCAAATATCCTTCTGTCGATCTCCGCCTCCATGTTATAGTGGGCAGAGGTTGACAGCTCCGATTCGTCGGGTAATCGTATCCTCATCATCAAACCCGTGAATCTTCCAACCCTTCTACGAAGGCCTCCGATACAAATGAGTGTGAAGCACCCGTATCAAACAGCGTATAAGCGGGTTTGCCGCTGATGAAAACTATTCCTGGGGGGCGGGGAAAGTTAAATGTTTTAGAATCTAGTTATGATTTTCTTTCCTAGATGATTACTTCTATATAAATGTAAATTTCATGAGGAAAAACTTAAAATTTTCTGACGTACCTGTGATTACTTGCTCCGGGTTCCGGGGTTGAGCCAGATCCAGTGCATAAATTTTCTCTCTGTCCTGCCTATGATCTGCACCCTGGAAACCACGTCCTCGACCACGTCCTCGTCCTCCAAACTGCTGGGCATGCGGGGCAGCCTGTGGTGCTGGTAGAGGTGCTCCCCTCATGGGGCAGTTTCTCCAAATGTGTCTTATCTGATGGCAGTTGTAGCACTCTGGTGGGGGAAGTACCATACTCCCGGGTCTTGGTGCCTCCTGCATCTGAAGAGGTTGAGGAGACATTACCATCGGTTCCCTCGGCTCCCTTCTCACCTCCTGACGAGGTTGTTCCTCTGTTCTTCTTCCCTCCCTCCCATATATGATGCGGCCCCGCCGCTGATCATTCCGGGCTCCCCGGCCCTGGCCCTCCGTTGGCCTCTTCCGTCCCCGAGTCGTGTACAAATTAGCCTCAATCCTCTTGGCCATTTCTAACATCCGAGGTATATGCCCGTCAGATACGAACAGAAGGGCTTCCCTAAACTCTTCCTGCAGGCCCTTATAAAATCTCTTGATGTATCCTTCCTTATCTAGCTGATAGGAGTCTGCGAACCGTGCTAAATGGTTGAACTCCCGGTGGTATTCTACCACTATCTTGTTTCACTGCTTCAACTACAGGAACCTGTCCTCCAGCTCATCCCTAGCCGATTGTGGCACAAAATGCTCCAGTAAAGCGGCCCTGAACTCTTCCCAAGTAATTTCCGCAACATCCATTTTGGCAAAAGTCGTATACAGCGACGTCTTCCACCACCTTTTGGCATGAGACTCTAAACAAGAGACTACCAAGGGAACCCTTTCCTCCCATGGGCACCGTATCCCGGTAAACATTTCATACATAATGTTGAGCCATTCCTCCGTCCGAACGGCCGATTCTATCCCTAAGTAAGAAGGAGGAGAGAGTCCTCGGAAGATGCTCAGCCAATTGGCCCCCGGGTTTGGCTGTGGTGCCGGAACCTGTTGGGCCCTGAAAGCTTCAAGAATAGCTGTCAGGGTTTGCTCCATCTCCGACTGTAGGAATGGAGTGGGGACCGGGGGAGGTGGTGCAACATTCGGAGTCTGCTGGACTCCTCCTTGTGGTGTTGGCTGCGCTGGGGGCTGTGTAACAAAAGCCAATTATAAGTAATCGCACAAATATAACTAAAAGTGGACAATTTCATGTGATCCCCCATATGAGCCCACCACTGCTTCCGCTGCTTAGTTTGTCCCCAAACTAAACTCGTGCGGGGGTGGCCCGGGGAATGTGGACTGCTACTTTTTGATCGATGTGTTTTTCCCCTCTAATACCACTTGTAAGACCCCCATTTGTTTTTCTTTTTAGACACCGGGGTCGTAGGCTCAGAACCGCCGCCTTGCGGTGACACCTTTGCACCCAGGAAGGTCGTCACTACAAAACGCTGATCCTGCCGGCCAAATCGATCACAACTATAGCAATAAAATAAGCAAGTCCACAGAAATCACACATTAATAGTAAATAAGCTCCACGAAGGGAGTGTCCACAGTTAGAACATATAACAGTAATCTCGGGCTTATGCCTGGTACATCAAGTCCTCACTACAAATCGTTCATCGCAGAAGAAAACTAATATAACTACTAGTGATCGGGACTCACAGTCCCTACTGTCTGGACTCCGGTACTAGACTGTACGATCTCCAAGCGTGTCGACCTCCAGGGCTGCTCCTCCATACAGGGCTCCGTGGTCCTCTAAATTGATGTGGTTCGAAAACTGTTAGTCTAAAATACTAAGTCCTATCGTCCCCCGCCCCTTCCCCCATGGCTCCTAAGCAACGAGCGGGGAGAAGGAAAGTAAAGGATATGAAGGTGGAGAATGTCAAATAGCAGATGACAGCGAAACTAAACTAGCAGTTCTAAGGTATAAGAGATGGTAATAATGATATAAGAATTGAATAAGAAAGTAACCTGAACTTATGTGAATACACATAAGCTAAGGGATCTCTTGTAGGGCTCCTATCGTATAAAAAGTCTCATACTGATTTATACGATAGGGTGTCGGTTTTACTAGCAAGCATAACTATGTAGTACTAAATAAGAACCTTGACTTATAAGCACGCTCGCGCGAACTTATAAGCCAAGGGGTCGTTTTGCAGGGCCTAATGTATAGAGTTACCCATACCACTTATACATTAGGTGTTAGGTTATATGCAATTGTTATGTTATAAAATACAATTATGCCATGATGTGAACATGCAAGTGCAACTCACCCACTCGACTCTGTGTACACAGACCTTTGGTTCCGCCTTTCTGGAGCCGAACCTCCCAGGATACCTCCGTAGTGCCAAACGGAAGCTATGGGTTGGGCCTCGCACACCTCTAAACCGGTAATAGCACTACCAGTCAGACCTATCGTACGCCTCGACGCTGGTGCACTAAGCGGAGTTCCAGCATACTCTTATCGGCTGGCGCACCGGACTTTATTTGGCCAAGTGCTACACCACACTTGCCGAGTCAATGTGTTGGCGTCGGTGCATCGACCCTCCAACACCGAAGACCCATGATGTCTAGTTTTAGTCATCGTTTTTGGGGTAATTTAATTGCCTAAATACCTAAGTTTATTTATAATTTATGCTTGTCATTTCATGTTTTAATGTCTTTTTATAAAATCCTAGTTTTATTATAGCTATATTATGTTTTGATATAAAAATCAATTATATGTATTATGCTACTATATGTATTAGATTATATTATGTTTAGTAATTATAATTAATGTTATGTCTTATGTTAATGTTTTAATTTTAACTTTTTAATGCATTTTATGTTATGTTTTATTGTGTGTTTGTTATTATCTTAGTTTTTTGTTTTGTTATTTTATGTTTTTGTTAATTGTTATTTTATGTGTGCTATAATATTTTATGTTTGTTATTGTTTTAGTTAATTTATCTTATAACATAACTAATATTTTATCTCATTGTTATTTTTTTGTAGGTTCAACACCAACTTGAAGTAGCCCGACCCCCTTCCACTTGGTGCAGCCCAACTCATGCAACCCGAGCCTCCACATGGTGCAGCCCTCATGCTCGGCCAGCCCACATCAAGTGCAACCCGAGCCCCCTCTTCATGGAGCAGTCCATGATGCAATCCTAGTCTCTACCCGAGCCCATTGAAGCCCAACAAAGCCTCCTTCATGCATGTGGCCGAGCCCCTTTCTCCCCCCTTCATTTATTTCATACATGCACACCCCCTTATATGGTCGGCCACATCATGTCCATCATTTCCTCCCCTCTTTCCCCTCATTAATTCCATACATGCACCTCCACATTCATGCATCCTCCATCATGCAAGGGCCGGCCACCCTCCTTTCCTCCCCTCTCTTTCTCTCTCTCTCTTTTATTATTTTCCACCCTCTTTATTCTACATGCATTCCCCCCTATCTATTTTATTTTTATATTTTCATTCCCATAAATATAATGCAATGAACCTTCTCCCCTTGATAAGGCCGACCACCCTATTGTCTCCCCTCATCTAGAACATTCCTCCCTCTCCTATATAAAGGACCCCTTCCCCCCTTGTTTGAAGTTTAGTAGTTTTTAGTTTGAAAGTTGGATTAGAGAGAAAGCAAGTGAGATAGTTTAGTTTTCTTCTTTCTTTGTTATCAAGTAGATTTATTTTTTCATTATTGTAATAGTCTTTTTATTAGTGTAATTTTGTCTTTTTAATATTGTATTCTCTTCCTTTTTATTAAGCAATGCAAACGAATTCTCTTTCTTTCTTGTTATGCTTAGTTAAATAGTTTTTGTGCCCGATCGCGAAAAGCTTTGCGATGAAATAACGCATTCTTAATTTTATGTTTGGATTTGTATTTTTCTATTTTTGATTCTTCCTTGAATTATTTTGTATCGACTCCGTATTGCTAGTATACGGTAGTAGATTTTGAACTCATATTTGAGTAGCCGAGAGGCTCGTGAATATGAAAGATCACTCAAGGAAGGAAGGAGTTGAACGCACCCCTAGAGATAGGATGACGTAAATCCTCCGGATTGGAGTCAAATCCAATAGTGCGGGTCATTTTGATAATGCGACTTTAGGCCATTTTGACTTGTAAAGAGATTTCGGTCAAAACGTCTACAAGTTAGGGGATTTAATGCTCTAGCGAGATTACTTCCTAATATCGGATCCGTCACGGTCTTAATAGATTTACAAATGCTAAACTAATTTATTCCGTTATTTTATTTCAAAGTGAATCGTCGATCGAGCACTCTTTTCGCAATAGTTTATTTCTCTTTAAGCTTAGTTCATTTTAATTTTCAAACTCATTAATCATTCAGTAGGATAATAGAGTCGTTGTGAGTAATAGTACTTGCCTGCCCCGAGTTTTAAATACGACCTTGATACTATGATTCGACAGGTATGCTTGCCTGTTCGGGTTTTAGCCCATCAAGTTTTTAGCGCCGTTGCCGGGGAATTTTTTTGGCAATATTACGAAAGCATCGAATTTATTACTTCTACTAAATTAAAAATATATATATTATTATTTTTATTATTATATATATTATAATCCACCCACATCATCTTATTTCTACCCAACCTAAAATCTCTCGAAAAGGGTAAGGGGCTTTAAGCGCCACCATTTTACCTAGTACCTTGCGAACCCTTCACCGGGTAGCCCTTGGGAAGTTCGGGAGCCAATCCATTAAAAAAAATCTATTTTCAAAATATATATATATATATCTAAAAAAAACAAATCAAGAAATTAATTTTTCTTTTTCCTTTTGGTAACAGTTTATTTTTTTGGAATCCTCGTATTTTTGCGCTTCTTGCGGGTCGCCCGACCACTTTTATTCCGAATGTCTTTCGGGAACCCCTCCCTCTTTTGATTTTAATTTTTCTGGGGAAGGTCAAAATGGCCAATTTGACCCTTACTCCAATTTTTATCCTACATGGGAGATGGGGAACCCGTATTATTTTTCGCATGATTTTGCCCCGCAAAGCGTCGTGCCTCCAAATTTTAATTTTAATTCTATCGATAATGGGTATCTTGAATTGCAAACTTCTATTAATAATATTAATTCGCATTTCAAGACCATTAAGGATTATCTTTCTCGTGAGGCCGCATCTTTTTCTTCGTCTTCTTCTCCGTCTCCTCCAATTTCTTCATGTAATGAGTCATCGGATATCCCAGCTTGTCATATTCCTCTCGAGGAGGATAACTATTCGGATATTCCGAATTGTTTCCTTCCTCCTTTGGAAGACACCTCTATGGATATTCCGGTGTGCTTCTTACCCGTTGAGGATGACGAGACGTCTCATATTTCTCCTTCTAAAGACGTTGGTGATTCCCTTTCACTTCAATTTTCAGCTGTTCCAAATTTTTGTAGTTTTAGAGAGTCTTCTTTTTCTTCATCTTTTATTTTTGATGACTCTCCTTTAGTTCTTTCTTCCCCTTCCTCTCCCGAAATTTCACAAGACTCTTCTTCTTCTTGTGAAATTTCCGATGATGAAATTTCTTCCTCTACTTCTTTTATTCCTCTTTCTATTTCTTCTTCTTTTTTTCTTCTTCTTTTGACGACCCTTTCTTTCCCGTTCTACATATAACGGAGTTCTTCTATAACTTCATCCGTTCATTTTTGGTCGTCATTCCCATGAAGATTCCACCGCATGTCAGTGCGCTTCTTCATTTCTTCTTTTTTTTACTTTACTCTCCTAAACGCATACTTAGGGAGTTTCCTCTTCACTTTAGTTTTTATTTTCCATTTAGCTAACAAATAACGTCGGCCTCAGATGACGTTAAACAAAGAGCGCTCTTGGGAGGCACCCCTTGCTTATCCTTTTTGTTTTTTTTCTTTTTGTTTTGTTTTGTTTTGCAGGAATAAAACCCTCTCCGGCGGTTCGTTTGGCTCCATCATTTCCTCTCTTCCTTAGGCCTGAGCCGGTGTCCAGCTTAAGCATGGGGTAGTGACATCTGCATTCGGCCTTACGACTCCGGGGAAGTCATTTTCTTTTTATTTATTTATTTTATTGCAACTCCCCCTTCCCTTTCTTCTTCTTTTTTCTTTTTGTTGTTTTTATTTTTCATTGAGGGCAATGAAAGGTTTAAGCATGGGGGAGGGTTTAGTTAGTTTCTTCCTTCCTTTTTCTCTCAAAAATACAAAAAAAAATCATTTGCTTTCTTAAAATCAAAACGTCTACAAAAAAAGATTAGTATAGTTTTTTTTAGTACTGCTTTTATGTAGCCTTATAAAAAACCAAAAAAATTAGAAAATTCAAAAATCCCAAAAAAGATCATATTTCAAAACCCAAAAAAAAATGAAAAATGTCAAAAAATCAAAAAAATATAATAAACCTCATGCTTAGCTTCTTGTTATTTTTAGAAATTTAGTTTGAGTTAGTTTATAAGCATTATTTTTTTATTTTGCTAATTTTTATTTCATCATATTTAGTTAAATATAATATTTAGTGATTTAGTTTTAAAGATCATCTTATGATTTTAATTTGTTTAGAGTAATTTATTTAGCACTTTTTCTCTTTTATTTTAAATAGTTTCAATTTTGTAGTAATTTTGCTTAAACAATTTTGGATTCTAATGATTATTACCTCATGCTTTTAGATTCTTAGGAAATCTCAATCTACTAGTATTTTCTCTCTAGTATTTTAGTTTATTTTCTAAAATCTTGTTTAACCCCTTATCCTTTCCCTAATTCTCTTTTTTCTTTTAATTGTTAGATCATATGTCATGGGAATAAGGAGATGTTAGTTCCTTATTCTCTGGTACACAAATGCAACCAAAAAATGAAGAGAGGAATTAAAAGTTCATATATGTCATGGGAAGTGATAGGATGTTAGTCTATCATTTTCTGGTATTATATATATATTATTTAAAAAAATAAAATTGTGTCGGGTGTGAAAAAAAATATGATGATCATCTCCAATCAAAGACCTCTTCATGTTAATTTCCTCCCTAAACCCCTTAGCCAATATTATTGTCTTAGTCTTTAAATTAAAATATTGGGAGAGCATAAGTAGTAGGTTGCAATTTTTCCTTTAGTTTCTTTCAAGTTATGGTTTTTATAATTTCAATCTAACCTTGTTTGCACTTTACTCAATTTTGAATACTAGTTAATTTATTTGAGAATTCTTGGCTAAGTACTTCTCTCTTTTCACTTTAATTTCATAATTTAGGACTTGATTCATAAATCCCTAAATTTTAATTTTGGCTAGATTTTGATGTAAATAAATTTTTTGTTTAATTGCAAATTATATAATGTCTTATAAATATTTCTCTTCCTTTTGCTCTGGAATAACAAAAGTCTAAGCATGGGGGAGTGTGATGACTAGTTTTAGTCATCATTTTTAGGGTAATTTAGTAGCCTAAATACCTAAGTTTATTTATAATTTATGCTTGCCATTTCATGTTTTAATGTCTTTTTATAAAATCCTAGTTTTATTATAGCTATTTTATGTTTTGATATAAAAATCAATTATATGTATTATGCTACTATATGTATTAGATTATATTATGTTTAGTAATTATAATTAATGTTATGTCTTATGTTAATGTTTTTATTTTAACGTTTTAATGTATTTTATGTTATGTTTTATTGTGTGTTTGTTATTATCTTAGTTTTTTATGTTTTTGTTAATTGTTATTTTATGTGTGCTATAATATTTTATGTTTGTTATTGTTTTAGTTAATTTATCTTATAACATAACTAATATTTTATCTCATTGTTATTTTTTTGTAGGTTCAACACCAACTTGAAGTAGCCCGGCCCCCTTCCACTTGGTGCAGCCCAACTCATGCAACCCGAGCCTCCACATGGTGCAGCCCTCATACTCGGCCAGCCCACATCAAGTGCAAGCCGAGCCCCCTCTTCATGGAGCAGCCCATGATGCAATCCTAGCCTCTACCCGAGCCCATTGAAGCCCAACAAAGCCTCCTTCATGCATGTGGCTGAGCCCCTTTCTCCCCCCTTCATTTATTTCATGCATGCATTCCCCTTATATGGCCGGCCACTTCATGTCCTTCATTTCCTCCCCTCTTTCCCCTCATTAATTCCATACATGCACCTCCACATTCATGTATCCTCCATCATGTAAGGGCCGGCCACCCTCCTTTCCTCCCCTCTCTTTCTCTCTCTCTCTCTTTTATTATTTTCCACCATCTTTATTCTACATGCATTCCCCCCTATCTATGTTATTTTTATATTTTCATTCCCATAAATATAATGCAATGAACCTTCTCCCCTTGATAAGGCCGGCCACCCTATTGTCTCCCCTCATCTAGAACATTCCTCCCTCTCCTATATAGAGGACCCCTTCCCCCCTTGTTTGAAGTTAAGTAGTTTTTAGTTTGAAAGTTGGATTAGAGAGAAAGCAAGTGAGATAGTTTAGTTTTCTTCTTTCTTTGTTATCAAGTAGATTTCTTTTTTCATTATTGTAATAGTCTTTTTATTAGTGTAATTTTGTCTTTTTAATATTGTATTCTCTTCCTTTTTATTAAGCAATGCAAACGAATTCTCTTTCTTTCTTGTTATGCTTAGTTAAATAGTTTTTGTGCCCGATCGCGAAAAGCTTTGCGATGAAATAATGCATTCTTAATTTTATGTTTTGATTTGTATTTTTCTATTTTTGATTCTTCCTTGAATTATTTTGTATCGACTCCGTATTGCTAGTATACGGTAGTAGATTTCGATCTCATATTTGAGTAGCCGAGAGGCTCGTGAATATGAAAGATCACTCAAGGAAGGAAGGAGTTGAACGCACCCCTAGAGATAGGATGACGTAAATCCTCCGGATTGGAGTCAAATCCAATAGTGCGGGTCATTTCGATAATGCGACTTTAGGCCATTTTGACTTGTAAAGAGATTTCGGTCAAAACGTCTACAAGTTAGGGGATTTAATGCTCTAGCGAGATTACTTCCTAATATCAGATCCGTCACGGTCTTAATAGATTTACAAATGCTAAACTAATTTATTCCGTTATTTTATTTCAAAGTGAATCGTCGATCGAGCACTCTTTTCGCAATAGTTTATTTCTCTTTAAGCTTAGTTCATTTTAATTTTCAAACTCATTAATCGTTCGGTAGGATAATAGAGACGTTGTGAGTAATAGAACTTGCCTGCCCTGAGTTTTAAATACGACCATGATACTATGATTCGACAGGTACGCTTGCCTGTTCGGGTTTTAGCCCATCAACCCACCACCTTTAACTTTATGCACATGCAACCTTATGTAATAGCTACCGAGCCCAAGATCCCCGGACCATCTCGTCCGTCAATAATCAACCCCGGAAACAAAGCTCGCCGGGCTATCCTGCCCATCACGAACCATTACCAAGCCAAAGTCCGTCGGGCTAACCAGCCCATCACCATAACAACTGGGCTTACTGCCCAAGTGACCCAATCTATCTCCTGAGATATCGGGGTGTGAGAATGTGAAACCCAAAACTTACTAGTTGCTCTTCATTTTATTTTATTCCTACGACTTAGGATTAGCCCAGGACTGCCCAAGGTATTCCCCGTAAAGGGCTCTCGAGGGCACTAGGAGCTACGATGGGCTGAATCCCAAAGGTCCCTTTTGCAAGGTACTTATTCTTATTGGTTGATTACCCAATCCCATATCCCTTAACTATTGCATTGGATCTAACCCTAGTATTTTGACACTTCCTCCTATGGGTTAGACGATTTTTCGTCGATCCCGAGTACCATCTAACATTTAGCCAAATCCAACCCCTTACTCATCCTAACTCAAACGATGAAATCATTCTAATTTATCCAAACCTACAACCACTAATCCCGACTCATGTACCCAACCTTATACTCCAACATATTTTCTGCAGATATACTACATGCAGACCACTAAGGTTAAATATCACGTAAAATGGGGAGTACATCAAATGGTCATCCAGTACTCCTATAATAATTATTGGAGGTCTATTATGACCTTTTTTGCCCAAATCCAGAGATTCAAAATTTTTCCTATTTATCTAATAATTTATTAAATTTTCATAGTTGCCAAAATCTCCAAGTTTGAACAGCAAGTACCAAATTTAGTCAAGGTAAAATTCATCTAGATTTATGTTATACCCAATATGAATATTTAACTTAAGATCCAAGATCTCTTAATTTTTCAGCAAGGTTTTAGGACACTAATTTTATTTCAATTATAACTTGCAATAATTCATTTAAATAGATAAGTAGGGCAATATTATTTCCAAAAATTCAAGGAAAATTCAAGCATGATTGTAAGGGCATATAAATGCTCTGGGTCAAATCTCACAAGTGATTAAGAAGTAATGTGCTTCAAGCAAATTAATGAACAACTTTTAGAAATTACTAAATGCAGACCACCAAGGTTAAATGTCATGTAAAATGGGAAGTACATCAAATAGTCATCCAGTACTCCTATAATAATTATTGGAGGTCCATTATGATCTTTAAGCCCTAAACCCAGAGATCCACAATTTTTTCTATTTATTTAATAATTTATTTAATTATTATAGTGACTAAAAGTTCCAATATTGAACATGAAGTACCAATTTCAGACAAGATATCATTCCACCAATTTTATATGATATTAAAAATAAGTATTCATCTTATTCTTCAAAATATCCAATTTTTTTTAGTAAGGTTTTGGCCCCATATTTTTTTCCCATTTATTCCTTAATAATTCATTTAAAGAGATATGTAAGACTATATTACTTCCAAAAATTCAGAGAAAATTCAAGTATGATTTTAAGGGCGTATAAATGATTTGGGTCAAATTTAATAATTTATTTAGCAGTAAAAAGCCTCAAATAAATTATTGAAAAATTTTCTCATTTACCAAGTTTGTTAAGTAAGTACCACAAATATGTATTCAAAAATTCTCATAAAATTAATATATGTCTATGAAGATTTAAAACTTTCTCTGCCAAACTTTAATGACCTCCCAAAGGGCAGAGGGACAAAAATGATCAATTTATTAATTATGGCATCCCCTTGTGTTACAAAGGAAGTACTACATTTATTAACCCGAAATTCTCATTATATTCGTATGTCCATTCTACCAAAATTTTATCTTAATTGAAGGAGTTTAACTAGCCTATTCCAACCCAACTGTATTTGTGCCCTAAACTAGGGTTAGGGTTTTGTGGGTCCCAACCTTTCAAAAATCCCCTAAGATTTTCACCAGAGTGTTTTACTTACCCTTGTACCCTCCCTACAAAATTTAATGGTCATACAAAGTGTCTTGGCCACATGCCCTTCACAAGGTACAAAAGCCCTTCCTTAGGGTTTGACCTAGGATCTTGAGCCAAATCAATTCAAATCCTCCCCATTTTTCATGTGAAGGTGCAAAAAGTCATGCCAAGTTAGTGGCCCAAATTTGAACCTCTGTTGAGGTGAATTGGACACTCTAAGCCAAAAATACATTTTTGGACCAAAATGCCCTTTTTAAGGCAAGGCTAGGGTTTGCAAGATTTCAGTTCAAAGCACCTCTACAATTAATGAAATTTGAACCAGAGCTTAATATTGACCCCATACACCACCCACCAAAATTTGGATGGATTTGGAGTTTACTTTACCCCTAAATTAAATTACCCTAGATAAATTAAATTATTTACAAAACTATAGAAACATTTTTCCCAAAAATTTCCATTTTTGGGCAGGGTCTAGATATGGTTTTGGGTGACTCCCTGCCAAAATTTCAACTCATTTGGGCAAATGATGAGGTGTGGGCATTCAATTTAATGTCTGTCAAGCTATATGTATAGACCCCACCAAAATGAGTGCCCTTGTCAAACCAAGAATTCAAAATTGTTCAAACAAATTTTGTATGAAAGTAGACTCCGAGGGCTACAATTTATGGGTTGATCATTTTTCCTAAAACTGCCGTTAGGTATTTTTAATAATTAAAACCATTAAATATGAAATCTGTGACATAAATGAAATACATCAACATTTATATCCTATAGTTTAAAAATCAATCCCGCGCGAATCTTGTTGCGCTGTTGGACGGCATCCCATCATCTTCTACCTCCAGCTGACGGCTTAGATTTGTCCCGCCTAGGTCGTCTTCCAGCCGATGCCGCCAGCGATCCGGCCACCTCCCCGGCCGGCCACCGCCGCCAACACCTTCGTGGTGGTCGTGGCTATCTCCAGGCGGCGGCACGGCCTCCGGGGAGCACTATTCCGGCAATCCCGATAGGTGAAAATTCACGGAAAAATCCATGGATTTTGAAACTTGGTTCGGGCTCAACTGAGCCCGAACCTTGGCCCTAACGATTCCTAAGGACTACCCATGTAAGAAGGAGTGGAGGAGGACCTGTGGGGGTGGCTGAAGCCGTGCTGATCGTCGGATTGGCATGGTTGTGGCTGGTGGTGGTCGGCCTTCTACAACTACACAGTGAAACAGCTTGGCTTCTTCAGGAAAGTGGTGGGGAATTTTCCTGGGAGTCTAGGGAAGCTTTTAAGATAGATAGGAGGAGAGTTAGGTGGCTGAAATCCTCTATGCCAATTTTGGCCCAAGTCAAGCATGGCAGCTATGGTTTGTAGGGGGAATGCATGGCTCGAACCAGTCAATGACTAGCTGGTTTGATTGGGGCTACCTTCCTTGTCTTAAGGCAATGAATGGAGGGGGTTGGGGAGGGGGAGGATGAGCCCAAAGTCCTCCTCCCTTTTCTTCCATCTCTTTCTCTCTCCTCCATGGTAGCTCTTTCTCTCTCCTACACACCAAGCTGAATTTTGGCTCCTACCTAACCCAATGGCAGCTCACAAGTCCATTTCACTCATCAAAACAAGGTTAGCCCAATCAAAATGGGCTTGAGCTTGAGTTAGCCCATTTGGGCTAGCTTGACCCAAACTTGGACTAGGGCCCACTTAGGTCAATTTGGTCCTTGAGGTTGCCTTAATGGGTCCTTGGTGACCTATTGTCCTCCCCTAGGGTCAAGGTGGGGTTGGATTGGCCCTTGAAGGTCACTTGACCCTTAACTAGAGCACTTTGACCATTTTAGATCCAGAGTTGACTTTTGTCAACCTAACCTTTTTGATTGGTCCCAATGGGTCCTTGGTGACCCTTTGGCCTCTCACTAGGGTTATGAGGGTATATGTGGGGTCCACTTGGCAAAGGGACTGCAATTGACCCTAGTGCAGGTTAGTTTGACCCAATTAGGGTTATAGTTGACTTTGGTCAACTTAGCCCCTTTGACTGCCTTCCATGGGTCCTTAGTGACCCATTGACCCCTCACTAGGGTTATGAAGGTATGGGTTGGGTTTTGGAGTCTTGGTGAAGCCCCATGATCACCTTAAACCAAAGTTCAGAAATCTACTATGTGCAGACCATAGTGGTCTCATCCACATTCCTAGGCTCACTTGGCCTTTATGGACTTTCTAGGGTTTTGTCATGACCTAGTCATGACAAAACTATCTCTAGGGGTCTAGTTGTCTGAGGGATGTTACACTGAGTGATGAGGTTTTATCTTCTACCTTTCCTCTCATCTGCTTATCCAGCCACCATTTGGTTCAAAGAGTCCCAAATGTCCTTAGCTGATTGACACTCAGCAACCTTTTGAAATATTTCATTAGACATAGTTTGAGCCAGTATGTTCATGGATCTGGCATTAGCTATCTTAGACTTTTTCTATGCATCTGTCCATCCAGGAGGTGGAACTGCACTCAAGTCAGTTGATGCAGTTGAGGTTGAAGCCACTAGAGCTGGTGGTCCTGTTAAGATATAATTAAATATATCTTCATCAATAGAGTTCATGTAAAGCCTAATTCTTGCCTTCTAGATTGTGAACTTGGACAAGTTGCACACTGAAGGTCTGGTGCTTGCATATTCTTTGTCCTGTGCCATGCTGTATATATAAATCTAGTAAAGATAAGGAACCTATCTAACTTAGGATCTTTGGTTCAAGGGTTTAACTTGGACAACCAAAAGAACTTGCTCTGATATCAATTAAAAGTTAGGGTTAGATCTGATATACTCTAGAAGGGGGGTGAACAGAGTATGTATGTATATTTAAAAACTTTTCCTGAACTATAAAGATTATACCTAAACTTAGATACTATATCACAGCATACCAAATTGAAATAAATGAAATCACAAAAAAGCTAAATAACACAACCACAACAAGAACAAGAAGAAGAGGGAAACCAGACAACAAAAGAATTTATAGTGGTTCCCCAACCTGGGTACATCCACTCTTCTACAACCATGGTAGGAATCTACTCAGGTTTTTGATCAGGTGACTGCCACCAATGAGCTTTTGGTCAAGTGCTCAAAAACCAAACCTCAAGTCTTTTGGTTAGGAGACTTGCAACCAAGCTAGAATCACTTTTGAAGGGTGTAGAGAACCCTTTTTATAGAGGGGGTGAGAGATTGATGGTGTCTTCTCTTTCTCAAATACAACTGAGAAGACTAGTGGAATTTAAGTTAATAAAAATCTCCCCCTGAAATATTGAGTTTGTTCAGGGAGGAATGGAACTTTTTCTTCAGGGTGATAGGCCTTCAAGCTTTCAACTTTAACCCGAAGAACTTCGGGAACTTCTTGATAGATATGGTATTGTTGTCCTACTGAAACTTCCTTAGAGTATGATAGAAGAAGATTCTTGATTTGGATGGTTGTTCTTCTTCTTCAAAAAGATTGTTCTTCTTCTGGTCTAGCAGTTGTTGATTTCATGACTGATCGATTCTCTATGTCTAAAGAATTCTGTATGTCTCTTAGATTGTGTCTGTATTTTGGAAGAAAGAGAACTTCTCGTTTTTATATTTTCCATGTGAAAGTCCTTTTGAATTTTGAAATTCTTCCTGTAATTAATGCTGACGGCCTTGGAATAATTTGGCATTGATTTGTATCCCCAACTGTCCCTTAGAAAAATGGCAGGCAAAAATCCTGATGAAGACCATAATTAATGCTCTTGTCTAACGGTAATATTCAGAAAATATTAGAGTATTAATTATTCAGGAATCATTGCCACATAATAAGGAAAAAAGAGGAAAACAGCCAAGACTGGATTCGTCGACCTGAGTCCATAGTTCGTCGAGCTGAGAATAGCTGTTCATCAAGCTGAGATCCAAGATCGTCGACCTCTGAATGTTGCTTGATAACTTTCTTCTTCTGTGCATCAAGTTCGTCGAGCTGAGATCTAAGATCGTCAAGCTGAGCCCTGAGAACTGAGTTCGTCGAGCTGGTCAAAGATCATCGAGCTGAGCTCAGAGATTTGTCTCTGAGTTCGTCGAGCTGAGCACGACTTTCGTCGACCGGAGATCGACGAACGTAGAACTCCTTTTTCTAAGTCTTGAATTCTCTAAGTCTTGAGTCTCTGACTTTGTTTAAGGCTGGTCCCTGGCATTGTTGACTCTAAGGACTTGACCTAGACTCTAGGACACAACCATGATCCTAGTCTATACATATTGGGTCATATCCTACCTTAGTGAACCTAGCCCAAATCCAACTAGGGATCCAACATGATCCTTAGAAGATATTATAGATTTGCTTCTGTGTATGAGTGATTTGTAGTAAGGATTTTGATGTATCGGGCTGGAGCCCTCTTTAGTACTTTGCTTTATCTTTTCTATGGAATCTCCCTTCGTGGAGAATTATTTACATATATATGATTCTGTGTACTAGTTTGAGTTTCATTTTACTCATGTATTTTTATACTTTTACTCTTCTCTTCTACGATCTGAAAGGCCGGCAGGATCAACTTTTGTAGTGAGGACCTTCCCAGGTGTGTTGGTGTCACCTTAAAGCGGCAGTTCTGGTCAAAAGACCCTGGTGGTTTAAAAGAAGAAAAAAAAGAGTCTTACATCCTGAGCCTACTTTTTGGCTAGGAGCCTGCTTCTCTTCAGTGCTTGCATGAGTTCACCATAATCATCAATCAATTGATTGATGTCTCCTTCAAATTCTGAGCAATCTTCATCACTTGATGCAAATGCCTCTGAATCTGTACCTATCTTAAAATCTGGCACAGAGGATAGAGAACGTACTTTGCTTGGACCAGGCTGCTCCTGGATGGGTTCTTCATCAGTCAAATCCATCAATCCAAGGAAATGGATGACTTATTCTCCTTCTCCAGTCATGGCAACATCATCAGCTTCTCCAGCAATAGTAGTCATCATCTCTAAGAAGTCTCCCTCTATAGCTTCTTCTTCAGCAGTGAATAACCCAATGTAGGATTCATCTTCTTCTTCCTCTTCTGACTCTGATGATGAGGAGTCAGTCCAGCTCTTTTGCTTTTTAGTAATGAAGGATTTCTCCTTCTTTCCCTTTTTCTGTTTTTCCTTATTTTCACCAGCACCCTTCCTTTTACAGGGCAGTTGGCTATAACATGCACTGGCTTGCTACAACAATAACATACTATTTTAGAAGAAGTAAGTTTATTTGGTTAAGAGCCATACTTGTCCTCTTTAAAGGTTTTCTTCCTGCCCTTGTAATAGTCTTCTTTGGGATAAGAAGAGGATGAGGGCCTTCTTCACCAGTGCTTCTTCTTCATGAATTTCTTAAATTTCCTCGAGAAGGCAGCGAAGTCTTCATCAAACATATGGATATCTGATGTGCTGATTTCTGAACTTTCTTAATCAGATTCAGTATCCCTCCTTGGAGAAGAGACATCTTTCTCCTACTTCTCCTTGTGGCTTCAGCTTTGAAGGCCACTGACTTTTCCATGACTGCAAACTTGCTGATTTTCTCCTCCTCCTTTCTGGTTGTCAGCTACATTTCATAGGAAAACAACTTTCCAAATAGAGTTGGTGGTGGTGTGTTTGCAAGTCTTGCCACTTCTCTGATGGAACATATTTTTGTGTCCCAGTCTTTAGTAAGAGACCTGAGAAACTTGTCTTTTAATTCATATGTGTTGAAGACTCTGGCATATGTCCTCAGCTCATTCATAATCCTAAAGAACTTTTCATAGCACTCAGCTATGTTACTTGTCTTGTTCTGCCTGAAGCTTTCATACTCTTGATTTAGCATGGACTTCCTTTCATCCCTCACTTCTTCTGTCCCCTCCATATAGACAATTAGTGTGTCCCACATCTCCTTAAATGTCTTGATGTGAACTAGGTTTTGAAAGGTGGAGTCATCAATGACACTAACTATTATATTTTGTGCCCTCTTGTCCATTGTGTCAAGGATGACTTCATCCTTAGTCATTTCATAGTATGTCTTTGGAATCTGGACATTAACATCCAGAGCTAAGACCTTCATAGGAATGAATGGTCCCTCTTTGAAAGTAATGAAAATTCTAGGGTCAGCTGCCTCCATAAACAGCCTAACCCTCTCCTTCCATATGTCAACCCTTCCTTCCTACAGATAGGAAGCTTCATGGCCCCTAGCTCCTCATGGTTCACTCCTGAACCCATAAGGGTTGTCTTTCCTTATTGACCTTGGAGATCTACTCAGACTATTAAGTTTTTAACGAGTAACCTTGCTCTGATACCACTTGAAAGTCTTGTTTTCAAGGTCAACTAAATACCTAGAGGGGGTGAATAGGTTTTAGGCCTTCTTTTTAAATACTCTGACCTATATATGATTTCCTGTGCTTAGTGATTAATTAATTTGTGCTTTCAAGAACAGTCACAGATGACTGAGATATTTTTATAGTGGTTCCCCAATCTTGGGTATGTCCGCTGTCCCTCTCTGCCTTTCTAACAGTGTGTTAGACAAGGCTCTTCACCAATTCCTCGGCTCCTCAAGAGCTTACAGCACGATCCCACAGGACCCCTCAGTATTATCCAAGACTTACAACTCGGGAACTAAGCCCTACCACTCAGATCCCAACTAGATCCTACCTCAGCCTTTATAACATAGGCTTACACTCAGGCACTAAGCCTTACTACTCAGATTCTAACAAGAATCCTACTCTCAGCTCTGCAACAGATCCTACCTCGGCCTTTATAGCACATGCCTACACTCAGATTCCCTATAGAATCCTACCCTCAGATCCCAATTTAGATCTTATAGAGAATGTCAAAGAGATGAAATACTCAGACACCAAGGAAAGTTCTCTGTGTCTATCTTCCTGGACTTTCCAATCTTCTTCTTCACAACAACAAGTTGAAATGAAATCTTCACGTGAATCATGGCTTATTCTGAAAGCAGCTTGTAGAAATCTCTTCTTCTTCTTTTTCATGAAGCAATCCTGGTCTTGCTATCACAGATGAGTACTACAACGGCTAACCCTTTTCCTGTTCTAGTTCTCTGATCTAAACTTCTTCTTCCGGTTCGGCAAGAAAGAAAGGAAGAAGATGTCGTCCAGCCGCAAAAGTAGGAATTTAGAGAACCTTAACTACGTCTCTTCTTGGTGATTGTGATTGTTGTTGATGTTGTTTTTTTTTTCTTTATCTGATCCCGCTCCTTTTATCGTATGTCGATCAACGTCTAATTGAGCAGTAGGCCCCACCAGAATTGGTGGCTGTGATTTTGCCATGCAGCCACTTACTTTCCATTAACGGCTAATTCAATTGCTCTCTGCTTTATGTGGGCCCCAACGAAAAATCTCTTTCCTAGTGCAGAAAATCATGACAGCTGGCCCCCAGCGCCTCTAGTAGCATTCCTGCAACATTTGAACCTGCTTTAACTTTGTTGACTTTGTTGACGTCACCATCTCTTTGGACTTAGACAAAATCAAGCATCAGTAGCGAAGGCGTTGAGTGAATAAACATCACTCAGTGCCAAAAGACTTAGATAGAAGGTGTATTCTATAAATCCTCAGTTCGACGAACTCAAAGCTCAGCTCGACGAAAATTGAAAGCTCAGTTTGACGAACAATGAGCATAGTTCGATGAAATCAGAACTCAGCTCGACAAAAAGTGAAAGCTCAGTTTGACGAACTCAGAGCTCAGTTAGACAAACTCAGAACTTAGCTCGATGAGAAGTGAAAGCTCAGTTCGACAAACTCAGAACTTAGCTCGACGAACTCAGAGCTTAGCTTGACGAAAGTAAAAGCAATCAACGCATTTGGACTTAGCAAAATTTCTGTGTCAATAAGAACACTGGCTCTGACTCACTAGGATTCAGTCAACGCTATAGCACCATGGCGTTGAGTGAGTAAGAATCACTCAACGCTAACTACATAGACAGATTTTGTCTCATGGCATTGAGTGAGTAAGATACACTCAATTCCTGAACACTTAGACAAATTTTTAGTCTCACGGCATTGAGTGAGTGAGCTTCACTCAATGCCTATGGATTTAGAAAAAATTGTACACAGAATTCCTGTGGCTTTGACTGACTGGGCAGTACTCAACGATTTTGATGTTATGGCATTGAGTGAGAGGACTTCACTCAATGCCTGTGGATTTGGCCACAATCCTGCTTTATTCTTCTTAGGCTTAGCCTGTCTCACAGCCTTTAGCTGTATGGCGTTGAGTGAGTACAGTTCACTCAACGCCTGTGGACTTAGCCACATTTTTAGCTAGCCAATTGTCTGGCTGACTATACTCAACATTTTTACTTACCTGGCGTTGAGTGAATAGACTTCACTCAACGCCTGTGGACTTGGTCAAATCTTCTGCCCTTCCATGCCACTTCTTTGAGTCCACCTGCTCAATCTTTGTTACAAGGACTATCCTGCGCACATGAACTTACACACACATCAAATACATTTGTGTGTATCTCATTGACTTGTTTGTGAAAGTCTTGTTTTCAAGGCTAGCTAAACACCTAGAGGTGGGGTGAATAGGCTTTTGACTCAATTTAAATCTTCTTAATTGTTAGCCGATTTCTGTGCTTAGTGATTAGGTTAGTTTTATCTTTCAAGAAAACTCACAGACAACATAGCAATTTTATAGTGGTTCCCCAATCTTTGGTACGTCCACCGTCCCTCTGTGACTTTCTAACAGTGTGTTAGACTAGGCTCCTCCCCCCAAACTTGGCTCCTTAAGAGCTTACAACATAGATCCCGCAGGACCACACAGGTCACACAAACCTACCATTTAGGCACTAAACCAAACCACAGGTCACAAAGAGCTTCCACTCGGCACTAAGCCAAACCACAGGTCACAAAGACCTTAGCCCTTATAACACAGGCTTGAGACTTCAGACTCACAAAGAATCTACACAGAAGAAATAAAAGGTGATTAGATTAGACACCAGAGCAAGAACTCAGTGTCTACTTCTTCCAGGACTGAGCAGATATTAGCCCAAACTTTTGTTGTTGAAGACAATGAAGTCGGCAGTTGAATCTTTCTTCAAACAACTATCGTTTCTTTGCAGAGCTTGTAGATCTGCTTCCTCAGAATTGCTTCTAAACTTTCTGTTACAGATGGTGATTGTTTTAGCTATCTCTCTCCTCTTCTAAATTTTCTGTGCAGAACAGCTTCTTCAGGCTCGACAAGAAAGGCGAGGAAGAAGATGAAGTTCGGTTGCACTTTCGTTTTCATAAAACCTAGATAAGGATTCGATTCGATTATTTGCTCTGGCCGATTTGCTTCTTTTTATCGTTTGACGGCCAATCGAGCAGGGGGGCCACCACCATGATTGATGGCTGAGATTTATCCATACGGCATATTCTTTCCATTTACTCTTTATTCAACGGCTCTTTGCTGTGTGTGGGCACTAACAATTAAAGACGAAAATATATCTTTCCACGTGCAGAGGATGATGACAACTGGCCGACAGTGCCTCTGGCAGTAATCCCTCGACATTTGAATTTTGGTTGACTTTTTGACTTTGTTGTCATCAGCATGGCTCAACATATGTGGACTTTGACAAAATTCAAGCATTAGTAGTAAAGGCGTTGAGTGAGAAACCTTCACTTTACGCCAAAAGACTTAGAAAGTCTTAGTTCGACGAACTCAAAACTCAGTTCGACGAACTCATGGTTCAACTCGACAAAAATGTGAAAGCTCGGTTAGACGAACTTAAAATAAGTACAACGAACTCAGAGTTCAACTGTGGACTTAGCCACATTTTCAGCCTATTTCTCAAGGCTTTGACTGACTCAGCCTGTCTCACGGCTTTTTCGTTGTATGACGTTGAGTGAGTAGACTACACTCAACGCCTGTGTACTTAACCATATTTTTGGTTATCTACTAGTTAGGCTAAAATAGACTCAACGCCATTTGTTATATGGCGTTAAGTGATCTTTACTCACTCAACGCCTGTGGACTTAGGCAAATTTCCAGCTAGATAATATTGATTCCTTACCTCTGGCGTTTAATGAGCTTTCTCCACTCAACGACTGTGGGCTTAGTGAATTTTTGCTATGTCCAGCAGCTAATTGTTGTGTCCACTTGTCCAATTAATGTGATATGGACTAACATGCACTCATGACCTCAAATTTAAATCAAATACAGTTGATGTGTGTGAAATTGACCTGTTTGACTTCTCACAAATCAGGTACCTTAGGAACAATGGACCCAATAGTTTGACAGCATCAAATCAGGGCCATTGGGATCAATGGATCCAACAGTGCAATTAAAACTAACCGTGCAATTAATCTGAGTGCAGAGAGTATGAACAGAAAGTAAATTGCACGTGAAATTTGGGGCATAGAGAGTGTCTTTGAGCAGTAAAGAAACCGAGAGATGCATAGTCCCACTACCATGAACATGAGCAGAAGTCCCATCTCCTATCACTACAGGAGATAACCTATTCTGGGAATTCAATGAGGAGAACAAATGAGGGCTATCAGTCATGTGACAAGTGGCACCAGAGTCAATAATCCACTTGTCAAAAGATCATGAGTTGAAGAGGAGAGAAGAGAAACCATCTGCAAGGGAGAAGGAAATGGCAAGAAGAATGGCACGGTTAGAAACAAGTCGGACAAGAACAAGTTGATAAACAGGTCGCAGAAAGAGAGTGACCATAAGAAAATTCCAGCAGAAAAAACAAACTGCATGGTTTGTGGAGAAGCCGGAAAGGACTAATTCGCAGTGAGAAGCGAAGGAGCAGCGAACAGAAAGCAATGAAACTTTGCGATAAGACCACACGGTCAAGGTGTCAACACACTAGCGACAAGAAAATAAGACGCAACCAAGATGATGAGCCGGCGGCGTTAGATAAGCTGCAGCGACTAGAGGAGGCTTAGCGAGAAGAAAGAGAAAGAGACCGCACGGTCAGGTGACTAAACACCAGCGACAAGGAAGACGCCACGACCTAAATGAAGAACTCAGCGCAGGGAAGAGAAGCCGCGCGAACAAGGATGAAGTCGCGCGGACAAGACAAGAGTCAAAAAAGAGGAGAGACCGCGGGAGTAGAGAAAATAACCCATGCGAATAGAACCAAGCCGCAGGAAGAAAGCCCACGGGAAAGGAAAGAAGAAAACGCTATCATCCAAGAAGCCGCGCGAACAGAACAAGTCGCAAAGAGGCACGACCAGCAAAGAAGAAGCAAAGAAGAAGAAGAAAGAGAGAAAGAGTCTGGATGGTCAAGGTGATAACACACCAGCAACAAGATATTGCAGCCAAGGTGCGGAACTCGTAACAGGGAAGAGAGGAAGCAACAAACTGCGACAAGAAAAGAAAGTCGCGTGAATAGAATGTGGTCAAAGAAATCGCAGAGAGTGACAAGCAAAGGAGGGAAGGGCGGGAAGCAGACAGAAGAAACCGGCACGAGAAGCAAATCGTAAGAAACAGCGCAGTTAGACCAAGTAGTCGTGTGGAAAGCAATCTGATTGGAGCAAAGGATCGATTCGATCTGATACCATGTGAGAAAAGAGCAAACAAACGGCCAAGAAGTAACTAACCGCAAATTTTATTGCTCCAAAAAGATAATCATTACATAGGTATGCACCCTATTTTATAGAAATAGGGGGAGAAGAGAAAATAAAATAAGATATGTGGGACAAAATATGTAACCACTCTGTTAGGTAGTGCGGTTTGACAAGGTCAAACCACAATACTGCACAAAGAACTAAAGATGACCGCCTGTCCACCACTGCTACTACACATCAATCTACTATTACGGTCAAACCACCACGCCACTGCTGCGGCAAGCCACTAGGCCGCTGCTGCGGCAAGCCACTAGGCCATTATTATGGTAAGCCACAGGCCGCTGCTGCAACAAGCCACCAGGCCACTGCTACGGCAAGCCACCAAACCTCAGATGCTAGAATACCTAAGACTGCATCTGCTAGGATAAGAACCAGACCGCCTAGACAAACCACCAGACCGCCCGAACAACTAACCGCCCAACCAGATGGTCAAACCGCCAAACTCCAACAGACCAGGTTACCTCCTTGGTAAGGGGAGAGTGGTCTTACAGAGCCCATCCTCACCTACTACTCCGACAAAGATGACCTGGTCCGGCATCTTCAGTGGTTTGAATATGTCTTCTCCATCTGCAACATGTCTGACGCCATCAAGTGCCTATTCTTCTCCATCACCTTCAAGGGTATTGCGAGAGACTGGTTCCACCAGCTGCCAGTAGGTTCCATCTACTACTTCTATGACCTGTGGCGGGGACTCATGGCGAGGCTTGCGATGTCCAAGAAAATGAAAAAGGAAGAAATCCCCCTCTTCAAAATCAACCAAGGGCAGCGCAAGAGTCTCGGCCACTACTTCGATCGTTTACAGGAGGAGATCTTGGAGGTTGACAGCTTAACCCTGATGATAGCCATCATGTTCGGTCTGAAATAGGATCTCTTCAGCATAGAGATGGGATCAAAGTGCCTAAGGTCCTTCGAAGAGATGGTGGAGAGGTCGAATACGTTCATTCAGGGGGAGGATAAGAATAAGGATTTCTTGGCACGACTGGATGGGGATAAGCAATTGGAGAGGAAGAGAGGAAGACTTTCGTAGTCAAGGGGAGGAAGGCTGTCAGAGAAGCAAGACGAGAGGAGATGGGAGGTGCAGAGGAGAAGAGAGGAGAAGAGGAAGAAAGAAGAGCCCAGGAGTGTGGAAGAGTGGATGCAAGAGAGGCTTTGAAGGCAGGAAGAGAGGAGGCCAGTAGAGGCTCCGGCAAGGAGAGGAGAAGAGAGGCGATTCCAGTACCCCTAGAATCGCCCCCAATGGAGGCCACCAGTGATGTCGCGTTTCCAGTAAGAGGAGAGGAGGAATGGCCATCGGCAGGAGGAAGGCCGAGGAGGAGGGAGAAGAGAGGCGATGGTCATTGCCCGTTAGGGAAACAAGCATCTCCGCAGGGAGCAGCGGGCAATATGTAAGGAGGCAGAGATTCCCCTCTACTGCAACATCCATCGAGTAGAGTGGAATGGGATGTTGGCTTGCCCGAAGTTCTGGGAAGCAAGGAGGAGGCTGGAGGCTGGAGTGGCAGAGAGGGAGCAGCAGAGGCAGGAGGCCCCGGTGGGGCAGGTAGCATTCCAAGCTCTGGAAATGAGGAGGAATGAGGACCGGGTCTACCAGGGAGGTCACAGAGAGGTGATCCACGGCCCAGGAGGTGGGCATATTAGGGTGATCAATAGAGGAGCCGTACTCGGAGCTTCCTGTAAGGGGAGTCTCCATCAGATCTACAAGAAGAGTGTCACCTCAACCTCGCAGAACACGCCGTTGATGGAAGATATTACCTTTTCGGAGGAGTACATGCTGGGAAATGAGAACCCCTTCCACGACGCCCTGGTTATTCAAGTTATCATCGAAGACTTCACCGTCGACCGAATCCTCGCGGATAACAGGAGCTCTGTGAATTTCATTTTCAAAAGAACCTTCGACGGGCTACAAGTAGAGGCGTCCTGTTTCTAGGCTACAGATGGACCCCTCTTTGGCTTCTCGGAAGAAAAGAAAGAGGTGGAGGGAGGAGTGGATCTTCTAGTCAATCTCGGCGGGCTTCGATCTGATGCTGTTTCTTCATCATTGATGCACCGAGCGGATATAATATCATCTTTGGGCGACCCCTCATCAACTACTTCAAGGCAGTTCCATCGTCCAACAACCAATGCCTAAAGTAATGCCAAGAGGACGTCCAAGTGAGAATCAGGGGAGATATTAAAGCCTCTAGGGAGTGTTATCTGAATGCCATCAGTACCATCTGTTGTATGGAGGGTGCGGAGAGGTTGGAGAAGCTGGTAGAGAGAGAAGAAGGTCTATGTGCTATTGAGGAAGTGGAGGAGCTGGAAGTGATATCCCAGAGAGGAGAGCCTGGTCTGTTGAAAGTTTGAGGATCCCTTCTACTAGAGGGAAAGATTGAGATGATCGCGCGTCTGCAAGAGAATGTGGACATTTTTGTTGGGAGCGCTGCCGAGATGCCAAGGATTTATGTCGATGTTGTCTTCCATCGCCTCAACTTGGATCCCGCAGTGGCCCCGGTCCGTCAAAAGCAAAGCAAAAGCGCCACCGTGTTGGCCGGCCCGATCATAGAGGAGGTGGAGAAGCTATTGGAGGCATGTTTTGTTTCGTAGATCCAATATCAAGGCTGGGTCTCCAATATTGTAATGGTGAAGAAGCCCAGAGGAGATGGCGTCTTTGTATTAATTTTTCCTTGTTGAATAAAGCTTGCATGAAGGATTGATACCCCTTGCTTCAAATTGATGTGCTAGTTTATTTAGCCATCGGATTTCCTATGATGAGTTTTCTTGATGTTTTTTCAGGGTATTACAAGATCCGGATGCATCCCCCCGACTGTCGCGATGTTTCTTTCATCACCAGCGATGGCTGCTACAGCTACAAGATGATGCCATTCGGGCTCAAGAATGCGGGCACGACTTACCAAAGAATGATTAACCAAGTCTTTAAAGAGCAGAAGGGGCGGAACTTGGAAGTGTATGTAGATGACCTTCTGGTCAAGAGAAGAGTGTCGCGGATCTGGTGAAGACCTTCGCTACGCTAAGGAAGTATAAGATGCAACTCAACCCGACCAGTGCGTCTTCGGAGAAGCAAGAGGGAATTTTCTAGGTCACCTCCTCACTCCGAGGTGGGTGGAGCCTAATCAAGGTAAAGTCAGAGCCATTCTGGAGATGGAATCCCCAAGAGACCCCAAAGAAGTTCAAAGGTTAACGGGAAGGATGGCCGGCCTTAGTAATTTTCTCTCAAAGGCAGGAGAGAAGTATCCTCCATTCTAAAGAGCTCTCCGAGGTAATCAAAAGTTCATGTGGACCGCGAAGTGTGAGGAGGCTTTAAGAAAGCTCAAGCAACAGCTAACTCAATCTCCTCTCCTCCAAGGCCTGCACGGAAATGAAGATCTCCTACTCTATCTAGGAGTGGGCGCTGCGTCAATTGATTTGATGCATGTCAGGAAAGAAGGAAAGAAGCAGCTCCCCATCTACTATGTGAGTAGAGTGTTGTGGAAGGCAGAAATGAGATATCCCATCCTGGAGAAGTTAATGTTCGCCTTAGTGATCTCACCTCAGAGGCTCCAGCCTTATTTCCAAGCTCACTCCATCAAGGCCATCTCTGATCATCCACTACATAGTATCTTGGATGGAGTAGAGCATTCAAGCAGATTGGAAAAGTTGGCAGTGGAACTAAGCAAGTTCGATATTTCGTATTCTCCGAGAGTAGCGATATAGCCCCAAGCAGGGGTGGACTTCTTGGCCGACTTCTCAGCTAAGGTAGGAAAGGACGAAGGCTCTTCTAGACCAGTCTCTTGGAATATGTTTATGGACGGGGCTTCAAGCAGGTATTCCGTGGGAGCCGGAGTTGTGTTAGAAAGCCCATAGGGAACCAGGATCGAGCAAGCATACGAGATCCTCTTCCCCATCACGAATAATAAGGCAGAGTACGAAGCCATGATGGTTGTTTTGCGTCTCACCAAGGAATTAGCAATTCAGGATCTCAGATCCTTTATCGATTCAATGGTGGTCACGTCACAGATCAGAGGAAAGTTCGAAGTGCACGATCCAATCCTGCATAAAATAGTTGGTAAAAGTAAAGGGTCTGATCGGGGGTTTCAGTCCTTCTTCGTCGAGCACGTACCCCAAGAGGAGAATTCCGAAGCAGATTATCTTCCCAAGTATGGTCCCAGGGCTGGAGGGGTAGTGACCTAATTATTCCGACAATCCATCGAGGAGGGGGAGATGATGGAGATCAAGTAGCGAGCTTCATGAAAGGACCCGTTTGTTACGTTCTTAACGAAGGGTCAGCTGCCTGTCAGCGAAGGGGGTTAGAGGAAGTTCCGATACGAAGTTCCCTACTACTTACTGTAGGAGGGCGAGCTTTATCTCAAGACCATCTCGGGGCCTTTATCTAGACGTTTGTCAGAGATTGAAATCCCTCCTGTTCTCGAAGAAATCCATTCAGGAGAGTGTGACAGCCACTCCGGAACCCGTACTCTGGAACAGAGAATCCTAAGGCACGGTTATTTCTAGCCAACCATCTGAAAGGATGCGGAAGCCTTCTCCAAAAAATATTCTAAATGTCAGCTCTTCGCGCCTCTTATGTTACAGCTAGCTCAACATCTTTGCTCGGTCACCGCCCCCTGGCCCTTCGCCATATGGGGAATGGATTTGATCGGCCCTTTTCCCCAAGCTAGCGGACAGAGTAAGTTCGTGATCATAATGATCGATTACTTCTCCAAGTGGATTGAGGCAAAGGCTCTTGCAAAGACCCCCTCTCAGATTGTGATGAACTTCATCTGGGAGAGATCGCATGCAGGTTTGGGATCCCTCTCCCCATCGTCACCGACAATGGTCCGCAGTTTGCCAACTTGGAGCTAGAGGACTTCTACAAGTAGCTAGGGACGGATCTTTGATTCGCCTCTATACATCATCCTCGGATCAATGGGCAAGTAGATGCCGTCAACAAGCTAATCATCAACCTCTTGAAGAAGAAAGTCACCAACTTGAAAGGCAACTGGGCAGAACAGCTCCCCTTGGTCCTAATGCCCCTAAGAACAACTCCAAACTTTGCAATGGGGGAAACACACTTCAAGTTATCCCACGGGTCTAAGGCGCTCATCCAGGTGGAGTTTGAGGTTCGGAGCCCAAGAGTCGTTGCAGTAGTAGATGGTAGTGAAGAATGGAGCCTTGAAAATTAAGATGCTACGAGACTCTCGCTTGACATCGAAGAGCTTCGCGACTTAGCCTCCACTCGCCACGAGGAAATCAAGAGATGTATGTCAAAGAACATCGACAAGAATGTCTACCTCAAACATTTCATCGCAGGAGATCTAGTTATGAAAAAGGTGGACGCCGCAGGAAGGGGAGCAACAGTTGGTAAGCTACATCCAAACTGGGAAGGCCCCTACATCGTCCAAGATGACCTTGCCACTAGAGGCTATTACCTACAGGATTGAGAAGGAGAGCAGCTTGGAATAACCTGGAGCGGGGATGACCTGAAAAGGTTCTATCCCTAGTTATAACATGTTGTGTTTCCTTGTAATCCTGTTTGCATATGTATAAACAATTAAGGAAAAATTATCTCTTTTATGCTGATTCATCTCGACATGTCTGAAAGCTTTGAGGTCTAGCCCCGCGATCAATCCGGGAAACCAGTAGTTGGCCTATTCCTCGTAAAAAGCCCAAGGCGGATGATAGGAAGATGTCATAGGACTTAAGCGCTCTTGTAATACTGAGACCCTATATTGACGAGCGAGATCGGCTTTCCCCTTGCATGTCAGCCTAGTTACCTCCGATTGCATCTCTCCTCTGATTGGAGGAACAATCAGGAACATTCTTAGACGCCAACCTCCTGGATTCGAGGGAGGGCTGACCTTACCAAGCAACCATTTGTGCAAAGGCACCTCAATTATTTCCAAGGCAGGATAACCTACCAAGGGGCAAGGATAATCCCAAGGGAGGATGTTGGCCTCGAGTGCGTCCTAAAAGACCCTCCAAGGAACATTCCCCTTCACACACACTGGCATTCGTAGCCACATGGCCGGAAGCGATCTCTACGATTGGATCAGGACACGAGCCCTCGACCTGTTTCTTATGAATAGCCATGTGTATATGATGGGATGATGTCTCGGGAAGCGCTCTTATAAGACCGATCCCCTGCATTGACGGCTGAAATCTGCTTCCCCCTTATATGTCGACCTAGGTACCCAGATTACATCTCTCCTCCGACTGGAGGAATTATTAAAAATAGGTTTGGACGCCAACCTTCCGATTTGACGGAAGGAAGATCGTCTCTTTATAAGTCCTTCATTTCCCAAACGTTGGTGCAATTAACTCCTTTTTATCACATCTCAAGTAACAGGAAAAACTACCTCAGCATCAATGAAGTCCTCGAGCAGTGGAGTTATCGTATGTCCGAGTCCCTGCACAAGCTTCTCCACTGTATATCGGCCATTGACCCCCTCGAGTGAGATAAAGTTCTTCTTTAGAGTGATGTCATAGTCTGTTATCTCTGTACGATCTCCCCTCCTGTAGACTGACTGCTTTCCTCCTAAGTCAACTTACACCACTCTAGTTGAGCTCGGCTATTTAGAGTTATCGACTCCAAAAGTTCCACGTTGGAGTGATGCCATAGTTCGTGATCTCTGTACGAGCTCCCCTCCTACAGACCGACTGCTTGCCTCCCGAGTTGACTTACACCACTCTATTTGAGCTCAGCTCCAGAGAACTGTCAACTCGAAAAGTTTCTCATTAGAGCGGTGTCGTGGTCCATGATCTCTGTACTAGATCCCCTCCTACAGATCGACTGTTTGCCTCCCGAGTCGACTTACACCACTCTAGTTGAGCTCGGCTCCTGAGAGCTGTTGACTCCAAAAGTTCCTCGTTGGATTGATGTCATAGTCCGTGATCTTTGTACGAGCTCCCCTCCTGTAGACCGACTGTTATCCTCCCGAGTCGACTTATACCACTCTAGTTGAGCTCGTCTCCTGAGAGCTGTCTACTCCAAAAGTTCCTCGTTGGAGTTATGTCATAGTCTTTGATCTCTGTACAAGCTCCCCTCCTGCAGACAAACTTCTTGACTCTCGAGTCGACTTACACCACTCTAGTTGAGCTCGGCTCCTGAGAGCTGTCGACTCCAAAAGTTCCTTGTTGGAGTGATGTCGTAGCCCATCACCTCTATACGGGCTCCTCTCCTACAGACTGATTACTATCCACCTGAGATGAGTCTTTCCCACTGCCAGTTGAGCTTGGCTCCTAATAGGGTGACGACTTTCCACCGCCAATTGAGCTTGGCTCTTGATAGGGTGTCGACTTTCCACCACCGGTTGATCTTGGCTCCTGTTGGGGTATCGACTCTTCCCCACTAATCGTTGAGCTCGGTTCCTGCGGATGTTGACTACAACCTCCGACTCAGTGGAGATGGGTTCCAATAAGGTATGTGACTATGTAGGTACAAGCAGCGATGAGCGAGCATGCGAATGCGGCCATATAGTGGCGAGTATCAAAGTGTGAGCAAGAGGTGGCGACATGCGAGTAGGTGATGAGTCCGATATTTATAGGGTTTTTCGTACTCATTTGGGCTTGTTTTCTCACTCGTGTACTGCATTTCAGCCGATAATTGATTATATTTGCTTCGTTCGGTTTATGACAACTTTGTGCACTGTTTTGTCCCATGGGTGTGTAATTGCGCATTTTATTATCGGGGGTAAGCACCTTGTTCTCCCCATGGCTCTTTCTGGATGTTGTTGATTGCATTCTGGTGCTGGGAGCTTTTGCTCTAGCTTGGTTTTTTGCTATGCAGGTAGTCAAGACGTCCCAGATTCCATTTCCAGGTCCTGTGTAAAATGCACGGTCGTGCGAATTTGTTCACGCACGATTTGAGATTAATCATGCGTTATACACATAAATTCTGGGGACGTCTGTGGTTACCCGTGCGTTTTGTTCCCGAACTATTTCGGCCAAACTGTTCGAGGAGTAATTGCATGGTCTTCACATATTTCTCTGAATTTCTTCTTCTGGGGTTAATCGTGTGTTTCCTTCATGCACGGGCATACGCGCCCGTGTGCGAGTAAACCTGTGCGATTTCCTTCTCGCACTGGCAGAAGCGCCCGTGCGTGAGTAAAATGCACGGGTCAACGCATCTTCATCGGCAAGCTTGGCCTGGAAGTTAATAATGCATGGTTAGCGCACAGTCGTGCGCCAAACCACGCGTGACTATTTTTCTTACCTGCTTCTATTTAAGCACGGATTTTCCTCCATTTGTAGAAAGATATTTCTCCCGCAATTCCTTCCGCCATTTTAGGGCAAAGCTCCGCCCTTCCACCTCCGCCCTTCATCTTCCACTAAGGAGAGAGGCTCCCGGAAAGCTTTCAACGCCAAATTCAAGCCGGAGTTTCCTCTTGGCCTCCTCCTTCATCCTCGAGCTTCAAGAAGGGTTTGACCTAGATTTCACCATCAATCTCGGTGGAGTTTGTGCCATCTGCCACAGGATCATGACACGAAGAAGACGGGTCAATTGGGAGTTGGTGACAGCCTCCTCTACCCCGGACGCAGTTGAGGACCGATATTGGACGCGGATTGACAACCCCGCAAATCCTACCGTGAATCCTCAACAAGACTTCGGATCCGGTCGATTTCTCACTCTCTTCTTCTTTTGTTGTTGATAGTATAGTTTAATCTCTTATATTTGATGAAGTGTGTTTAGTTTGTAAAACATTTGTATACAATTATATCTACGTGATTTTATATTTTCGGTATTTGCTTGAGGTGAGCCTTTGTTTCAATCTGCCACCATAGCTGGTACTGCTACTCTAGTGATTGCTAGAGGTGTGCGTAGCGAAGAGGTGCTCACAACCCTAATTCTGCCATTCTCACCACCTCATCTGCAAGCCTACTCGTCCATTCGCCCAGCGATTCAGTGCATAGCAGTCTGTGTAGTCTTCCATCCCTCCTTGCGAAGCATTGCATAGCGGCGTTGCATAGGAGTAGTTTATAGTGTTTTACTTTATTTATCCGTAGCCAATCAAAACCCCCTTTGTAACCCCGACCTTAGGACTTCAATCTCAAGTCCTCCTTAAAATTAACTACACCTTACTGTGTTCCTTGAGAGATCGATACTTGGGAAAATTTGTACATTTTATATTACTTGTGTAATCGGTACACTTGTCATTCAACCCATCAAGTTTTTGGCACTGTTGCCGGGGAACACAGTCGTGAGAGTTTTTGGAGAGGGAGATAGGAGATAAAATCCCTTTTCCATTTGTACATTTCATGTTTCTTCTTTACTTTAGTTTTTAGAATTTGTTGCTTATTTTTCTTTGTTCTTTTTTTTCTGATTTGTGGTTTAGATAGCATATTCATGTTATTTTTATTCTAGTGTGTACCACCCTTTCGGTAATTTTTTTTGTTCGCAATGTATTCTATTTCTTAGTGTTGTCTTTATGACACTTTGCGCCGATACATCGATGTCATGGCTGTTTTAAATGTCGAGCATTGTATTCGATGTTTGTTATGTCAAGGTATAGGCCATATGGTGAAGGTTTTCCCTCGCTTGTGCGAGCCTTCTCCCTTTGAGGGCGTGTGTGCAATAACCTCCCGTTCACAGAAGACTTTTGTGGACAAGACTACATGGGTGTTGCCTGGCCCATACACTAACATCACTCATCTAACTCGTTCTTTACCCATTAATATTACCGAAGAATCTCTCGATGCATACAGATCCTTCATGGGTCCCTCTCTCCCTTTTTACGATCTTCCCTTGAGTGATGACGATCACTCTGGTGTTAGCCAGCAAAACGAGGATCAGGAATCCATGGGCGCTCCTATATGGGACATAGAGATTGTTCCCGTCGACGGGGTGGTGTCTGCGAATGATTTTGTGATGGGGCCTGCTCATTCAATGCCTGATTTTGAAAGCAGTTTTACCCCTCCGCAATTTTTGCTTGATCGTGCTACTCCTTTTTCTTATGAGTCGGCTGATGATGCGGTAATCGTGAGTGATTCGGCGCACGAGGTTATGCCGAAGTGGGATGATGACTCTACTATCTCCGACGGAGAATGCGGATCTTCATAGCACTATAACGCACCCCTGTGGGATGAGGAATATTCCCTTTCGGATGCGGAGGTTTGCACCTCCTTATTAGATGAGGCGGCTGCTCTTACCATCATGGACCGTGATATGACTCATATGATACTGACAATGATCTCTGCTTGGATACTGCTGAGAGTGATACCGAGATAACTCTCCCTTATTCTGATTATTTTTGTTGCTCTTCTCTTTTATTACTTGACCCCCCATTCTTTATCTGAGTCTGTGCAGTTTGAGTCTCCACAGGTATGTTGGGATGATGATGAGCCTTGTGCTTATGCCGTCGCCATCGCTTCCTACAAACCTGTGGTGGATGATGCCTTGCTAGGCAAGGATTTATTTTGTGATAAGATTAACGAGGACCAGTGCTTCTTCTCTTCTTATTTCCTATTTCCTTTACCTGAATTAGTCAGGTATTAATATTTAGGTAGAGGGGTAACTGCTTTATCGCAGTATTGGTACTTGCTATCGCAACGAATATTAGGCCAGTTACCTATGCATTTTTTATTTAATAGGCCCATTAGCAAGGACTTTTCGTCTTTCAAATAATTCGTGCTGGGATGACAATAACCCCAGTACTTATCTAGGAGTAGGAATAGTTAGTTAATTTTTACTGTTTTAAAAATAGTTTTGCATGTTGTTTATTTTGTTTTTGCCTTAATGCATGCTTGCGAGTGTGCATGCGCCTAATTTGGGAAGATTGCCTAGTCACTCAGGAGGTTCTGTGTTCCAATTGGTTTTTTTTTCTCGCTGTTGTTGTAGGATGAGACTTCCCAGAGAAAATGAGGTGAATCGGGCTGTTTTTGCAAAACACACAGTTTGGGGAAAACGTGCGCAACAAAAATGCACGACCATGTGTTTTTTTATAAAACATCGGTCGAGAGATTTTTGACTCACGCTGGCCCTAATTCCCGTGTTGAAAGTGATGATAGATACAACTCTAGAGGGGGGTGAATAGAGTATTCAAAAATTATGACACCCTACTCAACTCCCTTAGAGTTAATTTGCGGAATGAGTTTATAGATATTGATAACCCTAGAGCCTAACACAAAGTGAAGTGCACTAGAGAAGGGCAACTGTAATTACAGTTGAGCTTTGATCCTATCACAGCAACTAGCAATCCTAGTTATTTCTACTCACAGCCACAGTACAATAAATTAAATAGGCAGCACAAACGAGACAAGAAATTTTATGGTGGTTCCCTCTAAATAGGTACGTCCACTCTTCTACCACTCTGGTAGGAATCCACTACAGGTTTTTGTTCAGGTGCCCTGCCACCAACTGATCTGCTTCAGGTAGATCAAGTATTCCCTTTGAGCTTTTGATCAGGAGCTCAAAATCCAACACAGGTTTTTGATCATGTGCTCTGCCACCAAGGTTCACTTTTGAAGGGAGTAATAACCCTTTGTACAGGAGGTTGAGAGAGTTAAAGTTTCTTCTCTATTGTTAAAACAGATTAGAGAAACTAGTGGATTGCACAGAGCTGGAAAGTTCTAAAGAATCAAGGCTCCCCCTAGCTTGGAGAATATCTAGGAAGGAGTCTTGCTTTAGGGTGCAGGAACTCTTCTGAACTAAGACAAAGAAATGTCTTGGAGTTCTGAAGGAGAAGCTTGAAGAAGACTCTTGAATGAAATGAGTTGTTCTTATTCAATCAGCTTCCTTTCTTCTTCTTCTTCTTCTAAAAGCCTCTGAGTGAATGTCTTCCTGTGAGCAGGATGAACTCAGTATGAAGAAGAATGCTGAAGAGATTTTATCTTTTCAGTTGAATGTGAATTTCTGAGAGCTGTAGATCTCTATGCTGCTGAGAGTAAAACTTCTTGTATTGTATATTGTATATGTGTATCTGTATCTCTTGTGTGTCTATTTGTATATTCTTTCAAAAGAAGCTCTTTATATATGAGCCTTTGCAACGGCTCTAATCTGAGTTTGAACTTTATCTTCTTCTGAAATCTACAATCTGGGCTGCAAAAAGCATAAAGCAAAAATATATCCTGTAGGCAGACATGCTATAAGGGGATAAAGCTTTCTAAGAAGCTGCATATCCAATCTGATAAAAGAGTGCTAGAAAAAGTCACATCAGAAAGAGCTCTTTACGGTCATAGAAGACTTTCTGAGTCTAATGGCTATAAAGGGCAGCCTGGCTGATAAAGCAGAAAATATATTTCAACTAATAAGACAAACCACTTTGTCAGATAAAGATTGACTCAAGCATAAAGAATGGAGCAAAGATTGCCTGGAAATAATAGCATAACATCAATGAAATATACTTTAATAAAATATGACAAGCAGATAAGAAATAAATAATATAACTTTACTAAAGGCAGACAAAAAGACGTTGAACGACCCTCGGAGATCGTCGACCGAAGCACGGAGATCGTCGACCTATCAGACAGATAGTCGAACGGCACAGATAGTCGAACTATCAAAGAAGATAGTAGAACTACCACAATAGATAGTCGACCTATTAGAACAGATAGTCGAGCTATCAGATAGTCGACCTATCAAGATAGATAGTCGAGCTATCAAGCAAAACAGATAGTCGACCTATCAATCAGATAGTCGAACTATCAAAGACAAACAGATAGTTGACCTATCAAACAGATAGTCGAACTATCAAAGAAGATAGATAGTCGACCTATCAAGCAGATAGTCGAGCTATCAGATAGTTGAACTATCCAAGCAGATACTTGAGCTATCAAGAAGAGCAGATAGTCGACCTATCAAACAGATAGTCGAGCTATCAAACACAACAGATAGTCGACCTATCAAACAAATGGTCGAGCTATCAGATAGTTGAACTATCCAAGCAGATAGTTGAACTATTTAGAGATCTGTCTGGTCAAAAGAAGTCGAGCGGGGTTCGACGATCGACGAGGCAGATTCCACAGAATGTCGAGCTAACAAGAGTTGAACTAACTCAGAGATAGACGATCTGCTGTCAGACAATAGTCGACCAACTGATAGACGATCATCGAACAGTCGATAGACGATGGTCGAGCGGCGTTCGACTATAGTCGAACCAAAAATGACTTAACCAAATCTTTCATCTGGATAAGCAATTCTACAACTAAGGTAATCTAACCTATTAGCTAACCTTTTACCATAGATAAATCTTGGGTCAAGAAACTAAAAAAGCATACTAAACTCAAATCCAAACTAGGGTACCAACAATCTCCCCCTATTTGAGTTAGGTCTCTCAAAACAAAACAAATCAAACAAACTACAGGAAATAAATATAATACAGGAAAGAAACATCTAAGCATCAAATGCATCAATCAAACAGTTAACATAAATAGATTGACAATAAGACTTAAGCAGCATCAGAATCTGTTTTTGAGATAGAAGAGTCAGGAATAAAATAGATTTTTTTGAGAGGATCTAGAACTTCCTTCTTTGATGTCTTCAGATCTTGCTCTCCAATAACT
Organism: Platanthera zijinensis; assembly: GCA_039513925.1. NCBI lineage: Eukaryota > Viridiplantae > Streptophyta > Magnoliopsida > Asparagales > Orchidaceae > Platanthera > Platanthera zijinensis. The sequence goes on from CM077085.1 coordinate 90,326,264, forward strand.
TTGGTTTCTCCTGCTCTTGGAACAACTGCTTCTGGATATTTTTCCATATATTTGGTAGCTTCAAAAACTTCAGGTCTTACCTAGAATCTATCAAGTTCTTTCTTTCTAAATTTGGACATAGTAGTTAAGCCTTTAACAACTTTTCCTTCAGCTCTGGCTTTTCTAATCTGAGCTGATCCAACCAATTCAAGGAATCTGGCCATCCTGAAGTCAGGATTAAGCTCTAAGCTTTCATACTCATTTTCATCAGCTAGATTTAGAGGATTTACAGTTCTGAATTTAGTAGAAGGTTCTAACAAGCTTGCAGCTGGCTCTTTCTTTTCTTGAATAACTAAAGATGTTGGAGGAGCAAATTCAGCATATCTTTTACTTGATTTCTCAGAGTATATAACTCTTTTGCCTTTTGCATCTATTTTCCTTTTTAGATCAGATTCTCTGAAAGATATGATCTTGCTTTCTTTATCTGGTGATGTCCTTTTCTTGGGTGAAGGAGGAGGAGAAAAGGTTGGCTTTTGGTAAACTACCTCCTTCACTTATTCTTGTAACTCAGCTTCCTGTCTCTGATGTCCAGATTGCGACTTGTCATGGTAGCTTTGATTTCCTTTCTTCTGATAAGATTGGGAAGAAGTGAATCTAGAAGGAGGAGCAGAGGGACTGGCAACATTTCCAGATGCTCCTGCACTAGGAGGAGGAGGAGGTCCTTTAGAATTCCATTTTGGAGCTGGAAAGTCATATCTTTTAGATTTCTTTCTTTGTTTTTACTGATTTTTAGAGAATCCCATCCAGTGCTGATATTCTTTTGACTTGGGATCTATTCCTTTCAAAATATAGTATGGTACATCATGATCAGGGTTAGGTAGAGGAGGAGCAGCAACTTTTCTTTTTCTTTTGGCAGATTTCTTCTTCTTGGTTCCTTCTAAATCATCAGAATCATCTTCATCATCAGATGATTAAGGATGATCATAAGGATCAACAGCTTCTCGCACAGCTTTTTCTCTATCCTTTAAAGCAGCTTTTTCCAACTCTTCTTCCAAGGCATCCTGTGCTAGAAGAGTGTCTAGATCCAGTCCTGGGGTGTCATCCCAGACTGTAGATTTTTCTTCCTGAATATTTTAAACAATCTCTTCTTCAACTATAACTATCATGGAGACCAGTTCTTCTTGCACAACTATCTGAGCTGGTTGAGCAGACTCGGGATCTTGAACAGCAGGTTCTGGATCAGCTAGAATTTCTGGAGCAGGTTGTTGAACAAGTTCTTGGACAGCTAAAACTTCTTCCACTATATCTGTAGTATCATGAACACAGATTTGCTAAATGAAATTGAAACATCCCTTCAAGGTATTCATAGACTAGCATGTCAGTTAACATGTCAAGAAAATGAGTAAATGAATTACCTTCAGAATTTTCCTCAGAATGTCCTAACTCCCATAATTCATCTAAAAAGGAGGTAATGACTCCTTCTAGGAAAAGGGCAACTAAGGGAGTGGAGGATCCTTCTAAGCAGACTTTGACAACAAATTCTGTTTCCATTATAGCATCAGAAATCTCTTTTTCAGAAAGATGAGGTACTGGTTCTTCTTGAGCTACTATCTCTTTTTCTGTAAGTTTTGTTTCTCTTTGAGTATCTGCTGGAGGATTTGCTGGAAGAGAGGCCAGGGGCAGTTCAGAGGCATCTTCATAGAACATCTCCCCTTGCCTGATTTCAGTGGAAACTGAAACCAGGCCCCTAGATGACGAGGGCTCAGCAGATTTTGAGAGGGCTTGGATGGAGGCAGTCAGGGAAGAAATGGAGGATACAAGGGGAGCAATTGCTTCTTCAATCATGGTTTTGATTGAAGGAGTAATTAACTCCAGGATATTGTCTATGAGTGCTGGAGATATAGATGTGGATGGGGGAACAACAGAAGATGGAAGATCATCAGGAAAGGCAGTTTTCTGATGAGATGTGTTGTGCACTGGTGATTGAGGAGTGGATGAGGGAAAGTCAGTGTGATCTGGAGGAGTAAGTGATGACTGAGGAGGGGTTGGAATTCTCTCAGATCCTAACAAATCAAAACTGGGAATAGAAGTCCCAGCTAGATGTGCAGGAATGGGAGATGTTGGAGATGAAGTATGGAGAATTGTGGAGGACTCAAGAAGAAGAGAGGCAGAAGATGGTACTTCAATTGAAGTAGATGGAACTTCAAATTGAGTAGATGGTAAGGCAGATATGGATGGCACTTCAGTAGAAGTAGATGGGAATGCAGCAGAAGTGGATGGAATGGAAAGAATGGATGAGCCTGCTTCAGGTAGGTGGGGAGTGACTGAAATAGTCCTTGTGCTCTCAAACACAACTGGAGCTACCCCTGCAGGAGAAGGCTTCTGAAAACTTCTTTTCCACTTAACAAACAGTGTTGGGTCCATCTTCTTACTGGCATTGATAGTTGTTGAAACTGTAACCAACAGCTGGGGGTATTTCTCTTTTAGAAATATTCCAAGTACCCTACCCAGGGTGACTTCCTTCTTGCCATTCTTCTTTCTTATCAAATCAAACATAATCCTTGCCCAATTGATCTGTTTCTTATTTACTATGGCACACATCAAGGCAAACTGCTGCCTAGTGATGTTGTCATGAGCAGAGTGCTTGCCCAGAAGCACTTTTCCAACGAGTTCAGCCAAGAACTTTATTTTTAACGGGAAATTAACTTTTAACAACTTAGAAGGAATGCCTTCGGCATGTCCTAACTCGATTAATATCCTTCCAAACTCTTGGGTATCTTGTTCATAATCCTCTTCACCGTTCTGTAATCGAAAAATATCAGTCAAAACGACGGGAGTCAAACTTACCTCTTCGCCGCCAATCGTTCCAGTCATCGATTCGTCATTGGAAGACGAAGTGAAGACCCACTCTTTAATTTCTGGGATGTTAATCTTGATCCTTGTGGTCATAAGCCTTTCCAAACCTTGTTCTTTGCAAAGCTGGAGAATTTCCACTATCTGAGAATCACATGTGCCGAAGGAGTCGAAGTCTACGCTGAATCCGGCATCGAACTTCATCGCAGACAGAAGGGTTGGAGCAATCGCCATTGATTTGTCGGAGAAGACGAGAGAGACGAGGAGGAGAAAGCGCGAGGCCGATCTCAAACAGAAAGACGGAATACGAAAAGACGAGTTCCGTCGACTATAACAAGCACGATCTCTTAACCTAGATCGACCATCGATTTAAATAAAAACCGCAATTGTCGGTCTATTTTAAAAGATACAGGAGACGATGGTCGAATGGTCATTCGACGATCGGTTCCTGAAGCAGAGTAGTCGATCAATCGATCGACTATTTCTGTCTTCCAAACAAAACGAGCTATCGTCACCCTTAAGTCGACGATCAGCTCAAACTGGTCGACTATCGTCGAACGTCGTTCGACGATCTTCAAACAGATATCAACAAAGGCAGATGTCACACTTAGTCTTTTCCATTAATCATGCCTAGTTGAACCAAAAAGAACAGATGCTTCTGTTCATCTAAAGGCTTGGTGAAAATATCACCTCTCTGAAGGTTAGTGGATATGAACTCAAGGCTGATGTTGTTCTTTTCCACACAATCTCTCAGGAAATGGTGTATAATCTCAATGTGCTTGGTTCTAGAGTGGTGCATAGGATTTTGTGTAATGGAGATAGCACTGGTACTGTCACACATGATTTTTGTGTTCTTGTGTGTGTACCCATAATCCAAAAGCTGGTTTTGAATCCACAGGATCTGTGAACAACAACTAGCAGCTGCTATATATTCAGCCTCTACAGTTGAATTTGAGACAGAAGCCTGCTTCTTACAGAACCAAGAGACCAATCTCTCTCCCAGGAACTGACAAGTTCCTGAGGTACTTTTCATGTCAACTCTACAACCAGCATAGTCAGAATAAGAGTATCCAATTAACTAAAATTCTGATTCTGCTGGGTACCATAGTCCTAGATTTGGACATCCCTTCAGGTATCTCAAAATTCTCTTGAGAAGAATCAAATGAGATTCCTTGGGGTTGACCTGGAATCTAGTACATAGGCATGTAGCAAACATTATATCTGGCCTACTTGTAGTTAAATACAACATGGAACCAACAATGGCCCTATAATTCTTCTGATCAACTGGCTTGCCCTGATCATCAGAATCTATAACTACATTAGTAGCCATAGGTGTATGCATTGCTGAAGCATCAGCCATCCCAAACTTCTTTACCAATTCCTTGGCATATTTGGATTGGGAGATGAAGATGCCATCAGCATCTTACTTTACTTGGAGACCAAGAAAGTAAGACAGCTCACCCATACTATTCATCTCAAACTTAGAATGCATCAAGTCAGAGAACTTTTTGCACAGTTTGGGATCAGTGGAACCAAAAATAATATCATCCACATACACTTGAACTAACAGGATTGTGTCCTTGTGGTGCTTAACGAAAAGGGTTCTATCAACTACTCCCCTAACAAAGTTGTGCTCTAACAGGAAACTAGCTAGAGTCTCATACCAGGCTCTGGGTGCTTGTTTAAGTCCATAAAGAGCTTTTTGCAACTTGAAAATATGTGAGGGCTGGGTTGAAGAGACAAACCCAGGAGGTTGTTCAACAAATACCTCTTCCTTTAGCTCACCATTTAGGAAGGCACTCTTGACATCCATCTGAAAGACCTTAAACTTCATATAGGCTGCGTAGGCTAGAAAGATACTTATTGTCTCTAGCCTTACAACAGGAGCAAAGGTTTGGTCATAATCTATACCTTCCTCCTGTTTGTAGCCCTGAGCTACAAGCCTAGCTTTGTTCCTTACAATAATTCCATTTGCATCCAACTTGTTTCTAAACACCCACTTGGTGCCTATGATCAGTTGGACTTTTGGTCTTGGAACCAAAGTCCATACTTTACATCTTTCAAACTGATTGAGCTCCTCTTACATAGCAATGATCCAGTGGGGATCTAGCTCAGCATCTTTTATGGTGAGAGGCTCAATCTGTGAAAAGAAATAAGCATGCATCACATCCTGTCTTAATTGATGTCTTATTTGTACACCAGCTGATATGTCTCCAATCACTTGAGATGTAGGATGATCTCTAAGTGTGACAACATCAGCAGGTGGGATGTGATCTTCAGCAATAGTTGGGATTAATTCCTGAGGAGGAATTGGATCAACTGTTGGTGGTACAGCAACAGCTTCTGCAAAGTCTTCATCACTGTCTGAATCAGTGATGTGAAGAGTTAATAAATGGAGAAACTCTTGAGTGACATCTTTATTTACTTCTGGTACCTGTAATGAACTTGAGGAAGGAGAAGTTTCCTTCTCCTTGTAAAACATCTGAGATTCATCAAAGGACACATGCACAGATTCCTCAATTTTAGAAGTTGATTTATTAAATACCCTATAAGCTTTGCTTACTTGGGAATATCCAAGAAAGATTCCCATTGAAGCTTTTGCTTCAAACTTTCTAAGATATTCTTTGTTATTGTTATGAATGTATACTACACAACCAAACACTCTAAAATAATTAATTTTAGGTTTCTTTCCTTTAAGCAACTCATAAGGAGTTTTACTCTTAAGCTTGTGTATAAGACTTCTATTCAGAACATAATTAGCTGTGCTAACAGCTTCTGCCTAATAGGAGAGAGGCATATTAGCACCTGCCAACAGTATTCCTGCAGTTTCAATCAGGGTTCTAATCTTCCTTTCCACTACCCCATTTTGTTGGGGAGTTCTAGAAGCAGAGAAGCTATGTTTGATACCTTCTTTCTCACAGAATTCTTGCATGAGAAGAGAATCAAACTCAGTACCATGATCACTTCTGATCAAAGCCACATGAGTAGAATACTCAGTCTGCACACAAAGTAGAAAATCTGTAAGAACTTTGAAGTTATCAGCCTTAGTTCTCAAGAAGAACACCCAAGTGAACCTAGAGAAGTTGTCTACAATTACTAAAGTGTAATACTTCCCTCCTAGACTCTGTACATTTATTGGGCCAAAAATGTCCAAATGTAATAAATATAGGATTCTAGGTGAATCACTTTTATTTACAGATTTAAAGGAGTTTTTGGTTTGCTTGCCTAGTTGACAAGCCTTTCATATGCTCTCCTTCTTTTAGGGGCAAGAAGGTAAACCTCTAACAAGGTTGTATTTAGATAACCTAGATATGTTCTTGAGGATAACATGGCTAAGCCTCTTATGCCATAAGGTGTTGTTATTATCTGTTACTTCATTAAATAAACAGATTTCAGAATGGGTTGAATTAAAATCTATTAAATAAATATTACCTTGTCTAATACCTACTAACACAACATTACTATTTAAAGTAATATTACAGAGAGTGTTAGTGAAAGATACTTGATCTCCTGCATCACATAACTGACTTACTGAGATAAGATTATGCTTCAGTCCAGTTACATATGCAACCCTTTTGAAAGTTACTGCTCCAATGGTAATCCTACCATATCCTTCAGTTTGACCACAGCTAGAATCCCCAAAGATCACCTTTGGTCCAAGCTTGGCCTTGAACTTTGACAGATTTTCTTTATTCCCTGTCATGTGTTTGGAACAGCCACTATCCAAATACCACTTGTCCTGAGTGATAGGATAGGTCTTCACCTGCAGTGAGTTAAGTTAAACATTGTGGACCCAGGTAACCTTGGGTCCATTATTCTTCACATAATGAAAACTAGAAATAAAAGAATAAGCAGGTTGGGGTTTATATCCTAAAGGGTAAGATCTCCTAGGTGGGATGCTCCATGCAGTTAATGGGTCCACAAACCTAGGGTTTCTATTCATATTAAGGTTTCTAAGGTTCTGGTAGTAATTTTGAAATTCATATTGAGATCGTCGATCTACGTTCGACGATGCTCAAGTCATCGAGCTTCGTTCGACCATTGAGCCTCCGATCGTCGAGCAGCGTTCGACGACTTTTGTATTTCCTTAAATATTTGTTTTCTCTTTTCTCTCATAGCTTTATTTAAGGCTTGATTAACTTGTCTTACTTGCTCAGTGTTCTTTATCCCATCAGCTGAAATAAAGTTCACTGGAGTTGAAAGGTGATTTTTAAGAATAATTGGGGGTTCACATGATGAAGCTCCTAAGCCTAGCTTATTATTGCCTGACCTAGTGTTTGTCATGCTAGTGATTTCTAGCAGCTTAGGGCTTCTACCATTTAATGATTCTTCTAATCTCTTGTGAGAGCGCTAAGTTGTCAACCTAAATCACCTAGAGGGGGGTGAATAGGTGAATTTTGTGTCAAATACGGAATAAAAAATATAATACAGCACAGAACCGTAATCAAGCAATCACACAGACGACAAGAGATTTATAGTGGTTCCCCAATCTTGGGTAAGTCCACTTTTCTCACCGATCTAGCAAATCACTAGACTCGGCTACTCCACTATCTCGGATTGCAAAAACAATCCTACACCTCGGAACCACGTTCCTACAAAACTCGATCCCAAACGGATCTACACTCGGAAGATAAAACTTCCTACCACTCGGAGAAAGATCTCCTACAATAAAATTTGTTTGAATAAAGTTTACAAACAAGGATATCACAGATCTGGATCTTTGACGTAATCTTCTTCTTGAGAGCTTTTCGGTTTGAACAGAAATAGTTGAAGAAGACTTGACTGAGATCCACGATTCTGAGATCTGGAATCACCACGATCAAGAAAGTAAATCAGAGACGATGAAGCATGGAGAGATCGGATGATTCTTCTTGAATCTGGATCGCTAGAAAATCAGAGATCGATAGCTGCGGCTGAGAGAAGACGATCCAGAGCTTCTTCCGAAAACGGTAATGGCGGCGGATGAGAAAATTAGGGTTTTCGGGATTTTCTCTTTCTTAAAAGATAATTTCTGTAAACGCGTATATTTAGTCAAATCTGAAAAGACCTATTTATAGGCTATCTCCAACGGTCATAATCGTAATTAAGATTGACACGTGGACCAATCAGAAAAAGGTTAATTTCAAATCTCCGTCAATTCTGGATTTAACGATTTCCGGAATTCTGAGCCGACATACTCGGGTTAGATAAGATACTCGAGTATAAAGGTCTGCTACTCGAGTAGATAAGAGAAACATGTACTCGAGTAATAGAAATGACTACTCGAGTGCCTTGGAAGAACTACCCGAGTTACTCTAGACAGATTACTCGAGTAAGTAGAAACATCTACTCGAGTACTAATCAAAACTACTCGAGTATAAGAAAAGTCTACTCGAGTGCTAAGCCAGTCTACTCGAGTATAAGAAGGATCTACTCGAGTGCTAAGCCACTTACTCGAGTGTATGAGAGAAGTTACTCAAGTATGTGGACTTAGAAATTTTTAGACTGAACAGCTAGCCCTACTCGAGTATAACTAAGAGACTACTCGAGTATGACTAAGGCTCTACTCGAGTACACAAACACCTACTCGAGTAAGGAAAAGAGGTACTCGAGTATATGAATAGATTTACTCGAGTATATGGACTTAGAAACTTTCTGAGATGAGAAGTACAGATCAACTCGAGTACGATCAGACCACTTACTCGAGTAACTTGAGAACTACTCGAGTATATAATCCAATCTACTCGAGTACTAAGTCACTTACTCGAGTATATAGAAGATATTACTCGAGTATGTGGACTTAGAAAAAATTTCTTCTGATAAAGTCTTCAATAATCCAGAGTCCAGTAGTCCAAGTGCATGGAAACAAAGTGTATCCCAATAGAGAGGCTATACAGGAGTCAACACCTTGGATCACACAATGAGGAATTACATTGTATGGTCCTGTGTTTGATGACCCACTATAGACTGACATTGGTTTACACTTGGCAATAGAGTCCTGCATGCACAACTTAAACACAACATCAAATACAACTTAATTCATCTTAGTTTCAGGTCTGACTTCCCACAAATCTGGGGTATTGTGAAGACAATTCCCAACATCTTGGACTTAGCTAGTTCATTTTTAAGAAACTTTATTTCTTCACTAGACTTAGTGAGTTCTGCTTCTAACCTAGCATTTTCAATGGAAATAGATTCTGATTCTGCTAACTTATTTCTAAGTTCCTTAATTTCCTTTTCTGAACTGATTAGATCTAAGCAAAGGGATTTAAATTCAGATTTACATTCAGAAGAAGAAAAATCATATGAAGATAATACCTAATCTTCTGTGGGCATTTCTTCATCATCATCAGAACTCTCTGCAGCTGAGTGATTGCTGCAGGCATCAATAGCCATAAGGCAGATTTCCTTTGCCTTCTTCTCTTCCTCATCCTCACTGGAGCTTGAGGAGGAAGATTCCTCATCTGAATCACTCCAGGTCTCAGCAACAAATCCTTTCTCCTTCTTTTTATTTTTGTAGGAGGAGGACTTGGAGTGTTTCTTGTGATGTTCTTTTTCCTTTATCTTTTCTTTGCTCTTTTCCTCTGGACACTCTAGTAGAATGTGTCCAGGTTTCCTGCAACCATAACAAATAATTTCTTTAGCAGGAGATCTATCATACCTTTCCCTCATTCCTAATCTCTTTCCTTTCCACTCTCTCTCCTCATTGCTATGGGATAAAAGAAGGTGATTAGCAGGTTGCACAGCTTCGGTGGTGCCTCATCCTCTTCTACGCGGACTGTGGTTCCGGCGGAGCAGGAAGATGCTCCGGTGGATACTGAAGATGTAGAGCAGATGCTTCATTTTAAGCGACCTGAGATGGTCACGATGTTTGATTGTTTTGTCCAAAAACCATTTTTGGATTTTCATTTCGTTTCGGACGAGGAGCTCGCGGTCGTCGGTCTAAAGCTGGAGGTGGACCGTTTACTCGACGTGGGTTCGTGGTGTCATCTCTTCTCCATTGTGGAGACCGGATTTCGCGAACTCATGCTCGAATTCCTCTCCACCGTCCGCATTATGGAACGACGTGACGCAACTACCGGTGTGTCCACTACGGTGACATTCCGGATGAACTTACGTCCTTACACTTTTAGTGTAGGTATGCTTTCTATTTATGCGGGGGTATACACGGTTGACGAACTCTCGGAGTCGGATGTTCTTTCCCACCCTTTGAGTTCCCAACCGGTGCTTCTCCCCATACATTTTGGCAGGAGATCATCGAGCTATCACAATAGTACGAGGCGCGGTCAGCCAAGTCATCCCATATCATCTCCCCCGCGCTCCACTATGTTCAGCACTTGATCAGGCACAATATCAATGCCCGCTCGATGAGTTAGAATATAGATGGGTGGTCGGATCTTCTCTACCTCTACAACATGCATCATGGTGTCCCTCTCTACCTCGGTCGGGTTCCTGCGAATTACTTCATTCACCATGCCACGTACGTGCCTCTGAAGACCATTGGTGGTTTGCACTTTATTACGCGAATAGCAAAGGGAATAGGAGTTTTTGATGCTTTGCATGCCATGACTCCCGTTTCCCATGGCGATTTCATTTTCGTAACCATGATGACCGCCTTCAGATTGGTACATCGTGTTTCTTCTAGCGGTATGTGGCTCTACGTTATTCATACTATGGAGCATGAGCAGCTAGCTAGGGCTTCTTATACGGCTGTGAGATCCTCTTCGGAGTCCCGCAGGCCCGACGATGCCACTCCGGTCCATATCATTCTTTTGGCCCCAGCTTCTTCTTTTTCCCCTTCCCCGCACCGTAGGAATTTTTCGGAGGATTCCCGACTACTACGCACTGCATTTGCAGATGGAGGAGCTGATTTGCCAGCAGCACGGCATGACAGAGCGCATTGTTGAATTTCTTCGGGTGCCCCCTGATGCCCCTGCTCGAGCTTCTACTTCTCGTGCCCGTACTCCACCTCCGCCTCCATCTTTTCCCGATCAGCCTGAGTGACTTCTGCTTTTCTCCTCGGATAGGGTTGTCTGTTTTTTTCTTCATGTTTGTATTTTTGTTGGTTTGACTGATTATGTACTTTACTTTATTCATTCGGGGCTTCATCCCCAGGGTAGTTAGTAGATATATTGTTTGCAGTGCCTTTCCTTTTTGTGTTACTGTGTTTAGTTTTGTTTTATATACGTGATGATTGTGTTTAGTTTAATAACTCACAAGCATTGCTTAGATAAAATTTGTTATGGCTTTGTGTATACATTTTTGCTGGAGCTCTTTTGTAGGTTGCCTTCCCTTGGCGCGGCGGAGTGAGCTAAATATTTTTGCAGGTTTGGCTTCATGCTTTAACGTCAATCTTCTGGTATGCTCATTTGCTAAGCATGGGGTAACTTCTCCCCCAACTTTTATTTCTCTATTTTTATTGCAAATCTTGGATAGGTTGTTTAGTTTAAGTCAGGTGGGGGAGAGTTATGCGGGTTACCTATGCACATGCACTATTAGCACTTTCATATCAAAAGTATATTTTCGGTTTCTATTTTATATTATCATGTCTGCATCATGAACCTACACCCACATGAGCACGATCTTAAGCACGCGCTCGGCCCAATTCAAATTTATTTCTTTCGTGTTAACTTTAAAAAGTGGTGCTGGCTTAGGATTTTAGGATAGAGTAGTTCGAAACTCGTGTAGTGCTCCTAATCTAGTACTCATGCTGTGTAGAAATAATATAGATTTAATTTTTCTTTATGCTCGTAGGTTTATACTTTTCTGTATTTGTAAATATTGTTTGTACTACTCAAAAATGTTGAATCTGGAGTAATCGAACGGTGGTGTAGAAATGTGTGTAGCCGTCACTAGCCCCGTATTGCTTGATTTAGGAGGAAGGATCATCTTTCTCGGTGGCTAAGAACTTGCCCCAAGCTACTCTTGAAGCATTGGTGCAAGGTTTGTCTAGCGTGAGCGTGATGTAGGTCATCTTTTTGGCCCAGTTGAGCCTTGAACCTATCCTTACGATAATCCTTGTTAGCCTATTTTGAGTCTACCCCTCCTGTTGATTTAGCCCCATTTTGCGATCACCAGAGCCTAAAATCTTTTCCCAGTTGCACACCCCAATCTCAATGTATTAGTATGTTAATTCTTCCATTGGTGTTGTTGTGGTGTTGTTATGTGGTTGTGCAGTGAAGTTTTCTTGAAAATTTGGCTGAAAGTGTATTATAAAAATCTGGAAAAAGAAAAGGAAAAAAATATGTTTTGATTGATATAAAATAAGAAAGTGAAAATGAAGAGTCTATTTGTGTTATTGTTGTGGAGATAGGCATGGCACACACCCGTGTGTCAAGTCCAAGTCTGGTGGTGTGGTGCACCAGCTTGTATTGTTGGTGAGAGGGTAGCATTTGTATGAGCTCATTTGGGTTGTGCGTAGACATCATTTTTATCCTTTTGCGTCCTTACCTACGTATATACCCAAGCCCCAATATTTTCCTAAAGTCCTACGGATTCACGCTTGAGTCAAACTAGCGTTGTGGAGAAAGTGTTAACGGGCAAGCGTATATACCCAAGCCCCAATATTTTCCTAAAGTCCTACGGATTCACGCTTGAGTCAAACTAGCGTTGTGGAGAAAGTGTGAACGGGCAAGCGTATGGTCCTTGACATTGATGGATTTCTTTGGAGGTGATCCCGAGCCCCGGCTTTGGCAATGCTCAACTTAGTGTCCTGCCAACTTTCTTCCTTTATATGACCGAACAATTCTCTAGAATGCCATTTTTCAGTAGTTATAATATTTATTTTTGACTGTAGAAATTTATAAACTCCATAGTATAAATAAAAATTTTACCATTTTATTTTCTATGCCCGTGAAGTATTTGATTTCTCGCTTTACTTTATTTGGAAATTTCTAAGCCAGCTAGCTGTTTTCTAGTTCACAGAGAAATGATTTGCTCGGGAAGAGCAAATGTTTAAGTCTATTGGTATGATAAGTCCGATATTTATAGGGTTTTTTGGACTCATCTAGGCTTGTTTTCTCACTCGTGCACCGCATTTCAGCCGGTAATCGGTTAAATTTGCTTCGTTCGGTCTATGACCACTTTGTGCACTGTTTTGGCCCATGGGTGTGCAATTACGCATTCTATTGTCAGGGGTAAGCACCTGGTGCTCCCCGTGGCTCTTTCTGGATGTTTGTTGATTGCATTCTGGTGTTGGGAGCTTTTGCTCCAGCTTGGTTTTATTGTTATGCAGGTAGTCGGGATGTCTCAGATTCCATTTCCAGGTCCTGTGTAAAACGCACGGTCGTGTAAATTTGTTCACACAGGGTTTGAGATTACTAATGTGTTATACACAGCAATTCTGTGGACGTCTGTGGTTAGCCATGAATTTTGTTCCCGCACGATTTCAGCCAAACCGTGCGAGAAGGAATCGCACGGTCTGCATATATTTCTATGCATTTCAGCTTTTTGGGGTTAATCGTGTGTTTCCTTCACGCACGGGCATACATGCCCGTGCGCGAGTAAAACGCATGGTTCCCTTGTATTATCATGTTTTCCTGCGCTATGTGTTTACCCGTGCGATTTACTTCTCGCACGGGCGGAAGCGCCCGTGCGTGAGTAAAACGCACGGGTAAACGCATCTTCATCTGCAAGCTTGGTCTTAGAAGTTAATAATGCACGACGAGGTCAAAGCTCCGCCCTTCTGCCAAACCGGCGTGACTATTTTTCTGACCCTCTTCTATTTAAGAGTAGATTTTCCTCCATTTAGAGACAGATTTTTCTCCCACAATTCCTTCCGCCGTTTTAGGGCAAAGCTCTGCCCTTCCACCTCCTCCCTTCATCTTCTACCAAGGAGAGAGGCTCTGGGCAAGCTTTCAACGCTAAATTCAAGCCGGAGTTTCCTCTTGGCCTCGTCCTTCATCCTCGACCTTCAAGAAGGGTTTGACCTAGCTTTCACCACCAAGCTCGGAAAAGTTTGTGCCATCTTCCACCAGATCATGAAACTAAGAAAATGGGTCCATTGGGAGTTAGTGACAGCCTCCTCTACCCTAGACGCAGTTGAGGACCGAGCTAGGACGCGGATTGACAACCCGTCGAATCCTACCGTGAATCCTCAGCAAGACTTCAAATCCGATCGATTTCGCACTCTCTTCTTCTTTTGTTGTTGATAATGTAGTTTAATCTCTTGTATTTGATGAAGTGTGTTTAGTTTTTAAAATGTTTGTATACAATCATATCTATGTTATTTTATATTTATGTTATTTGCTTAAGGTGCGCCTTTGTTTCCATCCGCCTCCATAGCTGGTACTGCCGCTCTAGCGATTGCTAGAGTTGTGCGTAGTGAAGAGTTGCTCACAACCCTCATTATGTCGTTCTCACTACATCATTCGCAAGCCTACTCGTCCATACACATAGCAATTCGGTGCATAGAGGCCCGTGTAGTCTTCCATCCTGCCTGGCGAAGCATCGCATAGCGGCGTTGCATAGGAGTAATTTATAGTGTTTTACTTTCTTTATCCGCATCCAATCAAAACCCCCTTTGTAACCCCAACCTAAGGACTTCAATCTCAAGTCCTCCTTAAAATTAACTCCACCTTATTGTGTTCCTTGAGAGATCGATACTTGGGAAAATTCGCCCATTTTATATTAATTGTGCGACTGGTACACTTGTCGTTCAACTCATCAGTAGGCGACATACTTCGATGAACAAGATCTGCGTACGAGTTAGCATATTACAAGCATTCCATCTCTCCGAGCCTATGAGCCTATCGAGCTCCATCAACAAGCGAGCATGCGAGTAGAGGATAAAGAAAAAGGGAGGCAATAACAGACAACTTGTACTATATATGTCAAAATGATTACAAATTGCAAAAATTTCTAAGTATTTATCATTCTCTGTATGTGAGTATGAAGAAAATCAGCGAGCAACTAGGACTCATCGTCGTCAGGATCAGGCTGATATTCCCCATAATCCCCTACATCCCCGACAGCAACATCTTCGTCATCTTCGTCATCTCCCATCTCTCCATCAGCCGCGATGTCACTATCATCATCGCCTTATCCTCTATTGCTACTGATGCCACCACTACTAGAGTCAGAAGTGTAATATAGGGCGCGATAAGGAGATTTGTACTCCTCAGCGAGTAACTCGGGGATGAACTCCTCGATGGTCATCTGCATGGCCTCCTCGACGAGGTAGCCGTTGAGCTTCATCCTGGCGAGTATGATATTCCATGTCACTTGTGCTATCCCGCGGCAGATTTCCGGCATCTCATCCTTATGAGGGCATGGCCTCTTGACTGCCATATGCGAGGATTCCTCCGGCTGCAGCGCACTAGGTCGAGGATCTGAAGTGCTCGCACGTTCCTCGACAGCGATTGCACGAGTTTCATTCTCAACGGATCGGATTTGGGCGGATTCCAGCTCGGTCAGGGTGTTGGCGAGTTTCAGCTTGCATTACGAAAGCTTCTTCGCCGCCTCAACCTCGGTAGCCTGCGAGAATCATCAAATAATCGATCAACAAAAACAATCTAAGTCATAGATCAGTTATGTCGCGCGACGAGGTGACTTACCTCATAATATTTCCAGCGATCTGCTTGCAGGCCGAGATATATGGCCTTCTTAGAGATGATCTTCAAGTCCTCGTGCATCTAATGTAGCTTCCTCACCATATAGTGTCCAAGCTCGGCAGTCCGCGCAATCGAGAATAAAACCTACTGGGCGATCTCTTCCGGGCTGAGCTCCAGCATGGACTCGGCGTCAGCTCGCCCATACAATGCATGGAGGACGGCAAAGGCCTCCCCCTTATCCTCCCAATCTGCTGACCGAGCGGGGAGGTTGGTGCTCAGCATCACTAGGTGCTCATCCTCACGCCAGGACACCATCGGGCGACCATAGACATCCACTGCTAATCGCCCAAGATTGAAGTTCGGGTGAAAGCAGGGTGCCCTGCCGTCGGCCGTAGATTCATGTTCATCGTATAGTTGAGAAGAAACTCTTGCATTCTTATTCGTAGGGCCCTAAAACTTAGTCTTTCACTTCCCTTTGGAAGGCCTCTTCTTCTCTCCAACACCAGGTGGAGGGTTGGAGGAATCCGGGCGCGATGAGGCGACTTCCTTAGCCAGAGGAAGCGGCTTCTCCGGGAGCTCGCAAGTCACTACGAGCATCAAATGGCAAATAAGTACAAAGCCCAACAACGAATAAGTGCTAGTATTTCTTACCCTCGCAAGAGTGGACTTCGAGTAGCACGTTGACGTTTAGCCGCCAGTGAATTACGAAAAACCGGCGACCACGGAAGGTTTCAAACAGTTGCTCATGAACACCTACCAAGATTGACGAGATGAAGGCGACGTCGACAAGTTGGTGCGTCCTTCCCAGGATGAACTCGAAATCGCCTTCGATGAAGACCAGGTACTCGCTCCATCTGTGTACTTAATTCACCATCCCCACCAAGGTGCATACATGGCTGTTGAGGAAGACCACCCTTTCCTGAGTTGCGTTAAAGGCGATTATCTTCCAAAAGATAGAAAGATCGAAGGCGATCATGTCTTCTTGCAAGTAGCAGAGGAACTCCATGATGATCGCCATACCGTTAGGGTTGATTTGAGCAGGGAAGATCCCGAAGTACCGTAGGATCTGACGATTCTCGGACCATAGCGGAAATCGCAGGCCGACATTGAAATGTCGGAGAGGTAGTATCAGCCCGCCTATGACATAGGAATTTAGTCGCTCGCTCCGGGCGGGAAGCCTAGCCGAGTTTCCCTTGGGAAGATGTCTTTGTCGGAAATCCTCCACGTCTCGCTTAGAGGTAATAGACTTCTTAAAGGCGGAGTCAGTAAAGTTCGCGGCGTGGGCTTGTCGGCAAGAAGCTGCATCATCACCAACCATCTTGAGCGAGTTTGTCTAGCGAGAAAGAAGAGGCGAGCAAAGATGTAGAGCAAGAGGAAGGTGAGAAACACTAGATACTCGTGAGTAAGAAGATATACTCGCAAGCACAGGTCGGGAAATCGCAACAGCATACTTATGTCCTACCTACCCCCTCTATTAATAAGAAGGGGCAGGAAGGGGGGTATATCTGGCTCGACGAGTATCCCCCTAAGTCACCTCCTAACCACCGGGATTATCTTCACCATGAGCCATATCTCGCGCAGCGCAACAAGAAATCTCGCAACCTCGCCAGAACCTGTATAAAATGAACTCGGCACATCGCAGAGGGAAGACGAGTATATAATTAAAAGAAAAATTAGCAATCATTACAAATCAAGTGTGAGAATACAACTCTCTTATTACATATCAAGGATAAGATTGTTAACTACAAGTCACTGAAGCGAGCTCGAATCATAGAATAAAGAAAAAATCCTAAGTCCTTGGAGGCCGATCTGGAGGATGTGGATGTTGCCTAGCCCATCCCATCTCGCAAGCTCGCCAGTAGTGATCGGAAGCTATAGATGTCACGTCTTTGTCGAGCCGCAGTTGTTCCTCCATCCTCGACAGCTATCCTACGGAGCCCATGCTCTCACGCATACCAGCCAGCTCGTCAAGAAAGAAGTAGAGGCGATGGTTGTTTATCGCCAGCTGGCAGTTGTTCTCTTGGATCATATGGAAGCGGGCTTCATAGTTCTCTAGGCTTGCCTGAAGTTCTTCTATCCTCGCCACCCTCACCTCCAGCGACGAAATTCGATGATGAGGCTCGCAAATAGCAAGCTGGTCGAACTTGCTCTCCAACTCGAGATAGGCGCGAGCAGCGGCATGGCGATACTCGCTTCCTGACAACTCGATGGCATCGATTAAAGCCTCCCCTGGAGTCGCAAGGATATCTATCAAAACAAAAGGAACATCCCCAAGTCAGAAACCAGCGTTGTTATCCAGTCAAAAATAGCGATAAGGCGAGTTACCTTACCGAGGAGATCGAGATCTCCGAGGAGAATGGTCGCAACAAGTAGATTCTTGCTGGCCTGAGGATGAGCCGCCTGCGCGCTCGGCAGGCTTCCCCTGCCCGTGACTCACATAATCGCGATCCCCTACCTTCGGCGGGAAGTAGCTCGGCCATTTCCTATCTGTCTTTCGTACCAAACCCTACGACAGAGGAGGAGGTGGTGGCAGCACGGTGCCCGCCACCGAAGGTCGGAAGCTCTCCAAATAAGGAGGCGGCGAAGGCCGCGGCATACTCGTCAGTTGTTGTGAGATCTTTAGCGGAGGCCGCGGCGTATACACTAGTCGCTGAGAAGAAATCGGAGCTGGAAGCGACAAAGGAATGCCCTTCGCTAACGTTGGGTTGGAAGATAGAAGTGGCTGAAGCGACGACAAGATGCTCGAAGTAACCAGAGTTTTTTGAACTTGAGGAGGCAGCGGTGGCAAAGAGCTGATCTCCGCTGGCAGCGGTTTGTTAGTTACGGGGGTGGAAGGTACCTTGCTCATCCCATGATCAGGGGTCTTGGACACGGAGGGGGTGTGCGAGTCGATCACCTCCTTTGAGGCGATATTGATCCAGACGGTGTGCGTTGTTTTTACTCGACTCCCGACTTTGAGAGCGATCAATGGTACTCCTCTCAACAGATTAATGTCGAGGACCTCGACGGAGTCAGCCGACAATGAATCTGCGAGCACCAGCGAATTCAAGGTTAGCGAGGAGTCAGTAACGATAAATTCTGAATTGGATCGGCGAGATGGCGACCTAGACGGACGACGAGGTTTGTCGACCGCTGTGCCCCGAAATCGGTGACTTTCGGGGCAGGAACGTTCGGCTCTGATTCCCTGGCGATGTTGGGGGCTGATAAGTCGGGGGTGTCGTCCAGCCCAAGCTCATCAAGGAGTTGTTTGGTGCTAGAAGAAGGTGCGGGATTGATGGTCGTCACGGTGACGTTCTCAGGAGGCGGAGGTGGGTTGTTAACCTTGGAGTCGAGTGTCTTCTTCGGGTTCTTCATTTTCTTCTTCTTAATTGGAGGCAAGTCGGCAGCGATCTCCTCTCCCCGTGGCCTCTTGAGTTTGGAAGTTCCAAGCAAATCGGATAAAGCGACAATACTCTCCTAAAGGAGTTTTTTGTTGACTCTCGACATAACGTGCGAGCTCAAAAAATGTGCCCCAAGAATCAGCCCCCCTATTTATAGAGTTCGGCAGGCGGATATATACCAGAATCGGGCAGCTTAGATACTCGGCAGAACAACTCACTGAATAAGTGTTGGATGATTCTTTTCGAGTTCCTACGTCGCTTGCAAAGAGCGGGGATTGTGTACAATCTGTATTCATCGAGGATGGGCCCTACCATTGCCAGGTCAGCAGAAGTTAAGGTCAACCAGTCAAAGACAGAAGTCAAAATCAGCGCACAAGATAGCAGAAGGCATGGGCGAGTACAGCGAGCTCCCGTCGCATACTCGCCCGGTATGCGACTAGACAAGATACTCGCCTAGCCCGTACAAGTTCCTCTAGGAAGTCCCCTAGTCGCCGAGGGGTGGGGGTATAAATAGACACCCCCCTTTTGATTTCCCTATAAATAGTGCCTCATGGGTACAAGGTGAGGCACTCGAAATCCCAGCAAGGATTTTGCGAGCTCTCCAACTTGGGTACCAGCTGAGCCTTTGGATTCCTTTTCCTTAGAGACCAGGTCGCGACCTTGCAACTTTGTTACCATTTAGTCTCCCTCGTACCTAGTTCGGCCACTTTTGGTTGTGAAGGGGTTTCTTCTTTCAAGCATCTGGGTATGTGGTGGGGCCTTCCTGCTGTAACATATGGCGTCCTGTTTGTTATCCCTCTTTCTTCATCCTAGTCACTCTAGCCGTCTGGTCTTACCCCTGAACCGATATCCTTAGGAGGCCTTGATCTGAATTTTGAGGTTGGGAAATTTTCCTGGCTTCAACAATGTGCATGTTTGTAAGTCCTTAAGGACGAAACTTTTTGCGATATTGTGGACGTGAACACTCTAGTTTGGGGTCTATATTTTTCAACTATGTCGTGATGTATAGACCCACTCCCTGATCTCTGTTGCAGATATCTTGATGCGAGTGGAAAGCAGAGTCTTTAGTTGTTGATCTTTAAGGAGTTGTAGAATGTTCAGGAAGATTTGATCGGAGTACTAGAAAGATCAAAGTCCAAATCAAAACCAGAGTCAAACTTCATAGCAGCAAGAGATCCTGCGGAAATCGCCATGAGAGCACCTACAAAAGAAAACGAAGATCCAGTGCAAAAGAACTGAAAGCGCGGGAAGGAGGTCGAAGAAAACCTAGATATATTATTTTCCGGAATATGAATCGACAGACTCCGTTCCACGAAAAAATGAAAAATCTTCGATCTGAGGTCGACGAAATAATTTAGAGTTAAACAGTTCGTCGATCTCAGTCTTAAGGTTTGAAGACATTTCGTCGATCTCTGGTCGACGAAAGTTTTCTGAAGTAAGTTCGTTGATCTCAGTTCGACGAAACTTACTTAGCTCAAAGAGAGTTCATCGATCTCTGGTCGACGAAAATCTCAAGAACTTTTCCTTGTTCGTCGAGCTCCGTTCGACGAACTCTGAAAAATTTGTCGATTGCAGACATAAACTAAACTAACCCTTCTCCATTTATCATTCCAAGCTGATTTATAAAGAACATGTGATTTCTTTCATCCAAGGGTTTGGTGAAAATATTTGCTCTTTGTAAATAAGTGTAGATATAGACAAGATTAATTCTATTTTTGTCTACACAATCTCTAATGAAATGATGTCTCATGTCTATATGTTTAGTTCTGTTGTGATGGACTGGATTTTGTGCTATATCTATAGCACTTGTGTTATAACAAAGTAGAGTTGAATTATTTAAGTTTAACCCATAGTCTAGGAGTTGGTTCTGAATCCACAGCATCTGGGAACAACAACTGCCAGCTGCAATGTATTCTGCTTCAGCAGTTCATGTGGACACAGATGATTGTTTCTTGCAGAACCAGGACACTAATCTCACACCAAGGAATTGGTAGGTTCCTGAGGTACTCTTTCTGTCCACTCTGCATCCAGTAAAGTCAGCATATTAGTATCCAGTTAACTCAAACTATGACTTAGTAGGATACTAGAGACCTAGACTACGACAACCCTTTATATATCTTAAAATCCTTTTTAGAAAAGCTAGATGGGATTCTTTAGGGTTCACTTGGAACCTAGCACAAAGGCATGTAGCAAACATGATATCAGGTCTGCTTGCTATAAGGTATAGTAGGGACCCAACAATGCCCCTATATAATTTCTGATCCACAGGTTTCCCATGCACATCAGAATCTATTACAGCATTTGTAGCCATGGGTGTTTTCTTTGTTGTGGCATCAGCCATCCCAAACTTTTTAATAAGCTCTTTAGCATATTTAGCCTGGGAAATGAAGATGCCATCAAGAAGCTGCTTCACTTGGAGACTAAGGAAGTTTGAGAGCTCACCCATGCTACTCATCTAAAATTTTGAATGCATTAGATCAGAAAATCTTTTGCATATTTTGGGATCAGTAGAACCAAATGTTATGTCATCTACATATATTTGCACTAACAGTATTTTATCATGATGCATTTTGGAAAATAAAGTCCTATCTACTATGCCTCTTGAAAAACCATACTCTAAGAGAAAGCTGGCTAAGGTCTCACACCAAGCTCTTGAAGCTTGCTTTAAACCATAGAGAGCTTCATGCAATTTAAACACATAAGAAGGATGAGTTGGATAAACAAAACCTGGAGGTTGTTCAACATAAACCTCTTCTTTAAGTTCCCCATTTAAGAAAGCACTCGTCACATCCATTTGATAAACTTTGAACTTTTTGAATGCAGCATAAGCTAGAAATATCCTTATAGCTTCTAGCCTGGCAACTAGAGCAAAGGTTTGATCATAGTCAATCCCTTCCTCTTGCCTATACCCTTGAGTAACAAGCCTAGCCTTGTTCTTCACAATCACACCTTGGGCATCAAGCTTATTTCGGAATACCCATTTGGTTCCAATGACTGGGTAGTCTTTTGGTCTTGGAACAAAATCCCAAACTCTGTATCTCTAAAACTGATTAAGCTCCTCCTTCATTGCAATGATCCAGTGGGGATCTTGTTTTGCATCAGTTATAGATTAAGGCTTAATTTGAGAAAGGAAACAAGACTGCATCAAATCTTTGTTGAGTTGATGCCTTGTCTGTACACCTACTGTTATGTCTCCAATCACTTGGAATCTGGGGTGATCCCTCAGTGTGACAAAATTAGTGGGTGGAGTTGGTTCTGCAACATTATTTGGAGAGAATTCTTCTTGTGGAGTAGCTTATATTGTTGTAGGGGGTCAGCTTCTTCCACAGTTTCTTCATCACTTTCTTCATTGACATGTTGAGAAGGATGAGGTACAACTTTTGGGGTAAGGTTTAAGTCATCCAATTTCTCACACAAGTTGTGTACCTGCAAGGAGTCTTTGGTAGAAATCTCTTTCTCCTTATAAAACATGTTAGCCTCATCAAATGTAACATGCATAGATTTCTTTATTTTCAATGTAGATTTATTAAATACCATATAAGCTTTGCTGACTTGGGAATATCCTAGAAAAATTCCCACTGCAGCCTTTACTTCAAACTTTCTAATGTACTTTTTGTCATTGTTATGAATATAACATACACAACCAAAAACTTTAAAATAGGCTATTTTTGGTTTCTTCCCTTTGAGCAATTCATAGGGAGTCTTATATTTTAGTTTGTGTATCAAGATTCTATTCAGGACATAATTTGTTGTGTTCACTGCATCTGCCCAATAGGATAGGGGCATATAAGCATCTGCAAGAAATGTGCCTTCAGCTTCAATGAGTGTTCTATTTTTCCTTTCAGCTACCCCATTTTGTTGAGGAGTTCTAGGATTTGAGAAGCAGTGCCTGATACCTTCCTTCTCACAGAACTCATGCATAAGAAGAGACTCAAACTCTGTACCAAGATCACTTCTGATCAATGCAACATGAGTAGAGTACTCAATCTGTATGGTCCTGAGAAAATCTGTAAGAACCTTGAATGTATATGACTTAGATCTCAGAAAGAATACCCAAGAAAATCTGGAGAAGTCATCTACAACCACTAAGGTATAAGATTTCCCTCCTAGGCTTTGTTCAGCCACAGGGCCAAAAAGTTCCATATGTAGTAAGTATAATGTCCTAGGTGAATCACTCTTATTAATTGATTTGAAACTAGATTTAGTTTGCTTTCCTAGTTGACAAGCCCTGCAGAGTCCTTCCTTCTTGTAGGGGACAGAAGGTAGGCCTCTAACAAGGTTTTCCTTAGATAACCTAGCCATATTTTTCAGATTTACATGTCCTAATCTTTTATGCCACAAGTAATTTTGACTGCTAACTATGTTAAGCAAACATATGTCTGAAGTTACAGAATTAAAATTAACTAGGTATATGTTTCCTTGTCTATTGCCAATTAAAACAGGTTTTTTTTTCTTTAGAGGTAATAGTATAAGAGCTAGAGTTGAATGATACCTGATAACCTTCACCACAGAGTTGGCTTATATAGATGAGGTTATGCTTTAGTCCACTTACATATGCAACTCTCTTGAAAATTACTATTCCAATCCTGACTTTGTCATAGCCCTCTGTTTGGCCACAGTTAGAGTCACCAAAGATGACCTTTGGTCCCAGCTTGGGCTTGTAATCAATTAGATTGTCTTTACTTCCTGTCATGTGCTTGGAGCAGCCACTATCCAAATACCAATGTTGATTATATGCTAGACAAGTCTTCATCTGCAAATAAGATAGTTAGTTGTTCTTGACCCAGGTAACCTTGGGTCCTTGTTGATTTACATAGCTATAACTAGAAATGTAAGAATATTCAGGTTGACCTTTATAGCCTTTGGAGTGATATCTTCTTGGTGGTATTGTCCATTTACTAAAAGGATTAAAGTTGTTGTTAGAATTTAGGTTTTTGTTGTAAGAATCTGCGATCGACGATTTCTGGTTGGATCGTCGACCTGAGATCGACGATGTTGGATTAGATCGTCGATCTCTACTCGAAGAATGAAGATATTCATTCTTGGGGCACCAAAATCGTCGATCTCTGGTCGACGAACCATACTGGTATCGTTGATCATAGATCGAAGAATAATTATTACTTAAGTTTGCGTTCAGAGATCGTCGTTCTGAGTTCGACGATCTGTTCATATATCATCGAGCTGAGTTCGACGATAACTGCTGAACATTGTTATTTTTGTTATTCTTCTGGTTGTTAAGTTTATTCTGAGTTTCAATTTGTTCAAGAAATTTATTGACCATATTAACCTATTCAGTATTCTTCTTTCCTTTGTCAGATATAAACTTTACTGGTTTGCAAAGGTTATTTTTCTGAATTAGAGGTGGATCATGAAGGATCAAGCGCATACCCAACTGCACCAAAAGCCCGGACTGTTGGAGAGGGTGCTACTTAATTTTTTATATAAGTAGCAGAGCGCCACGGGTCAAGTGAAGGAATGCCGGACCCAACAATCCCCCCCCCCCGGCGTCCAGCACAACCCGTCGGCTCAGAGGTGGGGTTACCACATGGCCCACACGGCTCAGAGGTGGGGTTACCACATGTCCACGGTTGCCTGACCCACCGGACCCACACAGGTAGAAGGGAAAAATCAGGATTTAATAGCGCCCCCCCCCCCCCCCCGGTCTTGAACCCGTGACCTCCTCTGATACCAATTGAAAGTGAGGGGATAAGTTGTAAACTACTCTAGAGGGGGGGTGAATAGAGTATTCAAATTTTATGAACAACTAATCAGCTCCCTTGGAGTTTATTTGCGGAATAAGTAATCTGATACTTGAACCCTAAGAGCCTAACACAGTGAAGTGCACAAGTGAAAGAGTTAACTGAATTTCAGTTTAACTATAAGCCTATCACAGCAACTAGCAATCCTAGGTAGTTCTATCACAGCCACAGAATAAGATGAATAAGCAAGATAACCAGATGGACACAGGATATATAGTGGTTCCCTTTAAATAGGTACATCCACTCTTCTACCACCCTGGTAGGAATCCACTACAGGTTTTTGCTAAGGTGCCCTGCCACCAATGATCTGATTCAGGTAGATCAAACAGACCCTTTGAGCTTTTGATAAGGATGCTCAACCATAGGTTGTTGATAAGGTGCCCTGTCACCAACGTTCACTTTTGAAGAGATGTGAACAAACTCTTTTTACAAAGGGGTTGAGAGGGTTAGATTATCTTCTCTGTTGTAAGTACAGATTAGAGAAGATTTGTGGATTCTCTAAAGAATCAAAGTCTCCCCCTGGCTCAGTGAAAGTCCAGGGGAAGCCTTTGCTTCAGGATGAAGGAGTTTCAGATATACTGAAACTAAATCCTCAGAGATCTGAAGACTGATTTTTATCAGGTCTTAAGATTCTGGAGCACTTGAAGCAGAACTGGAGCTCTTTCTGAAGTCTTTAAGACTCTAAGCAGATGCTCAGGAGACTTTGAGAATGAAAGACGATTGCTCTGGGCTTTTGCTTCAGGAAAACTTTTCTTCTTCTTGTCGAGATATGGTGAAGAGCTGCTCTGATGATGCTTGAGCGAATGAATAATATTTCTCTGTGTCTGTTACTTCTCTTTTGCTGAGAGAAGAATTTCTCTTAAATAAGTCTTCACGTTTTTCCTTTGGAACGGCTCTATTGATTTGAATTCTTGAGCCCTGCAACAGATTATCTCAAAATAGAATATAGCAATAGGAATAGAATGGCCTATTAACTTTCTGTCAGTCCCAATAAGGAATAAAATAAGCGGGAAAAATATCTCAGCATAAAGACGTACCATTCTTGGAAATAGTACATAGTACCAACGGCTAGAAAACAAGCTGGAAAGATAAAGTCAACGCAATTTGTATAATAGGACAAAATGCTTTATCAAGAATACTGAATCCCGTGATTTATGCTTGACATGATTTTGTAAATAATTCATTTGAATTTAAGCCATAAATTTAGCAACAATAACTTCAGAAAATCTTTCTAACCACAAGCTAACACACTTGGAAATAAACAAAGGAATAGAATAAATACAAATAGATAAAAGCAGACAGAAATCGTCGAACAGGAGTTCGATGATCGTCGACCTTGCTAACAGATCGTCGACTAATAGCAGGAATCTGTCGGAACAGAAATCGTCGACCAGAAATCGTCGACCAGCTAATAGATCGTCGACCAGCTAACAGATAGTCGACCAACAAAGGCAAATATCTGTCGAGACAGAAATCGTGAAGCAAGAACACGATCGTCGATCTGCTGATGACAGATCGTCGACCAACCTTCAGAGCGTAGTAAGCTTGCTCTGAGATCGTCGACCAACGGTCGACGATAATTGTCTTGACTTCAACGATTCAATAGACCTGCTATCGTCGACCAATGATCGACGATCGCGAGGCCTCGTTCGACGATGGTCGAACGGAAAAGCCTTAACCACAAAAACATCTAGAACTTCTAACCTAAGCTCTAGGTCAGTTTATAAACTTCCCTAGGGAGACTAAACAGAGTCTAAACATGATCATATATCTTTATATGGATCAAGAGGGACTGGAAAGGGATTACATAAGCCAAATCACATCTAGGGTACCAACAGATCACTAGATGAGGCACCTTATCCTAGTTTGCTATTGTTAATCCTAACATTTACAGTACTAGTGATATCTAGCAGTTGCAAACTTCTTCCATTTAGTGATTCTTCTAACTTCTTAGCCTTGCTAAGTTCAGATTTCAGAAAAGATATTTGTTCATTAGCAGAGATCAGTTCATTTGTTAGATTAGCATTTTTTGAGGTGATTTTGTCTAAATCATTTAGTTTTTCTTTGAGAAGTTTGATTTTATTCTCAGATCTGATCAAGTCTAAGCACATATTTTTAAATTCAAATTTAAACTCATCTGATTCAAAATCATAAAATGATATTACCTGATCTTTAGCTGATAAGAAATCCTCATCTTCAGATTCATCTGTATCTAATCGGCTACAACCTGCCTCAATGGACATGAGGCAAACTTCCTTAGCCTTCTTCTCTTCTTCATCCTCACTGGGGCTGGAGGATGTTGACTCTTCTTCAGTATAACTCCATGTTTCAGCAACAAAGCCCTTGTCTTTCCTCTTATGCTTCCTTGAGGAAGGTTTGCTGTAGTGACTCTTCCTTGAGTCCATCTCCTTTCTTCTATCCTTCTTCTGAACTTCTGGGCACTCAGAGATGAAATTCCCTGGATTCTTGCAGCCAAAACAAACTGTTTCTTTATATGGTGTTTTGTCACACCTTGGCTTATCTTCTTATTTTGATGGTTTCCTTCTGAAGTCTTTTTTGGCCATCTTGAATAATCTCTTTGCAAAGAGACTCATCAACTCTTCATTCACACGAATGACTTCAGTATCTTCTGTAGCTTTGAAAGCTATGTTGTGCTCCATCCTAGTTGGTGTAGGAGTGTTCACATCAGCTGATTTTCTCTTCCTTTCACCAGTTGCTCATAAAACTTTAGCTTTCCTAGAAGAGATTCTGTTTAGATCTCTATCATGCTTCTAGCTTCTCTGATGGGCCAAATTCTTGAGTCCTATGTGCTGGGAAAGCACATAAGGATTTTGTCATTCACTTCAGTTAAAGTGATTTCTTTATCTAGGGTCCTTAGCTCACTTACGATGGAGCTGAGCCTATTGTACATCACTTCAACTGTTTCTGCTTCATCCTTCTTGAAGTTTTCATACTGAGCGATGAGGTTTGATCTTCTATCTTTCCTATCATCTACTGATCCAGCCACCATTTGGTTCAAAGAGTCCCAAATATCCTTAGCTGATTTACACTCAACAACCTTTTGAAATATTTCATCAGACATAGTTTGAGCCAGTATGTTCATGGCTCTAGCATCATCTATCTTAGCCTTTTTCTGTGCATTTGTCCATCCAGGAGGTGGAACTGCACTCAAGTCAGTTGATGCAGTTGAGGTTGAAGCCATTAGAGCTGGTGGTCATTTTAAGATAGAATTAAATTTATCTTCATCAATAGAGTTCATGTAAAGCCTAATTCTTGCCTTCCAGATTGTGAACTTGGATAAGTTGCACACTGGAGGTCTGGTGCTTACATATTCTTTGTTTTGTGCCATGCTGTATATATAAATCTAGTAAAGATAAGGATCAGATCTAACTTAGTATCTTGGGTTCAAGGGTTTAACTTGTACAACTAAAAGAACCTGCTCTAGAGGGGGGTGAATAAAGTATGTATGTATATTTAAAAACTTTTCCTGAACTATAAAGATTATACCTAAACTCAAATACTATATCACAGCATGCCAAATTAAAATAAATGAAATCACAGAAAAGCTAAATAACACAACCATAGTAAGAACAAGAAGAAGAGGGCAACCAAACAACACAAGAATTTATAGTTGTTTGCCAACCTAGGTACATCCACTCTTCTACCACCCTGGTAGGAATCCACTCAGGTTTTTGATAAGGTGGTTGTCACCAATGAGATTTTGGTCTGGTACTCAAAAAACCAAACCTCAAGTCTTTTTGTTATGAGACTTGCAACTAAGAATCACTTTTGAAGGGAGTAGAGAACCCTTTTTACAGAGGGGGTGAGAGAGTGATGGTGTCTTCTCTTTCTCAAATATAACTGAGAAGACTACTAGAATTGATGTTAACAAAAATCTCCCCCTGAAATATTGAGTTTGTTCAGGGAGGAATGGAACTTTTTCTTCACGGTGATAGGCCTTCAAGCTTTCAACTTTAACCCTAAGAACTTCAGGAACTTCTTGATAGATGTAGTATTGTTGTCCTACTGAAAGTTCCTGAGAGTATGACAGAAGAAGATTCTTGATTTGGATGGTTGTTCTTCTTCTTTAGAAAGATTGTTCTTCTTCTTGTCTAGTAGTTGTTGATTTCTTGACTGATCGATTCTCTATGTCTCAAGAATTTGGTATGTCTCTTAGATTGTGTCTGTATTTTGGAAGAAAGAAAACTTCTCGTTTTTATATTTTTCATGTGGAAGTCCTTTTGAATTTTGAAATTCTTCCTGTAATTAATGTTGATGGCCTTGGAATAATTTGGCATTGATTTGTTTCCCCAACTGTCCTTTAGAAAAATGGCAGGCAATAATCTTGATGAAGACCGTAATTAATGATCTTGTCTAATGGTAATATTCAAAAAATATTAAAACATTAATTATTAAGGAATCATTGCCACATAATAAGGACAAAAGAGGAAAACAACCAAGACTAGATTCATCGACCTGAGTCCACAGTTCGTCGAGCTGAGAATAACTGTTCGTCGAGCTGACTTCCAAGATCGTCGACCTCTGAAGGCTACTTGATAACTTTCTTCTTCTGTGCATCAAGTTCGTCGAGCTGAGATCTAAGATCGTCGAGCTGAGCCCTGAGAACTGAGTTCGTCCAGCTGGTCAAAGATCATTGAGCTGAGCTCAGAGATTTGTCTCTGAGTTCGTCGAGCTGAGCACGACTTTCGTCGAACAGAGATCGACGAACGTAGAACTTCTTTTTCTAAGTCTTGAATTCTCTAAGTCTTGAGTCTCTGACTTTGTTGAAGGCTGGTCCAAATCCAACTAGGGATCCAACACGATCCTTAGAAGATATTATAGATTTGCTTCTGTGTATGAGTGATTTGTAGTAAGGATTTTGATGTATCGGGCTAGAGCCCTTTTTAGTACTTTGCTTTATCTTTTCTATGGACTCTCCCTTCGTAGAGAATTATTTACATATATATGATTCTGGTGGACTAGTTTGAGTTTCATTTTACTCATGTATTTTTATACTTTTACTCTTCTCTTCTACGATCAGTATGGCCGGCAGGATCAGCGTTTTAGTGATGACTTTCCCAGGTGTGTTGGTGTCACCGCAAAGCGGCGGTTCTAGGCATAAGACCCTGGTGAGCCTACTTTTTGGTTAGGAGGCTGCTTCTCTTCAGTGTCTGCAGGATTTCGCCATAGTCATCAATCAATTGATTGATGTCTCCTTCAGATTCAAAGCCATCTTCATCACTTGATGCAGATGCCTCTGAATCTATACCTATCTTATAATCTGTCATAGAGGATAGAGAATGTACTTTACTTGGACCAGGTTACTCCTGGCTGGGTTCTTCATCAGTCAAATTCATCAGCCCAAGGAAATGGATGACTTCTTCTCCTTCTTCAGTCATGGCAACATCATCAGCTTCTCTAGTAATAGTAGTCATCATCTCTAAGAAGTCTCCCTCTACAGCTTCTTCTTCAGCATTGAATAACCCAATGTAGGCTTCATCTTCATCTTCCTCTTTTGACTCTGATGATGAGGAGTCAGTCCAACTCTTTTGCTTTTTAGTAATGAAGGATTTCTCCTTCTTGCCCTTTTTTTGTTTTTCCTTCTTTTCACCAGCACCCTTCCTTTTGACAGGGAAGTTGGCTATAACATGCCCTGGCTTGCTACAACAATAACATACTATTTTAGAAGAAGCAAGTTTATTTGGTTTAGAGCCATACATGTCCTCTTTAGAGGTTTTCTTCTTGCCCTTGTAATAGTCTTCTTTGGGATAAGAAGAGGATTAGGGCCTTCTTCTCCAGTTCTTCTTCTTCATGAATTTCTTGAATTGCCTGGAGAAGGCGGCAAAGTCTTCATCAAACATGTGGAAGTCTGATGTGCTGATTTCTGAACTTTCTAAATCAGATTCAGCATCCCTTCTTGGAGGAGAGGCATCTTTCTTCTACTTATCCTTGTGTCTTTAGCTTTGAAGGCCACTAAATTGTTCTTGACTGCAGACTTGTTGATTTTCTCCTCCTCCTTTCTGGCTATCAGCTGCATTTCATAGGACAACAGCTTTCCAAACATAGTTGGTGGTGGAGTGTTTGCAAGTCTTTCCACTTCTCTTATGGCACAGATTTTTGTGTCCTAGTCTTTAGTTAGAGACCTGAGAAACTTGTCTTTTAATTCATATGTGTTGAAGACTCTGCCATATGTCCTCAGCTCATTCACAATCCTAAAGAACTTTCCATAGCACACAGCTATGCTATCTGTCTTGTTCTGCCTGAAGCTTTCATACTCTTGATTGAGCATGGACTTCCATTCATCCCTCACTTCTTATGTCCCCTCCATATAGACAATTAGTGTGTCCCACATCTCCTTAGATGTCTTACAGTGAACTAGGTTTTGAAAGCTGGAGTCATCAATGACACTGACTACTATATTTTTTTCCCTCTTGTCCATTGCGTAAAGGATGACTTCATCCTTAGTCATTTTAGAGTATGTCTTTGGAGTCTAGACATTAGCATCCAGAGCTGAGACCTTCATAGGGATGAATGGTCCCTCTTTGATAGTAATGAAAATTCTAGGGTCAGCTGCCTCTATAAACAGCCTAACCCTCTCCTTCCATATGCCAAACCCTTCCTTCCTACAGATAGGAAGTTTCATGGCCCCTAGCTCCTTATGGTTCACTCCTGAACCCATAAGGGTTGTCTTTCCTTGTTGACCTTGGAGATCTACTCAGACTGTTGAGTCTTTAACAAGTAACCTCGCTCTGATACCACTTGAAAGTCTTGTTTTCAAGGTCAACTAAATACCTAGAGGGGGGTGAATAGGTTTTAGGCCTTCTTTTTAAATACTCTGACCTATATATGATTTCCTATGCTTAGTGATTAGTTGATTTGTGCTTTCAAGAATAGTCACAAATGACTCAAATATTTTTATAGTGGTTCCCCAATCTTGGGTACGTTCATTGTCCCTCTCCGCCTTTCTAACAGTGTGTTAGACAAGGCTCTTCACATATTCCTCGGCTGCTTAAGAGCTTACAGAACGATCCCACGGGACCCCTCAGTATTATCCAAGACTTACAACTCGGGCACTAAGCCCTACCACTCAGATCCCAACTAGATCCTACCTCAGCCTTTATAACATAGGCTTACACTCAGGCACTAAGCCTTACTACTCAGATTCTAACAAGAATCCTACTCTCATATCTACAACAGATCCTACCTCGGCCTTAATAGCACATGCCTACACTCAGATTCCCTAAAGAATCCTACCCTCAGATCCAAATTTGGATCTTACAGAGAATGTTAAAGAGATGAAATACTCAGACACCAGAGAAAGTTCTTTGTGTCTATCTTCCTGGACTGAGCAGATATAAGCCCAATCTTCTTCTTCACGGCAACAAGTTGAAAAGAAATCTTCACGTGAATCCTGTCTTATTCTGAAAGCAACTTGCAGAAATCTCTGCTTCTTCTTTTTCAGGAAGCAATCTTGGCCTTACTGTCGCAGATGAGTATTACAGCGGATAACTCTTTTCGTGTTCTGGCTCTGATCAAAACTTCTTCTTCAAGTTCGTCAAGGAAGCGAGGAAGAAGATGTCGTCCAGCCGCAAGACTAGGAATCCAAAGAACCCTAACTACATCTCTTCTTGGTGATTGCGATTATTGTTGATGTTGTTTTTTTTCTCTATCTTATCCCGCTCCTATTATCGTATGTCAATCAACGTCTCATTGAGTAGTAGGCCCCACCAGAATTGGTGGTTGTAATTTTGCCATGCAGCCACTTACTTTCCATTGACGGTTGATTCAATAGCTCTCTGCTTTATGTGGGCCCCAGCGAGAAATCTCTTTCCTAGTGCAGAAAATCATGATAGCTGGCCCCCAGCGCCTCTAGCAGCATCCCCGCAACATTTGAACCTGCTTTAATTTTGTTGACTTTGTTGACGTCACCATCTATCTTGACTTAGAAAAAATCAAGCATCAGTAGCCACTTACTTTCAAAAGACTTAGATAGAAGGTGTATTCCAGAAATCCTCAATTTGACAAACTCAGAACTCAGTTCAATGAACTCAGAGCTCAGCTCGATGAAAATTGAAAGCTCAGTTTGACGAACAATGAACATAGTTCGACGAAATCAGAACTCAGCTCGACAAAAAGTGAAAGCTCAGTTTGACGAACTCAGAGCTCAGTTCGACAAACTCAAAACTCAGCTCGATGAAAAGTGAAAGCTCAGTTTGACAAACTCAGAACTTAGCTCGATGAACACAGAGCTTAGCTTGACGAAAGTAAAAGCAATCAACGCATTTGGACTTAACCAAATTTCTGTGTCAAGAAGAACACTGGCTTTGACTGACTAGAATTCAGTCAATGTTATAGCCCCATGGCGTTTAGTGAGTAAGCATCACTCAACGCCTAACTACATAGACAGATTTTTTCTCATGGAATTGAGTGAGTGAGCTACACTCAATGCCTGAACACTTAGTCAAATTTTTTGTCTCACGGCATTGAGTGAGTGAGCTTCACTCAACGCCTATGGATTTAGAAAAATTCTACACAGAATTCCTGTGGCTTTGACTGGCTGGGCAGTACTCAACGATTTTGATGTTATGGCATTGAGTGAGAGGACTTCACTCAATGCCTGTGGACTTGGCCACAATCCTGCTTTATTCTTCTTAGACTTAGCCTGTCTCACAGCCTTTAGCTATATGGCGTTGAGTGAATACACTTCACTCAATGACTGTGGACTTAGCCACATTTTCAGCTAGTCAATTGTTTGGCTGACTATACTCAATGATTTTACTTACCTGGCGTTGAGTGAATAGACTTCACTCAATGCATGTGCACTTGGGCAAATCTTTTGCCCTTCCATGCCACTTCTTTGAGTCCACCTGCTCAATCTTTGTTACAAGGACTATCCTTCACACATGAACTTACACACACATCAAATACATTTGTGTGTATCTCATTGACCTGTTTGTGAAAGTCTTGTTTTCAAGGCTAGCTAAACACCTAGAGGTGGGGTTAATAGGCTTTTGTCTCTATTTAAATCTTCTTAATTGTTAGCCGATTTCTGTGCTTAGTGATTAGGTTAGTTTTATCTTCTAAGAACAATCACAGAAAACACAGCAATTTTATAGTGGTTCCCTAATCTAGGGTACGCCCACCATCCCTCTGCGCCTTTCTAATAGTGTGTTATACTAGGCTCCTCCCCCAAAACTCGGCTCCTTAAGAGCTTACAACATAGATCCCGCAGGACCACACAGGTCACACAGACCTACCACTTAGGCACTAAACCAAACCACAGGTCATAAAGAACTTCCACTCGACACTAAGCCAAACCACAGGTCACAAAGACCTTAGCCCTTATAACATAGGCTGGCAACTTCAGACTCACAAAGAATCTATACAGAATAAATAAAAGGTGATTAGATTAGACACCAGAGCAAGAACTCTGTGTCTACTTCTTCCCGTACTTAGCAGATATTAGCCCAAGCTTTTATTGTTGAAGACAATGAAGTCGGCAGTTTAATCTTTCTTCAAACAACTATCGTTTCTTTGTAGAGCTTGTAGATCTTCTTCCTCAGAATTGCTTCTGAACCTGCTGTTACAGATGGTGATTGCTTCAGCTATCTCTTTCCTATGTTAAGTTATCTGTGCAGAACAGCTTCTTCAGGCTCGACAAGAAAGGCGAGGAAGAAGATAAAGTTCGGCTGCACTTTCATTTTCATAAAACCTAGACAATGATTTGATTCGATTATTTACTCTGGCAGATTTGGTTCTTTTTATTCTTTTACGGCCAATCGAGCAGTGGGCCCACCACCATGATTGATGGCTGAGATTTAGCATACAACATATTCTTTCCATTTACTCTTGATTCAACGGCTCTTTACTGTGTGTGGGCCCCAACACTTAATGACAAAAATATATCTTTCCTAGTGTAGAGGATGATGACAACTGGCCGACAGCGCCTCTGGCAGTAATCCCGCGACATTTGAATTTTGGTTGACTTTTTGACTTTGTTGACATCAGCATGGCTCAACATATGTAGACTTTGACAAAATTCAAGCATTAGTAGTAAAGGCGTTGAGTGAGCAACCTTCACTTTACGCCAAAATACTTAGAAAGTCTTAGTTCGATGAATTCAAAACTCAGTTCAACGAACTCAGAGTTCAGCTTGATGAAAATGTGAAAGCTCAGTTCGACGAACTCAAAACTCAGTTCGACGAACTCAGAGTTCAACTCGACAAAAATGTGAAAGCTCGGTTCAATGAACTCAAAACTAAGTTCGACGAACTCAGAGTTCAGCTCGACAAAAATGTCAAAGCTCAGTTCGACGAAATCTGTACTCAGTTCGACGAACTCAGTATTCAGCTCAACGAAAAGTAAAAGCTCAGTTCGACGAACTCTAAACTTAGTTCGACGAACTCAGAGTTCAGCTCGATGAAAAGTAAAAGCAATCTATGCATTTGGACTTAGCCAAATTTCTTTGTCAAGGCATTGAGAGCGTTGAGTGAGCTCTCCTCAGTCAATACTATTTGCCTTAGCCAGATTTTTTGAGCCTTGGCATTGAGAGAGTAAGCTCCACTAAATGCCAAACTACTTAACAGAATTTCTTTGTTATCTGGCATTGAGTGAGTAAGCTACACTCAATGATTTTGGACTTAGCCAAATATCTGTGTTTGAAAACACATAAGCAAGGATACAGTTAATGATATTGAACAATGACATTGAGTGAGTAAGCTACACTTAACGTCTTGCTACTTAGATAAATTTTTTATCATGGCGGTTAGTGAGTAAGCTACACTCAACACATAACTATTTAGACAGATTTTCTATCATGGCATTGAGTGAGTAAGCTACACTCAATGCTAGTGGGCTTATTTAAAATTTTGCCCAACTTTTCTGTGGCGTTGACAGGCGCAAAAACACTCAACGCTATAAGCTATATGGCGTTAAGTGAGTAGACACTCTCTCAACGCCTGTAGACTTAGCCACATTTTCAGCCTATTTCTCTAGGCTTTGACTGACTCAGCCTGTCTCACGGTTTTTTGTTGTATGACGTTGAGTGAGTAGACTACACTCAACGCCTTTGTACTTAGCCATATTTTTTGATATCTACTAGTTAGGCTAAGATAGACTCAATGCCATTTTTTATATGGCGTTAAGTGATCTCTACTCACTCAACGCATGTGGACTTAGGTAAATTTCCAGCTAGATAATATTGATTCCTTACCTCTGGCGTTAAGTGAGCTTTCTCCACTCAACGCCTGTGGACTTATTGAATTTTTGCTTTGTCCAACAGCTAATTGTTGTGTCCACTTGTCCAATTAATATGATATGGACTAACCTGCACGCATGACCTCAAATTTATATAAAATCATGTTGATGTCTGTGACATTGACCTGTTTGACTTCTCACAAATCAGGGACATTGGGAACAATGAACCAATTATTTTGACTGCATCAAATCAGGGCAATTGGGATCAATGGACCCAACAGTGCCATTAAAACTAACCGTTCAATTCATCTGAGTGCAGAGAGTATGAACAAAAAGTAAATTGCACATTAAATTTGGGACATAGAGAGTTTATTTGAGCAGTAAAGTCAAAGAGAGATGTATAGTCCCACTACCATGAACATGAGCAGAAGTCCCATCTCCTATCACTATAGGAGATCACCTTTTCTGGGAATTCAATGAGGAGAACAAACGAGGTCTATCAGTCATGTTACAAGTGGCACCAGAGTCAATAATCCACTTGTCAAAGGAGGCAAAAAGAGCATGAGCTGAAGAGGAGAGAAGAGAAACCATCTGCAAGGGAGAATAAAATGGCAAGAAGAATTCTAACCGCACGGTTAGAAACAAGCCGGACAAGAACAAGTTGACAAACAGGTCGTATAAAGAGAGTGACCACAAGAAAATACCAGCAGAAAAAACAAACTGCACGGTTTGTGGAGAAGCCGAAAAGGACTAATTCGCAGCGAAAAGCGAAGGAGTAGCGAACAGAAAGCAATGAAACTGCGCGAAAAGACCACACGGTCATGGTGTCAACACACTAGCGACAAGAAAAGAAGCTGAAACCAAGATGTGGAGCCCGCGGCGGTAGAGAAGTTGTTGTAAGACCCCCTTTTTTTTCTTTTTCAAACCCCGGGGTCTTATGCCCAGAATCGCTGTTTTGAGGTGGCACGACACTCGAGAAGGTCGCCACTACAAAATGTCGATTCTGCCGGCCTTTTCGATCACTAAATAGAGAGAAGCAATACATAGTTATGAATAAAATAAAGTCCACAAGTCACATGTAAATATGAAATGTCCCAATCACGTCAAGTCCATTACTATAGAAACAAGAGTAAGAGTACCGTACTGAAATAAAACAGCTCAACAAAAATATAAACTTGCTTAAGCCCAGTACATCATATCCTCACTACAATCTCTCGCAAAAGCTATGAGAATTACTAATCACTCACGGAACTAGTCACTGGTGCTCCGGTACTAGAATGACCCACCTCCATGCGCACCATACTCCGCTGGTGCTGGTCCCCCTGCTGCCGGTCCCTGACTCCCATCCGGAGCCCCTGTAATGTTGTGGTCCAAAAACCATTAGTCATAAAGACTAATCCATATCATCCCCTACCCCTCCTCTCATGGCTCCTAGGTACCGAGCAGGGAGAAGGATAGGGAAGCTATGAAGGTGGAGAGGTAAACAAAAGCAGATGACATGGAACTAAACTAGTAGTTTACATAGCAGGTAACATAAAGAATATACAGAATATGAAATAGGAACCTTGACTTATATGATCGCCTGGACGAAAACATAAGCCAAGGAGTCTTCAACAAGGCTCCCATCGTATAAACAGTCTCATTCCTATTTATACGATAGAGTGTCGGTTGTAACCAGTTAAAAGATATTATAAGCATAACCATAACTTATAGACTTGCCCACACAAGCCTATAAACTAAGGGGTCATTTGGCAAGGCCTAATATATAAAACATCCCATACCGACTTATACATTAGGGGTAAGGGTTGAATGATGATGTCATTGTATGCTATGATGTGGGTTAATGTTATGTAGGTGCAATACACCCACACGACTCTATGCACACAGATCTTTAGTTCCCCCTATTTGGGCAGCGATCTTCACTCCCAGGAATTTTCGTAGTGGCAAAATGAGACAGTGAGTCAGGCCCCCCACTACTAGGCGGGTATCCTCACTACCAGTCCTAGCCCTTACATACGCCTCTAGAAGAACACAACCTAGAATCACCACATACTATACTGGCTATAACAACAAGGCTTGCACTGGCCAAGTATCCCCGACACTGCCGGGTCAACGTATCGACGCTGGTGCGAACGGCAGTCCAATACAGAAGACCCACCACCTTATTTATGTAACCAAAAATCCTTCTGAGCCCCCGGCTCCCCGGACTATACAGTCCGTCATAACCACCATCGAGCCTACCGCTCGGTCAACCGTATCAACTAACCTCCCCGAATACCGGGGTGTGTGAAAGTGAATCACCAGTTATACTAATTTCTCTTGAAGTTAATTATTCATACTGATTAGTTTAGCCCAGGACTGCCCCCGGTATAACCGGTGAAGGGTTCTCAAGGGGCACCAAGAACTATGATGGTAGCAATAGCCCAAAGTTCTCTTTCACAAGGAGCTTACTATTATTGATTGTTACCTAATTCCCGTTCCCTTTAATGTTATAATACTTTTATCCCTAGTGTATTTTGCTCGTTCTCCCTCTACGGGGAAGACGATGTTTTGTCGACCCCGAGCGCCACTTAACACTAGCCACCTGCCTTCTCTTCCTCTTGACTTCTAAGGATGCACTTATTTCACAATTCCAAATCAGTTCTCTAGCATCTCAATTCTCTAAGTAATTCAACACCCTTAAACGAATTTTGCAGTTTTACTAAACGCAGACCTCCCAAAGCTATATGACGTCTACAAAGGGAGGTACCCCAAATTTTCATCCAATGACCCTAAAATATTTAATGGGGGTCTATCATAAGATTTTTAATCTAAATCCATAGGTTCACAATTTTCTCAATTAATTTGGTAATTAATAAATTTTCTTAGAAATCCAAATGCCCTAGTTTTGGACATGATGTACCATTTTCAGTCATGCAAAATACTTCACAAAATTATAATAAATACTACGCATCTAGGTTACTGTAAATTCAAGGCCTCATAATTTTTCAGCAATATTTAAATCTCTAAACATAATTGTTGAACATAACTTACATTTATCAATATAATGAAACAAGTACTTATAATACACTTCCAAAAATTCCATAAAAATTTACAGAGCTTTAAAATCACATGAAAGGTCCTCTGACCAAATTTCACAGGATTCCAATGAGTGGTTAGTTCAAAATAAATTCCTAAGTAGATAGTGCAATTTGAAGAGTTGTGAATGAAGTACTTTGTTTATTGATCTAAAATGCATAAAAAATTTCCATAGATGCTTAACACTATAAAAATACTTTTACCATAATTTCATCATGATTGAAGGTCATATGACCCACTTATTAATTCCTAGGGTGTAAAGACCTAAATATTTATTTAGTGGTTTAAGTAGGGTGTATGTGTCCAACTACTGCCTAATCCCTTCCTAGGGCATTTCAACCTCCTAAAATTACATGGACTAAATCCCAAGTCCATTGAAGAACATATCACCTTATGTCTTTCACAAGCCCTCAAAGTTCAACCTTAAGGTTTGAACTAAGTTCTTAGGGCAAACAACCCCAATTCATCTCAAATTACAGGAGATGGTGTTTTTACTGGCCATAGGGCTCTGGCTAAG
Source organism: Platanthera zijinensis (assembly GCA_039513925.1). NCBI lineage: Eukaryota > Viridiplantae > Streptophyta > Magnoliopsida > Asparagales > Orchidaceae > Platanthera > Platanthera zijinensis. The sequence goes on from CM077085.1 coordinate 90,365,556, forward strand.
GTCCCAACCCATTTGGGTGAGAAAAGGCCCCACCATGCCCCAAATACTCTTTGCCCTAATGTACCCTTAGGAGACCAAACTTTGGTCACACCAAAACCTATTCAAATCAAACCCAATTGGGCTAACATTTTTCTCAATTTCAAACAATGATCCTAAGAGTCAGCAACTAAAATCTTGGGGGGTATAGAGGTCATTAAACCCCTAAAATAATTCATAAATGGTTTCTTGAATTTTTACAAAACCTTTAGGACAAAGTTCTCCGAAAATTCTCATTTTTATATATGTTCTAGGTATATGTTCTAGTGACCCCCTTCCAAAATTTCAAGTCATTTGGATGTCTGGATTGGTGGGGGCACTCAAAATACTAACTTGTGTAGCCTAGGTATAGACCCCACTAAATTGGGTGCTTTGGTCAAACCACTTACTAAAATGGGTTCAAACAAATTTTCATTTAAACTAAACTTCATGGGATACAACTTTCATGTTGACCACGTTTCCTGTAGGTGGGCCTAAGTATTTTAAAATATTTAATTTAAAACCACCCAGTAAACAGGACAAAAATTAGAATAATAGGAATTAATAATTTAAACTAGCACGAATCTTAAAGCAAGATCTAAGGGCCCTAGCATCGTCTTCTACCTCCAGCCAAAGGCACCAATTTGCCCGACCTATAGCCACTTCCAAGGACATTTACCGGCCATCCGGCCACTTCCGCGGCCAGCCACCGCCACCACCACCTTCGTCGAGGTGGTGGCTAATGCCCGACGGTGGTTTGGCCGCCGGAGGTGGTGGTTTCCAGCGATCCGACCACTCAATTTTTATTAAAAAACCATAAAAATGAAGAAATTTTCTCACTCCAATCGGGCTCAATTGAGCCCGATTCTTTGCCCTATTTATTCCTATGATCTAACCATAGAAGTAGAGGAAGGGGAGGACCTTTGCGGCGGTCTGGAGTCGCGCCGTTCGCTGAGTTTACATGGTGGTGGTGGTGGTCGGATTTCTGCGATTACACAGTGGGATGTCTTGGCTCCTTCAGGTAAGGGTTAGAAATGAACCCCTGGAGTCCAGTGATTCTTTTCAGATGAAGAGAAGGGGGAGGGGGTAGGTGTAGGTTGTCATGGCCATTAATGGCCCCTTTAGGAAAATTTGGCCATGGTGGGTGGAGGATGAGGAATGGCTCATTTCAGTCAAAGGTTATCTGGTTTCAATGGGGCTGCACTCCCATTGTCAAAGTGGATTGAATGGGGGAGGTTGGGGAAGGGGAAGGGTGAGCCTCAAAGTCTTCCAAATTACTCCCCTCTCTTTCTCTCTCTTCCATATTTTGGGATTTTTCTCTTTCCTACTCACCAAGCCTGAATTTGACTCCCACCTAGCCTAATGGCAGCCCACATGATCATGATATCAATTAAAATAAAGTTAGCCCAAGTGGATTGGGTTTGAGCTCGAGTTAGCCCATTTGAGCCAACTTGACCTAACACTTGGGTAAAGTTAACATAGGTCAATTTGACCTTTTGGGTTTACCACAATGGGTCCTTGGTGACCCATTGGACTCCCCTAAGGTCTAGTTAGGGTTGGGTAGGGTCGAATTAGCACCTTGGAGGTCACGTGTCCCTTAGTAAGGGCACCTTGTCAAATTTAGGTCTATGAGGTCTTAGGTAAATTTGACCACTTTGGGTTGACCCCAATAGATCCCTATGGATCTAATTGACCTTATAATGAGTTAGGGATATTGTGGTGGGGTCGTGGAGTCAAGGTGAAGTCCTACGGTCATCATAAACTATTGTTTAGAATTCTACTATTTTCAGACCAAGGTGATTTTCACCTTGGGCCTTATTCACCTAGTCTTTTGAGCTTCTTGTGGTTTTGTCATGACCTAGTCATGACAAAACCATACTTAGGAGTTTAGTTGAAAATGGGATGTTACAAATCCCAATATATATATAAAAAATTTCGTCCCCGAAATTGAAGTTAAGCCTATGGGGTTCCTACTTAAATAAAAGCTTGTAACATCCCTAAAAGTTGAGGGTATACTTGACTCGAAGAGTTCCGGGTACTTTTGCTTCATCAAGTCCTATGGCTCCCAAGAGTTCTCTTACTGCCCATGGTTTATCCACAGAACCTTGACTAGCAGAACCTTCTTGTGTCGCAAGACCCGCACTACCGTGTCATCGATCCTGATCGGCTCTATGTTGACAGATCGATCTGAGGCCACTAGACCATCTGTTGTGGAAATCAGTTGCTCAGGGCGTAGTAGAGCCCTTCGTAGTGAGGAGACATGGAAGACTTCATGCAATCCCGCTAACACTGGCGGTAGCTCCAGTCTATAAGACAAGGGGCCGATCCGCTCCAGGATCCTGTAAGGCCCCATATATCTCGGACTTAGCTTCTTCCGCCCACGAACCCGCGAGACTCCATGCATCGGCCGTATCTTCAAGAAAACCCGGTCTCCCACCTGGAACTCCACCTGACGATGCCTCGCATCGTAGTATTTGGCATGCCTGCTCTGGGCTTCCAACATCCTATCCCGGATAATTCTAACCTGAGCATCCGTATCCTCCACAAACTCTGAGCCGAGTGCCTGCGGATCCTCATCCCGAATCCATGATAGTGGGGTCCTGCACCTCCGTCCATATAATGCCTCTTAAGGGTCCATGCCTATGCTGGAATGATGGCTGTTGTTGTACGGAAACTCGATCAGCGGCAGCGATCTCTCCCAAGGCTCTCCGTGGTCCAAAATATATAGGCGTTAGAGCTCCTCCAATGTACGGTTGGTGCGCTCCGTCTTTCCATCGGTCTGAGGGTGAAAAGCCGTGTTGAACGTCAATCGAGAGCCCAGGTAGGCCTGAACCAACTGTAACATCCCATTTCCGGCTAGACCCCTAGGAGTCGGTTGGTCGTGACGGAACCCTGTGAAGCCCAAAAATTGAAATAAATCGATCGAGGTTTCGGGTCACGGGTTGGTCACGCCCGTGACCGACCCGTCACGCTCGTGACTTTGGGCGTGACTACTTCGACGATCGTCGATCTCCGCGAGACGATCGTCGAACTTGCTGCCCGAGCATGTCACGCCCGTGAACAAGGTATCACGCCCGTGACCTAGGGCGTGACTCCTTCGACGATCGTCGATCTCCGTGAGACGATCGTCGAACTTGCAGCCCGGGCATGTCACGCCCGTGACCAAGGTGTCACGCCCGTGACCTAGGCGTGACTCCTTCGACGATCGTCGATCTCCGTAAGGAGATCGTCGAAATTGAACTCGGGCCTGTCACGCCCGTGACCTAAGTGTCACGCCCGTGACCTAGGGCGTGACCAGCCTTCGACGACCGTCGATCTCAGTTCGACGATCGTCGACCTCGAAGTTGCCGTTCGGGCCTGTCACGCCCGTGACCTGGGTGTCACACCCGTGACCTAGGGCGTGACCACCCTTCGACGACCGTCGATCTCAGTTCGACGATCATCAACCCCAAAAATTGTCACCCGGGCCTATCACGCCCGTGACCTATGTGTCACGCCCGTGACATTGGCCGAAACGACGGTTCAGGCCCGAAATTATTCTAACACGCGTGGAAATAAATGCTGGTGTGGGAAGTTACACCAGGAGTAATTACGGTCCGTTTTTCGTTCTATAATTATATAATAAAGGAGGAAGTGTTGGTCCAATAGGAAACCGCCAACTGGACGCACCTGTTCATCTTCCACCGTTTCTTATCCCTTCACTGTAACCGAAAGGCTATTAAGAGGAGCCTTCATGGCCATTACGGCTTTACCCTTTAACCTCCCCACTTTCTGACTTATAAAAGCCCACTTGGGGCAAGAGGAGAAGTTTACACGCTCAAGTAAACGGATCAGATCCTTGTTCTTGTTGTAGGAGAAGTTCAGCAACGCCACCACCGCGCCATGGCACCCCGTCGTTCTTCTCGCCTCCAAACCGCGAATAAGGTCCTCCTCTACTCCTTCTCTTTCGTGGGTAGATCTTATGATTCTTAGAAAGGAAGTTCGCGCTCAACGGAGCCGGACCCATCTCTCGTTTTCATGGGAAAACCATGAAAAAGGTATTTTTTGAGTTCGCCGGAAACCGCCACCTCCGGCGGCCAAACCACCGCCGACCGCTAGCCATTGCCTCAATGGAGGTGGTGGTGGTGATGGCTGGCCAGGGAAGTGACCGGACGGCCGGTGACGGATCACGGAAATGTTACAGGAAGAAAAAAATGGCTTTCTGTGTTTCTGTTTTCGGTTTCATGAAGAAGATGAACAGTAGAATCAATTTTATAATATATAGATTATTATATATTACATAATGGAAAGGTATATTATTTGAATATATTTTGAGGCTGCAAAATGAGGCACTTAGAGGCCGTTTTAGGAGGAATGACCAGTCACGAAAGTTATAGCCTTTCAAGTCTAGATTAATATAAAATTGGTTTCAACTCGTTTGGGTAAGCGGTTCGGCCGCAGCACCCGTTTTAGTGGGGGATGTACCTAGAGTTGGGCAGAAATTGAAACGGATGCCCACACTTCGTCCCTTGTCCAAATGACCTGAAATTTGGGCAGGGGGTTAGCCTTAACAATACCTAAAGGCAGACCAAAAATGGTAATTTTTGGAGATACTTTGCCTAAAGTTTTGGTTTCAATTTAATAAATTTAGAGGAATTTATTTAAGTGGTCAAATGACCTCCAAACCCTCCCAAATTTTGGTGAGTGGTCCCTGGCTATAAAACCTAGGTCTGTACAAAATTCCAACTAATTTGGAGGAGTTTTGGGTAGGAAATCTTCTACCCTTAACTAGGCATTAGTGAGACACCTTTTAGTAAAAAGTGCACTAAGAGTTTGGAAAGGTCAAATCACCTCAACAGAGGCTGATTTTCTGATCTCTGACTTAGAAGGGTGTTATAACCTGCTTGGAGAAAAATGGTGAGGTTTAGGGTTGATTTACCCTAGGATTCAAGCTCAAACCCTAAATAAAGGGTTTTGAGGTTTGTGAAGGACATAGGAGCTAAAGCTCTTGTATGCCCTTGAAATTTGGAGAAAAGGGGGATGATATGATGAAAACCCTCTGGTTGAAATAATGAAGGAAGTGGAGGTAATTAGGTACCTCGAAAGTTGAGATTTTGGATTAGGATAAAAATATAATTTAGTTATTTTAAGCACTAAATCTAATCCAAAAATTATGAAACTCGGGAGGAGGGAGTTTTAGGATGTTTTAGACTTATGGTAATTTTCCTGGAATTTTATGATTAATAAATATTATACTTCATGTGTTAAAGGATTATTAGCCCGATTTGTTGTTTCAAATATTTGGAGGTTTTAAATTAATTGTAATCAGTTAAAATTCTGGATTTAGATCTTGACTAGTAGAACATTGATCCCTGAATTTTTATGGAATTTTATGTTGAGTAAATCTAGTACTTTGTTCACAGATATTAGAAAGGGGTTTTATTGTTTAAAAATTAATTATGGATAAAATACTTGTTGGAAAATTATGAAACTTGTCCAGTGCTAATTTTAGGCTTTTATCTGCATGGCATAAATTATTTATAATTTTTGGAAGAATATTTTCTGTACTTGATTCATAAACAACAAAAGTTAGAGATTATTTCTAAAATAGTTTTCATGCCCTTTTGATGATAGAAAAATTATGATACTTAGGATTTAACCTATTGAGATAACCTACTATTTATCATAAATTTGCTGGATATCTTGCATGATTACTTAGGGTAGTTCATGTTCAAACCGGTAGCCCTTGGGATTTTCAAGGAATTTAATTAAATGCCAAATAGATTAGGAAAATTTCCATTTTCTGGATTTAGGTCATTTAGATCATGGTGAGTCTCCAGTAAATAATTTAGGGCATTTGGATGAGTATAGGATCATTTCACAACCGGTTCGACATGAAGTATAGGTCGGTCTGCATATAGCAATTGTGAAATGCAATAGGACACGATCTGAGGAAGGCATTGGAGTTAATCATATTGTCTGGGTGGGCAATGGTGGAGGAAATCACAACAGGAAGATATAAAGAGTAGCGAGAAGTGGTGATAGCTAGAGTTAAGAGGTGCTCGGGTTCGACGAAAGATCGTCTTCCCCGAAGAGTGGAAGGTTTAAAAATCACTCTAGGATAGTCTATCGTAATGTGAGAAGGGAATGGGTAAAGAAGATCAACCAATAACAATAAGTGCCTTGCGAAAGGGAACTTCGGGCCGTAATGCCGCCGTCTTGGTTCCTAGTGCCCCTTGAGAGCCCTTCACGGGGAATACCGGGGGCAGTCTTGGGCTAATGTAAACTGTAATAACAAACCGACAAGAGTAACCTAGTAACTAGGGCTGCACCTTTCACAAACACTGTTGGCACGGGGAGATTGATGAGAGCTTTGGCTCGGTTGGTTAAGAGACGGACGGGATGGTCCGGGGAGCTTCGGCTCGGTTGGTTAAGAGACGGACGGGATGGTCCGGGGAGCTTCGGCTCGGTTGGTTTGGAGACGGATGTTTTGGTCCGGGGAGCTTTGGCTTGGTTTTTGTGTATGTACGATTAAACTTGCATGTGCATAAAATAGGAAAAAAGTTAAGGTGGTGGGTTTTACGATATCGGGCAATTCGATTGCACCGACACCGATATCGTTGACTCGGCGGGGTGATTAGCACTTCGCCAACAGAAGTCCGGTGCGCCAGCCCGCAAGAGTACGCAGGCGTCCGCTTAGTGCACCAAGCGTTGAGGCGTACGATTGGTCAGACCAGTGGTGCTTTTACTGGTTTTGAGGTGGGCGAGGCCCAACCCACCGCTTCCGTCCGCCACTACGGAGGTATCCTGGGAGGTAACGGCTCCGAAAGGGGGAACTAAAGGTCTGTGTGCACAGAGTCGGGTGTGTGAGTTGCACTTGCATGTTTCATCATACCCACTAGCATGTCATAGCATAATCGATTCATTTAACCCTGACACCTAAAGTATAAGTGGTATGGGACGCTTATACATTAGGACCTGCAAAACGACCCCTTGGTCTATAAGCTTGTGTGGGCAAGTTTATAAATCAAAGGTTAATTTCAATATATAACAACCATTGCTATTTGATAACCGACACCCCAAGGTATAAGTGGTATGGGACACTTATACGATGGGAGCCTTGCTAAAGATCCCTTTTGCTTATGTGTTCTCGCATAAGTGAAGGTTAAATTCATATATTTGCTTTTCTTACTGCTAGACCTATTATAACAATTATATTAACTGCTCACCGAATACAACTTGTTAGATTAGTTCCGCTGCCATCTGTTTCTTGATTAATCTCTACCATCATGTCCTTCCCTTTCTTCCTCCCCGCTCGGTACCTAGGAGCCATGGGGGTAGGGGTGAGGGATGATAGGTCTTAGTCTTTATGACTAACGGTTTTCGAACCGCATCATCTAGGGGATCGTGGAGCCCAGTATGGAGGAGCAGCCCCAGAGATCGGTGCGCCTAGAGATGGGGCAGTCTAGCTCCGGAGTTCATACAGCCGGGACCGTGAGTCTCGAACCTGAGTAGTTTTTGTTTTAGCTTCCGCATGAGAGACTTGTAGTGAGGACATTTTGTACCGGGCATAAGCCCGCATTTATAGTACTCTGATGTTTTCTGTGGACACTCCCTTCGTGGAGATTTTTATTCTATATATGTGATCTATTGCTGTGGACTGCATTGCTCTTACTTCATTTATTGTGCTACCTTTCAGTGATCGAATTGGCCGGCAGAATCGGCGCCTTGTGGTGATCCCCCTTCAGGACGTGAAGATGTCACCGCAAAGCAGCAATTCTGGGCCTAAGACCCCGGTGGTTGAAATAGAAAAAAAAAGGGGGGGGGGGTCTTACAAGTGGTATCAGAGCGAAACATCGATCAGAAGGAAGTAGCAGTCCACAAACCCTGGGTCACCCACGCTCGAGTTTAGTTTGGGGACGAACTAAGTAGCGGAAGCAGTGGTGTGCCCAAAGGGGGATCACATATAACTTGTCCACTTTTATTTAAGTTTGAACGTTTTCTCAGCGTGTGTTTTTGTTACGCAGCCTCCAGCACGGACTACGCCATAAGGTGGAGTTCAACAGGCTCAGGATGTTGCACCACCCCCACCGGTCCCCACTCCCTTCCTTCAGTCAGACATGGGACAGACTCTGACTTCCATCCTGGAGGCCTTCAGGGCCCAGCAGGTTCCAGCCCCGCAGCCGAATCCGGGGGCCAACTGGCTGAGCATCTTCCGGGGTCTTTCTCCCCCGTCCTATTTGGGGACTGAGTCGGCGGTTCGGACGGAAGAGTGGCTAGATATGATGTACGAGATGCTGACCGGGATACGGTGTCCCTGGGAGGAGAGGGTGGCTCTGGTTGTCTCTTGCTTGGAGTCCCATGCAAAGAGGTGGTGGAAGACGCTGTTGGACACGACATTTGCCGATAGGGAGGTTGCGGAGGTTACCTGGGAGGAGTTCAGGGCCGCTCTGCTGGAGCATTTCGTTCCGCAGTCGGCCAGGGATGATTTGGAGGAGCGATTCTTACAGCTGAAGCAGGGCACACGGACCGTGGTGGAGTACCATCGAGAGTTCAACCATCTGGCTCGATACGCAGATTCCTACCAGCTGGACGAGGCAGGGTATATCAGGAGGTTCTATAAGGGCCTGCAAGAGGACTTGAGGGAGGCTCTGTTGTTTGTATCTGACGGGCCCATCTCCCGGATTTTGGAGATGGAAAAAAGGATTGAGGCAGATTGGCACGCCACCCGGGGCCGGAAACGGACAGCAGAGGATCAGGGACGGAGAGGTAGAAATGAACAGCAGCGAGGTGCTGTACCAGAGGGGAGGAGGACAGAGGACCAGCCTCGTCAGTGCGTGAGGCAGGAGCCGAGGGAATAGGTGATATTGGCCCCTCCACCTCTTCGGATGCAGGAGATGCCGAGACCCGGGGGAATGGCGTATCCCCCACCAGAGTGCTTCCTTTGTCATCAGATTGGGCACATTCGGAGGAACTGCCCGATGAGGGGGGCACCACCTCCAGCACCACTGGGCGGCCCACCAGCTCAGCATTACGGAGGCCGAGGACACGGCCGCGGTCGTGGATACCAGGAGGGAGATCGTAGACAAGGAAGAGAGCAGGTATATGCTTTGGACCTTGCGCAGCCTCGGAATCCGGAGCAGGTCATCGCAGGTACGCTGCATTGCTTCTTTATTTTCATAGAATTTCCCTTTAAGTTGTTAAAACTCAGAACCGCACTAGATAGATTAACACGGAAAGAAAACTCTTTATAGAACCCTAAGATATTTAATCACCCCAGGTATAGTCTTCATCAGCGGCAAGCCTACCCGCACGCTTTTTGATACTGGAGCTACTCACTCCTTTGTGTCGGAGACGTTCGTAGAAGGACTAGAAGGCGTGGAGCGGTTCACAGGCTCGAGGATGAGGGTGCGACTACCGGATGGATCTGAGCTCCTTACCACGGATCACTGTAATATGGAGGCAGAAATTGGTGGAAAAGCGTTCGAGGCTCCAGAGACGATTTTGAAGCTGACGGACTACGACCTGATCCTTGGCATGGTATGGCTGCACTGGAACCATGCCCAGATTGACTGCCAGGCAAAGAGGATCACCGTGAGACACGGGGACTCTTTCATTACCATTGAAGGTATAATACCTGTCTCTCGTATACTCTTATCTTCGGTACAGGCTGTTAAGGCCCATCTGCAGGGAGAGGAGGTCTATCAGATTCTATTTGAGATGGCGGAAGTTAAGGAGTCGGTGACAGACATCCCGGTGGTGCAAGATTTCGCTGACATCTTTCCAGAGAAACTTCCAGGACTACCTCCACACCGAGAGCAGGACTTTCAAATACAGCTTGTGCCGGGGGCCAAGCCGGCATCTAGGGCCCCTTACCGAATGGCCCCAAAGGAGTTGGCAGAGTTTCGGACTCAGTTGCAGGAATTAGTTGAGGCAGGATTTGTTAGACTGAGTTCCTCGCCATGGGGAGCACCGGTCCTATTCGTGAAGAAGAAGGATGGGACACTCTACCTGTGCATCGATTATCGAGCACTAAACAGGCTGACCGTCCGGAATACCTACCCGCTCCCACGGATAGACGAATTGTTCGACCAGCTGGAGGGGGCCCATTATTTCTCGAAGCTGGACTTGAGATCAGGATACTACCAGCTGCAGATCCAGGAGGAGGATATCCCAAAGACGGCCTTCAGTAGCAGATATGGCCTGTATGAGTTCACCGTGATGCCCTTCGGGCTCACGAATGCTCCGTCGGCGTTCATGAGCCTCATGAACTGGGTTTTCGAGGCCTACTTGGATGTGTTCGTCATAGTTTTCATAGACGACATCCTGATCTACTCTAGGACGAAGGAGGAGCACACTCGGCATCTGGCACTGACTTTGGAGAGGTTGCGGGAGCATCACCTTTATGCAAAATTCAGCAAGTGTCAGTTTTGGTTGAAGGAGGTGGCTTTTCTGGGCCACATTATCAGCGGAGCCGGGTTGGTAGTGGACCCGGCAAAGATTCAGGCAGTTCGAGATTGGCCGCAGTTGAAGACAGCCTCCGATGTACGAAGTTTCTTGGGACTTGCCGGCTATTACCGGAAGTTCGTGGAGGGGTTCTCTCGGATTGCCCTCCCCCTCACATCTTTGACGAAGAAGGAGGCACCTTTTGTTTGGACCCCGCAGTGCCAGGCGGCTTTCCAGGAGCTGAAGGACCGACTCATCTCAGCCCCTATTCTGGCCCTTCCGTCTGGAAAGGAAGGATTCCAGGTGTATACCGACGCATCATACCAGGGAATGGGAGCAGTGCTGATGCAGAATGGACACATCATAGCATATGCCTCCCGCCAGCTGAAGACCCATGAGAAGAACTACCCAGTGCACGACCTTGAGATGGGAGCGGTCGTTTTTGCTCTAAAGGTCTGGCGCCATTATCTTTATGGAGTCCACTACGACATCTACTCCGACCACAAGAACCTGAAATACGTAGACACGCAGAAGGAGCTGAATATCAGGCAGAGGCGCTGGGTGGAGTTCTTAGCAGATTATCAGTATGAGATGCACTGCCATCCAGGGAAGGCAAACGTGGTGGCCGACGCGTTGAGCCGGCGAGCTGCCACTTCCAAAGCTGGGCCCCAGGTTATGTCCATGGAGCTAGTCCGGTCATTCAGAGATATGCAGATATCCCTAGTGTCCGAGGATGACCCAGTTCTGTATAGAGAGTATCTGGCATCGATAGTGGCCATAGATGATATTCGGGATCGCATTCGGGACGGACAGAGGACTGATGCGTGGGCAGAGCCGATGTTCCGAGCTTTGGAGGAAGGTTCGACAGGAGATTATTCCCTGAGAGATGGATTGCTACATTTCAGAGGCAGAGTATATATACCCGCAGGAGGCCAGATCCGAGAGGATATTATGATGGAGGCGCATTGCAGCCGGTACTCTGTGCACCCGGGGATCACAAAGATGACCGCTGATCTGAAGAAGACGATGTTTTGGCCGGGCATGAAGAAGGACATTACGTACTTCGTGACCCATTGCGAGGCGTGTCAGTTGGTGAAGGCGGAGTGCAGGAACCCCGCAGGATTGCTGCAGCCCCTCCCGGTGGCGGAGTGGAAGTTCGACGATATAGCTATGGATTTTATACATGGTCTTCCCCGGTCTCGGACAGGGAACGACTCGATCTGGGTGATTGTTGATTGGTTGACGAAGGTGGCCCGCTTTATACCAATCAGGAAGGATGACTCGGTGGGAGTGCTGGTACGGAAGTTCGTGGAGCAGTATATCCGATATCATGGCGTGCCCCGGACGATAGTGTCGGACCGCGATGGACGGTTTACATCCAGAGAGTGGCGGTCAGTGCAGGCATATTTGGGCACCCGATTGACTTTTAGCACGGCCTTCCACCCTCAGACGGACGGGCAGACAGAGCGCACCAACCGGACCTTGGAGGATTTACTACGACTGTGTATACTGGACCGAGGGGAGCCGTGGGAGAAGATGTTACCGTTGGTCGAGTTATCCTATAATAATAGCTACCAGTCCAACATCAGGATGGCGCCTTATGAAGCCTTGTATGGAAGGAAATGTAGGACCCCGCTTTCTTGGGTTCAAGACGAGGATCCGAAGATGTTGGGATCGGATTTTGTTGAAGACACTGAGGCTCAGGTGAGACTGATCAGAGATAGGATGTTGGAGGTGCAGAGCAGACAGGCTAAATACTATAATGCCCGGCATCGTCAGGTGGAGTTTCGGGTAGGGGATCGAGTGTTCTTGAAGATCCGGCCCATGCACGGAGTCTCACGGGTGCGCGGTCGGAGGAAGAAGCTCAGCCCTAGGTATATGGGCCCTTACCAGATCCTGGAGCGGATCGGACCCCTAGCCTACAGGCTAGAGTTGCCACCAGAGCTGGCAGCTCTACACGACGTCTTACACATTTCCTCGCTGAGAAGGGCTCTACTACGCCCAGAGCAGCGGATTTTGACCACCGAAGGGCCGGTAGCTTCAGACCGATCTGTTCACTTGGAGCCGGTTCGGATCGACGACAAAGGAGTACGGATCTTGCGCCGCAAGATCCCCTTAGTCAAGGTTCTGTGGAGAAATCACGGTCAGGAGGAGCACACCTGGGAACCGCAGGATCTGATGAGGCAAAAATACCCGGAGTTGTTCAGTCAGGTACATCTCACCACCTCTCGGTATACTATAGATTGCCTTCTTGTTTTGGACAGTTAAGACAAGATAAGGAAAATCCAGGAACCAAGGCATGTGGACTTAATCAGAAAAGTAAGGGCTAATCTTTTGTTTATTAGGGAGATTGTCTTCGTTTATCAAACGAATAGTCGCCTAAACCTGATAGAAAGATCGTATGGGATGTTACAAGTTTAATTTATTCCGATAGAAATCCCCGTAGGCTCAACCTCAATTTCGGGGACGAAATTTTTGTTTTGTTTATTGGGATTTGTAACATCCCATTTCCGGCTAGACCCATAGGAGTCAGTTGGTCGTGACGGAACCCTGTGAAACCCAAAAATTGAAATAAATCGATCGAGGTTTCGGGTCACGGGTTGGTCACCCCCGTGACCGACCCGTCACGCCCGTGACTTTGGGCGTGACTACTTCGACGATCAACGATCTCCGCGAGATGATCGTCGAACTTGCTGCCCGAGCATGTCACGCCCGTGACCAAGGTGTCACGCCCGTGACCTAGGGCGTGACTCCTTCGACGATTGTCGATCTCCGTGAGACGATCGTCGAACTTGCAGCCCGGGCATGTCACGCCCGTGACCAAGGTGTCACGCCCGTGACCTAGGGAGTGACTCCTTCGACGATCGTCGATCTCCGTAAGGAGATCGTCGAAATTGAACTCGGGCCTGTCACGCCCGTGACCTAAGTGTCACGCCCGTGACCTAGGGTGTGACCAGCCTTCGACGACCGTCGATCTCAGTTCGACGATCGTTGACCTCGAAGTTGCCGTTCGGGCCTGTCACGCCCGTGACCTGGGTGTCATGCCCGTGACCTAGGGCGTGACCACCCTTCGACGACCGTCGATCTCAGTTCGACGATCGTCGACCCCAAAAATTGTCACCCGGGCCTATCACGCCCGTGACCTATGTGTCACGCCCGTGACATTGGCCGAAACGACGGTTCAGGCCCGAAATTATTCTAACACGCGTGGAAATAAATGCTGGTGTGGGAAGTTACACCAGGAGTAATTACGGTCCGTTTTTCGTTCTATAATTATATAATAAAGGAGGAAGTGTTGGTCCAATAGGAAACCGCCAACTGGACGCACCTATTCATCTTCCACCGTTTCTTATCCCTTCACTGTAACCGAAAGGCTATTAAGAGGAGCCTTCATGGCCATTACGGCTTTACCCTTTAACCTCCCCACTTTCTGACTTATAAAAGCCCACTTGGGGCAAGAGGAGAAGTTTACACGCTCAAGTAAACGGATCAGATCCTTGTTCTTGTTGTAGGAGAAGTTCAGCAACGCCACCACCGCGCCATGGCACCCCGTCGTTCTTCTCGCCTCCAAACCGCGAATAAGGTCCTCCTCTACTCCTTCTCTTTCGTGGGTAGATCTTATGATTCTTAGAAAGGAAGTTCGCGCTCAACGGAGCCGGACCCATCTCTCGTTTTCATGGGAAAACCATGAAAAAGGTATTTTTTGAGTTCGCCGGAAACCGCCACCTCCGGCGGCCAAACCACCGCCGACCGCTAGCCATTGCCTCAATGGAGGTGGTGGTGGTGATGGCTGGCCAGGGAAGTGACCGGACGGCCGGTGACGGATCACGGAAATGTTACAGGAAGAAAAAAATGGCTTTCTGTGTTTCTGTTTTCGGTTTCATGAAGAAGATGAACAGTAGAATCAATTTTATAATATATAGATTATTATATATTACATAATGGAAAGGTATATTATTTAAATATATTTTGAGGCTGCAAAATGAGGCACTTAGAGGCCGTTTTAGGAGGAATGACCAGTCACGAAAGTTATAGCCTTTCAAGTCTAGATTAATATAAAATTGGTTTCAACTCGTTTGGGTAAGCGGTTCGGCCGCAGCACCCGTTTTAGTGGGGGATGTACCTAGAGTTGGGCAGAAATTGAAACGGATGCCCACACTTCGTCCCTTGTCCAAATGACCTGAAATTTGGGCAGGGGGTTAGCCTTAACAATACCTAAAGGCAGACCAAAAATGGTAATTTTTGGAGATACTTTGCCTAAAGTTTTGGTTTCAATTTAATAAATTTAGAGGAATTTATTTAAGTGGTCAAATGACCTCCAAACCCTCCCAAATTTTGGTGAGTGGTCCCTGGCTATAAAACCTAGGTCTGTACAAAATTCCAACTAATTTGGAGGAGTTTTGGGTAGGAAATCTTCTACCCTTAACTAGGCATTAGTGAGACACCTTTTAGTAAAAAGTGCACTAAGAGTTTGGAAAGGTCAAATCACCTCAACAGAGGCTGATTTTCTGATCTCTGACTTAGAAGGGTGTTATAACCTGCTTGGAGAAAAATGGTGAGGTTTAGGGTTGATTTACCCTAGGATTCAAGCTCAAACCCTAAATAAAGGGTTTTGAGGTTTGTGAAGGACATAGGAGCTAAAGCTCTTGTATGCCCTTGAAATTTGGAGAAAAGGGGGATGATATGATGAAAACCCTCTGGTTGAAATAATGAAGGAAGTGGAGGTAATTAGGTACCTCGAAAGTTGAGATTTTGGATTAGGATAAAAATATAATTTAGTTATTTTAAGCACTAAATCTAATCCAAAAATTATGAAACTCGGGAGGAGGGAGTTTTAGGATGTTTTAGACTTATGGTAATTTTCCTGGAATTTTATGATTAATAAATATTATACTTCATGTGTTAAAGGATTATTAGCCCGATTTGTTGTTTCAAATATTTGGAGGTTTTAAATTAATTCTAATCAGTTAAAATTCTGGATTTAGATCTTGACTAGTAGAACATTGATCCCTGAATTTTTATGGAATTTTATGTTGAGTAAATCTAGTACTTTGTTCACAGTTATTAGAAAGGGGTTTTATTGTTTAAAAATTAATTATGGATAAAATACTTGCTGGAAAATTATGAAACTTAGCCAGTGCTAATTTTAGGCCTTTATCTGCATGGCATAAATTATTTATAATTTTTGGAAGAATATTTTCTGTACTTGATTCATAAACAATAGAAGTTAGAGATTATTTCTAAAATAGTTTTCATGCCCTTTTGATGATAGAAAAATTATGATACTTAAGATTTAACCTATTGAGATAACCTACTATTTATCATAAATTTGCTGGATATCTTGCATGATTACTTAGGGTAGTTCATGTTCAAACCGGTAGCCCTTGGGATTTTCGAGGAATTTAATTAAATGCCAAATAGATTAGGAAAATTTCCATTTTCTGGATTTAGGTCATTTAGATCATGGTGAGTCTCCAGTAAATAATTTAGGGCATTTGGATGAGTATGGGATCATTTCACAACTGGTTCGACATGAAGTATATGTCGGTCTGCATATAGCAATTGTGAAATGCAATAGGACACGATCTGAGGAAGGCATTGGAGTTAATCATATTGTCTGGGTGGGCAATGGTGGAGGAAATCACAATAGGAAGATATAAAGAGTAGCGAGAAGTGGTGATAGCTAGAGTTAAGAGGTGCTCGGGTTCGACGAAAGATCGTCTTCCCCGAAGAGTGGAAGGTTTAAAAATCACTCTAGGATAGTCTATCGTAATGTGAGAAGGGAATGGGTAAAGGAGATCAACCAATAACAATAAGTGCCTTGCGAAAGGGAACTTCGGGCCGTAATGCCGCCGTCTTGGTTCCTAGTGCCCCTTGAGAGCCCTTCACGGGGAATACCGGGGGTTGTCCTTGGCTAACGTAAACTGTAATAACAAACCGACAAGAGTAACCTAGTAACTAGGGCTGCACCTTTCACAAACACTGTTGGCACGGGGAGATTGATGAGAGCTTCGGCTCGGTTGGTTAAGAGACGTACGGGATGGTCCGGGGAGCTTCGGCTCGGTTGGTTAAGAGACGGACGGGATGGTCCGGGGAGCTTCGGCTCGGTTGGTTTGGAGATGGACATTTTGGTCCGGGGAGCTTCGGCTTAAGTTTTTGTGTATGTACGGTTAAACTTGCATGTGCATAAAATAGGAAAAAAGTTAAGGTGGTGGGTTTTACGATATCGGAGAGTTCGATTGCACCGACACCGATATCGTTGACTCGACGGGGTGATTAGCACTTCGCCAACAGAAGTCTGGTGCGCCAGCCGGCAAGAGTATGCAGGCGTCCGCTTAGTGCACCAAGTGTTGAGGCGTACGATAGGTCAGACCAGTGGTGCTTTTACTGGTTTTGAGGTGGGCGAGGCCCAACCCACTGCTTCTGTCCGACACTACGGAGGTATCCTGGGAGGTAACGGCTCCGAAAGGGGGAACTAAAGGTCTGTGTGCACAGAGTCGGGTGTGTGAGTTGCACTTGCATGTTTCATCATACCCACTAGCATGTCATAGCATAATCGATTCATTTAACCCTGACACCTAAAGTATAAGTGGTATGGGACGCTTATACATTAGGACCTGCAAAACGACCCCTTGGTCTATAAGCTTGTGTGGGCAAGTTTATAAATCAAAGGTTAATTTCAATATATAATAACCATTGCTGTTTGATAACCGACACCCCAAGGTATAAGTGGTATGGGACACTTATACGATGGGAGCCTTGCTAAAGATCCCTTTTGCTTATGTGTTCTCGCATAAGTGAAGGTTAAATTCATATATTTGCTTTTCTTACTGCTAGACCTATTATAATAATTATATTAACTGCTCATCGAATACAACTTGTTAGATTAGTTCCGCTGCCATCTGTTTCTTGATTAATCTCTACCATCATGTCCTTCCCTTTCTTCCTCCCCGCTCGGTACCTAGGAGCCATGGGGGAAGGGGTGGGGGATGATAGGGCTTAGTCTTTATGACTAACGGTTTTCGAACCGCATCATCTAGGGGATCGTGGAGCCCAGCATGGAGGAGCAGCCCCAGATATCGGTGCGCCTAGAGATGGGGCAGTCTAGCTCCAGAGTTCATACAGCCGGGACCGTGAGTCTCGACCCTGAGTAGTTACTGTTTTAGCTTCCGCATGAGAGACTTGTAGTGAGGACATTTTGTACCGGGCATAAGCCCGCATTTATAGTACTCTGATGTTTTTTGTGGACACTCCCTTCGTGGAGATTTTTATTCTATATATGTGATCTATTGCTGTGGACTGCATTGCTCTACTTCATTTATTGTGCTACCTTTCAGTGATTGAATTGGCCGGCAGAATCGGCGCCTTGTGGTGATGACCCTTCAGGATGTGAAGGTGTCACCGCAAAGCGGCGATTCTGGGCCTAAGACCCCGGTGGTTGAAAAAGAAAAAAAAAGGGGGTCTTACACCAACTTCCATTCTACGGATGTAAACCATCCATCCCGATCTGAAACGATTGTCCTGAGCACTCCATGATAGCGAACAAACTGCTCGATGAACCTCAGCACAAGAAATTTGACCGGAGTATCCATTGCAACTGGAATAAATCTTGCTACTTTTGTCTGTCTGTGGATGATTACCCATATCAAATCATTCCCCGCACGAGACTGGGGTAGCCCATGTATGAAATCCATGGCTATATCCTTGAACTTCCATTCCTGCACCGGAAGTGGCTTTAGAAATCCGACCAAATTCTTGCACTCCGCCTTTACGAGTTGGCAAGCCTCACAATGCGTCGTAAAATACATAATGTCCTTCTTCATGCCTGGACAGTACATCGTTCTCTTCAAGTCCGTTGTCATCTTGGTGATCCTCAGATGCACTGAGTATCTGCTGTAGTGAGCCTCTGCTATGATGTCCTCCCGAATCTAGCGTCCTGCAGGTATAAAAACCTTGCCTCAGAAACATAGTAGTCCATCTCTCAACGAGTAATCCCCTGTCGTGCCTTCCTCTAAGGCACTAAATATCGGTTCTGCCCTTTCATCCAGCCTCTGCCTGTCCCTGATGCGATCCTGAATATCATTGGTGGCAATCATTGATCCTAGATACTCCTAAAATAATTCTGGATCGTCCTCAGACACTAAGGATATCTGCATCTCCTTAAACGTTTTTACCAACTCTAAGGCCATCAGCTGTGGGCTTGCTCCTGATATATTTTCTCTCTGGCTCGAAGCGTCTGCCACCACGTTTGCCTTCCCGGGATGGTAATGCATGTTGTACTGGTAGTCCGACAGAAACTCCACCCATCGTCTTTGCCTGATGTTCAGCTCCTTCTGTGTGTCCACATACTTCAGATTTTTATGATCTGAGAATATGTCACAGTGCACACCATATAAATAGTGTCGCCAGATTTTTAGCGCAAAAATAACTGCCCCCATCTCCAACTCGTGCACCGGGTAATTCTGCTTATGTTTCTTCAGCTGACGGGAAGCATAGGCTATTACATGCCCATTCTGCATCAGAACGGCACTCATCCCCTGATAGTAAGCATCTGTATACACCTGGAATCCTTCCTTCCCTGATGGAAGAGCAAGGATGGGAACCGAGGTAAGTCGGCCCTTCAACTCCAGAAAGGCAGAATCGCATCGTGGTGACCAAATGAAAGGAGAGTCCTTCTTCGTCAGGGATGTGAGAGGGAGAGCAATACGAGAGAACCCTTCTACAAACTTTCGATAATAACCGGCAAGTCCTAAGAAACTCCGAACATCCGTGGCCATCTTCAGCGGTGGCCAATCCCGTACTGCCTAGACTTTTGTCAGATCTACCGCCAAACCCGCTCCACTGATAATTTTGCCCAAAAATGCCACCTCTTTTAGCCAAAACTGGCACTTGCTAAACTTAGCATACATCTTATGCTCTCGAAGCTTCTCTAAAGTCAAAGACAGATGTCTCGCATGCTCCTCTTCAGTACTTGAGTAGATAAGGATGTCGTCAATGAATACGATGAAGAAGACATCAAGATATTCCTCGAACACCCGGTTCATCAAGGTCATGAACGCGGAGGGTGCATTTGTGAGCCCAAAAGGCATCACGGTAAACTCGTACAACCCGTATCTACTGCTGAAGGCCATCTTCGGGATATCTTCCTCTTGAATATGTTGTTGGTAGTGCCCTGACCTCAGGTCCATCTTGGAAAACCAATGAGCTCCCTTTATTTGGTCAAATATCTCGTCTATCCTTGGTAAGGGATACGTATTTCGGACCGTCAGCCGGGTCAGGGCCCGGTAATCAATACACAACTAAAGTGTCCCGTACTTCTTCTTAATGAATAGTACCGGAGCTCCCCATGGTGAAGAGCTAGGTCGGACAAACCCGGATTCAACTAACTCTTGAAGATGGCTTCGAAATTCCACCAACTCCTTCGGGGCCATTCGGTACAAAGTTCTGGATACCGGCTTAGCCCCTGACATGAGCTGAATCCGGAAATCCTTCTCCCGGTACGGGGGTAGACCTGGTACCTTCTCCGGAATACATTAGTAAAGTCCCGCACAACTGGAATATCTGGAATAGCATCCTTGGCCTAGACCATCTCGAAAAGAACTTGATAGACTTCGTCTCCCTGCAGGTGGGCCTTGACGGCCTGCACAGATGTTAATAATACGTGGGAGGCGGGTATAATACCTTCGATAACAATAAAAGAGTTCTCGTGCCTCACGGTGATCCTTTTTGCCAAGCAGTCAATCTGGGCATGGTTCCAGTATAACCATGTCATGCCCAAGATCAAATCATAGTCCGGCATCCTCAGGATTGTCGCTGGTGCCTCAAACGCCTTCCCGCCGATTTCTGCCTCCATATTGTAATGGGTCGTGGTAGACATCTCTGATCTATCGGGTAGACGTACCCTCCTTAAAAGGCCGGTGAATCGCTCCACGCCGGCCAGTCCTTCCATGAAATCCTCTGACACAAATGAGTGTGAAGCACCCGTGTCTAAGAGAGTGTGAGCGGGCTTGCCACTGATGAAAACTATGCCTGGAGTGATTAAGTGTTTTAGTATTCTAGTTATAGTTTTCTCTCTTAATTTCTAACTAGTATACGTCTATGAAACTAGTTCTTAGGGAAAAAAATAAAAGTACTGACATACCTGCGATAACTTGCTCCGGGTCCCGGGGCTGTGTCATATCTAGAGCATACACTTGCTCCCTCTCTTGCCGGTGGCCTCTGCCTTAATATCCCCATCCTAGGTCGTGTCCTCAATGACCTAACTGTCGTGGAGGTGGGGCACCCTGAAATGCTGGCCGGGGTGGTCCCCTCATGGGGCAGTTCCTCTTGATGTGCACCGGCTGGTTGCACTGAAAGCATAACTGTGGTCTATCCCCCAACCTCTGCACCTCTCGTATCTACAAAGGCTGAGGAGCTAACACTACCAGGTTCCTTGGTTCCTGTCTATCCTCCTGGCAGGGCTGATACCCATTTCTTCTCTCCCCAATGACCTGACCCCGGGGACGGTCTCTTCAGCCTCCAATCACCGCATCATTTGTCGGTCTCTTCCGGCCCCAGACCGAAAGCTGATCCGCCTCCCGCTTCTTTGCCATCTCTAAGATCTTGGTCAGCCTGACGTCAGAGATGAAGAGGAGGGCATCTCTCATGTCATCGTGTAGGCCCTTGTAGAACCTCTTCGCATATCCCGCATCGTCCAACTGGTACGAGTCCGCATAGCGGGCCAGATGAGTAAACTCTCGGTAGTACTCCAGCACAGTCCTGCTCCCTTGCCTCAACTGTAGAAATCTATCCTACAGCTCGTCCCTTGCCGACTACGACACAAAATGCTCCAAAAGTGCAGCTCTGAACTCCTCCCAAGTAACCTCTACACTATCCACTCCCGCAAAGGTGGTGTCTAGCTGAGATTTCCACCACCTCTTTCCATGCGACTCCAAACAGGAAACTGCCAACAGAACATCCTCCTCTATCGGACATCGAATCCCTGTCACCATCTTGTATATGATGCCTAGCCACTCCTCCGTGCGTACTGCCAACTCCATTCCCAGGTAGGATGGAGGGGAAAGCCCACAAAAAGCACTCATCCAATTGTCCCCGGGGTTTGGCTGTGGAGCTGGGGCTTGCTGAGCTCTGAAGGCCTCCAGAATGGAGGTAAGTGTTTGCCCCATCTCCGTCTGCTGAAACAGAGCTGGAGCTGGCGGAAGTAGAACCATATTCTGAGCTTGGGGTGTTCCCTGTTGTGGAGTAGGTTTCGTCACATGCTACAATGAAAATTACAATAGTTAGAAATCGTACGAATGGAATAAAAGAAGGAGATAAGATGGACTTTTTACATGTGATTCCCCTTAAGGGCACACCACTGCTTCCACTGCTAGTTTGTCCGCAAACTAAGCTCATGCGGGGGTGGCCTAAGTTTTTTGTGGACTACTTCTCTTTCGATCGAGTTTTCCTCTGATACCACTTTGTAAGACCCCTTTTTTTCATTTTCAAACCCCTGGGTCTTATGCCCAGAATCGCTGCTTTGAGGTGGCACGACACTCGAGAAGGTCGCCACTACAAAACGCCGATTATGCCGGCCTTTTCGATCACTAAATAGAGAGAAGCAATACATAGTTATGAATAAAACTAAGTCCAAAAGTCACATGTAAAATATGAAATGTCCCAATCACATCAAGTCCATAACTATAGAAATAAGAATAAGAGTACCATACTGAAATAAAAAAGCTCAACAAAAATATAAACAGGCTTAAGCCCAGTACATCATATCCTCACTACAATCTCTCGCAGAAGCTATGAGAAATACTAATCAGTCACGGAACTAGTCACTGGTGCTCCGGTACTAGAATGTCCCACCTCCATGCTCACCGTACTCCGCTGGTGCTGGTCCCCCTGCTGTCGGTCCCTGACTCCCATCTGTAGCCCCTGTAATGTTGTGGTCTGAAAACCATTAGTCATAAAGACTAAGCCCTATCATCCCCTACCCCTCCTCCCATGGCTCCTAGGTACCGAGCGGGGAGAAGGATAGGGAAGCTATGAAGGTGGAGAGGTAAATAAAAGCAGATGACATGGAACTAAACTAGCAGTTTATATAGCAGGTAAATTAAAGAATATACAGAATATGAAATAGGAACCTTGACTTATATGATCGCCTGGACGAAAACATAAGCCAAGGGGTCTTCAACAAGGCTCCCATCGTATAAACAGTCTCATTCCTATTTATACGATAGGGTGTCGGTTGTAAGCAGTTTAAAGATATTATAAGCATAACCATAACTTATAGAATTGACCACAAAAGCCTATAAACTAAGGGGTCGTTTGGCAAGGCCTAATGTATAAAACATCCCATACCAACTTATACATTAGGGGTAAGGGTTTAATGATGATGTCATGACATGCTATGATGTGGGTTAATGTTATGAAGGTGCAACACACACACACGACTCAATGCGCACAGACCTTTAGTTCCCCCTATTTGGGCAGCGAGCTTCACTCCCAGGAATCTCCGTAGTGGCAAACAGAGACAGTTAGTTGGGCCCCCCACTACTAAGCGGGTATCCGCACAATTAGGCCTAGTCCTTACGTACGCCTCTAGAAGAACACAACCTAGAGTCACCATGTACTATGCTAGCTATAACCACCAGGCTTTCACTGGCCAAGTGTCCCCGACACTGCCGGGTCAACGTATCGACGCTGGTGCGAAGACAGTCCAATACCGAAGACCCACCACCTTATTTATGTAACCAAAAATCCTTCCTAGCCCCCGGCTCCCCGGACTATACTGTCTGTCATAACCACCACCGAGCCAACCGCTCGGTCAACTGTATCAACTAACCTCCCGGAATACCGGGTGTATGAAAGTGAATCACTAGTTATACTAATTGCTCTTGAAGTTAATTATTCATACTGATTAGGTAAGCCCAGGACTGCCCCCGGTATACCCGGTGAAGGGTTCTTAAGGGGCACCAAGAACTATGATGGTAGCAATAGCCCAAAGTTCCCTTTCACAAGGCACTTAATATTATTGATTGTTACCTAATTCCCGTTCCCTTTAATGTTATAATAGTTCTATCCCTAGTGTATTTTGACGCGTTCTCCCTCTACGGGGAAGACGATGTTTCGTCGACCCCGAGCGCCACTTAACACTAGCCATCTGCATTCTCTTCCTCTGGACTTCTAAGGATGCACTTATTTCACAATTCCAAATGAGTACTCTAACATCTCAATTCTCTAAGTAATTATGCACCCTATAACGAATTTTGCAGTTTTACTAAACGCAGGCCTCCCTAAGCTATATGACGTCTACAAAGGGAGGTACCCCAAATTTTCATCCAATGACCCTAAAATATTTAATGGGGGTCTATCATAAGATGTTTAATCTAAATCCAGAGGTTCACAATTTTCTCAATTAATTTGGTAATTAATAAATTTTCTAAGAAATCCAAATGTCGTAGTTTTGTACATGATGTACCATTTTCAGTCATGCAAAATACTTCACAAAATTATAATAAATACTAGGCATATAGGTTACTGTAAATTCAAGGCCTCATAATTTTTCAGCAATATTTAAACCTCTAAAAATAATTGTTGAACATAACATACATTTATCAATATAATGAAACAAGTACTTCTAATACACTTCCAAAAATTCCTTAAAAATTTACAGAGCTTTAAAATCACATGAAAGGTTCTCTGACCAAATTTCACAAGATTCTAATGAGTAGTTAGTTCAAAATAAATTCCTCAGTAGATAGTGCAATTTGAAGAGTTGTGAATGAAGTACTTTGTTTATTTATCTAAAATTCATAAAACAATTTCCAGAGATGCTTAACACTATAAAAATACTTTTACCATAATTTCATCATGATTAAAGGTCATATGAACCACTTATTAACTCCTAGGGTATAAAGACCTAAATATTTATTTAGTGGTTTAAGTGGGGTGTATGTGTCCAACTACTGCATAATCCCTTCCTAGGGCATTTCAACCTCCTAGAATTACATGGACTAAATCTCAAGTCCATTCAAAAACATATCACCTTATGTCCTTCACAAGCCCCCAAAGTTCAACCTTAAGGTTTGAACTAAGTTCCTAGGGCAAACCAACCCCAATTCATCTCAAATTACAGGAGAGGGTGATTTTACTGGCCATAGGACTCTGACCAAGGTCCCAACCCATTTGGGTTAAAAAAGGCCCCTCCATGCCCCAAATACTCTTTGCCCTAATGTACCCCTTAGGAGACCAAACTTTGGTCACAGTAAAACCTATATAAATAAAACCCAATTGGGCTGAAATTTTTCTCAGTTTCAAACAATGACCCTAAGAGTTAGCTACCAAAATCTTGGGGGGGGGGGGGGGTATAGAGGTCATTAAACCCCTAAAATAATTCATAAATGGTTTATTGAATTTTTACAAAAACTATAGGACAAAGTTCTCCAAAAATTTTAATTTTTAGATATGTTTTAGGTATATGTTCTAGTGACCCCCTTCCAAAATTTCAAGTCATTTGGATGTCTGGATTAGTGGGGGCACTCAAAATACTAACTGGTGTAGCCTAGTTATAGACACCACCAAAATGGGTGTTGTGGTCAAACCACATACCAAAATGGGTTCAAACAAATTTTCATTTAAACTAGACATCATGGGCTACAACTTTCATGTTGACCACTTGTCCTGTAGGTGGGCCTATGTATTTTTAAATATTTAATTTAAAACCACCCAGTAAACAGGACAGAAATTAGAATAATAGGAATTAATAATTAAAACTAGCATGAATCTTAAAGCAAGATCTAAGGGCCCTGACATCGTCTTCTTCCTCCAGCCAAAGGCCACAAATTTCCCGACCTGGAGCCACTTCCAAGACCATTTCCCGGCCATCCGGCCACTTCCCCGGCCAGCAACCGCCACCACCACCTTCGTCGAGGTGGTGGCTAACGCCCAGCGGTGGTTTGGCCGCCGGAGGTGGTGGTTTCCGGCGATCCGACCACTCCATTTTTTTGAAAAACCTTTAAAATGCAGAAATTTTATCACTCCAATCGGGCTCATTTGAGCCCGATTCTTGGCCCTATTGATTCCTATGATTTAACCATAGAAGAAGAGGAAGGGGAGGACCTTTGCGGCAGTCTGGAGTCGCGTCGATTGCCGAGTTGACATGGTGGTGGTGGGCAAATTTTTTCGATTACACAATGGGATGGCTTGGCTCCTTCAGGTAAGGATTGGAAATAAACCCCTGGAGTCCAGTGAAGCTTTTAAGATGAAGAGAAGGGGGAGGGGGTGGGTGTAGGTTGTCATGGCCATTAATGGCCCCTTTAGGAAAATTTGGCCATGGTGGGTGGAGGATGAGGAATGGCTCATTTCAGTCAAAGGCTATCTGGTTTCAATGGGGCTGCACTCCCCTTGTCAAAGTGGATTGAATGGGGGAGGTTGGGGAAGGGGAAGGGTGAGCCTCAAAGTCTTCCCCATTACTCCCCTCTCTTTCTCTCTCTTCCATTTTTTGGGATTTTTCTCTTTCCTACTCACCAAGCATGGATTTGACTCCCACCTAGCCTAATGGCAGCCTACATGATCATGATATCAATTAAAATAAAGTTAGCCCAAGTGGATTGGGTTTGAGCTCGAGTTAGCACATTTGAGCCAACTTGACCTAACACTTGGGTAAAGTTAACATAGGTCAATTTGACCTTTTGGGTTGACCACAATGGGTCCTTCGTGACCCACTGGACTCCACTAAAGTCTAGGTAGGGTTGGGTAGGGTCGAATTGGCACCTTGTAGGTCACTTGTCCCTTAGTAAGGGCACCTTGTCCAATTTTGGCCTATGAGGTCTTAGGTTAATTTGGCCACTTTGGGTTGACCCCAATAGATCCCTATGGATCTAATTGACCTTATAATAAGTTTGGGATGTTGGGGTGGGGTCGTGGAGTCAAGGTGAAGTTCTATGGTCATCATAAACTATTGTTTAGAATTTTACTTTTTGCAGACCAAGGTGATTTTCACCATGGGCCTTATTCACCTAGTCTTTTGAGCTTCTTGTGGTTTTGTCATGACCTAGTCATGAAAACACCATACTTAGGGTTCTAGTTTAAAATGGGATGTTACAGTTGCAATGACAAGAGGAGGCTCAGTGAGAAGAAAGAGAAAGAGACCGCACGGTCAGGTGACTAAACACCAGCGGCAAGGAAGACGTCGCGACCTAAATGAAGAACTCAGAGCATGGAAGAGAAGCCGCGCGAACAAGGATGAAGTCGCGCGGACAAGACAAGCATCAAAAAAGAGGATAGACCGCAGGATTAGAGAAATAAACCTTGCGAAAAGAACCAAGCCGCAGGAAGATATCCCACGGGAAAGGAGAGAAGAAAACGCTATCAGCTAAGAAGTCGCGTGAACAGAACAAGTCACAAAGAGGAACGACCAGCAAAGAAAAAGATGAAAGAGAGAAAGAGTCTCGATGGTCAAGGTGATAACACACCAGCAACAAGTTGCTGCGACCAAGGTGCAAAACTTGCAACAAGGAAGAGAGGAAGTAACAAACCGTGACATGAAAAGAAAGTCATGCGAATAGAATATGGTCAAAGAAACTGCAGAGAGCGACAAGCAAGGGGGGGAAGGGAGGGAAGCAGACAGAAGAAACTGGCACGGGAAGAAAATCGGAAGAGACAGTGCAGTTAGACCAAGTAGCCGTGCGGAAAGCAATCTGATTGGAGCAAAAGGATCGATTCGCTTTTATATCATGTGAGAAAAGAGCAAATAAACGGCCAAGAAGTAACTAACCGCAAATTTTATTGCTCCAAAAAGATAATCATTACAAAGGTATGCACCCTTATTTATAGAAACAGGGGGAGAAGAGAAAATAAAATAAGAGATGTGGGACTAAATATGTAACCACTCTGTTAGGTGGTGCGGTTTGACAAGGTCAAACCACAATACTACACAAAGAACTAAAGATGATCGCCTATCCGCCACTGCTGCTACACATCAATCTGCTGGTATAGTCAAGCCACCACGCCACTGCTGCTACAAGCCACTAGGCCGCGGCTGCGGTAAGCCACCAAGTCATTGCTCTTATAAGCCACAGGCCGCTGCTGTGGCAAGCCACCAAACCGCAGATGCTAGAAGACCTCAGACCGCATTTCCTAGGATAAGAACCAGACCGCCTAGACAAACCACCAGACCGCTCGAACAGCTAACCACCCGACTAGATGGTCAAACCGCCAAACTCCAAAAGACCGGGATACATCCTTGGTAAGGGGAGAGGGGTCTTACAGAGCCCATCCTCACCTACTACTCCGGCAAAGATGACCCGGTCCGGCATCTTCAGTGGTTTGAATATGTCTTCTCCATCTGTAACATGTCTGACGCCTTCAAGTGCATATTCTTCTCCATCACCTTCAAGGGTAATGCGAGAGACTGGTTCCACCAGCTGCCAGTAGGTTCCAACTACTGCTTCTATGACTTGTGGAGGGGCCTCATGGCGAGGCTCGCGATGTCTAAGAAAATGAAGAAGGAAGAAACTGCCCTCTTCAAAATCAACCAAGGGCAGCACAAGAGTCTCGGCCACTACATAAAACATTTAAAGGAGATCTTGGAGGTGGACAACTTTACCCTGATGATAGCCATCATGTTCGGTCTGAAGTAGGGTCTCATCAGCATAGAGATGGGATCGAAGCCCCCGAGGTCCTTCGAAGAGATGGTGGAATGGTCGAATACGTTCGTTTAGGGGGAGGATAAGAACAAGGATTTCTTAGCACGACTGGATGGGGATGAGCCATTGGAGAGGAAGAGAGGAAGACTTTCGGAGGCAAGGGGAGGAAAGCTGTCAGAGAAGTGGGACGAGAGGAGATGGGAGGAGCAGAGGAGAAGAGAGGAGAAGACGAAGAAAGAAGAGCCCAGGAGGGTGTAAGAGTGGAGGTAAGAGAGGCTTTGATGGCAGGAAGAGAGGAGGCCCGCAGAGGCTCCGGCAAGGAGAGGAGAAGAGAGGCGATTCCAGTACCCCGAGAATCGCCCCCAGTGGAGGCCACCAATGAGGTCGCGTTTCTAGCAGGAGGAGAGGAGGAATTTCCATCGGCAGGAGGAAGGCCGAGGAGGAGGGAGAAGAGTCTCAATGGTCATTGCCCGTTAGGGCAACAAGCATCTCCGGAGGGAGCAGCGGGCGATACGTTAGGAGGCAGAGATTCCCCTCTACTACGACATCCATCGAGTAGAGGGGAATGGGATGTTGGCTTGCCCAAAGTTCCGGGAAGCAAGGAGGAGGGTGGAGGCTGGAGTGGCAAAGAGGGAGCAGCAGAGGCAGGAGGCCCTGGTGGTGCAGGTATCATTCCAAGCTCTGGCAAGGAGGAGGAATGAGAACTGGGTCAACTTAGGAGTTAGCAGAGGGGTGATCCACGGCCAAGGAGGTGGGCATGTTGGGGTGATCAATGGAGGAGCCGAGCTCGGAGCTTCCCGTAAGGGGAGTCTCCATCAGATATATAAGAAGAGTGTCGCCTCCACCTCGCAGAACTCGCCGTTGTTGGATGAGATTACCTTCTCGAAGGAGTACATGCTGAGAAATGAGAACCCCTTTCACGACGCCCTTATTATTCAAGTTGTAAGCAAAGACTTCACCGTCGACCGAATCCTCGCGGATAACAGAAGCTCGGTGAATGTCATTTACAAAAGAACCTTCGACGAGCTACAAGTAGAGGCATCCCGTTTCCATGCTGTGGATGGACCCCTCTTTGGCTTCTCGGGAGAAAAGAAATAGGTGGATGGAGGATTGGATCTTCTAGTCAATCTTGGCGGGCTTCGATCTGATGCCGTTTCGTCATCATCGATGCGTCGAGCGGATACAATATCATCTTCGTGCGACCCCTCATCAACTAATTCAAGGCAGTTTAATCGTCCAACCACCAATGCCTAAAGTAATACCGAGAGGACGTCCCAGTGAGGATCAAGGGAGATCCTAAAGCCTCTAGGGAGTGCTATCTGAATGCCATTAGTACCATCTACTTAATGGAGGATCCGGAGAGGTTGGAGAAGCTGGTAGAGAGAGAAGAGGGTGTGCGTGCTATTGAGGAAGTGGAGGAGCTGGAGGTGATCTCCCATAGAGGAGAGCCTGGTCTGTTGAAAGTTGGTGGATCCCTGCCACTGGAGGGAATGATCGAGATGGTCGCGCGTCTGCAAGAGAATGTGGACATTTTTGTTGGGAGCGCTGCTGAGATACAAGGATCTATATCGATGTTGTCTTCCATCGCCTAAACTTGGATCCCACAGTGGCCCCCGTCCGTCAAAAGCAAAGCAAAAGCACCACCGTGTTGGTCGGCCCGATCATATAGGAGGTGGAGAAGCTATTGGAGGAACGTTTTGTTTCAGAGATCCAGTATCCAGGCTGGGACTTCAATATTATAATGGTGAAGAAGCCCAGGGGTCTGGCGTCTTTGTATTAATTTTTCCTTGTTGTATAAAGCTTGCATGAAGGATTGCTACACCTTGCCTCAAATTCACGCGCTTATTGATTCAGCCATCGGATTTCCTGTGATGAGTTTTCTTGACGTTTTTTTAGGGTATCACCAGATCTGGATGCATCCCCCCGACTATCACAATGTTTATTTCATCACCAGCGATGGTTGCTATAGCTACAAGATGATGTCATTTGGGCTCAAGAATGCGGGAGCGACTTACCAAAGAATGATGCACCAAGTCTTTAAAGAGCAGAATGGGCGGAACTTGGAAGTGTATGTGGATGACCTTCTGGTCAAGAGAAAAGTGTCGCGGATCACATGGCGGTTCTAGTGGAGACCTTCACTACCCTGAGGAAGTACAAGATGCAGCTCAACCCGACCAAGTGCGTCTTCGGAGTAGGAAGAGGGAAGTTTCTAGGTCACCTTCTCACTCCGAGGTGGGTGGAGCCTAATCAGGATAAAGTCAGAGCCATTCTGGATATGGCGCCCCCAAGAGACCCCAAAGAAGTTCAAAGGTTAACGGGAAGACTGGCCGGCCTTAGTAATTTTATCTCCAAGGATGGAGAGAAGCGTTCTCCATTCTTCAAATCTCTCTAAGGTAATCAAAAGTTCATGTCGACCGTGAAGTGTGAGGAGGCTTTTAGAATGCTCAAGCAACAGCTAACTCAATCTCCTCTCCTCCAAGGCTCGCACAGAAATGAAGATCTCCTACTCTATCTGGGAGTGGGGGTCGAGTCGGTTAATTCGGTGCTGGTCAGGAAAAAAGGCAAGAAGCAGCACCCCATCTACTATGTGAGTAGAGTGTTGCGGAAGGCAGAAACGAGATATCCCATCCTGGAGAAGTTAGTGTTCGCCTTAGTGATCTTGGCTAAGAGTCTCTGGCCTTATTTCCAAGCTCACTCCATCAAGGTCGTCTCTGATCATCCGCTACATAGTATCTTGGATGGAGTGGAGCATTCAGGCAGATTGGCAAAGTGGGCAGTGGAACTCGGCGAGTTCGATATTTCGTATTCTCCCAGGGTAGCGATCAAGCCCCAGGTAGGGGTGTACTTCTTGGCCGACTTCTCAGCTAAGGTAGGAAGGGACGAAGGCTCTTCTAGCCCAGTATCTTGGAAGATGTTTATGGACAGGGCTTCAAGCAGGTATTCCGTGGGAGTCGGAGTCGTGTTGGTAAGCCCATAGGGAACCAGGATCGAGAAAGCAGTCGAGATCCTCTTCCCCATCACGAATAATGAGGCAGAGTACGGAGCCATGATGGTTGTTTTACGTCTCGCCAAGGAATTAGCAATTCAGGATCTCAGATCCTTTATCAATTCGATGGTGGTCGCGTCACAGATCAGAGTAAAATTCGAAGTGCATGATCCAATCCTGCATAAAATAATTGGTAAAAGTAAAGGGTCTGATCGGGGGTTTCAGTCCTTCTTCGTCGAGCACGTACCCCAAGAGGAGAATTCTGAAGCAGATTATCTTGCCAAGTATGGTCCCAGGGCTGGAGGGGTAGTGACCGAATTATTCTGACCATCCATCGAGGAAGGGGAGATGATGAAGATCGAGTAGCAAGCTTCGTGGAAGGACCCGTTCGTTACGTTCTTAATGAAGGGTCAGTTGTCTGTCAATGAAGGGGGTCAGAGGAAGTTCCAATACAAAGCTGCCTACTACTTACTGTAGGAGGAGGAGCTTTATCTCAAGACCATCTCGGGGACTTTATCTAGATGTTTGTAAGAGATTTAAATCTGTCGGGTTCTCAAAGAAATCCATTCAGGAGAGTGTGACAGCCACTCTGGAACCCGTACTCTGAAACAGAGAATCCTAAGGCACGGTTATTTCTAGCCAACCATCTGAAAGGATGCGGAAGCCTTAACCAAAAAATATTCTAAATGACAGCTCTTCGCGCCTCTTCAGTTACAGCCATCTCAACATCTTTACTAAATCACCGCCCCCTGGCCCTTCGGCATATGGGTAATGGATTTGATCGACCCTTTCCCCAAGCTAGCGGACAGAGGAAGTTCATGCTCATAATGATCGATTACTTCTCCAAGTGGATTGAGGCAAAGGCTCTTGCCAAGACCCCCTCTCATATTGTGAAGAACTTCATCTGGGGAGAGATCACATTCAGGTTCGGGATCCCTCTCGCCATCGTCACCAACAACGGTCCGCAGTTTGCCAACTTGGAGCTAGAGGACTTCTGCAAGTAGCTAGGGACGGATCTTTGATTCGCCTCTATACATCATCCTCGGATCAATGGACAAGTGGAGGCCATCAACAAGCTAATCATCAACCTCCTGAAGAAGAAAGTCACCAACCTGAAAGGCAACTGGGCAGAACAGCTCCCCTTTGTCCTATGGCACCTGAGAACAACTCCAAACTTGGTAACAGGGTAAACACCCTTCAAATTATCCCACCGGTCTAAGGCGCTCATCCCGGTGGATTTTGAGGTTCGGAGCCCAAGATTCTTTATAGTAGTAGATGACAGTGAAGAATGGCGCCTAGAAAATGAAGATGCTCAAAGACTCTCGCTGGATTACATCAAAGAGCTTCGCAACTTAGCCTCCACTCGCCAGGAAATAATCAAGAGACGTATGGAAAAGCACTTCGACAAGAATGACTGCCTCAAACATTTCATCACAGGAGATCTATTTATGAAAAAGGTTGACGTCGCAGGAAGGGGAGCAATAGTTGGCAAGCTACCACCTAACTGGGAAGGCCCCTACATCGTCCAAGAATCCCTAGCCACTGGAGGCTATTACCTACAGGATTGAGAAGGAGAGCAGCTTGGAGGAACCTGGAGCGGGGATGACCTGAAAAGGTTCTATCCCTAGTGATAACATGTGTTTTCCTTGTAATCCTGTTTGCATATGTATAAACAATTAAGGCAAAATTGTCTCTTTTATGCTGATTCATCTCGACATGTCTGAAAGCTTTAAGGTCTAGCCCCGCAATCGATCCGGGAAACCAGCAGTCGGCCTATTCCTCGTAAAAAGCCCAAGGCGGACGATAGGATGATGCCATAGGACTTAAGCGCTCTTGTAAGACCGAGCCCCTACATTGACGGGCGAGATCGTCTCTCCCCTTGCATGTCAGCCTAGTTACCTCTTATTGCATTTCCTCTGATTGGAGGAACAATCAGGAACATGCCTAGATGCCAACCTCCTGGATTCGAGGGAGGGCTGACCTTACCAAGCAACCATTTGTGCAAAGGCACCTCAATTATTTCCAAGTCAGGATAACCTACCAAGGGGCAAGGATAATCCCAAGGGAGGATGTTGGCCTCAAGTGCGTCCTAAAAGACCCTCCAAGGAACATTCCCCTTCACACACTAGCATTCATAGCCACATGGCCGGAAGCGATCTCCACGATTGGATTGGGACATGAGCCTTCGACCTGTTTCTTCTGAATAGCCCTATGTATATGATGGGATGATGTCTTGGGAAGCGCTCTTATAAGACCGAGCCCCTGCATTTACGGCCGAAATCAGCTTCCCCCTTGTATGTCAGCCTAGGTACCCCAGATTACATCTCTCCTCCGACTGGAGGAATTATTAGAAATAGGTTTGGACGCCAACCTTTCGATTTGACGGAAGGAAGATCGTCTCTTTATAAGTCCTTCATTTCCCAGACGTTGGTGCAATTAACTCCTTTTTGTCGCATCTCAAGTAACAGGACAAACTACCTCAGCATCAATGAAGTCCTCGAGCAGTGGAGTTATCGTAAGTCTGAGTCCCTGCACAAGCTTCTCCCCTGCATATCGTCTATTGACCCCCTCGAGTGAGATAAAGTTCTTTTTTAGAGTGATGTCGTAGTCCGTGATCTCTGTACGAGCTCCCCTCCTGTAGACCGACTGCTTGCCTCCAAAGTCGACTTACACCACTCTAGTTGAGCTTGGCTACTCATAGTTGACGACTCCAAAAGTTCCACGTTGGAGTGATGCCATAGTCCTTGATCTCTCTAGGAGCTCCCCTCCTGTAGCCCAACTGCTTTCCTCCCAAGTCGACTTACACCACTCTATTTGAGCTTGGCTCCGGAGAACTGTCGACTTGAAATGTTTCTCGTTGGAGCGATGTCGTGGTCCGTGATCTCTATACGAGATCCCCTCCTACAGATTGACTATTTTCCTCCCGAGTCGACTTATACCTCTCTAGTTAAGCTCGGCTCCTGAGAGCTGTTGACTCAAAAAGTTCCTCGTTGGATTGATGTCATAGTCTATGATATCTGTGCGAGCTCCCCTCCTATAGACCGACGGCTAGCCTCCCGAGTCAACTTACACCACTCTAGTTGAGTTCGACTCCTGAGAGTTTTCGACTCCAAAAGTTCCTCGTTGGAGTGATGTCATAGTCTGTGATCTCTTTACGAGCTCCCCTCCTGCAGACCAACTTCTTGCCTCTCGTGTCGACTTACACCACTCTAGTTGAGCTCGGCTCCTGAGAGCTGTCGACTCCAAAAGTTCCTCGGGTGAGTGATGTCGTAGCCCGTCACCTCTTTACGAGCTCCTCTCCTACAGACTGATTACTATCCACCTGAGATGACTCTTTCCCACTGCCAGTTGAGCTTAGCTCCTAATAGGGTGACGACTTTCCACCGCCAGTTGAGCTTGGCTCTTGATAGGGTGTCGACTTTCCACTGCCGGTTGATCTTGGCTCCTGTTAGGGTATCGAATCTTCCCCACTAACCATTAAGCTCGGTTCCTGCGGATGTTGACTACAACCTCTGACTCAGTGGAGATGGGTTCCTATAAGGTATGTGACTATGTAGGTACAAGCAGCGATGAACGAGCATGCGAATGCGACCATATAGTGGCGAGTATCAAAGTGTGAGCAAGAGGTGGCGACATGCGAGTAGGTTATGAGTCTGATATTTATCGGGTTTTTCGTACTCATCTGGGCTAGTTTTCTAACTCGTGTACCGCATTTTAGCCGATAATCGGTTATATTTGCTTCGTTCGGTTTATGACCACTTTGTGCATTGTTTTGTCCCATGGGTGTGCAATTGCGCATTTTATTATCAGCGGTAAGCACCTGGTGCTCCCCGTGGCTCTTTCTGGATGTTGTTGATTGCATTCTGGTGCTGGGATCTTTTGCTCCAGCTTGGTTTTATTGCTATGCAGGTAGTCGGGACGTCCCGGATTCCATTTCCAGGTCTTGTGTAAAACGCACGGTCATGCAAATATGTTCACGCACGGTTTGAGATTAATCGTGAGTTATACACAGCAATTCTGGGGACGTCGGTGGTTACCTGTGTGTTTTGTTCCTACATGGTTTCGGCCAAACCGTGCGAGAAGGCATTGCACGGTCTGAACATATTTCTTTTAATTTCAGCTTTCTTGAATTAATCGAGCATTTCCTTCACGCACTGGCATACGCGCCCGTGTGCGAGTAAACCCGTGCGATTTCCTTCTCGCACGAGCGGAAGCGCCCATGCGCGAGTAAAATGCACGGATCAACGCATCTTCATCCACAAGCTTGGCCTTGAAGTTAATAACGCACGGTTAGTGCACAGAAGTGCGCCAAACCATGCGTGACTATTTTTCTGACCTGCTTCTATTTAAGCGTGGATTTTCCTCCATTTCGAGACAGATATTTCTCCTGCAATTCCTTCCGCCATTTTAGGGAAAAGCTCCGCCTTTCCACCTCTGCCCTTCATCTACCACCAAGGAGAGAGGCTCCGGGAAAGCTTTCAACACCAAATTCAAGCCGGAGTTTCCTCTCGGCCTCCTCCTTCATCCTCGAGCTTCAAGAAGGGTTTGACCTAGCTTTCACCATCATGCTCTGAGAAGTTTGTGCCATCTGCCACCTGATCATGACACAAAGAAGACGGGTCATTTGGGAGTTAGTGACAGCCTCCTCTACCCCGTACGCAGTTGAGGACCGATATTGTACACGAATTGACAACCCAGCAAATCCTACCGTGAATCCTCAACAAGACTTCAAATCCGGTCGATTTCTCACTCTCTTCTTCTTTTGTTGTTGATAGTGTAGTTTAATCTCTTTTATTTGATGAAGTGTGTTTAGTTTGTAAAACTTTTGTATTCAATTATGTCTACGTGATTTTATATTTTCGTTATTATCTTGAGATGCGCCTTTGTTTCCATTCGCCACCATAGCTGGTACTGCCGCTCTAGTGATTGCTAGAGGTGTACGTAGCGAAGAGCTGCTCACAACCCTAATTCTGCCATTTTCACCACCTCATCTACAAGCCTACTCGTCCATCCACCCAGCGATTCGGTGCATAGCAGTCCGTGTAGTCTTCCATCCCGCCTGGCGAAGCATCGCCTAGCGGCGTTGCATAGGAGTAGTTTATAGTGTTTTACTTTCTTTATCCGTAGCCAATCAAAACCCCCTTTGTAACCCCGACCTAAGGACTTCAATCTCAAGTCTTCCTTAAAATTAACTCCACCTTACTGTGTTCCTTGAGAGATCGATACTTGGGAAAATTCGCCCATTTTATATTACTTGTGCGATCGGTACACTTGTCGTTCAACCCATCAAGTTTTTGGCACCGTTGCCGGGAAATACAGTCGTGAGAGTTTTTGGAGAGCGAGATAGGAGATAGAATCCCTTTTCCATTTGTACATTTCATGTTTCTTCTTTACTTTAGTTTTTAGAATTTGTT
Source organism: Platanthera zijinensis (assembly GCA_039513925.1). NCBI lineage: Eukaryota > Viridiplantae > Streptophyta > Magnoliopsida > Asparagales > Orchidaceae > Platanthera > Platanthera zijinensis. Next base: position 90,402,029 of record CM077085.1, read on the forward strand.
GCTTATTTTTCTTTGTTCTTTTTTTCTGATTTGTGGTTTAGATAGCAGATCCGTGTTATTTTTATTCTGTTGCTTAGTGTCATCTCTATGACACTTTGTGCCGATACATCGATGTCATGGCTGTTTTAAATGCCGAGCATTGTATTCGATGTTTGTTATGTCAAGGTATATGCTATATGGTGAAGGATTTCCCTCGCTTGTGCGATCCTTCTCCCTCTGAGGGCGTGTGCGCAATAACCTCCCATTTGCGGAAGACTGTTATGGACATGACTACATGGGTATTTCCCGTCCCATACACTAACATCGCTCATCTAGCTCGTTCTTTACCCGTTGATATTACCGAAGAATCTCTCGCTGCATACAGATCCTTCATGGGTCCCTCGCTCCCTTTTTACGATCTACCCTTGAGTGATGACGATCACTCTGGTGTTAGCCAGCAAAAAGAGGATCTGGAATCCATGGGCGCTCCTATATGGGATATAGAGATTGTTCCCATCGACAGGGTGGTGTCTGCGAATGATTTTGCCATGGGGCCTGCTCATTTAATGCCTGATTTTGAGAGCAGTTTTGCCCCTCCGCAATTTTTGCCTGATCGTGCTACTCCTTTTTCTTATGAGTCGGGTGATGATGCCGTAATCGTGGGTGATTCGGCGCACGAGGTTGCGCCGAAGTGGGATGATGACTCTATTATCTTCGACGGAGAATACGGATCTTCATAGCACTATGACGCACCCCTGTGGGATGAGGAATATTCCCTTTCCGATGCGGAGGTTTGCACCTCCTTATTGGATGAGGCGGTTCCTCTTACCATCGCAGACCTCGAGTTCTAGGAGTCACCCCAATACAACTCATATGATACCAACAATGATCTCTGCTTGGATCCTGCTGAGAGTGATACCGAGATAAATCTCCCTTATTCTGATTATTTTTGTTCTTCTTCTCTTTTATTACTTGACCCCCCCCCCCCCTTCTTTATCTGAGTCTGTGTAGGTTGAGTCTCCACGGGTACGTTGGGATGACGATGAGCCTTGAGCTCGTGCCATCACCATCGCTTCCTGCAAACCTGTGGTGGATGATGCCTTGCTAAGCAAGGATTTATTTTATGATAAGATTAGCGAGGACCAGTGCTCCTTCTCTTCTTATTTCCTATTTCCTCTACCTGAATTAGTCAGGTATTATTATTTAGGTAGAGGGATAACTGCTTTATCTCAGTATCGGTACTTTCTATCGCAATGGATATTAGGACAGTTACCTATGCATTTTTTACTTAATAGGCCCATTATCTAGGACTTTTCGTCTTTCAAATAAGTCGTGCTGGGATGACAATAACCACAGTACTTATCTAGGAGTAGGAATAGTTAGTTAATTTTTACTGTTTTAAAAAAAATTGCGTGTTGTTTATTTTGTTTATGCCTTAATGCATGATTGCGAGTGTTCTTGCTCCTAATTCGGGAAGATTTCCTTTTCGCTCAGGAGGTTCTTTATTCCATTTGGTTTTGTTTTTCTCGCTGTTGTTGCAGTATGAGACTTCCCGGAGAAAATGAGGTGAATCGGGCTATTTTTGCAAAACGCACGGTTTGGGGAAAACGTGTGCAGCAAAAACGCACGACCGTGTGTTTTTTATTTATAAAAACATCGGTCGAGCGATTTTGACTCATGCTGGCCCTAATTCCCGTGCGACTGCTGCAATCGCCCGCTTCTCCTCCATCTTGTCTGGCAAGATCTATTTCTCCTCCTCCAAATCCTCCCTCATTCCTCATCTCTTTCTTTTCGTCTCTCTCTCCTCATTGCCATGGGATTAAAGAAGGTGATTAGAAAGTTGCGCAGCTTCGGTGGTGCCTCCTCCTCTTCTACGTGGACTACTGTTCCGGTGGAGCCGGAAGATGCTCTGGTGGATACTGAAGATGTAGAGCAGATGCTTCATTTTAAGCGACATGATATGGTCATGATGTTTGATCATTTGGTCCAAAAACGATTTTTGAATTTTAATTTCGTTTCGGACGAGGAGCTCGCGGCCGTCGGTCTAAAGCTGGAGGTGAACCATTTACTCGACGTGAGTTCGTGGCGTCATCTCTTCTCCATTGTGGAGACCGGATTTCGCGAACTCACACTCGAATTCCTCTCCACCTTCCGCATTATGGAACAAAGTGACGCAGCTACCAGTGAGTCCACTACGGTGACATTATTGATGAACTTACGTCCTTACACTTTTAGTTTAGGTATGTTTTCTGTTTATGCGGGGGTATATACAGTTGACGAACTCACGGAGTCGGATGTTCTTTCCCGACACATTAGTTTCCCAACCGGTGCTTATCCCCATACATTCTGGCAGGATATCACCGGGCCTTCACAGTAGTACGAGGTGCGGTCAGCCAAGTCATCCCATATCATCTCCCTCGCGCTCCACTATGTTCAGCACTTCATCGGGCACAACACCAACGCCTGCTCGATGAGTTAGAATGTAGAAGGGTGGTCGGATCTTCTCTACCTCTACAACATGCATCATGGCATCCCTCTCAACCTCGGCCGGGTTCCTTCGAATTACTTCATTTACCAGGCCACGTACGTGCCTCTGAAGGCCATTGGTGGTTCGCACTTTATTATGCGAATCACGAAGGGATTAGGAGTTTTTGATGCTTTGCACGCCATGACTCCCGTTTCCCATGGCGATTTCATTTCCGTAACCATGATGACCACCTTCAAATTGGTACGTCGCATTTTCTCTAGCGGTATGTAGCGCTACATTATTCATACTATGGAGCATGAGAAGCTAGCTAGGGCTTCTTCTACGGCTGCGGGATCCTCTTCGGAGTCCCGCAGGCCCGACGATGTCGCTCCAGTCCATATCTTGCCTTTGGCCCCAGCGTCTTCTTTTTCCCCTGCCCCGCACCGTAGGAATTTTGTGGAGGATTCCCGACTACTACGCACTGCATTTATAGATGGAGGATCTTATTTGCCAGCTGCACGGCATGACAGAGCGCATTGTTGAATTTCTTCGGGTGCCCCCTGCTGCCCCTGCTCGAGCTTCTACTTCTCGTGCCTGTACTCCGCCTCCGCCTCCATCTTTTCCCGATCAGCCTGAGTGACAGCTTCTTTTCTCCTCGGATGGGGTTGTATATTTTTTTCTTCATGTTTGTATTTTTGTTGGTTTGACTGATTATGTACTTTACTTTATTCAGTCGGGGCTTCGTCCCCAGGGTGGTTAGTAGATATATTGTTTGCAGTGCCTTTCCTTCTAGGGTCACTGTGTTTAGTTTTGATTTATATATGTGATGATTGTGTTTAGTTTAATAACTTGCAAGCATTGCTTAGATTAAATTTGTTATGTCTTTGTGTATACATTTTTGCTGGATCTCTTTTGTAGGTTGCCTTCCCTTGGCACGGCGGAGTGAGCTAAATATTTTTGCAGGTTTGGCTTCATGCTTTAACGTCAATCTTATGGTATGCTAATTTGCTAAGCATGGGGTAACCTCTCCCCCAACTTTTATTTCTCTATTTTTATTGCAAATCTTGGATAGGTTGTTTAGTTTAAGTCTGGTGGGGGTGAGTTATGCGGGTTACCTATGCACATGCACTATTAGCACTTTCATATCAAAAGTATATTTTCATTTTCTATTTTTATATTATCATGTCAAGCACCTACACCCACATGAGCACGATCTTAAGCACGCGCTCGGCTCAAGTCAAATTTATTTTTTTTGTGTTAACTTTAAAATGTGGTGCTGGCTTAGGATTTTCGAATAGAGAAGTTCAAAACTCGTGTAGTGCTCCTAATCTACTACTCATGGTGTGTATAAATAATATAGATTTAATTTTTCTTTATGCTCATAGGTTTATACTTTTCTGTATTTGTAAATATTGTTTGTACTACTCAAAAATGTTGAATCTAGAGTAATCGAACGGTGGTGTAGAAATGTGTGTAGCCATTACTAGCCTCGTATTGCTTGATTCGGGAGGAAGGATCATCTTTCTCGGTGGCTAAGAACTTGCCCCAAGCTACTCTTGAAGCATTTGTGCATGGTTTTTCTAGCGTGAGCGTGATGTAGGTCATCTTTTTTGCCCGATTGAGCCTTGAACCTGTCCTAATGATAATCCTTGTTAGCCTATTTTGAGTCTACCCCTCCTGTTGATTTAGCCCCACTTCGCGATCACCAGAGCCTAAAAGCTTTTCCCAGCTGCACACCCCAATCTCGATGTATTGGTATGTTAATTCTTCCATTGGTGTTGTTGTGGTGTTGTTATGTAGTTGTGCAGTGAAGTTTTTTTGAAAATTTGGCTGAAAGTGTATTATAAAAATCTGGAAAAAGAAAAGGAAAAAAATATGTGTTGATTGATATAAAATAAGAAAGTGAAAATGAAGAGTCTATTTTTTTTATTGTTGTGGTGATAGGTGGTGAACACACCCGTGTGTTAAGTCCAAGTCTGGTGGTGTGGTGCACCTGCTTGTATTGTTGGCGAGAGGGTAGCATTTGTATGAGCTCATTTGGGTTGTGCGTAGACATCGTTTTTATCCTTTTGCGTCCTTACCTACGTATATACCCAAGCCCCAATATTTTCCTAAAGTCCTACGCATTCACGCTTGAGTCAAACTAGCGTTGTGGAGAGAGTGTGAACGGGAAAGCGTATTGTCCCTAACATTGATGGATTTCTTTGAAGGTGATCCCGAGCCTCGGTCTTTGGCAATGCTCAACTGAGTGGCTTGCCTACTTTCTTCCTACGTATGACCAAACAATTCTCTAGAATTCAATTTTTGAGTAGTTATAATATTTATTTACGACTGTCAAAATTTATAAACTCCGTAGTATAATTAAAAATTTTACCTATTATATTTTCTATGCCCATGAAGTATTTGATTTCTCCCTTTACTTTATTTTGAAATTTCTAAGCCAGCTAGCTGTTTTCTAGTTCACGGAGAAGGATTTGCTCGGGAAGATAAAATGTTTAAGTCTAGTGGTATGATGAGTCCGATATTTATAGGGTTTTTCGGACTCATCTAGGCTTGTTTTCTCACTCGTTGAACGCATTTCAGCCGGTAATCGGTTATATTTGCTTCATTCAGTCTATGACAACTTTGTGCACTGTTTTGGCCCATGGGTGTGCAATTGCGCATTCTATTGTCGGGGGTAAGCACCTGGTGCTCCGCATGGATCTTTCTGGATGTTGTTTATTGCATTCTGGTGCTGGGAGCTTTTGCTCCAGCTTGGTTTTATTGCTATACAGGTAGTCGGGATGTCCCAGATTCCATTTCCAGGTCCTGTGTAAAACGCACGGTCGTGTAAATTTGTTCACACACTGTTTGAGATTAATCATGTGTTATACACAGCAATTCTGGGGACGTTTGTGGTTACCCGTGAATTTTGTTCCCGCACGGTTTCGTCCAAACCGTGCAAGAAGGAATCGCACGGTCTGCATATATTTCTCTGAATTTCAGCTTTCTGGGGTTAATCGTGTGTTTCCTTCACGCACGGGCATACACGCCCGTGCGCGAGTAAAACGCATGGTTCCCCTGTATTATCTTGTTTTCCTGCGCTCTGTGTTTACCCGTGCGATTTCCTTCTCGCACGTGTGGAAGCGCCCGTGCGTGAGTAAAACACACGGGTCAACGCAACTTCATCTGCAAGCTTGGCCTGGAAGTTAATAACGCACGGTTAGGGCAAAGCTCCGCCCTTCTACCAAACCGACGTGATAATTTTTCTGACCTGCTTCTATTTAAGAGCAGATTTTCCTCCAATTCGAGACAGATTTTTCTCCCGCAATTCCTTCCACCATTTTAGGGCAAAGCTCCGCCGTTCCACCTCCGCCCTTCATCTTCTACCAAGGAGAGAGGCTCTTGGCAAGCTTTTAGCGCTAAATTCAAGTCGTAGTTTCCTCTCGGCCTCCTCCTTCATCCTCGACCTCCAAGAAGGGTTTGACCTAGCTTTCACCACCAAGCTCGGAGGAGTTTGTGCCATCTTCCACCAGATAATGACACTAAGAAGATGGGTCCATTGGGAGTTAGTGACAGCCTACTCTACCCCGGACGTAGTTGAGGACCGAGCTAGGACGCGGATTGACAACCCAGCAAATCCTACTTTGAATCCTCAGCAAGACTTCGGATCTGGTTGATTTCACACTCTCTTATTCTTTTGTTGTTGATAATGGTGTTTAATCTCTTGTATTTGATGAAGTGTGTTTAGTTTGTAAAATGTTTGTATACAATCATATCTATGTGATTTTATATTTTTGTTATTTGCTTTAGGTCCGCCTTTGTTTCCATCCGCCTCCACAGCTGGTACTGCCGCTCTAGCGATTGCTAGAGGTGTGCGTAGTGAAGAGTTGCTCACGACCCTCATTCCGTTGTTCTCAGTACCTCATCTGAAAGCCTACTTGTCCATCCGCCTAGTGATTCAGTGCATAGAGGCCCGTGTAGTCTTCCATCCTTCCTGGCGAAGCATCGCATAGTGGCGTTGCATAGGAGTAATTTATAGTGTTTTACTTTCTTTATCCGCATCCAATCAAAACCCCCTTTGTAACCCCGACCTAAGGACTTCAATCTCAAGTCCTCCTTAAAATTAACTCCACCTCATTGTGTTCCTTGAGAGATCGATACTTGGAAAAATTCGCCCATTTTAAATTTCTTGTGTGACTAGTACACTTGTCGTTCAACTCAATAGTAGGCGACATACTTCGATGAACAAGATCTGCGTGCGAGTTAGTATATTACGAACATTCCATCTCTCCGAGCCTATGAGCCTATCGAGCGCCATCAACAAGTAAGCATGCGAGAAGAGGATAAAGAAAAAGGGAGGCAATAACAAACAACTTGTACTATATATGTCAAAATGATTACAAATTGCAAAAACTTCTAAGTATTTATCATTCTCTGTATGTAAGTATGAAGAAAATCATCGAGCAACTAGGACTCATCATTGCTAGTATCAGGCCGATATTCCCCGTCATCCCCTACATCACCGACATAAACATCTTCGTCATCCTCGCCATCGCCCATCTCTCCATCAGCCACAATGTCGCTATCATCATCGCCTTATCCACTGTTGCTACTGATGAAACCACTACTGGAGTCAGAAGTGGCAGATAGGGCGCGATAAGGAGATTTGTACTCCCCGGCGAGTAACTCGGGGATGAACTCCTCGATGGTCATCTGCATGGCCTCCTCGATGAGGTAGTCATTGAGCTTCATCCTGGCGAGCATGATATTCCATGTCGCTTGTGCTATCCCGCGGCGGATTACCAGCATCTCATCCTTATGAGGGCAGGGCCTCTTGACTACCATATGCGAGGATTCCTCTGGCTGTGACGCAGTAGGTCGAGGAGCTTAAGTGCTCGCACGTTCCTCGACATCGATTGCAAGAGTTTCATTCTCGGCGGCTCGGATTTGGGCGGCTTCCAGCTCGGTCATGGTGTTGGCGAGTTTCTGCTCGCATTCCGAAAGCTTCTTCGTCGCCTCAACCTCGGTAACTTGCGAGAATCATCATACAATCGATCAACAAAAACAATCTAAGTCATAGATTAGTTATGTCGCGCGACGAGGCGACTTACCTCGTAATCTTTCCAACGATTTGATTGCATGCCGAGATATATGGCCTTCTTAGAGATGATCTTCAAGGCCTCGTGCATCTCAAGCAGCTTCCTCACCACATAGTGTCCAAGCTCGGCAGTCCGCGCAATCGAGAATGAAACCTACTGGGCGATCTCTTCCGGGCTGAGCTCCAGCATGGACTCGGCGTCAGCTCGCCCATACAAGGCATGGAGGACGGCGAAGGCCTCCCCCTTATCCTCCCAATATGCTGACCGAGCGGGGAGGTTGGTGCTCAGCATCACTAAGTGCTCATCCTCGGACAAGGACACCAGCGGGCGACCATAGACGTCCACCAAAAGTCGACCAAGATTGAAGTTCGGGTGAAAGCGGGGTGCGCTGGCGTCGGCCATAGATTCCTGTTCATCGTATAGTTTAGAAGAAACTTTGGCCCTCTTATTTGTAGGGCCCGAAAACTTAGCCTTTCACTTCCCTTTGGCAGGCCTCTTCTTCTCTCCAACACCGGGTGGAGGGTTGGAGGAATCCGGGCGCGATGAGGTGACTTCCTTAGCCGGAGGAAGTGGCTTCTCTGGGAGCTCGCTAGTCACTACGAGTATCAAATGGCAAATCAGTACAATGCCCAACAATGAATAGGTGCTAGTATTTCTTACCCTCGCAGGAGTGGAATTCGAGTAGCACGTTGACGTTAAGCCGTCAGCGAATGACGACAAACCGGTGACCGCGAAAGGATTCAAACAGTTGCTCATGAACACCTTCCAAGATTGGCCAGATGAAGGAGACGTCGGCAGGTTGGTGCGGCCTTCCCAGGATGACCTCGAAATCGCCTTCGATGACGACCAGGTACTCTCTCCATCTGTGTAATTAATTCTCCATCATTACTAAGATGCATACATGGCTGCTGAAGAAGACCACCCTTTCCTGAGTCGCGGCAAAGGCGAATATCTTCCAAAAGATAGAAAGATCGAAGGCAATCATCTCTTCTTGCAAGTAGCAGAGGAACTCCATGATGATCGCCACGCCGTTAGGGTTGATTTGAGCAGGGAAGATCCCGATGTACCGCAGGATCTGACGATTCTCGGACCATAGTGGAAGTCTCAGGCCGACATTGAAATGTCGGAGAGGTAGTATCAGCCCGTCTTGGACATAGGAATTTAGTTGCTCTTTCCGGGCGGGTAGCCTAACCGATTATCCCTTGGGAAGATGTCTTTGTCAAAAATCATCCATGTCTCGCTTAGAGGTAATAGACTTCTTAAAGGCGGAGTCAGAAAAGTTTACGGCGTGGGCTTGTCGGCGAGCAGCTGCATCGTCACCAACCCATTTGTAGCGAGTTTTTCTAGCGAGAAAGAAGAGGCGGGCAAAGATGTAGAGCAAGAGGAAGGCGAGAAAGACTAGATACTCGTGAGTAAGAAGAGATACTCGCAAGCTCGGGTTGGGAAATCGCAACAGCGTACTTATGTCCTACCTACCCCCTCTATTTATAAGCAGGGGAAGGAAGGGGGTATATCTGGCTCGACGAGTATCCCCCTAAGTCACCTCCTAACCACTGGGATGATCTTCACCATGAGCCATATCTTGCGCAGTGCAACAAGAAATCTCACAACCTCGCCAAGAACCTGCATAAAACGAACTCGGCACATCGTAAAGGGAAGACGAGTATATAATTAAAAGCAAAATCAGCAATCATTACAAATCAAGTGTGAGACTACAACTCTCTTATTACAAATCAAGGATAAGATTGTTCTCTATAAGTCACTGAAGAGAGCTTGAATCATAGAATAAAGAAAAAAACCTAAGTCCTTGGAGGCCGATCTGGAGGATGTGGATGTTGCCCAGCCCATCCCATCTCGCGAGCTCGCTAGTAGTGATCGGAAGCTGTAGATGTCACGTCTTCGTCGAGCCGCAATTGTTCCTCCATCCTCGACAGTCGTCCTACTAAGCCCATGCTCGCACGCATTCCAGCCAGTTCGTCAAGAAAGAACTAGAGGCGATGGTTGTTTATCGCCAGCTGGCAGCCTTTCTCTTATATCATATGGAAGCGGGCTTTATAGTTCTCTAGGCTAGCCCAAAGTTCTTCTATCCTCTCCATCCTCACCTCCAGCGACGAAATTCGACGATGAGGCTCACAAATAGTAAGCTAGTCGAACTTGCTCTCCAACTCGAGATAGGCGCGAGCAGCGGCATGGCGATACTCGCTTCCTGATAACTCGATGGCATCGATGAAAGCCTCCCCTGGAGTCATAGGGCGATCTGTCAAAATAAAAGGAACATCCCCAAGTTAGAAACCAGCATTGTTATCCAGTTAAAAACAGTGAGAAGGCGAGTTAACTTACCGAGGAGATCGAGATCTCCGAGGAGAATGGTCACAACCAGTAGATTCTCGCTGGCCTGAGGATGAGCCGCATGCGCGCTCGGCAGACTTCCCCTGCCCGCGACTCACATAATCGTTATCCCCTATCTTCGATGATAGGTAGCTCGACTGTCGCCTATCTATCTTTCGTACCGAACCCTCTGACAGAGGAGGAGGTGGTGGCAGCACGGTGCCCGCCACCGAAGGTCAGAAGCTCTCCAAAGAAGGAGGCGGCGAAGGCCGCGACATACTCGTCGGTTGTTGTGAGATCTTCAGCAGAGGCGGCAGAGGCCGCGGCGTATACACTAGTTGCTGAGAAGAAATCGGAGCTGGAAGCGACAAAGGAATGTCCTTCGTTGGCGTCAGGTTGGAAGACTGAAGAGGCGGCAACGACGACAAGATGCTCGAAGTCATCAGAGATTTTGGACTAGAGGAGGCGGCGGTGGCAAAGGGCTGATCGCCGCTGGCAGTGGTTTGTTAGTTGCGGGGGTGGAAGGGACCTTGCTCATCTTATGATCAGGGGTCTTGGATGCCGAGGGGGAGTGCGAGTCGATCACCTTCTTGGAGGCGATATTGATCCAGACAGTGTGCGCTGTTTTGACTCGATTCCCAACTTTGAGAGAGATCAATGGTACTCTTCTCAACAGATTAACTCTGAGGTCCTTGACGTAGTAAGCCGGCAACGAATCTGCGAGAACTAGCGAATTCAAGGTTAGCGAGGAGTCAGTAGCGATAAATTCTGAATTGGATCGACGAGATGGCGACCTAGAGGGTCGGCGAGGTTTGTCGACCGCTGTGCCCCGGAATCGGTGACTTTCGGGGCAGGAACGTTCAGCTCTGATTCCTGGGCGACATTGGGGGCCGGTAAGTTTGGGGTGTCGTCCAGCCTAAGCTCATCAAGGAGTTGCTTGGTGCTAGAAGAAGGTGCGGGATTGATGGTCATCACGGTGACGTTCTCAGGAGGCGGAGGTGGGTTGTTTACCTTGGAGTTGAGTGTCTTCTTCGGGTTCTTCATTTTCTTCTTCTTAAGGGGAGGCAAGTCGGCAGCGATCTCCTCTCCCCGTGGACTCTTGAGTTTGGCAGTTCCAAGCAAATCGGATAAAGCGACAATACTCTCCTAAAGGAGTTTCTCGTCATATCTCAACATAACGTGCGAGCTCAAAAAATGTGCCCCAAGAATCATCCCCCCTATTTATAGAGTTCGACAGGCGGATATATACCAGAAGCAGGCAGCTCAGATACTCGGCAGAATAGCTCACCGAATAAGTTTTGGATGATTCTTTCCGAGTTCCTACATCGCATGCAAAGAGCGGGGATTGTGTACAACCTGTATTCATCGACGATGGGCCCTACCATAGCCAAGTCAGCAGAAGTTAAGGTCAACCAGTCAAAGACAGAAGTAAGAATCAGCGCACAAGATAGCAGAAGACTTGGGCAAGTACGGCGAGCTCCCCTCGCATACTCGCCCGGTAGGCGACTAGACGAGATACTCGCCCAGCCCGTGCAAGTTCCTCTAGGAAGTCCCCTAGACGTCGAGGGGTGGGGGTATAAATAAACCCCCCCCCCTTTGGATTTCCCTATAAATATGGCCTCAGGGGTACGAGGTGAGGCACTCAAAATCCCAGCAAGGATCTTGTGAGCTCTCCAACTTAAGTACAAGATTAGCCTTTGGATTCCTTTTCCTTAGAGACCAGGTCGCGATCTTGCAACTTTGTTACCATCTTGTCTCCCTCGTACCTAGTTCGGCCACTTTTGGTTGTGGAGGGGTTGCTTCTTTCAAGCATTCGGGTATGTGGTGGGGCCTTCCTGCCGCAACATCTGGGGTCCTGTCTGTTATCCCTCTTTCTTCATCCTAGTCACTCTAGCCATCTGGTCTTACCCCTGAACCGGTAACCTTAGGCGTCCTTGATCTGAATTCTGATGTTGGGAAATTTTCTTGGCTTAGATAATGTGCATGTTTGTAAGTCCTTAAGGACGAAACTTTTTGCGATATTGTGGATGTAAACACTCTAGTTTGGGGTCTATATTTTTCAACTATATCGTGCTTTAATTTGAGTTAAATTTGTGGTAGTTGTTCGTTTTATATCACTTTTTAATACTGAGATTGCAATAATTGTATATGAAAGATAGGGTAAGCTCTGACAAACTCTAGAGGGGGTGAATAGAGTTTTTAAAATCTTTTTGATTTTTCGTGAAATAAGAAGTCTTTAATAAAATATGTTACAATGATATAGGTGTATGAGTGTACAAGTGAAGCAAATGAACAAGATAAAAGATAACTAAGCTACACAACAAAATATATCATAGCACAAGCAAATAGGAAGATCACAGCAACACAGACAACACAAGAATTTTTATAGTGGTTCCCCAAACTTGGGTAAATCCACACTTCTACCACCCTAGGTAGGAATCCACTACAGGTTTTGATCAGGTGACTGCCACCAATGAGCTTTTGATCAGGTGCTCAAAAACCAACCCATGTCTTTTGAATGGAGACTTGCAACCAGAATAATTTTCAAGGGAATTAAAACCCTGTACAGAGGTGGGGAAGAGAGGTTGATGGAAGTCTTCTTTTCTCAAGTCAAAATGAGAAGACTATGTGGATTCTGTGGTGTTGTCAAAGCTCCCCCCTAAATCTTGAATGGTTCAAGAGTGGAAGCTTGGCTAAAGGTGAGTAGGCTTTTTGCGATATGATCAACTCTCCAGAGATCCTTTGACTGATTTGAATATACTTGTCAGTTGTGATCCCTGAAAACAAAGAAGGTGAAGAAGAAAGACTCTTGATTGTGATTGTTGTTCTTTCTTCTTCTTTTGAGAGCAGTTGATTTTATGATAACTGTATGCACTGTACTTCTTGTTGATCTCAAAGAGTTTCTGTGTTCACTTCATTCTGGCAGAGAGATGATCAGATTGATAACTGCCTCAAGGTCGAATTCAAAAACCTGCAATAAATGCTCAGCCGAAATCTGGGAAATGAAAACGGCAAGTATGCTGTCATATATTCTATTCTATGTCTGTCCTAAGATATAAGCAATTAATTCCATGGAGGATATTTGCAATCAATACTTCCAGTAATGGCTCTATTCAAAGGATATAAGTGCATTGATTATCCAGAGAATTAACGGCCTATAATAGATATAAAATAAGGAGACAGAAAAGGAAAGAATAAATAATAATATGTCTTACAGTTTTCGTCGACCAGAGAACAGCTTTCATCGACCTGTGATTAGCTAACAACTGCACTACATAAACTGACAGATACTGTGCTCTAAGGTTGTCGACCTGAGAATGTGAAATTAGTCGACCTTAGAACTTGGTCAAAGTGACGGTGTTGAGATAATAGCACATCTGGTGTTGAGTAGTTTGAGAGTGTTAATTCATTGATAGCATTGTGAGCGTTGAGTGATCTTTAGCTCTAAGTAAGCTTTGGCTTTGGGTGAACTATGGCGCTGAAAGAGCTTTGGCGTTGAGAGTTGAAGAGTTAGTCGACCTGAGAACAGAGTTTGTCGAACTCAGCTCAGACAATTTTATCTCTGAGTTAGTCGAGTTGAGCACGACTATCGTCGACCAGAGATCGACGAACGTAGATCTCCTGTTTCTAAATCTTGAATTCTCTAAGTCTTGAGTCTTTGGCAGTGTTGGAGGCTGGTCCTTTATACTTTTGACTCTAAGGACTTGACCTAGACTCTATAAACACATAAAACTTGACCCTTCTATACAACATGGGTCACACGCTAAGAAGAGAACCTAGCCCAAATCACTTAGGTGTTCCAAGAATCTCCCCCTATTTGGGTGAGGTTACTCCAAACAGAAACAGAGAAAAAAATCACAGGACAAAATGAAGTAGACATAGCATAAAACTGAGATAGCTGATAGAGTAAATAAGCTATCAGTACCTTTATAAAGCTATGCACCCAAATTATTCATAATAAAAATAGAGACTGAAAATAAATAACCTAAATGTCCTTGGGAGAATCAGAAGATTTAGCAAATTTAATTACTCTGTTAGTATCTAGTGCTTGCTTCAGTGTCATAGTCATATCTGCATCCCCAAGTGTCTTTTGAGAAGTAGTTCTAGGAACAACAGCTTCAGGATGTAGATGCATGTATTTTCAGCATCAAACAACTTTCCAACTTGATATCTTTCAAATTCCTTTTTCCTGTAGCTTGACATTGTTGAAAATTGAGAAGTATCCTAATCCTTTTCTCTGGCTTGCCTTATCTGAGAGAGAGCCACAGATTCTTTGAATCTAGCCATTCTGGTAGTTGGGCTAGTCTTAGGATCATAGGCTGGAATTTGAGGTCTTTCAGGGCTGTTTGCTTTGCTAGGAGATGAAGCAGGAGAGAATGTTGGCTTGGGGGCAAACTGCTGAGCACTAGATGAACTTCTAGAGGAGAGCTGATGTCAGTGTTGGTGCTGAATGCCTCTAGAAGATTGAGAAGGTCTTCCTTGTCTCTGATAGGTTTTGGTGAATGTAGGCTTGAAAAGTACATCTGAGCTTTGAGAGGTGGTTCCTGAAGCACCTACAGCTGGAGGAGGAGGAGGAGGGTCCTTTTTGTATCTATGACCTGGGGGAGGAGAGTATCTTCTGCTTTTCTTTCTTGCTTTGTGTTCATTCTTTGAAAGCCACATCCAAGTTGGCATCCCTTTGTATGGGGTTAGGTTTTGTAAAATTTATTAGGGAGTATCATTTGTATTTCCAGGCTCGGGTGTAGGAGGAGGAGGAGCCTTCCTTTTCTTAGAGATTTTCTTCCTCTTTTGATCCTTATCAGAATCATCATCATCATCATCATCAGACTGAGGATTGTCATATATAGCATCAATTTGGCTTATTTTATCCTTGGAGATTTCCTTATTGACTGGAGTTGGGACAACTTTAGCATGAGCTACTTCAGTTTCCATGGCAATGTCTTGAGCTATTATGTCATCCAGATTGGGGAGAGGGCTATTATCCTTGATATAGGATGGCCCAGGTGTGCTAGATCTTTGATCATCAGACTTATTTTCTGGAGGAGTTGTCAAACTTTTCTTTATAGTGTCTAAAACCTCTGAGTTGACAGGAGAAGTGTAGCACATTATTGCTCTAGATGATGGAATGGGGGAAAGGCAAAAATAAATGTATGACACAAATATTCTTATTAAAGCTGCTAGAGTCACTTTGGATTTAATGAAGTAAACCCTTCCTAGCAGAATCTCTGGCAGAGTGATCTCTTGATAATTTGACATTGTAATATCTGTATAATAAACATATGTCTCCATGTCTGATTCAAGAAAATTTAGGACATTTGTTTACATAGTAGCTTCTATTCCTGCTACTAGTACAACTGCTGTTTGTTCTGCTGTTGCTTCTTCTTCTACTATTGTGTCCATTACCTGTTCAGCTGGTTCTTCTGCTACTGCTACTTCTTCATGAAGTATCTCCCCCTGCCTGGTTTCAGAAGGATCTGAAGCCAGGCCCCCAAATGAAGAGGGAGCAGAAATTAGGGTAGAGATTTTGTCAGCTAGAGATGATATGGAGACAGCTAGAGGAGAAATAGCCTCAACAATAAGGGATTTGAGTAGGGGTGTGAGGAGAGTGATGAGTGGGGAGACAAGAGATGGATCCAGTTTTGGAGAAGTGGATGATGGGGAAGTATCTGGTTGAGTGGAAAGTGCAGTTGCTGGGGGTGAAGGTGGAATGGAAGTGTCTAGAGGGGAGTCTTGTTGAGGAGAGGGAGTGTTCAGTGGAGATGATAATAAATTGAAGGAGGGGAGATCAGCAAGATGTGATGGAAGAGGGGATTGGGGAGGTGTATGTATGGATGTATCAGGTTAGGGGGAAGGTGTAGAGGAGGAAATATGGGTTGGAGATTGATGAATTGGGGATGATGGAGGTAGGGGAGTAGAGACTGTAACATGAGTTGAAGCTGGGGTGTGTTGAGTTGCTGGCAGAGATGAAGGTTGGAGAGCTAGAGATTGAGGAGTGGCTGGAGTGATGTTGGATGGAATAATGTTGGATGGGATAATGTTGGATGGGATAATGTTGGATGGGATCTCTTCAGAAGGGTAGGAAGTGGCTGGAACAGCCCTTGTACTTTCAGAAGCTAGGGTGGCAGAGGATGAAGCCTTAGAGAGCTTTGTGATTGTCCTCTCCCACCTGCCAAATAAGGCACATGTGAGCCTTTTACTGGCATTGATGAATATGGTATGGGAGACCAGTGATTCAGCAGCCTTTTCTATCAAGAAGATCTCTAGGATCCTTCCAAGGTTTATTTCCTTTTTACTATTCATTTTCTTGATAATATCAAAGATGATCTGTGCCCAGTTCACCTGCCGCTTGTTTACCACTGCACACATAACAAGAAATTGATGCCTGGTTATATAATCTTGTGTGGTGTGCTTGCCTAGTAAGACTTTCCCAACAATATCTGCGAGAAACTTGAACTCGGCAGATATGTGTTTCTTCAGTAGTTTATTTGGGTTGTCTCCTGAGTAATTCAACAGACTCAACATCATATCATATTCCTCATTATCAATTTCTAAATCTTCTTATCCATTTTCTAATCCAAAGATTTCAGTTAATACAGCGGGAGAGAGAGAGATGGCAGTACCCGCTATTGATTCGGTCATTGTGTTGTCCTCGGTTGCAGACGTAGTAAAGTCCCATTCTCTGATTTACATGCTGGGTAATTTGATTCTGATTGTCAGCAGATTTTTCAATTTTTGGTCTTCAAGCAGTTGCAGAATGTGGAGGAAGATTTGATCGGAGTGCTGGAAGGAGTCGAAATCCATGTTGAATTCGGTATCAAACCTCATTTTCGCAAGAGCGCCTGTTGGAATCGCCATGAGTGCACCTGCAAGAGAGAAAATGAAGATCAAGTGCAAAGAGAACTGAAAGCGCGGGATGGAGGTCGAAGAAAACCTAAATATAAGGTTTTCCAGAATATGGAACGACAAACTCCAGTCAACGAAAAATAAAAAAAATCTTCGTTCTGAGGTCGACGAAATAATTTAGAGTTAAACAGTTCGTCAAACTTAGTCTGAAAGTTTGAAGAAATTTCGTCGATCTCTGGTCGATGAAAGGTTTCAGAAGTAAGTTCGTCGATCTCAGGTCGACAAAAATCACTTCACCAAGAGATTTCGTCGATCTCAGGTCGACGAAAAATCTAAAGAACAGTTATCAGTTCGTCGATCTCAGGTCAACGAACAGAGACAATTCTTTGACCAAAGACACAACATTAGATTAAATGCTGACCATTTATCATACCAAGCTGATTGACAAAGAAAAGATGCTTGGATGATTCCAATGGCTTAATGAATATATCTGCTCTTTGCAAATCAGTAGAGATAAATTCAAGTTTAATCTTTTGTTTGTCTACACAATCTCTAATGAAGTGATGTCTAATATCTATATGCTTGGTTCTAGAATGCAATACTGGATTTTGTGCAATTGAAATAGCACTTGTATTATCACATAGAATAGTTGAATTATTAAAGTTGACACCATAATCCAGTAGTTGGTTTTGTATCCACAAGATCTGTGAACAGCAACTGCCTGCAGCCATATATTTAGCTTCAGCAGTGGATGTTGAAACAGATGTTTGCTTTCTACACAACCAAGATACAAGTCTGTCACCAAGGAACTGATAAGTTCTAAAGGTGCTTTTCCTATCTACTCTTCATCTAGTATAATCAGCATCAGAAAATCCAGTTAACACAAATGCTGATTATATTGAATACCAGAGGCCTTGATCTAGACAACCTTTTATATATCTTAAAATCCTTTTTAAGAAAATAAGGTGAGATTCTTTAGGGTTCACCTGGAACCTAGCACAAAGACATGTGGAAAACATAATATCTGGTCTGCTTACAGTTAAATATAGTAGGGATCCAACAATGGCCCTATACCTGGTCTGATCAACTGGTTTTCTAGATTCATCAGCATCTACAACAGCATTGGCAGCCATGGGAGTTTTCATGGCAGAGGCATCATTCATCCCAAACTTCCTAATAAGCTCTTTAGCATATTAAGACTGAGAGATGAAGATCCCTTCAGGGGTTTTCTTCACTTAGAGACCAAGGAAGTATGATAACTCACCCATGCTACTCATCTCAAACCTTGAGTGCATTAAATCAGAAAATCTTTTGCACAGATTGGGATCAGTAGAACCAAAAATTATGTCATTCACATATATTTGTACTAAGAGAATTTTATCATGATGCAACTTTGTAAAAAGGGTTCTATCTACCATGCCTTTTTAAAAACCATTCTCTAAAAGAAAGCTGGCTAAGGTCTCATACCAAGCTCTTGGAGCTTGCTTTAAACCATAGAGAGCCTTATGCAATTTAAAAACATAAGAGGGATGAGATGGAGAGATAAAACCTGGAGGTTGTTCAACATACACCTCTTCTTTGAGTTTTCCATTTAGGAATGCACTTTTAACATCCATATGGTAGACTTTAAACTTTTTGAATGTTGCATAAGCTAAAAAAATCCTTATAGCTTCAAGTCTGGCAACTGGAGCAAAGTTTTGATCATAATCAATCCCTTCCTCTTTCCTGTATCCTTGAGCAACAAGCCTTGCCTTGTTCCTCACTATCACACCTTGGGCATCAAGTTTGTTTCTGAATACCCACTTAGTCCCAATTACTGGATATCCCCTAGCCTTGGAACTAAGTCCCAAACTTTACACCTCTCAAACTGGTTGAGTTCCTCTTGCATTGCAGTGATCCAATTTGGATCTTGCTCTGCATCAGATATGGATTGAGGCTCAATTTGAGAGAGAAAACAGGCAACAATCACATCAGGGTTGAGTTGATGCCTTGCCTGCACTCCTACTGATATGTCTCCAATTACTTGAGATCTAGGGTGATCCCTAAGTGTGACAAGATCATTAGGTGGAGTTAGTTCATTGACAGTTATTTGATTTAATTCCTCTTGTGAAATTGTATCAACTGTTGGAGGAATTTGAACTCCTTCTACATTCACTTCTTCACTTTCAACTTCTGATTTAGCTTGTGGAGAGGGATGTGATTCAACCCTTGAGGTAAGGTTTAGATCATCCAAGCTCTCACACAAATTTTGTACTTGCAGATTATTGTTGGTAGAGATGTCTCTCTCCTTGTAAAACATATTAGATTCATAAAATGTCACATGCATAGATTCCTCAATTTTTAATGTTTATTTATTAAACACCCTATATGTCTTGCTAACTTGGGAATATCCTAGGAAAATTCCCATTACAGCCTTAGCTTCAAACTTTTTAGGATGTTTCTTGTCATTATTTTGAATATAGCATATACATCCAAATACTTTAAAATAGGTTATTATAGGTTTCTTCCCTTTGAGTAGTTCATAGGGATTCTTAAGCCTTAGTTTATGTATTAGGCTTCTATTAAGGACATAATTTGTTGTACTTACTGCCTCTGCCCAATAGGAAATAGACATGTAAGCATCTGCAAACAATGTACCTGCAGCTTCAATGAGTGTCCTATTCTTTCTTTCAACTACCCCATTTTGTTGAGGAGTTTTTGGAGCTGAGAAACAATGTCTGATATCTTCCTTCTCACAGAACTCTAGCATAAGAAGAGATTCAAACTCAGTGTCATGATCACTTCTGATCAATACAACTTGAGTAGAGTACTCAATCTGTATATTCTAGAGAAAATCTGTGAGAACCTTAAAAGTATCTGACATAGTTCTCAAAAAGAAAACTCATGTGAATCTGGAGAAATCATCTACAATAACTAATGTATAAGACTTTTCTCCTAGACTTTGTACTACAATAGGGCCAAAAAGGTCCATATGGAACAAGTACAAAATTCTAGGTGAATCACTCTTATTAATGGATTTGAAACTAGATTTAGTTTGCTTGCCTAGTTGACAAGCCCTGCAAAGGCCTTCCTTCTTGTAGAGACCAGAATGTAAACCTCTAACAAGATTGTCCTTAGATAACCTAGCTATATTTTTATGGTTTACATGTCCTAGTCTTTTATGCCATAAGCTAGTTTGAATGCTGACAGAATTGAATAAGTAAATTTCAGATTTAGCTGATTCAAAATTTACTAAGTAAATGTTGTCTTGTCTAATTCCTATTAAAACAATTGTGTTGTTTAAAAAAATAAGACATAAAGAGTTAGTGAAGCTTACTTGATAACCTGTATCACATAGTTGGCTTACTGATATAAGGTTATGCTTAAGACCATTTACATAAGTCACTTTCTTGAAAGTGACAGTTCCACAATTGAAATCTCCATAGCCTTTTGTCAGTCTAAAAACTGAGTCTCCAAAGATTACTTTAGGTCCAGTCTTGTATTTATAGTTGATTAGGCATTTCTTGCAACCTGTCATATGTTTAGAGCAACCACTATCCAGGTACCACTTGTTTTGAGTGATAGGGTTCTTTTCTACCTGTAAAGAGGATTAGCAGTTTTTGACCTAGATTAACTTTGGGTCATTGTTGTTTAACATAACTGAAACTTGAAATAAATGAACATTCAGGTTGATCCTTATAACCTAAAGTATGATACCTTTTAGGAGGTATGACCCACTGACTAAAGGAATTTAAGGATTTATCAGTTATTAGGTAACTCTTGTTATGAACTGAGTTTGATAAATTTGAGTATGTTCGTCGACCTGAGCTCGACAATCTGGGTTGAGTTCTTCGATCTCTACTCGAAGAATGGAGGTATCCATTCTCAGAGCCCCAGAAACGTTGATCTCTAGTCGATGAACCATACTGGATTCATCGATCCAAGTTCGAAGAATAGTTTACATTATTATTTGCATTCAGGGTTCGTCGTTCTGAGGTCGACAAACCATACCCATTTCGTCGTTCTGAGTTCGACGAAATATGTTGAACATGGTTATGTTGTTTATTTTTCGTTTTCTAATTGGTTTTCTTAAGTTCTAATTGTTTAAGAACTTCATGAACCTTCTCTACCTGTTCAGTATTTTTCTTACCATTTTCATAGATGAAGTTAATAGGTTTTGATAATTGATTTTTCTGAATTAGGATTTGTTCACTATATGAGGCTCCTAATCCTAGTTTGTTATTGTTAGATCTTGTATTAACTGTACTAGTTATATCTAAAAGTTGTAAATGTTGAAACCAAAAACTTGGTCTTTGTGGAGTTCGACCCTTGGGGAAGGGGTGACCTCACACCTACTACACTCGGGGGGATGTCATGGACCAAAGACTTGGGAAACTAGGAACAGACCCTCGGCTCTAGCGTGGAGGTCCCACCACACACCTGGAAGGTCACAAGAACGCTTCCCCTCCCTTACCAATGAGAGCTGGGTACCTTGGAGAGTTCTCTCAACTCTACCAAGAAGAAAGCTAGGGAGGAGGAAGCCAAAAGCCAATGCCTCTCCAAAGGTACCCAAGGGGGTCTATTTATAGTTTTTTCCAAGTAGTCCTGGGGTCAAAATGACCAAAATGCCCCCAAGGCAAATAAGCATCTAGCCAATAGAAAACATCCACACTGGGGGGTAAAAGGGAAAAATCCCCCCTGGGGGTAATATAATAAACATGACAACAAGAGGTCCAGGGGGGAGGGGGAGGCCGAACCGTGCTCCTCCCCCTTACCCCCACCTCGGACACTCAAGCCGAGCTCGCCCGAAGGGGCAGGGTGCCCGGGCGAGCTCCAGGCCGCCGGCCGAGCTCGCCCAAGGGGGCTGGGCGCCCGGTCGAGCTCCAGGCCGTCGGCCGAGCTCGCCCAAGGGGCATGGTGCTCGGGCGAGCTCCAGGCCGCCGGCCGAGCTCGCCCAAGGGGGCTGGGGTGTAGGGGGGAGGCCTTGGCCTCCGTCCGGAGTGCCGCTCCTTCATCGCTCATAGCAAGCCCGGGGGGAGATGCAGATTTTTCCTTCCCCTACTAGTATATTTCCAAGTCAAGGCCAAAATTGGCCACCAAGAGTCCAAAATCTCTAAAAATCTTAAAAACTTAAAACTTGCTCTGTGCCAGCCGAAAGTACTCTATTCTGCGAATACGGGGTTGTACAAAATCCTCGCTCTTTTCGAGGTTGGCACAAGCTCGGAAAGAAACATCCAACCCAACGTATTCGCTGAGTCAGCCTGTCATGCCAGCTAATAGGAGCCTGGGTGACGAGGCAGCCTCGGGGTGAAAACACTTAGCCTCCCGAGGGGTCAACCTGTCATGCCAGCTAATGGGAGCTTGGGTGACGAGACAGCCTCGGGGTGAAAACACTTAGCCTCCCGAGGGGTCAACATGTCATGCCAGCTAGTGGGAGCCTGGGTGACGAGACAGCCTCGAGGTGAAAACACTTAGCCTCCCGAGGGGTCAACTTGTCATGACAGCTAATGGGAGCCTGGGTGACGAGACAGCCTCGGGGTGAAAACACTGTGCTTGCACGAGAGATCGACCGGCCTTGTCAGCTAGTGAGAGCCTGACAGCGGAATCATCATCGGAGCTAAGGACTGGGCTTCCACGAGAGATCAACCGGCCTTGCCAGCTAGTATGAGCCTGACAGCGGAATCATCATCGGAGCTAAGGATTGGGCTTCCACGAGAGATCAACCGGCCTTGTCAGCTAGTGAGAGCCTGACAGCGGAATCATCATCGGAGCTAAGGACATAGCTTTCACGAGAGATCAACCGGCCTTGTCAGCTAGTGAGAGTCTGACAGCGGAATCATCATCGGAGCTAAGGACTGGGCTTCCACGAGAGATCAACCGGCCTTGTCAGCTATTGAGAGCCTGACAGCATAATCATCATCGGAGCTAAGGACTGGGCTTCTATGAGAGATCAACTGGCCTTGTCAGCTAGTGAGATCCTGACAGCAGAATCGTCATCGGAACTAAGGACTAGGCTTCCACGAGAGATCAACCGGTCTTGTCAGCTAGTGAGAGCCTGACAGCAGAATCATCATTGGAGCTAAGGACTGGGCTTCCATGAGAGATCAACCGGCCTTGTCAACTAGTGAGAGCCTGACAGCGGAATCATCATCGGAGCTAAGGACTGGGCTTCCACGAGAGATCAACCGGCCTTGTCAGCTAGTGAGAGCCTGACAGCGGAATCATCATCATAGCTAAGGAATGGGCTTCCACGAGAGATCAACTGGCCTTGTCAGCTATTTAGAGCCTAACAGCGCAATCATCATCGGAGCTAAGGAAAAATGAGCCAACCCCCGAGGCACTCTCGACCCTGCCAGCTGGTGTGAGCCTGGTATGAGGAGATCCTCCCGGGGGTTGGGAGCTGGACATGTCACTTAAGCTTTTTCAATTCCAACATCCTCCAACGGGGAAAAAAGATGGGTTACATGATCCCCCCCCCCCCGACTCTACCGGTCGGGGACTGGACTCCTTACAACAACATAAAAAGAAAGATACATTACTCCGCCGAAATGAGGCTTCTTCAGGGGATCCAGGCATGGTGGTCGCCATCCGATTACTTCCCACTGGATACCTCCATCCTGCTCAGGCTCTCTATGATCTTCTCCATCTCCTCCGCCTTAGCCAACCAAGAGATGGTGTTGACAGCCGTGACGTAGCACTGCCTCGCCATCCTGGACTCTCCTTTGATCCTGACCTGGATCCCTTCTGAGTTGAACTTGAGACACTGGTGGAAGGATGAGGGCACACACCGGAAGGCACTGATGAGGGGCCTTCCGAAGATGGCGTTGTAGCTGCTTGGAGCGTCAACAATGACGAACCTGCAGTTCCTTGAGGTCCCTCCCAACTTCACCTGGAGTCCGACTCCACCTTCCACCTCCTTCCTTTCCCCTGAGAATCCAAGCAGTGGTCCGTCCGAGGCTAGCACCCTCTTTGGCTCTACCTTCATTCCGTCAAAGGCCTTCTTGAAAACGACGTTGACAGAGCTTCCATTGTCAACCAAGATCCGGGAGACGGTGAAGCCTTCGACGGCTGCCTGGATGAGCAGGGCGTCGCAGAAGGGATCCTCATGCTCTGGCATGTCCTTTGACGAGAAGGTGACCCTTTCTTCCGGGGGAGGGGTCTTGGATGTCGAGGCAACGCTCCGGTGGTACATGACGTGGAGGCTCGCCTTCCGAGTGGCCTCGATCCCCACCCCACCGTGGATCACTGTTATTCCTCCTCGGTGTCCTACATCAACCCGATCCTCGCATATCTCATCACCCCCTCCTTGGGGTAGAACTCCTTCAACCTGTGCCGGCAGCTGAGGCTGGTCAGGGCCTTTCGCCCCCCTTACCTCTAGGAACTCGGGGCAGGTAGCCGTGGCATGACCCTCCAACTGGTGGAAGTCGCAATACAGTAGCTGCCTAAGTGCTTGCCTCTCGAAGTTGAACCTCCCTTGGCCCCCGTGGAAGTTCTCTCCACCTGGCACGAGAGCTCTTCCTGGACCTTGGACAGGTCTTCCCTTCTGCCTCCAGCCTGGTTCCGAACCCTCCTGTCCTTGGATCCCCTGGGCTCTCTGCTCCTCTCTCCTTCTTCCTTCTGGCTGTCTTGAGCCACCTTGCTCCTTTGACTCTGCCTCCGTCAACTTTGCCAACCTCTTGACAAATGCTGGGTTGGTCGCCTCCATGGCTATCTCCTCTGCTGCCCTTTCCATCAGCTCCTCGAAGGAAAGGGGGGCCTTCCAAGTCAAGCTCATCTTGAAGAAGCCCTGTCACAACCCGCATTTTCTCCGAATTAAGAATTATCAGAGTAAGAGAAAACACGCATCATGATGCCACGTCAAGCAGGGGATAACTGCTGACGCTCAGGCAAATCCAACTACAATCTTTATGCAAGAAAATCATGTGCTTAATGAATAGAAAATCAGTTATGTTTAGAGTCCGTATCCCTCGACTCAGTGGATCATCTAGTCCACAAAAGAAAACTATATTTAAACGCTGCGGAAAAATACTTTGATTAGGTTTTACACCCTAAAGAGCGCATAAGGGTCCCAAGAGAACCACTCATACTATGCAAGACACTACACTTAGTTTATATAATATATATAAGAAAACGGTTTTCGTACGTGATTTGGAAAGTAGTGATTAAGTTTACAAAACATGCTGATCATGAGCTTCATTTATAATAGTAATTATAGTTTAAAAATAACTAGCAACCTAGCATAAAACCTTCTCAAAGCAAGTAGACTATCTCCAGAAAATAAATGGTAGCAGCAATAGTATATATCTAGTACAAGGTAAAAACTACTAGTGGGCGCCAACAACCTGACACGAACCCACCAGCACACATATATGTCTGTAAGAAAGTACTGAAAACAACCTCACAAACAAGGTAAACAAAACTCCAAAGTCCGGGAGTCCACCAACAACAACACCTCCAACTAGCCACCAAACTGGCTACAGCTCAGAACCTGGGGTATTCCAAAAGAAAACAGAATACCTCAGCAAGCAAAAATCAAGGTAAAACTGCATGAAAGAGTCAACCAAAAGGACAAAATAACAGAAAACATGCAGTAGAAAGAGTCACAACTGTCCAAAACAGGACAACAAGAACTGCACAACGTGCAAAGAAACAGCAACGACCCAGCCCAGGAACAACATCCTGCAGGGCCTACTAGACTACCAAGAGCCAGAATGCTGCAACACTACCAAAGAAGAAACTTCTAACACCCTAAACTGCGGGAAGTGATAGTAGCAAAAACAACAACGAGGAACCGGATCGAAGACAAACGCAGTCCCCCAATCCACCATGTCCAAGTCAAAAGCTCGAGGGTCAACACGTGAAAACACAAGGGACCTTCCACCCGACATGCCCAGCCCGTACCTGGAGCAAGAAATCCATGGGTGGCCTTGGCTATATCACACAACTCCACCCCCATAAAGAGCTACAACCACCACTACTATCCACGACCCACGATTCGGCCTTTAGGAAAAATAAAGAAAACGGCCGACAAGAAAAACCCAGAAATACAACTGGAAAAAAAATCCACTCGGAAACGAAATACAAGGTAAAGGAAGAGTGTTGAAATAAACCAACACGACTAGGCATTGAGTGAAACCCACTCAGTGCCTACCTAAACTTTGGCCTTGAGTGAGCTAGCCTCACTCGCCGCCAAAATTAAGTTACTACCCACAAGCCCGCTAAAGAAAACGGAGCTCGACGACAGTCGAACGACCAAGGCAGAAGATCCAGAACTCAAGTAATTGCCTGCCACTTGAGTATCTAAACTCCCGCACTCGAAACCATCTAAATTCGACTGGCAAAAGGAATTATACAAAGCGCACGATCAGTGACGCACGATCAGTGGTCGTGCGCACTCATCGGCTGATGATCGTGCGAAACGAACCTGGAAACCTGACAGAAAACCTAGCAACTGCGCACGATCAGTGTCGCACGATCAGTGGTCGTGCGCACTGATGTCAGCGCTCGTGCGATTGCCCGAGACAGAACTTTGGAAACTGAAATTTATACGCGCACGAACAGAGGCACACGACCAGTGGTCGTGCGCCCTAAAGGTTGATGACCGTGCGCGGCAAACCTGTACCGTTTGGAATTTCCCGAACGACACCGGAACGCGCACACGACTCACGCCACTGCAGTAGCAGTAGACAACTATCACGTCTCACGCTACTACCATATAAACTATGCCTAACCATTCGAATAATACCATAACGAAGGAAATTGGCAACCACACCCCCCTCCTAACTCTCCCTCTCGGCTACGCCCGAACCAGAGCATCAATCAAAATTAAAGGAAAACAACGGCTTCACGCCGACAATTTGGATTCCACACATCACAACATAGGGGGGGGGTTTCAGTAGGAAGAACTAAGCCCTATAGTTAGCAAGAAAACGAGAACAACAAGGCCTCTAACCTGGGCTAACCGGGATTTCAATTTCATCAAATAAAATAAAAGAAAACACTTGGCAAGGGCAAGAATACCACTTGCCTCAAATCTCAGCGAAGCTTTGGACTGCTTTCCTCCTCTTCGCACGGATCAAGACGGCCGCAACACCTAGAACAAAGACTCGGCCATTAATGGCGGAAAACTTCCAAAACTGAAAATTCCAATCCTTCCAAAACTCCACGAAAATCGAATTTCTTACCGCAGGAATGAAGGTCTCGTCGAGAGCAATCCGTATCCACTCTCGGAATCGAATTCCGTCCACAAACGCTCCGGGAATCGGCGTCCGAAGGGAAGGCTCGGCGGTTACTCGATTCTCTCGTATAAGGGCGGCGGTTTCTTACGTGAAGAAGATGATGGGGCTTTTCATTTCATCTTATTATGTTTATATATATATAATTATATAATTATATAATTAATTACAAAATTACATAAAGCACCAAATTGACGCGAAAACCGATTCACCTCGGAATTCGACGAAATTCGCACCGTAGCTAAATATCCACGCTACGAACACAACGGCGAAGTCGAAATTAACTTTCGACGAACAGAACTCGAGTTATGCCCAAACAAAGCCAAACACAAACATCCCCCCGAGAGGCCACACCGGGTCACCAAAACGACTCGGTTTGCTAGGGAGATCTTGCCAACAGGCTACCAAACAGGGCACTCAGTTCTAAGGAGCTAAACCATACTCCACACATGGCACAAGCCACGGAATCGCGTCATCGTAACGCCAAATGAGAATAAAAATAATCGCTGAAAAGACGGGGCGTTACAGTCACTCCCCCTAAAAGAAAGTTTCGTCCCGAAACTTTACGCACAACCCTCCTACAAAAGAAGGAAAAGTAACAAACAGAAGATACAAAGGGAAACATACCGATCAAATCAGCGAAACAGGTGAGGGTACGCCCTCCTCATGGCCGACTCTAGCTCCCAAGTCGCGCTCTCCAAATCCTGATTTTTCCATAGAATTTTCACCATCGGTATGGACTTCTTTCGCAGCACACGCTCCTGAGTATCCCAAATACGAACTGGCACCTCAACAAAAGAGAGGTTGGGCTCTAACTGGGGCACAACATCCAAGAGTTGCCCACTGCTGCGCACACACTTCCGCAATTGGCTAACATGAAAAATATTATGAACACCAGGGAAGTTTGCTGGCAAATCCAATCTATATGCAGACACGCCAATCCGCTCCAAGACCTCAAACGGGCCCACATACCTTGGGTCCAATTTCTGATTTTTACCAAATCTCTTCACACCAACCATTGGAGAAACCTTGAGGTATACAAGATCCCCTACTGAAAATTCCAAAGCAGACCTACGCCGATTGGCGTTCTTTTCATACCTCTCCTGGGCTAAACGAAGCTTCTCCCGAATAAGCTTCACGGCGACTTCCATCTCTTCTAGAGCATCAGGACCCAACAAAGGCTTCTCACCAGCCTCAGCCCAAAACAACGGAGTCCTACAGCGCCTCCCATACAAGGCTTCGAACGGAGCCATCTGCAAGCTTTCCTGATAACTGTTATTGTAAGCAAATTCCATGAGTCGCAGACGCTCATCCCACGCTCCACCGTGGTCTAAAATATAGCACCGGATCATATCCTCAACAATCTGATTGACCCGCTCCGTCTGCCCATTGGTCTGAGGGTGGTACGCAGTAGAATACCTCAGATCCGTACCCAAACCCTCCTGCAGACTCTGCCAAAAACGAGAAGTAAACCGGGAGTCTCGATCAGAAATGATGCTAACCGGCACACCGTGGAGTCGGATGACTTCAGACAAGTACAACTCCGCTATCTTCTTCATCGGGTAATCAATCTTATAAGGCACGAAGTGAGCACACTTCGTCAATCTATCCACTATAACCCAAACAGAATCAAATCCCCTCGGGGATTTTGGCAAACCCGTAATGAAGTCCATAGATATACTCTCCCACTTCCAAGTCGGGATATCTAGCGGAGTCAACTTACCACCAGGCCTTCCATGATCGGCCTTCACACGCTTGCAAGTGTGACACTCAGCAACATATCGGGCTATATCTCCTTTCATACCATACCACCAAGCAATTTGCTTTAAGTCACGGTACATCTTCGTAGATCCTGGATGGTAGGCAACGCTGGAACCATGAGCCTCACTGCAAATCATACTCTTAATGTCCCCAACAGCGGGAACGCAAAACCTGTCGCGGTACTTCAAAGTACCCGCATCATCAATAGAAAAATCTGGCAACTCTCCCTTCTCTGTCCTGGTAAAAAGGTGCAACAGATCCGGATCGTCCTTCTGATGCAATCTAGTCAAAGAAATCCAGGACGGCTCTTCCACTGATAAGCTACTCTGTAAACTATAGCATCCCACTGAAATATCCATAAGGAGGAACTCCTCGACTAATCGATCGGCGGAGAGGTTAAAGATCTTTCCCGTCTTTCGGCTCAGGGCGTCGGCCACCACATTGGCCTTGCCCGGATGATACTGGATTTCCACATCATAATCCGCCACATACTCAAGCCACCGCCGCTGACGCAGATTCAACTCCTTCTGCGTGAACACGTACTTCAGGCTCTTATGGTCAGTAAAAATCTTGCACTGAGCCCCATAAAGTAAGTGCCTCCACAACTTCAACGCATAGATAACCGCTGCAAACTCAAGGTCATGCGTAGGATAATTCCGCTCATGAGTTTTCAGCTGCCTTGACCCATAAGCAATTACTTTTCCATCCTGCATTAATACGCATCCCAGACCTATATGCGAAGCATCCACATATACATCATAATCCACGCCCTCAGTAGGTAGGGTCAGAACGGGAGCAGTACACAATCTCCTCTTTAACTCCTGAAAAGCTTCTTCGCACTTCTCGCTCCAAACAAAAGCCACATTCTTCTGAGTCAGCTTGGTCAATGGTGCGGCTAGAGAAGAGAAACCCTCCACGAATCTCCTGTAATAGCCAGCCAACCCTAAGAAACTTCTGATCTCCTTAGGAGTATTCGGCCTACTCCAATCCGTCACTGCTGCAATCTTTTCTGGGTCAACCGAGATCCCATCCTTGTTCACCACGTGGCCTAGAAAAGAAACCTGAGGCAACCAAAATTCGCACTTGCTCAACTTGGCGAATAACTTGTGGTTCCTCAACTCTGATAGGACCAAATGCAAATGCTGCTCGTGCTCCTCAGCACTGCGAGAATAAACCAACACGTCATCAATGAAGACCACAACGAACTTGTCTAGGAAATCCTTGAACACCCTGTTCATCATATCCATGAAGGCTGATGGTGCGTTGGTCAAACCAAACGACATCACCAAAAACTCAAAGTGCCCATGCCTCGACCTAAACGCAGTCCGTGGAATATCTGCCTCACGGATCCTGAGCTGATGATAGCCCGAACGAAGATCGATCTTGGAGAACACCGAGCTACCACGCAACTGGTCAAATAAATCATCGATCCTCGGCAGAGGGTACCTGTTCTTGATAGTGACCTTGTTCAACTCTCTATAGTCGATGCAAAGCCGCATCGACCCATCTTTCTTCTTTACGAACAAAACAGGAGCACCCCAAGGCGACGAACTCTGCCTGATAAAACCTTTAGCCAACAACTCATCTAACTGAATTCGCAACTCCTCTAACTCACGAGGGGCCATCCGGTACGGCGCCTTAGCAATAGGACGCGTACCCGGCTCCAAATCAATAACAAACTCCACATCCCGCTCAGGAGGGATACCAGGAAGATCATCAGGAAAAACATCGGCGAAACCACGAACAATAGGAATCTCCTCCAAGCGTGGCACGCTAACAACGGTTCCAACCACCGAGACTAAACAAACACAACAATCAGAAAGAAACAATCTCTGAACACATACCGCAGAGAGAACCGGAGAATCCTGACACGGATCAGCATACACGCTGCCGGGCTGACCGTCGTCCCTGATGAAGTCCAAGCGCTTTCCCTTGCACTGAATGACCGCATCATACCGAGAGAGCCAGTCCATGCCCAAAATGACATCGAAGTCCTCTAGATCAATCATCTTCAGATCCGCCTTCGCAAGAAAATCCCCCAACAAAACCGGACAATCCAAAATACCCAAATCTGACAACACAGATTCACCAGAGGGAAACTTGATACGGAAGGAATCCCGAACACGATCTAGAGACAACCGATGACGCTCCACAAAGGCTCTAGCCACGAACGAGTGGGTAGCGCCGGAGTCAAACAGGACACGCGCCCAGCGGTTCTTCACCTTAAATTTCCCTATAGGAACGCACAAAGCTAAGGAACTAGCACAACAGTACCGCAATTAATCTAGCAACTAAACTACCAGGCTAGAAAAAAAAAACAACAAACAACTAACTACTAACCTGAGATCACCTGGGTCGAAGTCTGAGCCTCCTCGGAAGAAATCACGTTCAGCTTCCCTTTTCCCTTGTCCACATGCTGAGGTGGAGGTAATGCCTGCAATGGAACTGCAGGAAGAGCTGACTGGGCCTGAGGACACCTTGACTTAACGTGACCCTTCTGCCCACACTGATAGCAGACTCTAACCCTGGACCAACACTGGGCTGCATCATGCCCGGATCGCTTGCAAACTGAACAGGAGACATCTCTCCCAGGAGCACCCTAAATAGCATGAACCTGCTCCTTCTTCTGAGCTGCCGCCTTCTTGAAACACCTCTCAACAGGATGGCCTGACCGGCCACAAAAACTGCACACCACCCTGCTCCTCTTTCCCGGAACAGCATCGGGTACCAGGGGTTTCTTCTCCTCTACCAACTTCCTCTTATCCTTCCTCAGCTGCTGGCCTCTGCTCTTCGCCGTCTCAATGGCCTCAACCTTAAGAGCAGCCTCTACAACTCCAGCATAAGTCACTGACCCATAAGCACTGGCCAACTGCTGCACCTCACTCCTCAAACCACCGAGGAATCGCTTAACTCGATCAGCCTCCACGCTGACCAATCCAGGGGCAAAACGGCTCAACTTACTAAACTCTATCTCATACTCACCCACCGTGAGCTGCCTTTGCTTCAGATAGAGGAAATCATTCATGAGGCGGTCACGCTCGACCGAGGGTAAGAACTTCCTCAACAGCATATCCTTGAACACTTCCCAAGAGCATCCAGCCACTAAGCTCTCCTTCTCTCTCAGCCACCAACTCTTAGCCAATCCTTTAAGCTGATAGGCGGCTATCATCACCCTCTGATCATCTGCAATCCCTGAGTACGAGAACATCTCCTCCATGGAGATCAGCCAGTCGTCTATCACCATGAAATCTGCCTTCCCATCATAAGTGGGAGGGCTCAGCCTCTGAAACTGCGAGATGAAGGCCATCTCTGCTGGCACCACCACTAGAGGTCTCAAGGGTGCAGGAGGAGGAGGAATAGCTAACCCCCCTGCAGGAACTTGCGCACCCTGAGCCTGCCCTGCCACAACTGCCACCAAAGTCTGAATCTGGGCTTGCACTTCCTCCAACTGCCTCCCCATAGCTACGCTACTCTGGCGCAGACCCTCGATCACCGCATCGTTCTGAGCTCCAGAAGATTCACCCTCAGACAGGGGAGTCGATCGGGTCGCAGGACGCCTAGCCATCCTAAAAAAAAAATCAATACAACGCAAATCAGAACCAAATCCCACGACTAGAACCGACTACCAGTACAGACAATACATATGTAGATATAGACTTAAAGCTGCTAAACTTGCTCTGAGAGTTTATCTTCTTCACAATAATTAGATGATATGCCCTATCCTAGGATGGTTAACCACCACCTCACTAACTCTTGTGCCTAGATCGGATGCATGAACTTATGTTAGTTTGAAAACTTATGTGTGTACATATGTCATCCTGCAAATCTTTAGCTCGGCGCGTTGTGCTTATGCAATGATATGATATGCATGATTGTGCTATGCATTCTAAAAAGAAGGCCCTAATGCATGATATGAGCGGCGTACACATGAAAATGTTATGCATCCCATACTACATAACATTTCCATGCAACGAAAAAGAAACGTGCTAGTCGCAGTCATGTGGTAAGGTTATGCATCCCATACTACATAACCCTCACATGTCACCCCTATGGTGGATCCATATACGAACACATATTATGCATCCCATACTACATAATATGCCCCGTATACTTCATGTTATGCTATGAGTGTAGTGTTCGTGCCTTTGCCAAGACGTGCTGATGACATATCGGTGTGTGAATGACATGATGCTGAACTACTAACAGCATCTAAGGAAGGTTGCCCAACTAACTTGTCAAGCAACCTCCCTCTGATACCAACTGTCACAACCCGCATTTTCTCCGAATTAAGAATTATCAGAGTAAGAGAAAACACGCGTCATGATGCCACGTCAAGCAGGGGATAACTGCTGACGCTCAGGCAAATCCAACTACAATCTTTATGCAAGAAAATCATGTGCTTAATGAATAGAAAATCAGTTATGTTTAGAGTCCGTATCCCTCGGCTCAGTGGATCATCTAGTCCACAAAAGAAAACTATATTTAAACGCTGCGGAAAAAATACTTTGATTAGGTTTTACACCCTAAAGAGCGCATAAGGGTCCCAAGAGAACCACTCATACTATGCAAGACACTACACTTAGTTTATATAATATATATAAGAAAACGGTTTTCGTACGTGATTTGGAAAGTAGTGATTAAGTTTACAAAACATGCTGATCATGAGCTTCATTTATAATAGTAATTATAGTTTAAAAATAACTAGCAACCTAGCATAAAACCTTCTCAAAGCAAGTAGACTATCTCCAGAAAATAAATGGTAGCAGCAATAGTATATATCTAGTACAAGGTAAAAACTACTAGTGGGCGCCAACAACCTGACACGAACCCACCAGCACACATATATGTCTGTAAGAAAGTACTGAAAACAACCTCACAAACAAGGTAAACAAAACTCCAAAGTCCGGGAGTCCACCAACAACAACACCTCCAACTAGCCACCAAACTGGCTACAGCTCAGAACCTGGGGTATTCCAAAAGAAAACAGAATACCTCAGCAAGCAAAAATCAAGGTAAAACTGCATGAAAGAGTCAACCAAAAGGACAAAATAACAGAAAACATGCAGTAGAAAGAGTCACAACTATCCAAAACAGGACAACAAGAACTGCACAACGTGCAAAGAAACAGCAACGACCCAGCCCAGGAACAACATCCTGCAGGGCCTACTAGACTACCAAGAGCCAGAATGCTGCAACACTACCAAAGAAGAAACTTCTAACACCCTAAACTGCGGGAAGTGATAGTAGCAAAAACAACAACGAGGAACCGGATCGAAGACAAACGCAGTCCCCCAATCCACCATGTCCAAGTCAAAAGCTCGAGGGTCAACACGTGAAAACACAAGGGACCTTCCACCCGACATGCCCAGCCCGTACCTGGAGCAAGAAATCCATGGGTGGCCTTGGCTATATCACACAACTCCACCCCCATAAAGAGCTACAACCACCACTACTATCCACGACCCACGATTCGGCCTTTAGGAAAAATAAAGAAAACGGCCGACAAGAAAAACCCAGAAATACAACTGGAAAAAAAATCCACTCGGAAACGAAATACAAGGTAAAGGAAGAGTGTTGAAATAAACCAACACGACTAGGCGTTGAGTGAAACCCACTCAGTGCCTACCTAAACTTTGGCCTTGAGTGAGCTAGCCTCACTCGCCGCCAAAATTAAGTTACTACCCACAAGCCCGCTAAAGAAAACGGAGCTCGACGACAGTCGAACGACCAAGGCAGAAGATCCAGAACTCAAGTAATTGCCTGCCACTTGAGTATCTAAACTCCCGCACTCGAAACCATCTAAATTCGCCTGGCAAAAGGAATTATACAAAGCGCACGATCAGTGACGCACGATCAGTGGTCGTGCGCACTCATCGGCTGGTGATCGTGCGAAACGAACCTAGAAACCTGACAGAAAACCTAGCAACTGCGCACGATCAGTGTCGCACGATCAGTGGTCGTGCGCACTGATGTCAGCGCTCGTGCGATTGCCCGAGACAGAACTTTGGAAACTGAAATTTATACGCGCACGAACAGAGGCACACGACCAGTGGTCGTGCGCCCTAAAGGTTGATGACCGTGCGCGGCAAACCTGTACCGTTTGGAATTTCCCGAACGACACCGGAACGCGCACACGACTCACGCCACTGCAGTAGCAGTAGACAACTATCACGTCTCACGCTACTACCATATAAACTATGCCTAACCATTCGAATAATACCATAACGAAGGAAATTGGCAACCACACCCCCCTCCTAACTCTCCCTCTCGGCTACGCCCGAACCAGAGCATCAATCAAAATTAAAGGAAAACAACGGCTTCACGCCGACAATTTGGATTCCACACATCACAACATAGGGGGGGTTCAGTAGGAAGAACTAAGCCCTATAGTTAGCAAGAAAACGAGAACAACAAGGCCTCTAACCTGGGCTAACCGGGATTTCAATTTCATCAAATAAAATAAAAGAAAACACTTGGCAAGGGCAAGAATACCACTTGCCTCAAATCTCAGCGAAGCTTTGGACTGCTTTCCTCCTCTTCGCACGGATCAAGACGGCCGCAACACCTAGAACAAAGACTCGGCCATTAATGGCGGAAAACTTCCAAAACTGAAAATTCCAATCCTTCCAAAACTCCACGAAAATCGAATTTCTTACCGCAGGAATGAAGGTCTCGTCGAGAGCAATCCGTATCCACTCTCGGAATCGAATTCCGTCCACAAACGCTCCGGGAATCGGCGTCCGAAGGGAAGGCTCGGCGGTTACTCGATTCTCTCGTACAAGGGCGGCGGTTTCTTACGTGAAGAAGATGATGGGGCTTTTCATTTCATCTTATTATGTTTATATATATATAATTATATAATTAATTACAAAATTACATAAAGCACCAAATTGACGCGAAAACCGATTCACCTCGGAATTCGACGAAATTCGCACCGTAGCTAAATATCCACGCTACGAACACAACGGCGAAGTCGAAATTAACTTTCGACGAACAGAACTCGAGTTATGCCCAAACAAAGCCAAACACAAACATCCCCCCGAGAGGCCACACCGGGTCACCAAAACGACTCGGTTTGCTAGGGAGATCTTGCCAACAGGCTACCAAACAGGGCACTCAGTTCTAAGGAGCTAAACCATACTCCACACATGGCACAAGCCACGGAATCGCGTCATCGTAACGCCAAACGAGAATAAAAATAATCGCTGAAAAGACGGGGCGTTACAAGCCCTCCTTCAGCCCAATAGTGAAGGCCATCTGGAGAGCATACCCCGGCATCTCCTGGATATCCAGGATCTCCTCTTAGAACCTGTCAACGTAGTGGGCCAGCGACTCCTCGGCCCTCTGCCTTATCAGAAAGATGGACTCAGGACTCTTCTTCCTCTTCTTGGAGGTGGAGAAGCGGAGCTGGAAGCTTCGACTTAGGTCCTCGAACCCATAGATCGACCTCGGGGGGAGTTGATGAAACCAATCCCTTGCCTTCTCCTTCAACATGATCGCAAAGAGGCGACACTTGAAGGCATCTGTCATCAGCCTGATGGAGACGGCATCCTCGAACCACTACAGGTGTTGGACTGGGTCATCCTTCCCGGTGTAGTTAGCCATGTCTAGCTCTCTGAACCCCTCGGGAACGGGAGCTGAGATGATCAACTCGCTGAAGGGTGACCCTCTGAGGTGTGGTCTCGCGGTCTCTACTGGCGCGACCTGGTCGCCTAAGGGGCGAGCACTCGACGGGCTGGGGAATAACTCCAAGCCGGGGAGGTCTCACTCGACCCCCTCTCCAATCCTCTCCTTTCCAGGTCGCCTCCCCGGGGCACTTCCTTCCCCCCTGCCGGGGTGATCTCGCTTAGATCTCTAGGGGGCAGCTCACTGAGATCCCCGGGAGCCGGTCCCTGGGGGGTGGGAGCTGAGCTGCCAGCCCGAGGGGCAACGCTTCGCAACATCTCCATGATGCCAGAGATGGAAGCCATGAACTCTTCCCTTCCTACGAAGGGTCCTGGGTTGGGGAGACCGCCGAGGTCATCACTACCTCCCTGATCTCCAGCCATGACACTCTCCCGAGATCTTCTGTGCTGGTCACTCTCCACGCTCACCGCACCAAAATGTTGAAACCAAAAACTTGGTCTCTGTGGAGTTCGACCCTTGGGGAAGGGGTGACCTCACACCTACTACACTCAGGGGGATGTCACGGACCAAATACTTTGGAAACTAGGAACAGACCCTCGGCTCTAGCGTGGAGGTCCCACCACACACCCGGAAGGTCACAAGAACGCTTCCCCTCCCTTACCAATGAGAGCTGGGTACCTTGGAGAGTTCTCTCAACTCTACCAAGAAGAAAGCTAGGGAGGAGGAAGCAAAAAGCCAATGCCTCTCAAAAGGTACCCAAGGGGGTCTATTTATAGTTTTTTCAAGTAGTCCTGGGGTGAAAATGACCAAAATGCCCCCAAGGCAAAAAAGCCTCTAGCCAATAGAAAACATCCACACTGGGGGGTAAAAGGGAAAAATCCCCCCTGGGGGTAATATGGTAAACATGACAACAAGAGGTCTAGGGGAGGGGGAGGCCGAACTGTGCTCCTCCCGCTTACCCCCACCTCGGACACTCAAGCCGAGCTCGCCCGAAGGGGCAGGGTGCCCGGGCGAGCTCCAGGCCGCCGGCTGAGCTCGCCCAAGGGGGCTGGGCGCCCGGTCGAGCTCCAGGCCGCCGACCAAGCTCGCCCAAGGGGCAGGGCGCCCGGGCGAGCTCCAGGCCGCCGACCGAGCTCGCCCAAGGGGGCTGGGGTGCAGGGGGTGAGGCCTTAGCCTCCGTCCAGAGTGTCGCTCCTTCATCGCTCATAGCAAGCCTGGGGGGAGATGCATATTTTTCCTTCCCCTACTAGTATATTTCCAAGTCCAAGCCAAAATTGGCCACCAAGAGTCCAAAATCTCTAAAAAGCTTAAAAACTTAAAACTTGCTCTGCGCCTGCCGAAAGTACCCTACTCTGCGAATACGGGGTTGTACAGTAAACTTCTACCATTCAATAATTCTTCTAGTTCCTTAGCCTTACTTAATTCAGATTTCAGAAAAACTATTTGTTGATTGGCTAAGCTTAATTCTTCAGTTAACTTTTCTTTTTCAGCAATGATTTTGTCTTGTTCTAAAAGTTTTTCCCTGAGAAGTTTGATTTTCTTCTCAGATCCTATTAGGTCTAAACACAAGAGTTTAAATTCAGATTGAAATTCTTTAGATTGAAAGTCATAGGAAGCAATTACCTGATCCTCTTCAGAGAGGAATTTTTCAAAATCTGATTCTTCTGAGTCTGATCTGCTACTTCCAACATCTATTGCCATAAGGCAAATTTCCCTTGCCTTCTTTTCTTCTACATCATCCTCACTGGAACTGGAGGAGGATGTTTCATCTTTAGTATCACTCCAGGTTTCAGCTACGAATCCCTTCTCCTTCTTTTTGTACTTGTTGGAGGAGGCCTTATTGTGCTGATGTCTTCTTGAATCCTTTTTTTGCCTTCTGTCTTTCTTTTGGCCTTCTGGGCATTCTGAGATGAAGTGTCCAGGTTTCCTGCACCCAAAACAGACAACCTCTTTAGAAGGGGTCTTGTCATACCTGGGTTTATCTTCATTCCTTAAGGGCTTCCTCTTGAAGTCCTTGCTTGCCATTTTATAAAATCTTTTAGCAAAGAAACCCATAAGATCTTCATTGGCTGGCAAGCTGGAAGGTTCTTCTGCAGCTTTGAATGCTAAGTTCTGTTCCTTCCTAGTAGGTGTTGAAGCCTTTGGTTCAACTATAGCTTCTCTAGACTTGATCAATTGCTCATAGGATTTGAGCTTTCCAAGCAGAGATTCTGTTGAAATTTCATCCATGCTTATGGATTCTCTGATGGACCAAGTTTTGGAGTCCCAAGTGCTATGGAAGCACATGAGGATCTTGTCATTGACCTCAGTCAGAGTAATTTCCTTGTCCAATGTTCTGAGCTCACTAATGATGGAGCTCAGCCTGTTGTACAGTACTTCCACTGATTTTGCTTCATCTTTCCTGAAATTCTCATATTGGGATATGAGGTTGGATCTTCTATCCTTCCTCTCATCAGCAGATCTTGCTACCATTTGGTTGAGGGAATCCCAAATGTCTTTGGCAGATGTACATTCAGCAACTTTCTGAAATATATCATCTGACATAGTTTGGGCCAGTATGTTCATAGCTCTGTCATCAGTAATCTTTGCTTCCTTATGTGCATCAGCTTGATCTGGAGGAGGCACTGCACTGAGATTTACTGGAGTTGAAGTAGAGGGCACTGGAGCAAGTGGTCCTGTCAAGATGGATTTAAAGATGTCCTCATCAATAGAGTTCATATAAATCTTGATTCTTGCCTTCCAGATCCCAAACTTTTACAAGTTGCAGACTGGAGGTCTGGTACTGGCATAATCCTTATTTTGTGTCATGATATCAGAAAATAAAATCAAATCAGAGAAACTAATAAGACTTATTACGAGTTTATCCTGAGGATCT
This sequence comes from Platanthera zijinensis, assembly GCA_039513925.1. Classification (NCBI taxonomy): domain Eukaryota; kingdom Viridiplantae; phylum Streptophyta; class Magnoliopsida; order Asparagales; family Orchidaceae; genus Platanthera; species Platanthera zijinensis. The sequence goes on from CM077085.1 coordinate 90,441,203, forward strand.
TGATTAATCTAGGTGTAAGCCTGTATGATGTGATTAACCTGCCTCTGATACTAATTGAAATATAGGGTAAGCTCTGATAAACTCTAGAGGGGTGGGGGGGGGGTGAATTGAGTTTTTAAAATCTTTTTGATTTTTCGTGAAATAAGAAGTCTTTAATAAAATATGTTACTATGATATAGGTGTATGAGTGTACAAGTGCAGCAAATAAACTAGAGAAAAGATAACTAAGCTACACAACAAAACATATAACAGCACAAGCACACAGGAAGATCACAGCCACATAGACAACACAAGAATTTTTATAGTGGTTCCCCAAACTTGGGTACATCCACTCTTCTACCATCCTAGGTAGGAATCCACTACAGGTTTTGATCAGGTGACTACCACCAATGAGCTTTTGATCAGGTGCTCAAAAACTACCCCAAGTCTTTTGGAAGGAGACTTGCAACCAGAATAATTTTGAAGGGAATTAAAACCCTGTACAGAGGTGGGGAAGAGAGGTTGATGGAACTCTTCTTTTCTCAAGTCAAAATGAGAAGACTATGTGGATTCTGTGGTGTTGTCAAAGCTCCCCCTGAAATCTTGAATGGTTCAGGAGTGGAAGCTTTGCTAAGGGTGAGTAGGCCTTTTGCGATATGATCAACTCTCTAGAGATCCTTTGAATAATTTGAATATACTTGTCAGTTGTGATCCCTGAAAACAAAGAAGGTGAAGAAGAAAGACTCTTGATTGTGATTGTTGTTCTTTCTTCTTCTTTTGAGAGCAGTTGATTTTCTGAGAACTGTATGCACTGCACTTCTTATTGATCTCAAAGAGTTTCTGTATTCACTTCATTCTGGCAGAGAGATGGTCAGATTGATAACTGCCTCAAGGTCGAATTCAAAAACCTGCAATAAATGCTCAGCCAAAATCTGGGAAATGAAAACGGCAAGTATGCTGTCATATATTCTATTCTATGTCTGTCCCGAGATATAAGCAATTAATTCCATGGAGGATATTTTCAATCAATGCTGCAATTAACGGCTCGATTCAAAGGATATAAGTGCATTGATTATCCAGAGAATTAACGGCCTATAATAGATATAAAATAAGGTGACAGAAAAGGAAAGAATAAATAACATTATGTCTTATAGTTTTCGTCGACCAGAGAACAGATTTCGTCGACCTGTGATCAGCTAACAACTGCTCTACATAAACTGACGGATACTGTGCTCTAAGTTCGTCGACCTGAGAATGTGAAATTAGTCGACCTTAGAACTTGGTCAAACTGACGGCGTTGAGATAATAGCACATCTGTTGTTGAGTCGTTTGAGAGTGTTAAGTCATTGATAGTGTTGAGAGCGTTGAGTGATCTTTGGCTCTGAGTAAGCTTTGGCTTTGAGTGAACTATGGCGCTGAGAGATCTTTGGTGTTGAGAGTTGAAGAGTGTGTTGACCTGAGAACAGAGTTCGTCGAGCTCAGCTCAGAGAATTTTATCTCTGAGTTATTCGAGCTGAGCACGACTATCGTCGACCGGAGATCGACGAACGTAGATCTCCTGTTTCCAAAACTTGAATTCTCTAAGTCTTGAGTCTTTGGCAGTGTTAGAGGCTAGTCCTTTGTACTGTTGACTCTAAGGACTTGACCTTGACTCTAGAAACACATAAAATCTGACCCTTCTATACAACATGGATCACACCCTAAGAAGAGAACCTAGCTCAAATCACTTAGGGTCCGTTCGTTTCAAAGACATTGATATTGAAGTATTGGATTTTAATCCAATATCAATACACATGGGAAATGACATTGTGTTTAAATCCAATTCTTTTGTTCGGCTGCAAGATGGCGTTCTATCATAGGAATTGACATTAATCACTTTTTATTGTTCGTTTGTTGAAAGATTTTCAATTATAGGAATTGGCATTGGTCAATGCTCTCAATTAAAAATAACAAACGTGGATTTTTCACCAGGGATAAATCTTATCGCCCGGACACGATTTTTTCGTCATGACGCGATGTTATTGCCCAGACTTAAATTTTTCGGCCCGAACGCGAAAATTTTCGTCTGACCGCGATTTTTTTGTACGGACGCAATTTTTTCGCCCGGACGCGATTTTTTTGCCTGGACACAATTTTTTTGCACAAACGCGATTTTTTCGCTTAGAGATGTTTTTTCGCTCGTGGGCATTTTTTCGCCCGGAAGCGATTTTTTCGCCCAAGCGAGATTTTTTCGCCCGGGCGCGATTTTTCTGTCCGGGCGCGGTTTTTTCTCCCGGGCACAATTTTAAAGCCCGGGTGAGTTTTTTTCGCCCCGACGCGATTTTTCGTCTGTGGACGTATTTTTCGCCCGGAAGGTGATTTTTTCGACCGGGCGCGATTTTTTCGCCCGGGCGCAATTTTTCCGCCCGGGATCGATTTTTTCGCCCGGGCGCGGTTTTTTCGCCCGGGCACGATTTTAAAGCCCGGGTGCGTTTTTTTTGCCCCGACGCGATTTTTTCGTCTGTGGACGTATTTTTCGCCCGGAAGGTGTTTTTTTCGATTGGGCGCGATTTTTTCGCCCGGGCGCAATTTTTCCGCCCGGGATCGATTTTTCCGCCCGGGATCGATTTTTCTGCCCTGACGCGATTTTTTTGCCCAAACTCAATTTTTGCGCCCGGATGCGAGTTTTTCAACCAGACGCGATTTTTTCGCCCGGACGACTTTTTTTGTCCGGACGCGATTTTTTCGCCCCGTCATGAAATTTTCGCTTCGGGATGAAAAAATTGCGTCCAAGCGAAAAAGTCACGTCAGGGCAAAAAAGTCGCGTCCGGGCGAAAGAATCGCGTCCGGCCGAAAAATTCGCGCCCGACCGAAAAAATCACGTCCGGGCGAAAAATCGCATCCGGGCGGAAAAATCGCGCTCGGACGGAAAAATGGCGCCCGGGCAGAAGAATCGCGCACGGGCGAAAAAATCGCGTCCGTGCAAAAAAATCCCGCACGAGCGAAAAAATCGCGTCCGGGCGAAAAAATAGCTTACGGGCAAAAAATCGCGTACGGGCGAAGAAAACGCGTCCTGGCGAAGAAAACGCTCTCGAGCGAAAAAATCGCATCTGATTGAAAAAACCGTGCCCCGGAGAAAAAATTGCTTTCGGGCGAAAAAATTGCATCCTGACGAAAAAATACCGTCCTGGTCAGAAAATCGCGTCCGTGAAAAAATGTCGCGTTCGGGCGAAACAATCTTGCCTGGTCCAAAAAATCACATTCATGCAGAAAAAATTACTCTTCTTTTCAAAAACTGATGTTGGCAATCTCAATATCCGCACCTGGAGATAGACATTGAACTAATGAGTTTTTAGTTTTGTGTGAATATCTACGGCTTTCCACCAGAAAGCCAATTCCACTCTACAAATGTTGATACGAACAGCGGAAATGACTTTCATTTTCTTAAAGCCAATACTTTAATATCAATGTCGTTGAAACGAACGGACCCTTAGGGATTCCAACAGTATATTTTGGCACCTGATCGGACTCATATTATATGGCAATTGCTGTGAAAATGTTATAGCCTAGCTTTTATGTCAAACATCTCTCTTCATAATTCATAATAAATGCTCACACCCTACAACACAGATCTAGAAGTCGGGGATTGAATGATAAGTGCTTGTTGCACAACATGCATAGCTTGACTCCACATCAGATTTCTCCCAATTATATTTTGGGGCCAATCGTTGGTACAAGGATTCAGACCGTGACAATTTAAACATACATATTCTACTGATATAAAAAATCCTTTTATATTTACCTTTTATAATGGGTTAGAGCAACAAAAACGTGCGCTTTCTTCCAAAACAACGGTGGGAGCATACTTCAGCGAATGCAATGATTTATGGTGTGATGCATCCAGTTGGTAGTAATTCCAGTAAGTGACTAGTGACTTAAAATGGCAGTGCTACAAGAATGCCACCAAAAAAGCTCTATCTCATGCTTCGAAATATCAATGTAATATCAAAATGTGCAACTGGATTAATTTCAATAGAAGGATTGAATTAAGAGTCACTAGATATGAGAACTTAATCCTTCTATAACATTAAATTATGACTTGAAGGCGAAAGATGTTATCATGAGTTAAATTGAGCTCCTTCTCATCATCAATGGCAGTTTGTCCTTTCCTGGGCAAGGTGGAAGCAAGAACAAACCCAATGAGGTAAGGGTAGGGTAGAAATTCATTCTCCGAGCATAGTATTTAAAAGAGGTGAGGGAGAAGAGAGTGTTGGGAGTTAGCTTGAGAGGGATGTTTGATGACTAGGTGGGGAAAGAGTGGAGTCTGGGATATCGTAACCCATGTATTTATATGTTTTAGCATTAGTCTTAATCATAGCTATTTGGTAATCATTCGAGTATAGTGCAACCGACTGAGGTCAATTCCATGTCCTTTACTTGAAATCACTTTTTTCAGGGTATCATGTTATTCGGCGCGGCCCATTACAGTCAACTCCCACAATCTTAATTGTAATAAAATGAAGTGTCATTGTGTTAATAAGAGTCTAATGCAAAAGATGGAGTTCAATTCCTAATCTATTTACCAACATAATAATCCTGAGGCCTACCCGTATTTTAAAACAACCAATCAGTCAACTTCATTATAAAAGTATACATCCCCCACCAACTACAACGTTGTAGAAGACATCCTTGTGGTAACATGCACTGTTTGGACTAGTCTATGGACTGTTTGTCGACTACTGATTTATCCACTAATGCTAAATATCTTTGCAACTGTTTAAATATGATTTTATATGTTCATAATAAACACTATTAGTTGTCCACACCAACTACTCATGCGCAATATGTGACGGTACTTGGTTACCGCTTGAAGACCCAATACAAAATTATTTTTGTCACTCTTGAGCAACCGTGTACTTCGTCACATTTTATGCATGAACGCTAGTTTAATATAATAGGTCACATAATATATTTAAATTATATTTTAATTCTTTAGTAAATTATTATAATATATACATAATTTATTTGATATAATGTATATATATGTTGAGGGGTCACTCGATGCTACCATGGATTGAACAAAGCGGGCAATCTTCGCTCGAGAGTGAGCTGTACGTATAAATAGTAAAAATAAAGAACCAACAATAGACAACAAGATTTTTAAGTAGAAATCCCAAAATGGGAAAAAAACCACGAGGTCAGACCAAATTCCGACAGAATCCACTAGTAGCACTTGAGTACATAAATTAACTTTTCATAAGGTGACAGACCACCTCTCATTTACAATTATCTCCTAATATGGCCCTGAATTGAATGGAGTGCGGTGTAGCGCATACAAGAGAAGTCATCAAAGCAGAACAGACACGCGAGAAGCACTTGTTGGGCTGGTGAATGAGTGTTGAGCCAAGTCTTGGTGCCTTGAAGTTGCACTTAAATCAGTAACTTTTCGTCGAAAAACTTTAAAACTCTTTATTCTCCTCTATTCTATCTACCCTTTAAATGAAGGATTAGACCCATTTTATAGTTTTTCAAAGGATCACACTAGTAATTGTATTTTCTTGGCTACCAAATTTTAGTATATGAAGCCATGGATTAGGTCCCTTTGATCACTAATTTTAGGACATACATGAGGATCTTGCTCCCTAGGTGGCACTGGCAACTCGCGCAGGCCGAGCAATCTCACAGATGATGATAGTGGTGGCAGTGATAGAGATGACGGCGAGGATGGCGACGATGGCAGGATGCTTGCATGCTCAAATTGTGGGAGCACACACTGCCACGAGCATGTTGGGGCACACGGGGGCACACGCTGCTGCACGTGCCCGAATAAAATGTTGATGCTATTTGATGTTCGGTGGATCGATTGATCGGCCTTGTACCAATGTACATCAAGGTAACTCGTTTTTTTCCTGTCCTTATGTTCTTCATTTTAACTTAGATTATTTTACATTTAGATAATTACAGCACAGTTCTATTTTTTTTTACTTCTCTATCAAAGAAAGAATTGATGTTGGGTCCGGCATTCCTTCACTTGACCCGTGGCGCTCTGCTACTTATATAAAAAATTAAGTAGCACCCTCTCCAACAGTCCGGGCTTTTGGTGCAGTTGGGTATGCGCTTGATCCTTCAATTGGTATCAGAGGAGGTCACGGGTTCAAGACCGGGGGGGCGCTATTAAATCCTGATTTTTCCCTTCTACCTGTGTGGGTCCGGTGGGTCAGGCAACCGTGGACATGTGGTAACCCCACCTCTGAGCCGTGTGGGCCATGTGGTAACCCCACCTCTGAGCCGACGGGTTGTGCTGGACGCCGGGGGGGGGGGGGGGGGGGGGAATTGTTGGGTCCGGCATTCCTTCACTTGACCCGTGGCGCTCTGCTACTTATATAAAAAATTAAGTAGCACCCTCTCCAACAGTCCGGACTTTTGGTGCAGTTGGGTATGCGCTTGATCCTTCAATTGACATTTGTAAAATTAAAATGGAAAAATTACCAATATTAAATATCAAATTCAGTGATATTTATGAAGACGGCAGAGGCTAAGCTGGGCATTTTGAGGCTGTACCCAGCAGACAACACAATATAAGATATTTCATAGACGTTGATTATAACTAATTTGTATACACAGGGTCTCCAAAAATTTCTTAGGCATGTGGAGACCATTTCAGCTGAGGCGTGACCCTACATGACGGGGAGAACCGTTTGAGCGAGCAGGTCAAATTTAATTAAAGCTGAATAGCCAACTCCGTAAGTTAATTAAAACTGAATAAATTGATGCATGCAGAAAGTCCAGGCATCGCCCACCCGCCCTCCTGCATAATACTGCATCTAGCGTGCAAGTAGGCGGTAAGCTCAACTTATCAGTTTGTTCCCTGTGCACGAGTGCAATATGTCTGATTAATACAATTTTGTTACTTCGAAATAATCAGAAATGTTATTAAAAAATAACATTAAAAAAAAAATTCTGCTTTTGTAGTTTCTAAAAATTCAGATGAAAATTTTAAAATTGAATTCAAGAATTTAATTTAAAATTTAAAATTTAAATTTAGCTGTAATTATATTTAAATTTTTGAGAATGCACGTTTTAAATAAGGAAAGTAAATCAAGTAATTGTCTAATTATTCACGGGCTTGGTTTGTAATTTTAAAAAAATTAGTTGTAAATTAGGAAAGTAAAAAAAAATAATTAGAAAGAATTATAGATAACGGTGGGGCTGAGATATAATTAATTAAGGTGAGACGATTACTCCGCACGCAGTCTATTTCAGTCGCTCTGGTATTCGATGCCGTTCGTCGTCGGAGGAGGAGAAGGAATCGTTCGGAAAGAGAGACGAAGGGGGAGAGAGATTGAGAGAGTCTTCTTCGTTTCCATTTCCGTCGTGGGAGAAAGGAAGTGTGGGGGTGAAGTTGGGGTTTGCGCTGTTATTTGTGAACGGGTTTGATAGAGTTCGTTGTGGGGGAAAATGGAGGGAAAATTTGAGTCCTTGGATTCTGGAGGAGGCTTTTCAGGAGCGTAGAGTGTTACGATCCAAAATCTGATTTAATAATAATTAACATGGGAATGGCCAGTGAAGGGGTGGTCGGAGGTGAGGGAGAGGAAGGAAGGCTGAGGGTGACCGGAGGTGAGGGAGATGAGGAGGGATGGGGAGAAACAGAGAAATAGACAACTTTATTAATCTTTTTCATAATTCCCAATTACAATCTATAACCCCGATTTATAATACTAATTACAAGTTATAACCACTCATAATTAGACACGTGGACTGATGACTGTTACATTGCCTTCGCCTTTTGAAAACGACGTCCTCGTCATTTGTTCATATTTTTATCTTTACCGGGCAAGTTGATACTAAATCAGAGTGCTCAACAGTTTCTTTGAAGATGACCAAATTCCAATATATGCACAAATAATCTGCTTTTCTCTTGCTTCTCACGTAAATGGGATCACATTGAAATTGCATCTAGAATCTTCCCTTCTTAATAATATCCGCAAGCTGAGCAATGTTCTTGAAATTAATCTTCTCTATTGAAAATGGTCGTTGCTCGCTGTTGTGCGAAAATGAGAGTGTTTTGCGAATTTCTGCTTGCACAATTCTTCAACAAGTTCACGAAGACCGTAGCGCGATTGAAAGTACAATGGGACAGGTTGTATCCTCCTGCTCAGACCAAGTGCTCCGCTATATATAAAGTGAAGCATAACTTTCGTTGAACACCAAGAAGAAACAATACATCAGGAAAAATTCCTGCATTGTAAGCTTCAAAAATAGTAGCTTCAACTATTCCTCCTGGGTCGAACACCAAATTTGAGACAATTATTTCATGATAGTTTTGAACCAACACCATAAATGTATTGATACGGGTAAACAGCTGAAATTTACGCCGGCGACTAAACTGCTTTTGATGTTGTGGCAACTTCTGCTGTTGGCGAACGCAATGGAAAACCCTTATGTGGGATCGTATTATTGATGTTCTTCTCGTTGTGGATTTGCATGGTAGGGGCTGATGTTGGCTTCTGACAGCTACGTGGAAATTGTTTATATGCTGGATTTGTCGTCGACGGCTTTTTGTGTTGTGCTGATTATCTACCGGATATATTTCTGTAAATGCCTCCAAGGTAGCGTCCTTTGGTGGATCTAACTACGGAGAAGAGCCAAACCCTTCAAGGGAAGAAATTTCAGGTTCATGGGTCAATAATTCCCCAAAGGATGTTTTAGTAGCTTTACTCATTGATGTTTGTCGAAATTGATATATTGTCCCAACAAAATTCTCAACGGTAGGACAATATTCTTTAACTATAGCATCAACAAACAACGAAAATGTCATAGCTGGATGAATGGGTAATGTAGCCCGATGCCAAATAGACGTTGGTCTAAATGTAAAGCTGCATAGATCATGAAATCTGCCGGCCGAATGTTGTTATCCGAAAAATACAATTGTAATTTGTAAAGCCAATCTACAGGATCCCCGTCAACAAAACGAGGACAAGAATCATGTCTTGCGTGTAACTTACTTTCCAAACGCTGCTGGAAAGAATCAAAACTGGGTAATATATTCTTCTTGCAGTCTTCAATAGTAACAAATACATTGTTAGTCATTGTAAAAATGAAAATACCCTTTTGAAATTAATTTTTGATTTACCTATAGTAAATCCTCTTATCCTCCCCTTTTTTTTCTTTTTTAGGAGCTGTCCTGGCAGGTAGAAGTATGTGCAGCCTGAATCAACAATCAAGGAAATAAAACTTCTTGAAAATTTGCCAGTTGTGGGAGATGCTTGCTTCCCAATCAATATATCACCGGCGCCGGTGATCAACAACTAAGATGTTGGCAACGGAGGATGTCAAAGTGAGGAAGATGCTGATCGAGTAGCACCGTAGCTAACGGGAGTCCTGATGAGATCCTCCTTTCTTGAATGTGTAACCCGTGGAAGATCATGAGCAAGAGAGATTCCAAGCGGCGGTGGCGGGGCAGCGACGGTGGCTGCGCAGCGGCGGTGATCTTGTTTAAAACAGGGATGGCTGCCCGGGCAAGATCTTGTTTTGGCAAAATGTGGGTGAGCTTTTGGTGGCTAAAAACAGGGCTGAAACAGGGTCCTGATATCCAAAAAATATGGATCGAAACTCTTGCAAGATTCTAGAATCGCCGATGACTGTTGGTATCCAAAATCTAGAGCAAAATATCCAAAATCCGGGTCGGATGACGGTTCCGATAGAGGTGGAATAACTCGCCAGAGTGGGAGAGGAGTTCTTGATTGTCGGTGTGGGAGGGAAGTTCTTGATCGCCGGAGATGTTCGTCGGCATTCTCTCAATGAGAGCACAAAATGTTACGATCCAAAATCTGATTTAATAATAATTAATAGGGGAATGACCAGGGGAGGGGTGGCTGGAGGTTAGGGAGAGGAAGGAAGGCCGGAGGTGACCGAAGGTGAGGGAGATGAAGAGGGATCAGGAGAAACAGAGGAACAGACAACTTTATTAATCTTTTTCATCATCCCCAATTACAATCTATAACCCCTATTTATAATACTAATTACAAGCTATAACCACTCATAATTGAACATGTGGACTAACGGCTGTTACACAGAGGCAGATATTTTTGAGGTAATCGAGAAGACCATCGTGGTGGTGGCAATGGATTGCCCGAAGGAATTTAGGAGCCGAAGAGACGGGATTGCAGAGAAGCTCTTTTCCGTTCCAATTTCACAATGTTTTGGGTGCAACAATGTGAAACTTCTAGTTCCTGACGCCGGCAAGGATTTGAGGGCTGAGGAATGCGGTGGGAGCGTGAAATGGGAACTGATTGAGAAAGGAAACAACATGGATAGCCGCAATAATGGCAGTGTGCAAGATTAATTAACCATGGCCCGTTTAATCAATTTCAGAAATGATGATGATGTGCCTCTCACAGAGGTACTGATGGATGAGAAGAACCTGTTGCGGACTAAGTCGACATTTCGGTCGGGCCAGAATTCTTGTACTGTCTTAGCTCTCGGAACGGTCGAGCGCACACACAGTCAATGAAAATGGAAAGTTGACAAGGTAATTTTTTTGATGTGGAAAACTCCTGAAAGAGGTTAAAAATCACGTGGCCGGATCTGTGCCGACCAAACCTCCACTAGATCTGAGTGCTATTACAGGGCTTTTTCAAGAACTTGAGAGTGACCTGCCGCCTCTCGTTACAATTATTGGGGAGAGAGAGAGAGCCTGGAGGGTGACATGCCACCACTCACAAGGCTAATTATTTCTTCGAGTGCTGCAGGGAACGATGCACTCGTTGTATTCTGGAGTCTTCTAATAATTCCTGGAGGCGGGATAAGCTTGTTGTACACGTTCTGATGTCTGGAGCTTTAAGGCTCGGAGGCACCCTTAGCACGACTTACCCTCCGCTTCTTGTCTCCTGATTGTCTTTTGGATAAGCGTCGTTTGGTTATCTTATCGGTAGATGGAGTGTTTTTTCTTGAGCGTGTAGGGCGCTTGCTGGCAAAGAGCGTGCTGGGAGCTTGCTGGAGGAGAGCGCGTGAAGCGCTAGTTGAAAGAGGGAGCGCTGAGCGTTTGCTTGTAAAGAGAGCGCGTAGGGCGCTTGTAGGAGGACAGCGTGCAGGACGCTTGTTGGAGGAGAACGCGCAGGGTACTTGTCAAAGGAGAGTGCGTTGGGCGCTTATTGGAGAAGGGTGCGTGAAGCACTGGGGAAGAGACCCATGCAAGGGAGCAACGTGTTTGATAGCGCGCAAGAGCGTGCAGGGGAGAGACAGGCGCAAGAATGTGCAAAAGAGAGGCGGTGCGCATGGGAGCGCGCAAGGGAGAAATGCGTGCGAGAGCGCGCAAGGCAGCGGCGCGCGTGGGAGCGCGCAAAGGAGAAATGAGCATGAGAGTGCGCAACGATGTGGCGCGCGCTGGAGCGCGCAAGGGAGAAATGCGCGCGAGAGAGCGCAAGGAGGCGGTGCGCGGGAGAGCGCACAGGGGAGAAACGTGCATGAGAGCGTGTGAGGAGGCGGCGCGCAAGGAAGATATGCGCGCAAGAGCGCGCGAGTAGGCGGCGCACACGGGAGCGCGCAAGGAAGCTATGCGGAAGAGAGAAAAATTCCGGGCGAAGAAGATGAAGATCTTCGAAGACGAAGGAGATCTTCCAAGAATGCTTGAAGATCCTAGAAGGTGAAGAAGAAGATGAAGGAGAAAGGAGATAGAGGGAATTCGTCGGAGGATTTTTTCAAGGAGAGCCCCCCATTAAAGGGGAAAGGGGCCAAATTTATAGGCTTCATGGGTGGTTAGGGCGGTTATTCGTAGACCGTAACGAACTCGTTTAATATTTGAAGACCAAATAAATATAGTATTAATGTTTATATTATTTCATTTGACTTACTAAATATAGCCCCCTCTAATTATGACAACCCATTATCATTATAATGGGTTTTCCATGCTAAATTTGGCAACCCATTATCCCATTATAGGGATGATCATGCAGGCGGTTACGGGGGTGGTTACCCACGCAACCGATGGAGGCGACCGCAGGAACATGATCGAATGATGGAGGATTAGCGATGGCTAAGGATCCGGCTTGCGGCGGAATCCGGTCGACGGCGAAGGTCGGCCGAACGGAGGAGGAGACTGAAATGACAAAGGAGGAGATCGGTCATGATGACGGAGGCCGACAAGCCGCGGGAGAAGCTGGCGATGATGGCGAAGGCCTGACGAAGATGGCGGCGATCTCGCCTTGTGGAGAAGACAGCGGTGTTCATTGCGTTGGGAGAAGACGGCGATGGAGTTCGTGGTGTTGGGAGAAGATGACGGCGGCGGCCGTGATGTTGGGAGGGGGGACGCACTGCTTGCACGAGCCGACGTCCCCTACGGAAACTGTTGCACCACCCGACCACTAAGGGGTGGTGCGGCGGCTTGCCCCGGATCCCTGTTGGGGAGTGATGTGCACTTCCAAACAGGGAGGCCAAATATAGGCGCTGACCAAGTAGGCGCTGACTTGGTTAGCGCCTTTTCCAGCTAATGGGGATTTCATCCCCATTGGCTAGAAATGCCGTGAGGGATGGTTCCCGCGCGCGCAGGAACCAAGCTTGTTGGGCGCGCGGGAATCGAGATTTTGACGCTCGCAGGAATTCAAATACGCGCAGCAATTTGGAGTGCGCACGTAGGAATGTGAGCGTGCGCGCGGAATAAACCTCACACGTGTGAATGACGCGCAGGAGGATTTCATCGTGCCCGAGCGTGGCGCTCGCCCTGCGTAGATGGGAATGTGTTGCGGGCATGGTTGACGATCGAGGTGCGCTTGCTCGGACTGCGGCTTGACCGGGAGCGGAAACAGGGAGCCCATCACCTGCCCCTAAATTTTCGGAGGTCATTCTGCTAGAGAATGAGCCCGGAATATTTTTTGAAGAAAGTTTTTGAATGCACCCCTGATATGTCGAGCGATTGCACTCCTGTGCAGTTACGTGCTTATAGTTGGCCGAGGTGCTAGGAAATGCGGGCATATCACATGGTTTGTGCGTACAAAAACATGTTTTGGAGGTGAAGAGGTTAGACCGTATAGGGGACGTCTTGCATGCCAGGATTTGCATGCACGAGATGTGTAATGTGCATTGTGCATGCTTGGGGCTATGCGCACGAGGTGTGCTTAATGCGTGCAATGTGCGTTGATTGTGTGTAAGAGTGGTATGATACACTTGCCAGACTGGATATAAAGATCCTGCATATGGTGATGCCTCTGTTGATATGTGTGGTGGGCGCAGTGTGTGCGAGGTGTTCATTTGGACTTTATGCGGGCATGACACGATATGCACAATCATGCTTTGTGTGTGCGCAAAGTGCATGACATGTGACATGTACACGAGGCGTGATGTGCACAACATGTGATGTGCATGATGCATAACGGGTGTCACGTGCGCGATGCACGCTGCATACGCAATATGTGCAAGGTGTAATATGTAATGTGCGTTGAGCACTTATCTGTGGAAGGGAAGACATCGCTGAGATACGGAGTTTCTGTTTCCCCCGAGTGTGTCACCGGGTACCTCTTGTACATGGTCCGAAGGAGAAACTTGTTGTGGCGAGATATAGGGATGCGTACACAGCGCCTCCATTCTTATTGGGGCAGAATGATACCTGAGTTGGCGAGGTTCATGTTGTAATTAACATAGTTTTGAGCAATACTGGCTCACGACTTTTGATCGCACGAGACTAGCTCGTGACTTTTGCTCGCAGGAGACTGGCTTGCGACTTTTGCTTGTACGAGATTGGCTCGCGACGGAGATTGCACGAGACTGGCTTGCGGCTTGGCGCGCGCAAGGCTGGCTTGCGGCGAAGTTTGCATGAGTTTGGCTCGCGGCTTTAGCGCGCATAGGATGGTTTGCGGGGAAGTTTGCACGAGACTGGCTCGTGGCTTAGTTTGCACGGTTTCAGCCCGCGGCTTAGTTTGCACGGTTCCATCCCGCGGCTTAGTTTGAATGGTTCCAGCCCGCGGCTTAGTTTGCACGGTTCCAGTCCGCGATTTAGCGCACACAAGGTTGGCTTGTGGCGAAGTTGGCTATGAGCCAAAAAGGCCAGAATCTCTCTTGCGGAGATCCAAACACTCTATAAGGTAACGACAAGAGTCTCCTTTGCGGAGATCTGAACACTCTGTAAGGTAAAGTCCAGAGTCTCTTTTACAGAGATATGAACACTCTGTAAGGTAAAGGCTAGAGTCTCATTTGCGGAGATCTGAATACTCTGTAAGGTAAAGGTGTAACACCCCTATCCGTCGCATAGCATATAGTAGTAGGTCCGGCCGGGGCCCACCGCCATATACCACAGACAGACCGGTGGGTTACTCATTAAAACCAATCAACCAATCACAACGTCCTACACAGAGCATCTAGCGGAAGCAATTTATTAAGTTGCAAAGAATAAAGAACCCAACAAAGCATGAATGTCCACTACTCAAACCAACAGAAATGTTCAATACACAAGAACTGACCTTATGGCCTTATAATAGTTTGCTCAAAAATAAGTGTCTTCCAAACCTCGGCATGTAGGCCGGTCATACATGAGAATATAAGAAAAACACTCAAAATTAGGCCTTCGAGGGCCGGCTCAGCAACCTGGGCTTTAGCCCGCTATTTACGGCTCGGCTCCGCAGCACCTGCAAGCAACAATCCACCGTACGGTGGCAAACAAAAGCAAAGGTCAGCTATACTGACCAAATTATAACGACCCCGCCCCCAAATCGGGGCGGCGATGCTCTTTCCCTGCATTTTGTTAGTAAAACCAAGCAGTATAGTTTAAACACACATCATCATAGGCGTAGGCACGCACGACCACATGCCCCGTTCACTCAGGGCACATTCACAGTGAATCGGCCAACGCCACATCAATTTAAGACATAGACGTTTTCGACTCACCACCATCCCTTGGACGGCCAACCTTATGAGCATTTTGTCTTCCTGGCATGGGTCATGTAAATTTAAGCCATAGACCGCTGGAGACACTCATCTATGCCAACGGTCCCACCGAACGACATAGAACAGGTACGGTTCTGGCTTACCCATTGCTCACACCGCAACGTCAATTTAAGCCATATGCGCGGGTCAAGACTCCCCGATTCCCGTTTCTATCACACAGTTCACATAAAACGATTATATTCAAGTTGGCCGGCCACCATGTTGGCAAAAACCACGCTTTTGCCCAGTTTTTCGGGTGCACCTTGGAGTTAGTCCCCAAGGCTCCCTGTTGCAATCTACCTTGTAGAAAATCCGAAAAACAAACATTCACACAGAGTCTTCTCCGACCATTTATGCAATGCAACATCACAGATCAAGACAAACTTGTCCGGGTAGGCTTCACACATCATACCTATGTCTGTTCTCGTATGCAGACTCTACACAAGGGGGACTTCACATATCTATCCCAAGGAACGCCAAAAACTCACCGCATACTCGCGAGAGAGGGTTTCCTATGCAAAGGAAAAGAGCATTTCACATATCCTAGGATGAGAATCGTTACCCTAGCATTTTTCCTTGGCGCCATGGAAATCTATGCGGATGAAAAGCACCGCAATATACTTGTCTCCTCAAATCCGAAGTCGGATTGCGATTTGGAGCTCCGAAACTCTGCTAGTGACCGGATCTAGCCTTCCTTCTTCCTCCTTGCTCTCTCCTCTTTATAGCTTTTAGAAAGAGAGTGAACCAAAGTAAATGAGGATTTCTAAACCCTAAACCCGGGTATATCCTTGAGGAAACACCCCCCAGCCGTCGGATCTTAAAATAAGGAAACGGACGGCCATGATTCAGCCCAAAAATAAACTTCCTGGGCCGAACACGGGTTGCTATACGGCCGTGTGCATGGCCGTGTTACTCATTCGCCGTCACCAGGAACTCCCGACTAGAATATGACATGTGGCATGGCTTCCGACACGCCCGTGTCGCATATGACATGCCCGCGTCAGTGACAGTGTCACGACCCGTGTGTACAAAAAACCCAGGTCCAGAAATGTCCCGAGAAGAACACGGCCATATGACACTCCTGTGTCACATGTCGTGTGCTAGACACGCCCTGGGACACGCCCGTGTCCCAGGCCATGTAATCTCCTTAGTACAAAACCGCAGACTACCCGAGCAGGACACGACCTTGGGACACGCCCGTGTCCCGGGACGTGTTCCCTGTCTCGACACTCAATTCCTGCAAATCGTCGACCTCTCAGCGCGTCGTCGACCCCGAACACGACACGGCCCTTGGACATGCCCGTTTCCCAGGCCGTGTGCCCACTACCAAGTCCCAGACTTGGCTCAAAATGCTGCGCGTTGCTCTTTTGAGTTTTGGGGCGTTACAACTCTCTCCCTCTTAAAAGAATTTCGTCCACGAAATTACCAAAGGAAAGATAAACAAAACCAAAAGCATTACCTAAGATAAATAACTCTGGGAACTCCTCTAGCATGGTCTGCTCCCATTCCCAAGAGAGCTCCTCACGACCGCAATTGTCCCAACGAACCTTGACCATCCTGATCTCCTTATTATGGAGTCGCTTAACCTCAAAGTCTTCAATACGAACGGGCTTGACCATAGTCGTCAACCCTTTGTCCACCGGCAGTTGATCAACTGCAATCACCTGCGAAGGCTCTTGCACCGCCTTATGCAACACTGAAATGTGGAATACATCGTGTAGACCACTCAACTCCACCGATAGCCTCAGACGATAAGTCGCTTCGCCGATCTGCTCTAGAATCTCAAATGGTCCAAGGTATCTCGGGCTCAACTTATTCAAGCGTCGTACCCGTGACACACCCTTAAACGACTTTAATTACAAGTACACCCAATCGCCGATCGCAAACTCCACGTTCCGAAGCTTGGCATTGTAGTACTTAGCTCTTCTATCCTGAGCGATCAGCAAACGCTCTCGAATGATCCGCACCAAAGAAGTAGTGCCTTCCACCTCTTGCTTTTTGTACAACCTTGCCTCACCCATTTCTAGCCACGACAACGGCGTGCGACACTTTCTACCATATAGTGCCTCTGAAAGAAAAGGGATAGATACTACTCTAGAGGGGGGGTGAATAGAGTAATCAAAAATTGCACTAGCAAAGTTGACTGTCTACTCAATTCCCTTGGAGTTAATTGCAGAATGAAGGTTATAAATATTTGAGAAGTAACCCTAAAGCCTAACACAAGTGTTGTGCACAAAAGGCATCCAACTGTAATTACAGTTAAGGCTTGGAATCCTAAACAGCAACTAGCAAACCTAGTTAAAACTAATCACAGCCAACAGTAAAAGTAATAAATCAAACAACCAGACGACACAAGAGATTATAGTGGTTCCCTCTCAATAGGTACATCCACTCTTCTACCTCCACGGTAGGAATCCACTCAGGTTTTTTAACAGGTGCCCTGCCACCAACAAGATCTGCTGTAGGTAGATCTAGAGACCCTTTAGACTTTTGATCAGGTGTCTAAAAACCAAGCTTTACTTTTGAAGGGAGTAAACAACCCTTTACAGGAGGGCGAAGGAGAGTTAGATTGTCTTCTCTATTTTAAACAAGATTAGAGAAGCACAAGATCTCTTCAGAACTTCTGACAGCAAGCTGTCTTGAAGTTCTGAAGGATAAAGCTTGAAGAAGACTAGAGATCTGGAATAGATGTTCTTCTTCAGCTTACTTCTTTTTCTTCTTCTTCTTCAATATCTTTGAGTGTAAAATCTTCCTGGAACAGGAGCACTCAGGTTGAAGAAGAGCAGAAGAGATATCTTCTCAGTTGAATATGAAAATGGCTGAGAGCAGCTGTATTGCTGTAATGTATTTCTTTCTTCTGCTACTTGCTTGTTCTTTCAAAAGAACTCTTTAAATAAGAGTAGCAGCAACGGCTCTATTATTTGAGTTGAACTTTGTCTTTATCTGGAATCTGCAAACTGGGCTGCATTTAACATAAAGACAAAACAAGTCTTGCAGATATATATATTCTATATAAAGAATAAAGCTATAGCAGCTGCAATATCAAACTGAATAAAGAATACAAGATAACATCACATCAGATTACACTTTACAACTAAAGAGGACTTTTGAGTCCAACGGCTATAAAGGATAGCTGCAGATATAAAGTCAGATAATAAGACAAAATACATGTCAGAAGGAATTGACTTAGCATAAAGATAGAAGCAAGGTGCTTTGAGATATATGCAGTAAATCAATCTAATATATAATAATAATAATAATAATAATAATAATAGAATAATAACGAATATAATATTATCTAAAGGCAGACAAAAGATAGTCGAACGATCTTCGGAGATCGTCGACCGACCTACTGAGATCGTCGACCTATCAGACAGATAGTCGACCGACTCAGATAGTCGAACTATCCAGGCAGATAGTCGACCGACTCAAAGCTAGACAGAAAACGTCGACCTAAGAATACAGACAGATAGTCGAACTATAAATAGATAGTCAACCTACAAACAGACAGCTAAACTATCAATAAGATAGTAGAGCTATCAGATAGTCGAACTATCAAGGAAGATAGTTGAACTATCAAGACAATCTGTCTTAATGAAAGAAGTCGAGCCGAGGTCGACGATCGTCGAGACAGAAACAGCAGAACATCGAGCTGTCAAGAGACAAAGCTAGATGATCTGGAGACAGACGATAGTCGACCAACAGGAAGACGATCGTCGAACGACTGATCAACGATAGTCGAACGGCGTTCGACTATAGTCGAACCAAAAACTAACTTAGCCAGATTTCACTAGATAAGTGACTACACTAAAACTAACCTTTGACCATAGATAAATCTTGGGTCAAGAGACTAAAAGGAAAGACTTAACTCAAATCCAAACTAGGGTACTAACAATCTCCCCCTATTTGGGTTAAGTCTTTCAAAAACTAAAACTACTGGAAATAAACTAAACTAAACTAAGCAACCTAAACAACCTAATAGAGATCCTAACCCAAATCAGAACCAAGGGTTCCAACAATCTCCCCCTATTTGGGTGAGGAAAAAATAAATATTGCAAAGCATAAAAATATACAAAAAGAAAAACTTAGCAATACTGGCTGCTGTTGGTATTTGCAATCTCCCCCTATGTTGATGCAGTACATGTGATTGGAGGAGGCTGAGATGACTTTGAATTTTGATTGAATCATCCAGCTAACTCTTATAAATAGTACCTGCAGAAAGCTATGGTAGAGATTGCTCTCTCCTTGAAAAAGGGATATGTTACCAAAAAAAATGATATTTGTTCAGCAAGTATAATTAGGATTCTGGATCTGAAAAACACAATCAGATATCTTTCTTCCTATATAATTTCTTTTCATCAGACGAGATTCAAACTCAGCTGACCAATGCAACTAGAGTAGAGGACTCAATCTAGATGAAATTAGAAAAAGATCTATAAGAAATAGAGTTATTTGTCAGAGAATTCTTTATTCAGAAATCCGAACAAGATATTGAACAAAATATCAATCAGATATAGACAGCCTTAAGAAAGGAAAATGCTTCCTAATAAATCTGTTTCAAATGGTAGAAGGATTTGAAAATATTCTAAATAATTTGTCCTTCTGTTTATAAAGCAGATTTATGAAAAAGCAAATAGTTGAGCTTGACATTTTTATATAAGATAGTCGATCGGAGTTCGACGGTCTGAGCTCAAGATATTTGTTCTTCCTTTGAATATATTCTAAAAATAAACCTCTGAGAAGTTTTGTTTCCTTCTCAGGTTTTGTTAAATCTTGGCAGCAATATTGAATTTCTAAATTAACAGAGTTAGATAATAATACCTGATTCTCTTCAGGTTTGGAATTTCCTTCTGTTTGTTCGGCTTTTAGATTGCTGCAGGAAGTGTTGACGGCCATTAAGCAAAATTCTTTGGCCCTTGCTTCCTCCTCTTCATCTTCAAATGATGATTCATCATCTGAGATATCCCAGATAACATCTAGGGATGTTGATTTTTCTCCTTCAAATATTCTGTTGTGGCTTCTTTCTGATGTGTCATCCACGGGTTCAGAAGCCATTTGGTGAAGGGAATCCCAAATCTCCTTAGCTGTTGAGCATTCAACAACCTCCTGAAATAAGTCATCAGATAATGACTGAGCTAGGATGTTCATTGCTCTGGCATCAGCTAGCCTGGCACTTTTGGTTGTTGTTGCCGAAGTTGGGAGACCTGTCAAAATAGAAAAAAAAATATCTTCATCAAAAGAGTTCATATATAATTTAACTCTTGCCTTCCAGATGCTAAACTCAGCTAAGTTGCAAGCTGGAGGTCTGGTGCTAGAGTAATCCTTGAACTGGGCCATGATAGTGAAAGTGAATATCTATAATACTTGGTATCTAACAGGATCTTGTGACTTAGGTGTTAGTCTATACATTCAGATAACCTCCCTCTGATACCAATTGAAAGAAAAGGGATAGATACTACTCTAGAGGGGGGGGGGGTGAATAGAGTAATCAAAAATTGCACTAGCAAAGTTGACTGTCTACTCAACTCCCTTGGAGTTAATTGCGGAAGGAAGGTTATAGATGTTTGAGAAGTAGCCCTAAAGCCTAACATAAGTGTTGTGCACAAAAGGCAGCCAACTGTAATTACAGTTAAGGCTTGGAATCCTAAACAGCAAATAGCAAACCTAGTTAAAACTAATCACATCCAACAGTAAAAGTAATAAATCAAACAACCAGATGACACAAGAGATTATAGTGGTTCCCTCTCAATAGGTACATCCACTCTTCTACCTCCACGGTAGGAATCCACTCAGGTTTTTGAACAGGTGTCCTGCCACCAACAAGATCTGCTACAGGTAGATCTAGAGACCCTTTAGACTTTTGATCAGGTGTCTAAAAACCAAGCTTTACTTTTGAAGGGAGTAAACAACCCTTTACAGGAGGGGGAAGGAGAGTTAGATTGTGTTCTCTATTTTAAACAAGATTAGAGAAGCACAAGATCTCTTCAGAACTTCTGACAGCAAGCTGTCTTGAAGTTCTGAAGGATAAAGCTTGAAGAAGACTAGAGATCTGGAATAGATGTTCTTCTTCAGCTTCCTTCTTCTTCTTCTTCAATATCTCTGAGTGTAAAATCTTCCTGGAACAAGAGCACTCAGGTTGAAGAAGAGTAGAAGAGATATCTTCTCAGTTGAATATGAAAATGGCTGAGAGCAGCTGTATTGCTGTAATGTATTTCTTTCTTCTGCTACTTGCTTGTTCTTTCAAAAGAACTCTTTAAATAAGAGTAGCAGCAACGGCTCTATTATTTGTGTTGAACATTGTCTTTATCTGGAATCTGCAAACTGGGCTGCATTTAACATAAAGACAAAACAAGTCTTGCAGATATATATATTCTATATAAAGAATAAAGCTATAGCAGCTGCAATATCAAACTGAAAAAAGAATACAAGATAACGTCACATCAGATTACACTTTACAGCCAAAGAGGACTTTTGAGTCCAATGGCTCTAAAGGACAGCTGCAGATATAAAGTCAGATAATAAGACAAAATACATGTCAGAAGGAATTGACTTAGCATAAAGATATAAGCAAGGATTGCTTTGAGATATATGCAGTAAATCAATCTAATATATAATAATAATAATAATAGAATAATAACGAATATAATATTATCTAAAGACAGACAAAAGATAGTCGAACGATCTTCGGAGATCGTCGACCGACCTACTGAGATCGTCGACCTATCAGACAAATAGTCGACCGACTCAGATAGTCGAACTATCCAGGCATATAGTCGACCGACTCAAAGCTAGACAGAAAATGTCGACCTAAGAATACAGACAGATAGTCGAACTATCAATAGATAGTCGACCTACAAACAGACAGCTAAACTATCAATAAGATAGTAGAGCTATCAGATAGTCGAACTATCAAGGAAGATAGTTGAACTATCAAGACAATCTGTCTTAACGAAAGAAGTCGAGCCGAGGTCGACGATCGTCGAGACAAAAACAGCAGAACGTCGAGCTATCAAGAGACAAAGCTAGACGATCTGGAGACAGACGATAGTCGACCAACAGGAAGACGATCGTCGAACGACTGATCAACGATAGTCGAACGGCGTTCGACTATAGTCGAACCAAAAACTAACTTAGCCAGATTTCACTAGATAAGTGACTACACTAAAACTAACCTTTGACCATAGATAAATCTTGGGTCAAGAGACTAAAAGGAAAGACTTAACTCAAATCCAAACTAGGGTACCAACAGCCTCGAAGGGCGTCATTTGAATACTCGCCTGGTAGCTATTGTTGTATGCAAACTCCACCAAATACAGGTGGTCTTCCCAATGCTTTTCGAAGTCTAGAACACACATGCGAAGCATGTCTTCCATAGTTCTGTTGACCCTCTCGGTCTGCTCATCCGTCTGCGGATGGAAGGCTATGCTAAACTTCAACTTAGTTCCGAGCATCTGTTGCACCAACCTCCAATCATTTGACGTGAACTGCCCGTCACGGTCACTCACAATGCTGTGGGGCACACCGTTAAGCCGCATAATATTATCTACATATAACTTCGCCAGTTTCTCTACAACATCATCCTTCCTATGCGGAATGAAGTGCGACACTTTTGTTAACCGGTCTAAGATCACCCAGATGGTGTCGTTTCCCTTCTGCAACATTGGCAAGGCATGCACAAAGTCCATCGAAATGTCATCGAACTTCCATTCCAGAATAGGCAAGAATTTCAAGAATCCCCCTGGCTTTTGGCACTCCGCCTTTACTAAGGCGCAAGTTTGACATTTAGCCACAAATAGTGCCACATCCTTCTTGAGCCCTGGCCACCAAAAAAACTTTTTTAGGTCTCGGTACATCTTCGTGCTCCCTGGGTGGATTGAGTACTTGGTATGATGAGTCTCGTACATTAACTCCGCCCTTATATTTCCTCTATTTGGGACGCACAAACGATTGCCCTTTCTTAGAAGCCCATCCTCAATTGAAAATTGGGAATTTGACCCATCCAATGCTGCATCCATGAGCTCCTTCATGGTGCCATCAAACTCCATAGCCTGCCGAATGCGATCAGCTAGGTCAAACTGAGGTTCCGTCTAGTTCAACATTGCTTTGGCGCTAGTCTGCTTGTCCACACAACAGATCTCTAACGCCTCCAACTCCTGAATTAACCTCTCATCATGAACTGACAACCAGTTGGCTTGGACGGGAGCCCTGCGACTCAACGCATCCGCAACTGCATTGCCTTTGCCATGTACATAATGAATCTTGATCGTATAGTCCCCCAGGAACTCCATCCATCTCCGCTGCCTCATGTTCAGATCCTTCTGATCCAACAGGTACTTAAGGCTCTTATGGTTGTTATAAATATCGACCTTTATGCCGTACAAATAATGTCTCCACAACTTAAGCGCAAATATCACGGCCGCCAACTCAAAGTCGTGGACTGGATAATTCCTTTCGTGCACTTCCAGCTGACGCGATCCATACGCAATAATACTTCCATGCTGCAGCAGCACGCAGCCCAAACTACTACCTGAGGCATCACTATAAATCTCGAAGCCCTCGGTCCCACTTGGAGAACTTAGCACTGACGTCGTGTCAACCGACTCTTTAACTCCTCAAACGCTTGCACGCACTCCTGTAACGCCCCCAGTTTTTCTGCGATCGTTATATCATTTCTTTGGCGTTACCTTGACGCATGTTAGGCTTGTGCCGATCTTTAGAGCATGGTTTTAGCTCTCTCTTTCCTGTGGGGCTTGTTTGCAGCCTGTTGGCAAGATTCCCTAGCCAGCCGGGTCTGTTTTGGTGACCGGTGGGGCCTTTTGGGGTGTTGAAACTCTGTTCGGATGGTTAGCCGAACAAGCCGCCGCAGCCTGTCTAGCCAGTTCGTCGCGGACTGTCCAGCTAGTGTTCTAGCGAGTAGCTGTATCGGGCTGATGATTCAGAGTGCCAGAAGTCTGTTCAGGCGGTTAGCCGAACAGGCAGCGGCGGACTGTTCTGCCGGTCTTCAAGAGTGCGTCTTCACGATTAGGATATAAGCCGCTGCTACTTTTGTGAAGTCGTGAAGCTCGGGTCCAAGGTTTATTCTCAGCGGTCTGTGGCAACCCGCGATATGCAGTCTAGTAACTTGTCGCAGCTTCAGCGAATTGGTGAGCAGCGTTGCGGGTTGCTATTTATCTGCAGGAGCGGCTTAGCGACTTATCTGGCGGCCTTACACTTGTGTCCGGAGGTTTTATATTATGGCTTGTATAGTGAGCGGTTTGGGTATGTCAAACTGCTCAGGCCGCCCGACTTGTATTTAGTCCCACATCGTGGGTTGTATTCTCTCACCTCCCCCGTTTTCTATAAATAAGGGGGCATACCTATGTATTACTTATATTTTTGGAGCAATAAAATTTGCAGTTATTTACCTCTTGTTCACCATTTTTAACTTGGTATCAGAGGGTAATCGGTCCTGTTGCTCCAATATTGTGTTGCTCCTCTTGCGGTTTGTTGATTGAAACCGCGCGGGTTGCTCCTTTTCCCTCCCTTCTTCCGGTCTTCTCCGGCTTCTTACCTCCCGCTTTTCTTTCTTGTCACGCGGTTTTTCCCTTCCTCGCGCGGTTTCATGCTCTTTCCTTTTTAAGAGCCTTCTCTGCCCTTAGGTCGCAGTTTCTCCCTGCTACTGGTGTGTGCTCACCGAGACCGGGCAGTTTCTGTTTCTGTTCCCACGGTTTCTTTCCTGGTTACTTGTTGCGGTTTCTGCTTTGTCCGCAGGGCTTACTTTTCTTCATAGATACTCCGTCGTCTTCTGCTACTTTCCCTGCTCCTTTTTCTCATGCTTCTCCCTCTATTTCTTCTTCGGGCAATTTTGGCACGTTGTCCAAACTTACGAGCCCAAATTATCCTGAATGGAGTGTGTCGTTTGTTTTTCTATTACGTTCTCAACGTAAGCGTTCCCACTTGACTGACGACCCTCCTCTTGTTGGCTCTGATGCTTATGATGATTGGGACGCTTCTGATGCCTTGGTCCATACTTGGCTGGCCAATAGTTTGTCTGATGAGTGTCTTCCTGTCATTCGTCATGATCATACTGTTAAAGCCGCATAGACTCATCTGGATGCTTTATATTCAATAGGGGCTCAGACTTCCCGAATCTACACTCTTTATGCTGATCTTTTTGCTCGCCCTGTTATGACACCTGCTGCAGCTTATGAAGAAGTGCAGAGTCTTGGGGCTGAACTTCTTCAACATCGTCCCTTTTCTGCAGATCTTGCCGAGCAACACAAATATTTTTAGGAGCTCTTGGTGGTTTGTTATTTACTTCGTCTTCCTGAGTCTTATGATCTGATTCGTCAACAGATTCTCGGCGAAGAAAATACTCGGACTCTTGATGCCACTGCTGCTCGGAATTCCGTTGTTACTACTCTTCTTCAGTGCCCTTAACTTCCTTCTCCCTCTCCTGATCTTGTTGCTCATTCTGCCCGACATGATCATTCTGGTAGTCGCAGTGGCCGCACTGGTGGTCGGGGTTTCTCCAAACATCTCTGTTCACATTTTGGCAAGAATGTCCATCTTATTGATCGATGTTGGGTCAAACACCCCCATCTTCGTCCTGCTTTTGCTGATTCTGCTAAGAAGTCTACTGCGTCTCTTGCCACTTCGTGTACTGCTCAGTTAGCTACCACGGGTAGGTGGCTTATTGACTCTGGTGCTACTACTCATATGACTGGGAATTCTCAGCTTTTCTCTTCTCTTACTACAAGTACACACTTACCGCCTGTTCTTATTGCTGATGGTTCCCCTTCTCCGGTTCATGGATCTGGAACTGTGCATGTTACTTCTTCTCTTCAGCTTCGAGACACCCTCTTTGTTCCAAATTTTCCTTGCAATATTCTTTATGTTACTGCTCTTTGTAAGCAGTTTGATTGTGAAGCGATTTTTACTGCTTCTGCTTGTCTCTTTCAGATTCCTCAGTCCAAGGAGATGATAGCTACTGGGACTGAGAGTGGCGGCTTGTTTTATCTTGATACTTCTTCTGCTTTTTCTGCTTCCTCCTCTCTATTTCAGTGGCATCTTCGACTTGGTAATTATCCTCCTCGGATTCTCTATCAGCTTCTGCCTGATTTACCTCGGGGCGAGTCCACTCTTCACTGTGATGCTTGTCAGTTTGGAAAACATCATCGTTCTACTTTTCCTGCCAGCACAGGGTGCAATTCTTCTCAGCCTTTTGATATTGTACATTCTGATATATTGGGTCCTGCACCTACTCCTACTGTTGGTAGGGGTAGTTTATATTTTGTGGCATTTATTGATGATTTTTCCCACTATACTTGGCTGTATTTGTTGTGTGACTGCTCTGATATAATGAAATTCATACTCCGTTTGATACTTCTATTAAAATTCTTCTGTCTGATAATGCTAAGGAGTACCTTAGTAATCAGTTTCAATCATTTTGTGTTGATCGTGGCATTGTTCATCAAACCACTTGTTCGTATACGTCACAACAAAATTGTGTTGCTGAACGGAAAAATCGTCATCTCCTTGCTGTTGCTCGAAGTCTTCTTACCCACATGCATGTTCCTAAGTCTTACTGGGGGCATGCGGTCCTTCTCTCTTGCTTTCTTATTAATCGTATTCCCTCTTCTTTTGTTGGTGGGAAGACTCCCTTTTCTACTCTGCATCCTGATGCGCAACCTTTCCCTTTTCCTCTTCGTGTCTTTGGATGCACTGCCTTTGTTCATTCTCCTTCTTCTACTCGTGATAAGTTGTCCCCTCGCTCAGTTAAATGTGTCTTTCTGGGCTATTGTCTGACTCATAAAGGGTATCGCTGTTATGATCATATTCTTCGTCTGCAGTATGTCTCTGCTGACGTTACTTTCTTTGAGACTGTTTCCTACTTTTCTCCGTCTACCTCTCCTCTTCTTTCATCTGATGATTCCATTACTTTACCTATTGTTTCTTCACCTTCTCCTGAACCTACTACTCTTTCCTCTTTACCTTATGAAAGTGAGGGTAAGATCTATCTTAACTCTAGAGGGGGGGGGGGGGGGTGAATAGAGTATTTTAAAGTAAATTTACAATTTTAAAAAACTTAGCAGTAAAGGCTTAATTTATGTATAGGTGTAATGTGCTTTGATGTAGAAATAAAACTAAAGCAGTAAGGATAAAAACCACAGCACACAGCAAAGAATATTCACAAGAAACCAGAGGACACAAGGAACTATAGTGGTTCCCCAAAAACCTGGGTACATCCACTTTTCTACCACCCTTGGTAGGAATCCACTGCAGGATGAGTTGATCAAGTGTCCTGGGCACCAATGAGCTTTTGATAAGGTGCTCAAAAACCACACTAGATTTTTTGATCAGGTGTCTTGCCACTACTGAGTTTTGACAAGGTTCTCAGAACCAGAATCAAGACTTTTGAAGGGAGTTTTGATAACCCTTTTACAGCAGGAAAAGAAAAAGAAAGAGGTGAAGATGTCTTCTCTGTCTCAGTCACTGAGAGAAGACTTTTGTGGATTGATTTTGTTGTCAAAGCTCCCCCTGAGAAAGATGAGAGCTTTTCTAGGGTGATAGGTCTTCAGAAGCTTCAGATGTCCAGTAGAAGATGGTTTCAGCAGAGGCTGAAATATGAATTGTCTGGAGTTCTTGATGTTAAAGCTATGATCACTTTTTAGTATGCCAACTAATTCTCCAGGATTGATCACTTGATTTTTGAATTGATCACACTATCCTGTGAATCTGTACTAAGAATTTCTTATTGTAGACTGTCTATATTTGTGTAGTCTCTTGTTATTGTGACTCTCAGACTGGAGAAGGAAAAATGATTTATTCTCTTAAGATCCTCTATCCAAGATAGTCGTTAGCCGTCAATAAATGCCTTCCATAAATGTTTTGTCTTCTGGAGGAAAGTCCAATAAACATTCTCTGATAAATCCCTTGAAACTTGCTCCAGAATAAATGAAAATGGCTAGCAGATATCTTAAAATAAATGCTGAGAGAATTTGAAAATCATTCCAAAAGCTGACTGAATTTGAATCCTCAAAGTCGTCGATCTCTCAGGAAAAACGTCGATCTGAGCTCTACGATCGTCGACCTGAGCTCAGAGATTTAAATGAACATCAGATAGAAAATGTCGACCTGAGCTCGAAGATCGTCGACCAGAGCTCAGCGACCTGAAGGACAAGCTAAAGACAGATCGTCGATCTGAGCTCGAAGATCGTCGACTGTAGCTCGACGATTTAGCAGAGTTGAGCTCAGAGAGCGTTGAACGGAGTTCGACGTTTCGTCTACCTAAGCTCGACGATAATTGTCTTTGCTTCAGCTTTAAGTCTGATTCCTTGAATGGTCCTGGGGGCAGCTTCAAACCTAAATTCTAAGCCCTAAACACATTCTAATGTTGACCTTTTTAACTATACATCTAGGTCAAACTGGTTTCCTAAGAAAAACATAGTGATCCTTGACCAAATTAGTAATAGGGTGTTCCAACACCTTATGATTCTCCTGCTCTTCCTGCTTCCGCTGATGATCCACTGCCCATGGTTCCTAGTGTGCCTACCTCTCTGTTGGGGGAATCTATACAAGTATACAGGGCTGACATTGATCTTCCTATTGCTCTTCGGAAGGGTGTGCGCTCATGCACTCAGCATCCTATGGCTGGTGTGGTATCTTACACCAGCTTGTCTCCTCGGGCACAGAGTTTTGCTTTGGCACTCTTGGCTGGTGTTCTTCTAGCTTCTTATCATGATACTTTACTTATTCCTCATTGGAAAGCTGCTATGGATGAGGAGATGAAGACTCTGACTGAACGGGGTACATGGTCTCTTGTGCCTACTCCTCCTGGTGCATATGTGGTTGGTTGTCGTTGGGTTTTTGTTATCAAGTATCTTCCTGATGGCACTGTTGATCGCTACAAAGCTCGTCTGGTAGCCAAAGGATTTACGCAGACTTATGGTGTGGATTTCTTTGATACGTTTTCTCTAGTTGCCCGGATTACTACGATTCGTGTCCTTTTTTAAGTGGCTGTGAACAAAGATTTGGCCATCTCTCAATTAGATGTCAAGAATACTTTCCTTTATGGAGATTTGCATGAGACTGTTTATATGGAGCAACCTCCTGGGTATGTTGCTCAGGGGGAGTCTCACGTATGTAAGTTGAAGAAAGCCATCTACGGTCTTTAAAAGAGTCCAAGAGCCTAGTTTGAGAAGTTTAATGAGGTTATTTCTGTTGTTGGTTTTGTTCGGAGCGCTACGGATCACTCTCTGTTTATTCAGAAGACCTCGTCTGGGCTGGTTATTCTTGCAGTATATGTGGATGATATTCTTCTTACTGGGGATGATAAGAAAGGTATTGATATGACGAAAAAGCATCTTCTTCAGCACTTTGTTACGAAGGAGATGGGATCTTATAAGTATTTTCTAGGGATTGATATATCTCGAAAACCTGGCTCCGTGGTTCTTTCACAAAGGAAATATGCTTTGGATCTTCTACAAGAGACAAGTCTTCTTGAAACTAAACCTGCCCGGTCCCCTATGGCTGTTGGAGATGACAAATGCTGGTGTGACTCTTCCCCTCTTCTAGAAGATATCACGAGGTACAGACGTCTGGTTGGTAAGCTCATCTATCTGACAGTTACTAGACTAGACATTTGTTATGCAGTGGGAAAAGTAAGTCAGTTTATGCAAGCTCCTAAGGAGTGTCATATACAGTCTGCTCTGAAGATTCTTGAATACATAAAAGGTGCACAAGGTAAAGGGCTCTTATTCATAAAAAAGGGACATTTGAAGGTAGAGACTTATTCTAATGCGAGCTATGCAGATGATAAGGGCGACAGGATGTCAACATCAGGTTTTTGTACTTTTGTGGGAGGAAATCTAGTAAGTTGGAAAAGTAAGAAGCAGGCAGTGGTTGCCAGATCGAGTGCAAAAGCCGAATATAGAAGCATGGCTTTGACGACTTGTGAGCTAAAATGGCTTTGAACTCTCTTACTGGATCTGGGAGAGTTTTATGATCATCCTTTACCAATGTTTTATGATAATAAAGCAGCTATATATATTTCGAAGAATCCAGTCTTTCATGAAAGGACGAAGCATATCGAGGTTAATTGTCACTTTATTAGAGAAGAGATTCTGAAGAATCAGATATATACTCCTTTTGTTACTTCTGACATAGAGCTGGCAGATTACTTCACGAAACCGGTTACTTCGTTCACAGAGGTTTGCAACAAGCTGGGAATGGTTGATATATATGCTCTAGCTTGAGGGGGAGTGTTTAAACTCTGTTCGGACAGTTAGCCAAACAAGCCACCGCGGCCTTTCTAGCTAGTTCGCCGCGACCTGTCCAGCCAGTGTTCTAGCGAGTAGCTGTATCGGGATGATGATTCAGAGTGCCAGAAGTCTGTTCGGGCGGTTAGCCGAACATGCAGCAGCGGATTGTTCTGCCGGTCTTCAAGAGTGTGCCTTCGCGGTTAGGAGATAAGCCGCTGCTACTTTTGTGAAGTCGTGAAGATCGGGTCCAAGGTTTATTCTCAGCGGTCTGTGGCAACCCACGGTATGCGGTCTAGTAACTTATCGCAGCTTCAGCGAATTGGTGAGCAGCGTTGCGGGTTGCTAGTTATCTGCAGGAGCAGCTTAGCGACTTATCTGGCGGCCTTACTCTTGTGTCCGGAGGTTTTATGTTATGGCTTATATAGTGAGCGGTTTGGGTATGTCAAACTGCTCAGGCCGCCCGACTTATATTTAGTGCCACATCGTGGGTTGTATTCTCTCACCTCCACTGTTTTCTATAAATAAGGGGGCATACCTATGTATTACTTATCTTTTTTGAGCAATAAAATTTGCGGTTATTTACCTCTTGTTCGCCATTTTTAACTCGGGGAATGCTTGTGTTTTGGCTTCGGGTGGTGCTTGCCCGAGTTTTGGTTGTCAGATGTCCATTTCAACTTTGCCATTGGATTCGTAACGTTGGTTTTCAGCTACGGCGCGAGTTTCGCGCGTTTCTGAGATCGTTTGTGTTTACATCATTTTGGACGTTTTATTATGATTGTATTTTATATATTATATATTATATTATTATAATTATTAGTATATATAGGATTTAGGGTAGGTTTCGGCCGGTCCATTTCTTCTTCTTCCCGAACCCGACGGCAATTTCGTTTTCGCGAAGAGCAGGGAGAGGCGGACTCGGCGGGACTTCGGTCGGCGGTGTGTGGAGCTGGAGGGCTCGATTTCCTTGTCCGAGTGGATTTTCGGGTTGCTCTCGGCGAGGGCTTCGTAGTAGAGGTAAGCTTTGTCTGTTTTCTTGACTTTTGGAGGTTAG
Source organism: Platanthera zijinensis (assembly GCA_039513925.1). Classification (NCBI taxonomy): domain Eukaryota; kingdom Viridiplantae; phylum Streptophyta; class Magnoliopsida; order Asparagales; family Orchidaceae; genus Platanthera; species Platanthera zijinensis. The sequence goes on from CM077085.1 coordinate 90,472,367, forward strand.
GGTTAGGGGCTTTGGCATGATTTCGTTCCCTAAAGTTTCAGGAAACGTTGCTCGGTACTCCTTGTGACCGGATCTTGAAGCGGCAAGGGCGGGCAGCGTCTTCTCTGGTGGTTTCGAGGCAAGTGGATTTTATTCCCTTGCTTGTTCCTTTTTTCCTTCATGATATCTCCAATTTTCTTCTTGTTTTGATTAGGTATAAGTTAAAGGGCAAGATATCTAGGAGAAATCTAGGCTAAGATGGGAAAATAGGACTTAGAAGAGAAAATTTCGGATTTCCTGCGTTACGAGGCGAATTCGCCAGATATTATAGTGATATCCGATGAATTCGTCGGTTATCAGGGGTGATAACCGGCGACTAGGGTTTCGGGTTGGCTAAGGTAAATTGGTCGGATATCACAAAGGATACCCGACGAATTCGCCGGGTATCAATGGTGATACCCGTGGTTATACAGCGTTAAAACGTCAAGGAAAATTCGTCGAGTATCGTAGCGATACCCGATGAATTAGACGGCTTTCGTTGGCGATACTCGACAAATTCGCTGTGTATCAGTGATGATACCCGACGAATTCTGTGGGACTTGTCCGTTTTTCATCGTTTTCGCTGAGTGAAGTCCTTGGGAACTTGGTATGGGATGTTTGACCCCAAACATCGGGGAGTGTGACTAAGAGATGTTGATAGGAGTTAAGCGTGGATAGGACTGTTAGATTGTATCGCATCGTTAACATGCAATGATGCCTGGGTCTCTGATTAGATGCGGCTCTTGGTGGCTTGTTATGCCCAGTGGCCACATTTTTTGAGGCCTTTGGGGCATTCTAGGTCCCCGAGAGGTGCTCTTTGTGTGTTGGACCCCGTGGCTGTCACCCACTGCCTTTGAGATGAGGGTCACCATGTGTTAATGATTTTCGGTCATGATTTTGGACTATTGTTCCTACTCTTATTTTGGATGTTAGCTGGTTTAGCCGTTTCTTGTTTTGCTTCAGCAGGTTTGAGCCGAAGCAGGTTGTTTTTTTCCTTTGCACTTGGTGCATTTTCTTCAGCATTTACTGATGTTTTGTTTACTATACTCTTGTTCATTTGCTGACTTGTTGCAGAGTTTGACAGCTTGGTTGGTGGGGGTTGATTCTTCCCTGTTTGTTGATCTTTTCTTAGCTTTGAGCTTATATTTCTCTTTGGCACTTTATTGTTTAATATTTGCTTAGGTATTCTTCCTTTGAATGCCTCAAGTCCAGGTTGCAGCCGTCTGAGCGACTAGTCTGGAGCTGTGTTTTGGTTGCTGCCTTGCGGAGGCGTTTCTCTCACTTTTGGTGAGATTCCTAGTTGTTTTGTTGGTACAGACATACTTACTCACCGAGGGGTTCGTGTCAGGTTGTTACGCCCATCGGTGGTTTTCTTTTAGACTGCTGTGTACTCTACTTAGGCTGTTTGTTACCCATTTTGGCGGTTGTTTACTTGTCTCTCTGGGATGTTTTATGCTAGGATGCATGTTAGTTATTTTTCCTATTAAACCTTACTGGTAGTATATCATACATCTCATGTCTTTAAACCTAAAAGAAGTACTTTACAACTATCGTAAAAGGTATCTTTCTACTTATAATAAATCTAGAGTCTTGCATACCATGAGTTATCCTTCGGGGACGTTTACACTCATGTAGGACATCAAGTTAAGTTAATTAATGTATTTTCCGCAGCATAAAACAATGTTTTCTTCTAAGTGGGCTAGATGAACTACTGAGCCGAGGGATACGGTCAATCAACTAAAACTAATTTTTTATCCATTTTAACCTTGGTTTCCTTTTGTTTTGAGGTCGTTGGAGTTTTGCCTGAGCGTCGGCAGTTATCCCCTTCTCGACGTGGCATCACAACGCGTGTTTTCTCATACTCTGATACTTGATAAATTCGGAGAAAATGCGGGTTGTGACAGTTGGTATCAGAGGGAGGTTGCTTGACAAGTTGGTCGGGCAACCTTCCCTTGTTAGAGCTAGTTGTCTACTGTCATAACATACACACACCGATATGTCATATGTACGTCTTGGAGGAAGCACGAACACTACACTCATGGCATGACAAGAAGTATATGGGGGCATATTATGTAGTATGGGATGCATAAATATGTGTTTGTATATGGATCCACCATAGGAGGCAACATGCGAGGGTTATGTTGTATGGGATGCATAACCTCACCGCATGAATGCCCATTAGCACGTTTTCTTTTTCGTTGCATGGAATGTTATGTAGTATGGGTTGCATAACAATACATGTGTACGCCGCTCATATCATGCACTAGGGCCTTTTATATAATGCATAACACAACATGCATAGCATAACATAGCATAAGCACAATGGTCCAAGCTAAAGATTTACGTGATGACATATGTACACACATGTTTTGAGTCTAAAGGGAATATAAATTCATGCATTCATGAGTAAGGCACAAGAATTTTGGACGGTCATGACATCATCATTTAAATTCCCAGAGATGGTTCGTAGAATGAGTAAGTACATAAGTAAGTTGTCTAGACTGTGTTGTTAGTTTAGCGGGTGGGCTAGGTTCTGAATCGTTGATTATGTCTTTTCTTTTAGAATGGGACCAAAGAGAGTGGCGACGAGGTTGACTCCCTAGTCTGATGGTGAGTCTTCTGGCGCGCAAAGCGATGCGATTATCGAGAGCTTGCAACTGAGCAATGAAGCCCTGTCCAGGCAGTTGGTGGATATGTAGTCGCAGATCCAGTCATTATTGGCAGCGACGGCGGGACAACCTTCGAGTGGGCAGGCTCCTGTTTTAGTTCCGGCTGTTCCTGCACTGCTGGTGCCCCCGATCGTGATTCCCCCGGAAATGGCTTTCATCTCCCAGTTTCAGCGGCTAGGACCCCTGACGTACGATGGACGTGCAGATTTTGTGGTACTGGACGATTGGCTGGTTGCCATTGAAGAGATGTTCTCCTACTCTGGAGTTTTGGTTAGCCAGAGAGTTATGATAGCCGCCTTTCAACTGAAGGGCTTGGCTAAGAGTTGGTGGCTCCGAGAGAAGGAAGGTTGAAGGATGGATGTTCGTGGGAGTCCTTCAAGGAGTTGCTGTTGAGAAATTTTTTGCCTTCGGTCGAGAGGGACCGCGTGATGAATGATTTCCTACATCTGAAGCAGAGGCAGCTCTCAGTGAGCGAGTATGAAGTAGAATTTAGTAAGCTGAGTAGGTTTGCTCCAGATTTGGTTAACTCTAAGGCCAACAGAGTAAAGAGAATTTTGGGTGGTCTGAGCAACGACATCCAGCAACTAGCAAGTGCTTATGGATCAGCAAGTTATGCAGAAGCCGTGGAAGCTGCTCTGAGGGTCGAGGCGATTGACAGCGCTAAGAACAGAGGACAGCAGCTGAGGAAGGATCAGAAGAAGTCTGATGGATATAAGGGTGCTCCGATTTCGGATTCTGGTTCTCGGAAGAGGCACTGTGATATATGTAGTTTTAGTGGCCGTCCGGGCCATCCATTTGAGAAGTGCTTTCAAAGAATGGGAGCTCAGAAGCAAGAGTTGGTGAATGCTGTGCAAGATGCCCCTAGGAAGGACTTGGTCTGCCTTGTGTGCAGGAAGGCTGGGTATGACGCTGCCCATTGTTGGAAAAAGACCAAGGGTTGCTTTTGGTGCGGTAGAGAAGGTCATATCAGGTCGCAGTGCCTGTAGCTTCATCCTATGCTGCAACCTGTGCCCCTCTAGGCCCTGCCGCCCCCGCAGTATGTGGATAAGGGAAAAGAGAAGTTGAATGTGCTTTCAACGGATGAAGCTCATACATCTGCCCAAGTGATCTCAGGTTAGAACTTCTCTCATGTTTTAGATTCCATAGTTGTAGCTGCAGTGTTTGTTTCGTGTCCTTAGACGCGTGTTTGATTTTCTAGGGCGATTTAAGGTCAAGAACCGTTGGGCGTGTGTTATTTTTGATTCTAGCTCTACCCACTCGTTTGTGGCTAGAGCCTTTGTTGAGCATTATCAGTTGGTTCTCAATCGAGTTGGCGGTTCTTTCAGCGTCAGGTTTCCGTCTGGCGATTCCATGGTGACGGACATGGGTATTCAGGATTATCCAGTCCTGTTAGGCGATTTTGTGGTTGTTGCTGATCTGCTAGCGTTCGAGCTAGAAGACTTTGATGTAATCTTGGGTATGGATTGGTTGTCTCGCTATGACGCGATTATTCAGTGCAAGGAAAAGTGCTTGGACTTATGGAAGAATGATGGTCAAACCAGTAGCGTTTATGGGTATGCTCGCCAGAATTCTCCCGCCATTTCGGCGATATGTGTTCAGGAACTTTTAGGTCCCATATGCTTTGCTTGTTTGTTTTCGGTGTTAGAAACCAGTGTTTGTTTGCCGCGTCTGGAGGAGGTTCCTGTGGTGCGAGCTTTTTTTGATGTTTTTCCTACTGGTCTTCCTGGTCTCCCGCCCGATAGAGACGTGGAGTTTGCGATAGATTTGGAGCCCGGTACGCATCCTATTGCTAAAGCACCGTATCGTCTGGCCCCGTGTGAGCTGGAGGAGTTGCGAGTCCAGCCGGATAAGTTGCTTGAGAATGGTTATATTAGGCCGAGTGTTTCTCCTTGGGGTGCACCCGTGCTGTTTGTTAAGAAGAAGGACGGGTCAATGAGATTTTGTATAAACTATCGTGAATTAAATAAGGTGACCATTAAGAATATATATCCTCTGCCTAGGATCGATGATTTGTTTGACCAGCTGCGTGGTAGTGCCATGTTTTCTAAGATTGATCTTCGTTCGGGCTATCACAAGTTGAGGATTCGGGAATCAGATGTTCCGCGGATAGCTTTCCGCTCTCGTCATGGTCATTTTGAAATTCAAGTGATGTCTTTTGGTTTGTCAAATGCCCCATCTGCATTTATGGATTTGATGAACAGGGCGTTTAGGGATTTCTTGGATAAGTTTGTAATCGTGTTTATAGATGATGTTTTGGTGTATTTTAGAAATACTGAGGAGCATAATGGGCATCTGCGTTCGGTCTTGGCAACCATAAGAGATCATAAGTTATATGCCAAGTTTAGTAAGTGTGAATTTTGGCTGCCTCAAGTCTCTTTCTTGGGCCACGTGGTAAATAAGGATGGAATATCGGCGGACGCAGAAAAAAAAATTTCTGCGGTTAAGGATTGGGTGAGACCTGTGTCTCCCAAAGAGATCAGAAGCTTCTTTGGCTTGGCTGGTTATTATAGAAGATTTGTAGAGGGATTCTCTACCTTGTCTGCGCCGTTGACTAAGTTGACGCAGAAGAATGTAGCCTTCATATGGAACGATAAGTGCGAAGAGGCTTTCGAGGAATTGAAGAGAATATTATGTTCAACTCCGATTCTGTCTTTGCCAACAGGAGGGTTGGATTATGCCCGTTATGTGGACACATCGCACGTGGGTCTTGGTTGTGTGCTAATGCAAGAAGGTCGAGTCATTGTGTACGGGTCTAGACAACTCAAGATCCATGAAAGGAATTACCCTACGCACGACCTAGTGTTTGCTATAGTGATTTATGCGCTGAAATTATTGAGACATCTGTTATATGACGCGTAGTGTAAGATATATACGGATCATAAGAGCTTGAAATATATCTTCACTCAAAAGGAATTGAACCTGCGCCAGCACCGATGGTTGGAATATGTGGCGGATTATGAAGTTGAGATTCTGTATCATCCAGGCAAGGCGAACGTGGTAGCGGACGCCCTAAGCAGAAAGTAAAGTAGAATTTTCAACCTCTCTGTGGATTTGTTGATTGAGGAGTTTCTTTTGATGGACATCTGCGTTGGGAGTAGTAGTTCGCCGAGTTGTTTGGAAGTATCTGAGCCTTCATGGATTTCTCTGACGGGGCTTCATCAAAAGGACGATCCTGATCTTCTGCACCTTTATGATAGAACTGAGAAGGGGGAGCTGCCAGATTTTTTGTTTGATAACGCTGGTGCTTTAAGGTATCGCAGTAGATTTTGCATCCCCAATGATAAGAGCATACGAGACAAGTTGTGCAGTGAGGCGCACGGTTCCAGTGTGGCCTACCATCCAAGCTCTACTAAGATGTATCAGGATTTAAAGAAGATCGCCTGGTGGATTGGGATGAAGAAAGATATAGCAAGGTTTGTATATGAATTCTTTACTTGCAAGAGAGTTAAGGCCGATCATGGAAGGCCTGGTGGCAAGTTAGTGCCCCTTGATATCCCAGCTTGGAAGTGGGAAAGTATCCCCATGGATTTTATTACCAGTTTGCCTAGATCTCCCCGTAGACATGATTCAGTGTGGGTAATCGTGGATAGATAAACAAAGTGTGCGCACTTCGTCCCGTTTTAAATTGGTTATCCAATGAAGAAGATAGCAGAGCTTTATGTGGATGAGGTGATCAGATTGCATGGGGTGCCAGTGAGTATTGTGTTAGATCGAGACTCCCAGTTCACGTCTCGCTTATGGAAGAGCCTTCAAAAAGGGCTGGGCACCGATTTGAGATTTTCTACGGCTTATCATCCGCAGACCAATGGTTAAATGGAAAGGATTAATCAGATTGTGGAAGATATGATCCGTTGTTATATTCTGGACCACGGAGGAGCGTGGGATGAACGATTAAGGTTAATGGAATTTGCCTACAATAACAGTTATCAGGAGAGTCTGCAAATGGCTCCTTTAAAAGCTCTGTATGGGAGGCGGTATAGGACTCCCTTGTTTTGGACAGAGGTTGGAGAGAGGACACTGTTAGGTCCCGAGGTGCTTGAGGAAATGGAAATTTCAGTGAAGCTGATTCGGGAGAAGCTCCGGATAGCTCAAGAGCGCTATGAGAAGAACGCCAACCGGCGTAGGTCAGATTCGACTTTTGCTGAAGGGGACATGGTTTTTCTGAAGGTTTCCCCTATGTCTGGAGTTAAAAGGTTCGGTAGGAACCATTAGTTGGATCCGAGATTTGTTGGACCGTTCAGGGTGGCTGAGTGGATTGGTGTTTCAGCGTATAGGTTGGTTTTGCCCGCAAACTTCCCAGGTGTGCATGACGTGTTTCACGAAAGTCAACTACGGAAGTGTGTTCTGAGCGACAGGCAAGTTCTAGATTTAGTGCCCTAGTTGGAGCCTAACCTCTCTTATGTAGAGATTCCTGTCCATATTCTTGATGTTCAGGATCGAGTCTTGCGGAAGAAGACGATCCCGATGGTGAAAGTTTTGTTGAGGAACCTAGACATGGAGAGCGCGACTTGGGAGTTGGAGTCAGCAATGGGGATGGCCTATCCTCACCTATTCTCCTGATGTTTTGCTGGTATGTTTGTTTTCCTTCGGCCTGTTTTGCCATTTTCTTTCCCTCCCGATTAGGAGTGTTGTGTGTAAAGTTTCGGGACGAAACTTTTTTTTAGGGGGAGTGACTGTAACGCCCCCGATTTTTCTGCAATCGTTATATCGTTTCTTTGGCATTACCTTGATGCATGTTAGGCTTGTACCAATCTTTAGAGCGTGGTTTTAGCTCTCTCTTTCCTGTGGAGCTGGTTTGCATCCTATTGGCAAGATTCCCTTGCTAGCCGGGTCTGTTTTGGTGACCGGTGGGGCCTTTCGGGGAATGCTTGTGTTTTGGCTTCGGGTGGTGCTTGCCCACGTTTTGGTTGCTAGATGTTCATTTCAACTTTGCTAGTGGATTCGTAGCGTTGGTTTTCAGCTATGGAGCGAGTTTCGCGCGTTTCCGAGATCGATTGTGTTTTATATATTATATATTATATTATTATAATTATTAGTATATATAAGATTTAGGGCAGGGTTCGGCCGGTCCGTTTCTTCTTTTTCCCGAACCCGACGGCGATTTCGTTTTCGCGAAGAGTAGGGAGCGGCGGACTCGGCGGGACTTCGGTCAGCGGTATGCGGAGCTGGAGGGCTCGATTTCCTTATCCGAGTGGATTTTCGGGTTGCTCTCGGCGAGGGCTTTGCAGTAGAGGTAAGCTTCGTCCAATTCCTTGACTTTTGGAGGTTAGGGTTAGGGGCGTGGGCTTGATTTCGTCCCCTAAAGTTTCAGGAAACGTTGCTCGGTGCTCCTTGTGACTGGATCTTGAAGCGGCAAGGGCGGGCGACGTCTTCTCCGGTGGTTTCGAGGCAAGTGGATTTTCTTCCCTTGCTTGTTCCTTTTTTTTTTCCTTCATGACATCTCCCATTTTCTTCTTGTTTTGATTAGGTACAAGTTATAGGGCAAGATATCTAGGAGAAATCTTGGCTAAGATGGTAAAATAGGACTTAGAAGAGAAAATTTTCGTGGTACTTGTCCGTTTTTCGTCTTTTTCGCCGAGTGAAGTCCTTGGGGACTTTGTTTAGGATGTTTGACCCCAAACATCGGGGAGTGTCTAAGAGATGTTGATAGGAGTTAAGCGTGGATAGGACTGTTAGATTGTATCGCATCGTTAACATGCAGTGATGCCTGGGTCTCTGATTAGAGGCGGCTCTTGGTGGCTTGTTATGCCCAGTGGCCACATTTTTTTGAGGCCTTTGGGACATTCTGGGTCCCTGAGAGGTGATGTTTGTGTGTTGTACCCTGTGGCTGTCACCCACTACCTTTGAGATGAGGGTCACCAAGTGTTAATGATTTCCTGTCATGATTTTGGACTGTTGTTCCTACTCTTGTTTTGGATGTTGGCTGGTTTAGCCGTTTCTTGTTTTGCTTCAGCAGGTTTGAGCCGAAGCAGGTTGTTTTTTTCCTTTGCACTTGGTGCATTTTCTTCAGCATTTACTGATGTTTTGTTTACTATACTCTTGTTCATTTGCTGACTTGTTGCAGAGTTTGACAGCTTGGTTGGTGGGGGTTGATTCTTCCCTGTTTGTTGATCTTTTCTTAGCTTTGAGCTTATATTTCTCTTTTCCACTTGTATTGTTTAATCTTTGTTGAGGTATTCTGCCTTTGAAAGCCTCAGGTCCAGGTTGCAGCCGTCTGAGCGACTAGTTTGGAGCTGTGTTTTGGTTGCTGCCTTGCGGAGGCGTTTCTCTCACTTTTGGAGAGATTCCTTGTAGTTTTGTTGGTACAGACATACTTACTCACCGAGGGGTTCGTGTCAGGTTGTTGACGCCCATCGCTGTTTTTCTTTTAGACTGTTGTGTACTCTACTTAGGCTGTTAGTTACCCATTTTGGGGGTTGTTTACTTGTCTCTCTGGGATGTTTTATGCTAGGATGCATGTTAGTTATTTTTCCTATTAAACCTTACTAGTAGTATATCATACATCTCATGTCTTTAAACCTAAAAAAGTAATTTACAACTATCGTAAAAGGTATCTTTCTACTTATACTAAATCTAGAGTCATGCATACCATGAGTTGTCCTTCGGGGACGTTTACACTCATGTAGGACGTCAAGTTAAGTTACTTAATGAATTTTCCGCAGCATAAAACTATGTTTTCTTCTAAGTGGGCTAGATGAACCACTGAGCCGAGGGATACGGTCAATCAACTAAAACTAATTTTCTATCCATTTTAACCTTGGGTTCCTTTTGTTTTGAGGTCGTTGGAGTTTTTCCTGAGCGTCGGCAGTTATCCCCTACTCGACGTGGCATCACAACGCGTGTTTTCTTATACTCTGATACTTGCTAAATTCGGAGAAAATGCGGGTTGTGACAACTTCTACGTCCATAAGAACTTCTGATCCTTCCTTGTCAACTTCGTGAGAGGTAGCGCTATCCGCGAGAAGTTCTCTACAAAGCGCCTGTAATAGCCGGCAAGCCAAAGAAAACTCCGGACTTCTGCTACCAAAGACAACACATGCCACTCACGTATCACAACAATCCTCGCCGGATCTACCACTATCCCTTCTCCACTAACTATATGCCCAAGGAACGCCATTGAGGATAACCAAAATTCGCACTTGGTGAACTTTGCGTATAGTTCGTTCCTCCTCAGCATCTCCAACACTAGATGCAGATTCTTGAAGTGATCTTCCTCGCACTGTGAGTACACCAATATGTCGTCAATGAATACGATCACAAAACGGTCTAGGTACTCTCTGAACGTCCTGTTCATCAAATCCATGAACACCGATGGCGCATTAGTCAGCCCAAACGGCATGACCGTGAACTCGAAATGCCCATACCATGTGCTGAACGCTGTCTTCGGGATATCACTCTCTCTTATCCTCATCTGATAATAACCGGACTTCAGATCCAACTTTGAATATACCAACGACCCGACTAACTGATCAAAAATATCATCAATCCTTGGGATCGGGTATTTGTTCTTTTCCATTAGCTTGTTCAACTCTCTGTAGTCGATACACAGCCGCACGCTCCTGTCCTTCTTCTTAACAAAGAGGATCGGTGCGCTCCAAGGCGACGATTTTGGATGCTCATACCCTTGCTCCATCAACTCTTCTAGTTGAACCTTTAACTCCGCAATTTCCTTAGGCGCCAAACTATAAGGAGAATGTGACACAGGTTTAGCACCTAGCACTAGCTCGATCGTGAAATCGATCTCGCGCTGTGGTGGGGCTCTGGGAAGGTCGCCTGGGAACACGTCGGGGTACTCACATACCACTGGGATATCATCCAAAGTGGTATTAGGCTTTACAGCCTCCACTAACGTGAAGAACAGCTCCGCTCCAGCACGAACCGCCTTCACCATCTGAAGAGAATACATCAGCGTCTTGCTCGACCCCTTCAATCCCGCAAACGTCATCTCCTGCTCAACACCCATCTTGAACACTTTACGGTTGCAATCAATAAAAGCCTTCTGCTCTGAAAGCCAATCCATACCGAAGATGACGTCGAACTCTACTAGCGGCAGCAACGACGCTAGCAAGTCGAACTCTTGGCTTCCAATATGAACCTTTACATTAAATACTCCGTCCGGGCGCATCGAACACCCATTCGGCAGCAACACATCCAGTTTGTCCTTCGCCATCGAAGAAGGGACTCTGATGCGTGTTATGAAACTTTCAGATAAAAATGAGTGTGAAGCTCCCGTATCGAAAACAGCTCGTGTCGGACTATCGTTAATAGAAACAAAGCATATACAAACAGTATTAAGCTAACAAGCACTAGGTAACAGTATTTAAAGCTGACTTGCTATAAATTAAACCTTACCTATCACCCCATCCGCTTGCTTGATGGCCTCCTGCTGGCCCAAATTATAGACTCACGGTTGAGGTGGAGCATAGTGGGACGATGTTTACTCCACCGCCTTTCCCTTTTCATCATAAGTTGCTCCTTGTTTTCTCTCGAACTTTGGACGTCCGCTCCAACAATCATGGGAAAAATGCCCCGTCTTTCCACAAGTGAAACAAGAGCCCGGGTTTTGGTTGGTAGTTGCCCCCAAGGCACCTGAAGAAGGGGCTGGACCCGACGTCCTAGCCTTCTTGTAGAATCTGCGATATCCAGACTTCGAAGTAGTCGGCACTTTAAACTCCGATTTTTTACCATTGGAGTCCTTCTTCGCATGAACATTCTTCATGTCCTTTTCCAAGGACCAGGCCAAATTGACCAAGGTCATGAAACCCTGCTCCATAGGCCCCGAAAGTAGCAATCTTAGGTCATCTCTCAAACCTTCGTAGAATCGGTTCGTCTTGCGCTCCTCATCAGCAAAGCTAGCGCTTGTGTATCGTCCTAAACGAGTCAACTCGTGAAGATACTCGTCCACGGTATTGTCTCCTTGAACCAATTTCTGGAATTCATTCTCCAAAGCAATCCTCTGAGCTGAGGGGAGGTATCGAGCCAAGAACAACCTTGAAAACTCCTCCATTGAGACATCAGCCAACTGCCTACCCCTAAGATGGTGTAGCTCCAAGCCTTCCCACCATAGCCTTGCATCCCCGTCCAGCAAGAACGTCGCAATCGTGGTCTTCTGCCACTCCTTAGCCTCAGTCGCTGTCAGCACTCTATTAACTCTAGAGAGCCAATCCTCCGCTTGAGTTGGGGTTCCCGTCCCCAAGAACACAGGAGGATTGAAGCTCATCACGTGTTTCAGCTGCTTCTCCGTTGCTCTCCTCGGCAACACCGACTCTAAAACCACCTGTTCCACCCTCCTTGGATCTGCCGCTTGGAGCGGTACTTGCTCCACAACAGGAACAGGCTGTTGCACCTGCCTCGTAGGCTGTGTATTGATCATCACAAACACAGCCTTCGCTACCAATCGAATGGTCTCAGCTGAAGGAGGTGTTGCAGGCGCATCATTTGGTGCGCTTCTCGACTGAAAAACTAGCCATTTTGACGGCCCATCTCCACTCCTGGTCACCTATAATCATGCAAAACACCGATAAGTGACAAAACTACATTGCAAAAAGCAATTATAGGAACACGCAGGTTCCTCAAACATGTGTATTTTCATTCCTAAGTGGACATTCATGGGTTCTTTTCATGTTATAACGATGACGCACACACATGTGCTCACCACCCCTTAAAGTGAATTCGTCCACGAATTCATTTAAGCTTGACCGAAACTGGTAGTCTGATACCAAATTGTAACACCCTTATCCGTTGCATAACATATAGCAGTAGGTCCAGTCGGGGCCCGACGCCATATACCACAGACAGACCGGTGGGTTACTCATTGAAACCAATCAACCAATCACAACGTCCTACACAGAGCATCTAGCGGAAGCAATTTATTAATTTGCAAAGAATAAAGAACCCAACCAAGCATGAATGTCCACTACTCAAACCAACAGGAATGTTCAATACACAAGAACTGGCCTTATGGCCTTACAATAGTTTGCTCAAAAATAAGTTTCTTCCAAACCTCGGCACGCAGGCCGGTCATACATGAGAATATAAGAAAAACACTCAAAATTAGGCCTTCGAGGGCCGGCTCAGCAACTTGGGCTTTAGCCGGCTATTTACGGCTCGGCTCCGCAGCACCTGCAAGCAATAATCCACCGCACGGTGGCAAACAAAAGCAACGATCAGCTATGCTGACCAAATTATAATGACCCCACCCCCAACTTGGGGAGGCGATGCTCTTTCCCTGCATTTTGTTAGTAAAACAAAGCAGTATAATGTAAACACACTTCATCACTGGCGTAGGCATGCACAACCACACGCCCCGTGTACTTATGGCACATTCACGGCGAACCGGCCAACGTCACGTCAATTTAAGCCTTAGACATTCTGACTCACCACCATCCCTTGGACGACCAACCTTATGAGCATTTTGTCTTCCTGGCATGGGTCACGTCAATTTAAGCTATAGACCGCCGGATACACTCATTTATGCCAACGGTCCCACCGAACAACATAGAACAGGTATGGTTCCGCCTGACCCGTTGCTCACACCGCAACGTCAATTTAAGCCATATGCGCGGGTCAAGACTCCCCGAGTCCCGTTTCTCTCACACAGTTCACATAACCCGGTTATGTTCAAGTTGGCTCCCCGACCATCATGTTGGCAAAACCACGCATTTTCCCAGTTTTTCGGGTGCACCTTGGAGTTAGTTGTTTGAGTTACCATGATGATCTAGAAGTGGTAAAACATGTAATCTCACTGCCAACGCGATATGAGCCTGCAGGGTCGCACATAAGAGCATGTGGAGAATTTGGTAGATTGACTGTGTTGGTAAGGGTTACCAATCACCTCGCAGGATGGAGTCGGGCAAACGTTGCCAAAGGAATTTCGTCGAGAGTCATCGAGTTTGACTCGACGACTAAGGCAAATTCGTCAAGAATCGTCGAGTATGACTCGATGACTCTCGACGAGTTCGTCGAGAATGATTCATCTAGAATCACAGAGTATGACTCGACGACTCTCGACGAGTACGTCGAGAATCATTCATAGCGAATGATTCATCGAGAATCGTCGAGTGATACTCGACGACTCTCGATGAATTCGTCGAGAATCAAAAGTGTTTGATTCCCGGCAATTGGTGATACTCGACGAATCTATCCCCGATTCTCGACGAATCAGCAGATGATTCTCGCCGAATCTGTCTGCTGATTCTCGCCGAATCTGGATCTGATTCTCGGCGGACCTGTGTTGATTCTCGCCGAATGACTTTGAAACCCTAACTTGGGTGGTCTGCGTATAGCAGTGTTCTTTGGACTGTTTATGCCTTTGGTATAAATAGGGGACTTAGGGTTTTGGGAACATAACGTGAATCGAGTTTTTCCTGTAGCCGGATCGTAGCCGATGGAAGAGTTCCGCCGATCACTCGATCCGCCGAATCCCGACCCCGCCGGACGGAAACGTTCCGCCGTTGCCTGTTCGCTCCGCCATCGACCTCATATCCGGTGACTGTCGCCGGTCTTGCTTTCCCTGGCGCGGACCTAGCAGTCCGTGGGAAGTGCAAAGGTGCGGTTGATCTTCCTCCCGACCCTTCGTGCGACGAAGCTTGGGGTTCTCCCGCTTGTGTGGATTTCTGCAGAGACGTGGACGTTATTCCACGTAGAACTCGCCACCGATGAGGAAACGAAGCTTGGAGCATCTCCGTTGAGTTGTGACTCAACGCCGCTAAGGTAATTTTTGCCTAGTTATTTGTCAACTTCTTGATTCAACTTTCATGGCCCGATCCCATCTCTTTGTGTTGTCTTGATGTTTTATTCCTTCCATTGCGTGCACAAGCGTTGTGCCATCCTCATAGAGAAACCCAACAGTGGTATTAGAGGTAGGTTCCGGCCATGATTGTTATATTGGAAGTTAGGTTATTCCAGTGCGTGTAAACCTAGGGATTTAGAAGTGTTCCAAATGTCTAGATTTATTCCTGGTACATCAATTGTTGATGGTTTTTCCAAGGGAAATTGGTGGGCTCATAACCCACAGGTTAGGGGCTCTGCACCCGTGAACCCGGCCAGGAACGTCTGGGATTTCGTGGTAATTTCTAATTGTTAGAAATTTTGGTCTCCTTAGCAGTAACCGTCCCTCGAATGGTTAGTGAACCAGTGTATTATTTTGGATTTTGAATCCAACAATGAGAGACGAGCTTGTCTACTGCTTTAAGTCGAGTTGCCTTTGCCTTTGTCCAATGCATGTAAATCTGAAGATTTAGAAGAGTCCGGATGTTCAGATTTAGCCCTTCCTTCTATCAAGTGTTGATAGTGTCAGGTTGTGCACATAAGGGATGCATGTGGATTTTAGAAATTGTTTTTCTGTGGATGTGCACAATGATCAAATGTTGATCATTGTTAATGGTTAACCTATAATTAAAAATCCCTTAATCTAATATTAAGTGTTCGGATGCCTTCCGATGGATGACACTCTTCCTGCCTCGATCGATGAAGTGTGGGCTTACCAAAGCAAGGTGCATTAATCTATCTTGGTAAGGGTGCGGGCAGATAATTGTGATATCCCACTATCGACATCGGGTCTAACTTAACTAGATGACCTCAAAGGTTGAGTTCCTAGAGGCATAGGGTTGGCATGCACCATATGATGGATGCGAATAAGGTGTTATTCACCAACCATACAAGAATTGCATGAGGATGCAATTGGCAAGCGTTGCCTACCTAAATAACCGCATCGTGAGAGAAAAGCCAAAGCTGACTCATAGTGTTGGTGAAATACAGATCTTGTCCACTAAGGGAGTAGCTCGCATGAACTCTCTGAATTGATAGTGAGGGCTATTATTTCGAATAAAATAGTGGGAGTTTTAATTGAAGTCCAAATTAAAATAAATTGTATTTGAAATTTTGGTACTGATATTATTCTGCATGAATTCTTGTAGAATTCCATGGAAAGTTGTTCACACTCCACTCTGTCTCTGATAGCCATCCTTGAGAAGGATAAGCTCAGTGGGACAAACTACATGGACTGGTACAGGAACCTGAGAATTGTTCTCAGGCAAGAGCGAAAGCTCTATGTCTTGGAAGAAGAAGCCCCCGAGGTGCCGACCAGGAATTCTTCCCGTGCTGATAAAGATACTTATAAGAAGTATACTGATGACGCCTTAGACGTCGAATGCCTTATTCTTGCCACCATGAACTCTGAGCTTCAGAAGCAACATGAGAACATGGGGTGCAAGGAGATTGACGAGCATCTCAAGAAAATGTTTCAAGGGC
The DNA here is from genome assembly GCA_039513925.1 of Platanthera zijinensis. Taxonomy (NCBI): domain Eukaryota; kingdom Viridiplantae; phylum Streptophyta; class Magnoliopsida; order Asparagales; family Orchidaceae; genus Platanthera; species Platanthera zijinensis. Next base: position 90,488,305 of record CM077085.1, read on the forward strand.
AAGCTCGTCAAGAGAGGTTTGACGTCACAAAAGAGTTATTTCAGTGCAAGATGGGAGTTCGAGACTCAGTAGGGACTCACGTACTCAAGATGATTGGGTATATAGAGAACCTTGAAAGGCTGGGTTTTCATCTGGGTCAAGAGTTGGCCACAGATCCGATCCTGCAGTTTTAATTGATGTCCAAATTAAAATAAATTGTATTTGAAATTTTGGTACTGATATTATTCTGCAAGAATTCTTGTAGAATTCCATGGCAAGTGGTTCACACTCCACTCTGTCTCTGAGAGCCATCCATGAGAAGGATAAGCTCAGTGGGACTAACTATATGGATTGGTATAGGAACCTGAGAATTGTTCTCAGGCAAGAGCGAAAGCTCTATGTCTTGGAAGAAGAATCCCCCGAGGTGCCGACCGGGAATTCTTCCCATGCTGATAAAGATACTTATAAGAAGTATACTAATGACGCATTAGACGTCGAATTCCTTATGCTTGCCACCATGAACTTTGAGCTTCAAAAGCAACATGAGAACATGGGGTGCAAGGAGATTGACGAGAATCTCAAGAAAATGTTTCAAGGGCAAGCTCGTCAAGAGGGGTTTGACGTCACAAAAGCGTTGTTTCAGTGCAAGATGGGAGTTCGAGACTCAGTAGGGACTCACGTACTCAAGATGATTGGGTATATAGAGAACCTTGAAAGGCTGGGTTTTCCTCTGGGTCAAGAGTTGGCCACAGATCTGATCCTTCAATCGTTGTCGGACAGTTATGAGCAGTTTTTCTTGAACTATAACATGAATGAAATAGACAAGACACTGCTCGAGCTCCTATGCATGTTGAGAACTGCCGAGATCAATATGAAGAAGGCCAAGCCTGCCAGCCCCATACTGATGGTGCATAAGGGCAATGGCAAGGCCAAGGGCTCTAAGAAGATGAAGGTGGGACCTAAGTCACATCTCGAGCCCAAGTCTTCTGCACTGATGAAAAAGAAGAGAACGGTGAAGGAGGGGAAATGCCACCACTGTGGCAAGGCTGGTCATTGGAGGAGGAACTGTCCTTCTAATATTGAGGGTCTGCAGAAAATGAAGGGAGGTATTACTTCCACTTCAAATATTTACGTTATAGAGATAAACCTTTCTGCTCCTTCATCTTTGATATTGGATACCGGATGTGGTTCACACATTTGTAGAAATGTGCAGGAACTGGGAAGGAGAAGATTGCTGAGTAAAGGGGAGGTGGACCTGCGTGTCGACAATGGAGCAAGAGTTGCTGTTGTAGCCGTAGGGGTTTACCGTCTTTCTTTGCCAAGTAGGCTTGTAATAGAACTAGATAATTATTTTTTTCCGGCCATAATTAGAAACATTATATCCATTTCATGCTTGGACATGATTGGATTTTCTTTTATAATTAAGAACAACTATTGTTCTATATTTAGGAATGATGTTTGTTATACTGTAGCCCAATTGTTTAATAGTATTTATGTTTTGAACTTGGACCATCAGATCTATAATGTAGAAAATAATAAAAGACTAAGAACGAATGACTCAAACCCTACATATCTCTGGCATTGTCGTTTGGGCCATATAAACGAGAAGCGCATATCCAAGCTCCATAAAGATGGAATTTTGGACTCATTTGATTATGAATCATTTGAGCGATGCGAATCATGTTTGTTAGGCAAGATGACTAAAGCCCCTTTCACTGGTAATACTGAGAGGGCTGAGGATCTCTTGGGTGTTGTACATAGTGATGTATGCGGACCCATGAGTTCCATGGCTAGAGGTGGGTATTTCTACTTCGTTACAATTACTGATGATTTCAGTAGATACGGATATGTTTATCTTATGAAGTGCAAATCCGAGACCTTTGAAAAGTTCAAAGAGTTCAAGAATGAAGTGGAGAACCAGTTGGGTAAAAAGGTTAAAGCACTCCGATTTGATCGAGGTGGCGAATACCTGAGTCATGAGTTCCGTGATCATCTGAAAGAGTGTGGTATTGTATCACAGCTCACTCCACCTAGAACACCACAACTTAATGGTGTGTCTGAGAGGAGAAATCGTACTTTGTTAGACACGGTACGTTCGATGATCAGTCATGCAGGCTTGCTTATTTCCTTTTGGGGTTTTACTTTAGAGACTGCTGCAATGACACTGAATCGCGCTCCAACGAAAACGGTTCTGAAGACACCATATGAGATATGGACTGGGAAGCGTCCTAGTATGTCGTTCATTAAAATTTGGGGCTGTGAGACATACGTGCGACGTCAAATGCTTGACAAGCTGGAACCCAAATCGGATAAATGTTATCTGGTGGGATATCCTTAGGAAACGAAAGGGTATTACTTTTAGCTACCGTCCGAGGGCAAAGTGTTTGTCGCAAGGACTGGCGTCTTTTTGGAGAAAGAGTTCTTATCAAGAAAGACTGAAAAGGTAGAACTTGAAGAAGTTCAAGAACCACAAATAGTGAATGAACCAGAATTGGATTCTGAGACAGGACTACAAGATGTTGTAGCTAGAGAATCTGCTCAAGAAACACAAGTCCTACGTAGATCTGGTAGACCGAGGTTTGAGCCTGAGAGATATGGATTTCTCATGTCTCAAATAGGTAATGTGTTGCTTATGGATCATGATGATGAACCAGCAACCTACCAAGAGGCTATGAATGGACCGGACTCCGACAAATGGCTTGAGGCTATGAAATCCGAAATGGACTCCATGTATGCAATCCAAGTTTGGAACTTGGTGGAACCACCTGAAGGGGTACGACCCATAGGGTGCAAGTGGGTCTTCAAGAAGAAGACCGACATGGATGGGAATGTACAGTCATTCAAAGGGCGACTGGTGGCAAAGGGTTTCAAGCAAATTCATGGTATTGACTATGATGAGACCTTTTCCCCTGTTGCCATGGTAAAGTCCATAAGGATACTGATTGCTATTGCTGCGTATTATGACTACGAGATCTAGCAGATGGATGTCAAAACGGCTTTCCTTAATGGAAACCTCCTTGAGGAAGTGTACATGACACAACCCGAGGGTTTTGTATCCCCAAATGAAGCCACTAAAATATGCAAGCTGAACAGGTCCATTTATGGACTGAAGCAGGCCTCTCGAAGTTGGAATCTTCGTTTTGATGAGAAAATCAAAGAGTTTGGTTTCATCAAGAATGAAGATGAGCCTTGTGTTTAAAAGCGAATCAGTGGGAGCATTGTTGTCTTCCTGATATTGTATGTAGATGACATACTTTTGATTGGGAATGACATTCCTACCCTGAAAGTTGTTAAGAACAACCTAGGGAACTGCTTTTCTATGAAGGATTTGGGTGAAGCGACTTATATACTCGGTATTAAGTTCTATAGAGATAAATCGAAGAAGCTGCTGGGTTTGACCCAGAGTACATACATTAAGAAGGTATTGAAGCGGTTCAACATGCTTGACTCCAAGAAAGGATTTTTACCCATGTCTCATGGTATGAATCTCTCTAAGGACCAGTGTCCAAAATCTTGTGAAGATAAGGACCGCATGAAGTTGATTTCATATGCTTCGGCAATTGGATCAATCATGTATGCAATGTTATGTACTCGACCCGATGTCTCCTTTGCTTTGAGCATGACTAGCAGGTATCAGTCAGACCCCGGTGAGTGTCACTGGATTGCAGTCAAGAATATCCTGAATTACTTGAGAAGGACAAAGGATGTGTTCTTGGTGTATGGTGGAGAGGAAGAGCTCGTTGTAAGTGGTTACACGGATGCTAGCTTCCAAACTGATAGGGACGACTCAAAGTCTCAGTCAGGTTTTGTGTTTTGCCTTAATGGAGTAGCTGTGAGCTGGAAGAGTTCCAAGCAAGAGACAGTTGTTGATTCTACAACAGAGGCCGAGTATATCGCTGCAGCTAACGCAGCGAAGGAGTCTTTATTGATTAAGAAATTCATCAGTGAGCTTGATGTAGTTCCTAGCATTGTCAGTCCCATAGTTCTCTACTGTGATAACAATGGTGCAATTGCACAATCTAAGGAACCTAGATCCCATCAGCGGTCCAAGCACATACTTCGACGGTTCTATCTTATTCGTGAGATTGTCGAACGAGGAGATGTGAATATTTGCAGAGTGCCGACTGAGGAGAATATTTCGGATCCACTGACAAAGCCTCTCACGCAGAGAAAGCATGATGGTCATACTAGATCGATGGGTATACGATACCTAAATGATCAACTCTAGTGAGAGTCTTGTGGGTTGCATGTAAACATATATTTTGTTGGCTGTTTATTGTTTATTCATATGATGAATTGTGTACCAATGTTTTTCTTTTACAATTAATGGCAAGTTCTTTTATTATGGTTTCTCTATGCGATAGTTAAATATTAACATAATAAATACCCTTAGAATGTTTGCTTCCATAGGACATCAAGTACGTGACTTGAATGTGAGAGCCTATGATTTATTTGAAGCTTCATTCTTAAAAGGTCTCTGGTCGTTGTATCATCATAGAAGCTTAGGGTGATTATGATACCGTAAGACTAGCACGTGTGTTGACTGATGACCAATTCTCACAGGTCATGATATTGTGATATCAAGTCATCACGTGGCTACTTGTTAATGAACAAGTTGTACTGGACAGACCCAACCTGAGACTACTTTGTGGATTGTTATCTAATCGTGTCATGTGTAGGTCTCAATTGATAATGGTGTTGTGGTCCTTTGACCTAAAGTCACAACATTCATTAAGTGAGGAAGAGCGTGCTTTGATGCCATCTAAAGTCTTCCTTGAGAAAGGTTGATGATAAGGGTGGTTGTTGGGCACGTTACGAATCATTTGGGTGTTTGTGTGTGAGCAGATATGGGATTTGTCCTCCTATATGACAGGAGTTGCATCCATGGGCCCCTTGATGGAACTGGACTGAGAAATGCATGGCCATGTTTGGTTGAGTCAATATGTGATATTGGACTCACCATTCTCTGGAAGTCCGTTCTAGATCAAGAAACTTGGATTGAGCTATTATGAGGGTGTCACGGTCCATGCCGCTAATTCTTTCCAGATGTAAGGGACAAAGGGACAAAGACAACGCTGGGACATTGTTCATAAAGGCTTATGAGTTATGAACTCTTATTGCTTGGGGAGCAATGATGCATTGCTAGATGCCGCTCATTATTTGTGAGGTTTTTGGTTTGATACTTTCAAGATCAAGTGGGAGACTATTGTAGTTACCATGGTGATCTAGAAGTGGTCAAACATGTAATCTCACTGCCAACGCGATATGAGCCTGCAGGGTCGCACATAAGAGCATATGGAGAATTTGGTAGATTGATTGTGTTGGTAAGGGTTACCAATCACCTCGTAGGATGGAGTCGGGCAAATGGTTCCAAAGGAATTTCGTCGAGAGTCGTCGAGTTTGACTCGATGACTAAGGCAAATTCGTCGAGAATCGTCAAGTATGACTCGACGACTCTCGACGAGTTCGTCGAGAATGATTCGTCGAGAATCGTCGAGTATGACTCGACGACTCTCAACGAGTACGTCGAGAATCATTCATCGCGAATGATTCGTCGAGAATCATCGAGTGATACTCGACGACTCTTGACAAATTCATCGAGAATCAAAAGTGTTTGATTCCTGGCGATTGGTGATACTCGACGAATCTATCCCCGATTCTCGACGAATCAGCAGATGATTCTCGCCGAATCTGTCTGCTGATTCTCGCCGAATCTGGATTTGATTCTCGCCGTACCCGTGCTGATTCTCACCGAATGACTCTGAAACCCTAACTTGGGTGGTCTGCGGATAGCGGTGTTCTTTGGACTGTTTATGCCTTTGGTATAAATAGGGAACTTAGCTTTTTGGGAACATAACAGGAATTGGGTTTTTCCTGTAGCCGGATCGTAGCCGACGGAAGAGTTCCGCCGATCTCTCGATCCACCGAATCCCGACCCCGCCGGACGGAAACGTTCCGCCGTCGACCTCATCTCCGGCGACCGTCGCCGATCTTGCTTTCCCTGGCGCGGACCTAGCAGTCCGTGGGAAGTGCAAAGGTGCGGTTGATCTTCCTCCCGACCCTTCGTGCGACGAAGCTCGGGGTTCTCCTTCTCGTGTGGATTTCTGTAGAGACGTGGACGTTATTCCACGTAGAACTCGCCACCAACGAGGACACGAAGCTTAGAGCATCTCCATTGAGTTGGGACTCAACGCCGCTAAGGTAATTTTTGCCTAGTTATTTGTCAACTTCTTGATTCAACTTTCATGGCCCAATCCCATCTCTTTGGGTTGTCTTGATGTTTAATTCCTTCCGTTGCATGCAAAAGCATTGTGCCATCCTCATAGAGAAACCCAACATTAGTCCCCAAGGCTCCCTATTGCAATCTACCTCGTAGAAAACCCGAAAAACAAACATTTGCACAAAGTCTTCTCCGGCCATTTATGCAATGTAACATCACAGATTCAGACAAACTTGTCCGGGTAGGCTTCACACATCATGCCTATGTCCGTTCTCATATGCGGACTCTACACAAGGGGGACTTCACATATCTATCCTAAGGAATGCCACAAACTCACCGCATACTCGCGAGAGAGGGCTTCTTATGCAAAGGAAAAGAGGACTTCACATGTCCTAGGATGAGAATCGTTACCCTAGCATTTTTCCTTGGCGCCATGGAAATCTATGTGGATTAAAAGCACCGTAATCTACTTGCCTCCGCAGATCCGAAGTCGGCATGCGATTTGGAGCTCCGGAACTCCGCTGGTGACCGGATCTAGCATTCCTTCTTCCTCCTTGCTCTCTACTCTCTCTAGCTTTTAGAAAGAGAGTGAACCAAAGTAAATGAGGATTTCTAAACCCTAAACCCGGGTATATCCCTGAGGAAACACCCCATAGCCGTCGGATCTTAAAATAAGGAAACGGACGGCCACGATTCAGCCCAAAAATAAACTTCCTGGGCAGAACACGGGTTGTTACACGGCCGTGTGCATGGCCGTGTTACTCATTCGCTGTCACCAGGAACTCCCGACAAGAACACGGCCTGTGACACGACATCCGACACGCCCGTGTCGCATGTGACACGCTTGCGTCAGTGACCGTGTCACGGCCCATGTGTCCAAACAACCTAGGTCTAGAAATGTCCCGAGAAGTACACGGCCATATGGCACGCCTGTGTCACATGCCGTGTGTCACAACCCGCATTTTCTCCGAATTAAGAATTATCAGAGTAAGAGAAAACACGCGTCATGATGCCACGTCAAGCAGGGGATAACTGCTGACGCTCAGGCAAAACCACCTACCAACTTAATGAAAGAAATTCATGTGATTAATGATTAGAAAATCAGTTATATTTTAGAGGTCGTATCCCCCGGCTTAGTGGATCACCTAGTCCACAAAAGAAAACTATATTTAAACGCTGCAGAAAGAAAATACTTTATCAGGTTTGACATCCTAAGGAGCGCATAAGGGTCCCAAGAGAACCACTCATGCTATGCAAGACCCTACATTTAATTTATATAATATATAAGAAAACGGTCTTTATACGTGATTTGGAAAATAGTGATTACGTTTTATAAAACATGTTGATCATGAGCTTTATTTATAATAATAATTATAGTTTAAAAATAACTAGCAACCTAGCATAATACCTTCTCAGGGCAAGTAGACTATCTCCAGAAAATTATAGCAGCATAAGTAAATATATCCAGTACAAAGGTAACAACTACCAGTGGGCGCCAACAACCTGACACGAACCCACTGACACACATGTATGTCTGTAAGAAAGTACTGAAAAACTACCTCACCAACACGGCAAACGGAACTCCAAAGTCCAAGAGACCACCAACACCACCATTGCAAACTAGCCACCCAACTGGCTATGGCTCAGAACCTGGGGTATTCCAAAAGAAAACAGAATACCTCAGCAAGCTAAACAAAGTAAAAACTGCATGAAAGAGTCAACCAAAAGGGGAAAAGTAACTGAAAAACATGCAGTAGAAAGAGCCATAACTGTCCAAAACAGGACAACATGAAAAGCACTACGTGCGAGGAAACAGCAACAACCCAGCCCAGGAACAACATCCTGCAGGGCCTACTAGGCTACCAAGAGCCCAAAGTGCTGCAAACTACCAAGGAAGAAACTTCTAACACCCTAAACTGTGGGAGGTGGTAGTAGCAAAAACAAACAACGAGGAACCGGATTGGAGGCAAACTCAGTCCCCCCATCTACCATGTCCAAGTCAACAAGCTCGAGGGTCTACACGTGAAAGCACAAGGGACCTTCCACCCACATGCCCAGCCCATACCTCGAGCAAGAAAAACATGAGTGGCCTTGGCTAAATTACACAACTCCACCCCCATAAAGAGCTACAAACCACCACTACTACCCACGACCCACGATTCGGCCATTAGGAAAGAGAAACATGGCCGACAAGGAAATTACAAATATAAACAAGGAATTCACTCGGGAACGTAAATCGAGGAAAGAGAAAAAGAAAGTGTTGAAATGACTCAACACGACGTGGCGCTGGGTCCTCTCGACACCGCATTGAGTGAGCTTCATTCACTCAACGTGCCACGCAAAGCGAACTATCACAACAATAACTCTTACATTACTACCTTAACACTACACAAAACACTCATGCCCACCTAACCCGCATATCGACGCCAGCTAAATACGGGTGCATAAAAAAAGAAATATTCAGAGCGCACGATCAGTGTCGCACGACCAGTGGTCGTGCGCACTCATCGGCTGATGATCGTGCGAAGTGAACCTGGGAAACTTGAAACCTGACAGAAAACTTAGCATAAGCGCACGATCAGTGTCGCACGACCAGTGGTCGTGCGCACTGTTGCCAGCGCTCGTGCGAAAGGCGAGACAGAACTTTGGAGAAATGAACAGGTAGCCGCGCACGAACAGTGGCACACGACCAGTGGTCGTGCGCCCTAACGTTTGATGATCGTGCGCGAGTAACCTGTACCGTTTGGGATTTCCCGAACGACACCGGAACGCGCATCACATTCTCCCGACACTGCGAACCACAACTACGACACACCGAAAACGGCCTACGGCACACCTAACATAATTTCTACCTATTCTACTCGCTCACCACCACCACACAACTATGCCAAATCGTTCGAAACGAAAACCGGAGACAGAAATGGTAGAAACGAGTAGGATGCATGAATCGAAAGAAAAAAAAACAACTTGGCAAGGGCGAGAACACCACATGCCTCGATTTCCGGCGGAGCTTGGTCGGCTTTTCCTCCTCTTCACGCACGAATCCGGCAACGAAGCACAAGGCTAAAAATCTGGACATTGCCGGCGGAAAACAAGTCAAAACCCGAAATTCAAAACCACAAGCAAGGCCACGAAACTTGGAAATCTTACCGTAGGAATGAAGGTCTTGACGAGAGCAATCCGAATCCACTCTCGGAATCGAATTCCGTCCACAAACGCTCCGGGAATCGGCGGTGGAAGGCAAGGGCTCGGCGGTTTCTCCGTTTCTCTCGTACAGGGGCGGCGGTTCTTACGTGAAGAAGATGAAGCGGGGCTTTTTTTTTATTCTAACCTAATGCTTAACCTATATATATATATATATATATATATATATATATATATAATTATATAATTTATAAAAGAATTACATAAAGCACCAAAACGACGCGAAAACCGAACTACCTCGGAATTCGACGAAATTCGCACCGTAGCTAAATACCCACGCTACGAACACAACGACGAAGTCGAAATTAATTTTCGACGAACAGAACTCGAGTTATACCCAAATAAAGCCAAACACCAACATCCCCCCGAGAGGCCACACCGGGTCACCCAAAACGATTCGGCTTGCTAGGGAGATCTTGCCAACAGGCTACAGAATATGGCACTCAGTTCTAAGGAGCTAAACCACACTCCGCAAATGGCATAAGCCACGAAAACGCGTCATCGTAACGCCAAACGAGAATAAAAATAAATGCAGAAAAATCGGTGGCGTTACAGTCACTCCCCCTAAAAGAAAGTTTCGTCCCGAAACTTTACGCACAACACTCCTACTAAAGAAGGAAAAGTAACCAATAGGAGTTACAAGAAGGGAAACATACCGATCAAATCAGGGAAATAGGTGAGGGTAAGCCCTCCTCATGGCCGACTCTAGCTCCCAAGTCGCGCTCTACAAATCCTGATTTTTCCACAGAACTTTCACCATCGGTATGGACTTCTTTCGCTGCACTCGCTCCTGAGTATCCAAAATACAAACCGGCACCTCAACAAAAGAGAGGTTGGGCTCCAACTGGGGCACAACGTCCAAGACCTGCCCACTACTGCGCACACACTTCCGCAATTGGCTAACATGAAAAACATTATGAACTCCTGGGAAGTTTGCTGGCAAACCCAATCTATAAGCTGACACGCCAATCCGTTCCAAAATCTCGAACGGGCCCACATACCTTGGGTCCAATTTCCGATTCTTACCAAACCTCTTTACACCTACCATTGGGGAAACCTTAAGAAATATAAGGTCCCCTACAGAGAACTCCAAAGCAGACCTACGCCGATTGGCGTTCTTTTCGTACCTCTCCTGAGCTATACGAAGCTTCTCCCGAATAAGCTTCACGGCGACTTCCATATCCTCCAGCGCATCAGGACCCAACAACGGCCTCTCACCAGCCTCGGCCCAAAACAACGGAGTCCTACAACGCCTCCCATACAAGGCTTCGAACGGAGCCATCTACAAACTTTCCTGATAACTGTTGTTGTAAGCAAATTCCATAAGTTGCAGCCGCTCATCCCATGCTCCGCCGTGGTCTAAAATATAGCATCGGATCATATCCTCAACAATCTGATTCACCCGCTCCGTCTGCCCATTGGTCTGTGGGTGGTACGCAGTAGAATATCTCAGATCCGTACCCAAACCCTCCTGCAGACTCTGCCAAAAACAAGAAGTAAACTGGGAGTCTCGATCAGAAATGATGCTAACCGGCACACCGTGGAGTCGGATGACTTCATTCAAGTACAACTCCGCTATCTTCTTCATCGGGTAATCAATCTTATAAGGCACGAAGTGAGCACACTTCGTCAATCTATCCACTATAACCCAAACAGAATCAAATCCCCTCGGGGATTTTGGTAAGCCCGTAATGAAGTCCATAGATATACTCTCCCACTTCCAAGTCGGGATCTCTAACGGGGTCAACTTGCCACCAGGCCTTCCATGGTCGGCCTTCACGCGCTTGAAAGTGTGGCACTCAGCAACAAATCGGGCTATATCACCTTTCATGCCATACCACCAGCAATTTGCCTTAAGTCACGGTTCATCTTCGTAGATCCTGGATAATAGGCAATGCTGGATCCATGAGCCTCTCTGCAAATCATACCTCTAATATCCCCAACGGCGGGGATGCAAAACCTGTCGCGGTACTTCAAAGTACCCGCATCATCGATAGCAAAATCTGGCAACTCTCCCTTCTCTGTCCTGATGAGCAAGTGCAACATATCCGGGTCATCCTTCTGGTGCAGTCTGGTCAAAGAAATCCAGGACGGCTCTGCCACTGACAAACTACTCTGCAAACCACAGCATCCCACTGAAATATCCATAATGAGGAACTCCTCAACTAACCGATCGACGGAGAGGTTAAAGATCTATCCCGTCTTTCGGCTCAGGGCGTCGGCCACCACATTGGCCTTGCCCGAATGGTACTGGATCTCTATATCATAATCAGCCACATACTCTAGCCACCACCGCTGTCGCAGATTCAACTCCTTCTGCGTGAACATGTACTTCAAGCTCTTATGGTCGGTGAAGATCTTGCACTGAGCCCCATAAAGTAAGTGTCTCCACAGCTTCAACGCATAAATAACCGCTGCGAACTCAAGGTCATGCGTAGGATAATTCTTCTCATGGGACTTCAGTTGCCTTGACCCATAGGCAATCACCTTCCCAACCTGCATTAATACGCATCCCAGACCTACAAGCGAAGCATCCACATACACATCATAATCCACACCCTCAGTAGGCAGGGTCAGAACGGGAGCAGTGCACAATCTCTTCTTTAGCTCCAGAAAGGCTTCTTCACACTTCTCACTCCAAACAAAAGCCATATTCTTCTGAGTCAGCTTGGTCAACGGTGCAGCTAGGGAAGAGAAATCCTCCACAAATCTTTTGTAATATCCAGCCAACCCTAAGAAACTCCTGATCTCCTTAGGCGTACTCGGCCTACTCCAATCCATCACTGCTGCAATCTTTTCTGGATCGACCGAGATCCCTTCCTTGCTCACCACGTGGCCTAGAAAAGAAACCTGAGGCAACCAAAATTCGCACTTGCTCAACTTGGCGAATAACTTGTGGTTCCTCAACTCTGATAGGACCAAACGCAAATACTGCTCATGCTCCTCAGCACTACGAGAATAAACTAACACGTCATCAATGAAGACCACAACGAACTTGTCGAGAAAATCCTTGAACACCCGGTTCATCATATCCATGAAGGCTGATGGTGCGTTGGTCAGACCAAACGACATCACCAAAAACTCAAAGTGTCCATGCCTCGATCTAAACGCAGTCCGTGGAATATCCGCCTCACGGATCCTGAGCTGATGATAACCAGAACGAAGATCGATCTTGGAGAACACCGTGCTACCGCGCAACTGGTCAAATAAATCATCGATCCTCGGCAGAGGGTACCTGTTCTTAATAGTGACCTTGTTCAATTCTCTATAGTCGATGCAAAGCCGCATCGACCCATCTTTCTTCTTTATAAACAAAACAGGAGCACCCCAAGGCGACGAACTCTGCCTGATAAAACCTTTAGCCAACAGCTCATCCAACTGACCTTGCAACTCCTCTAACTCACGAGGGGCCATCCGGTACGGCGCCTTAGCAATAGGACGCGTACCCGGCTCCAAATCGATCACGAACTCAACATCCCGCTCGGGAGGAAGACCAGGAAGGTCATCAGGAAAAACATCGGTGAAACCACAAACAATAGGAATCTCCTCCAAGCGTGGTACGCTAACAGCGGTTTCAACCGCCGAGACTAAATAAGCACAACAACCAGAAAGAAACAACCTCTGAGCACATACCACAGAGATGACAGGAGAATCCTGATACGGATCAGCATACACGCTGCCGGGCTGACCGTCGTCCCTGATGAAGTCCAAGCGCTTTCCTTTGCACTGAATGACTGCATCATACCTAGAGAGCCAGTCCATGCCCAGAATAACATCGAAGTCCTCCAGATCAATCATCTTCAGGTCCGCCTTCGCAAGAAAGTTCCCCAACAAAACAGGGCAATCCAAAATGCCCAAATCTGACAACACAGATTCACCAGAGGGAAACTTGACACGGAAGGAATCCCGAACACGATCTAAGGTCAACCGATGTCGCTCCACAAAGGCTCTAGCCACGAACGAGTGGGTAGCGCCGTAGTCAAACAGAACCCGCGCCCAGCGGTTCTTTACCTTAAATTTCCCTATAGGAGCATAGAAAACTAAGGAACTACCACAACAATACTGCAAACATTCTAGCAAATAGAACTACTAGGCTGGAAAAACAACAAACAACTAACCTGAGATGACCTGGGTCGAAGCCTGAGCCTCCTCGGAAGAGATCACGTTCAGCTTCCCCTTTCCCTTGTCCACACGCTGAGGTGGAGGTAAAGCCTGTAACGGAACTGCAGGAAGAGCTGGCTGAAACTGAGGACACCTCGACTTGATGTGACCCTTCTGCCCACACTGAAAGCAGACTTTATCCTTGGTCTAACACTGGGCCGCATCATGGCCGGATCGCTTGCAAACGGAATAGGAGATATCTCTCCTAGGAGCACCCTGAATCGCATGAACCTGCTCCTTCCTCTGAGCTGCTGCCTTCTTGAAACATTTCTCGGCAGGGTGGCCTGACCGGCCACAGAAGCTGCACTCCACCTTGCCCCTCTTTCCCGGAGCCGCATCGGGTACCTTGGGTTTCTTCTCCTCCACCGACTTTCTCTTGTCCAACCTCATTTGCTGGCCTCTGCTCTTCGCGGTCTCAATAGCCTCCACCTTCAGAGCAGCCTCTACTACACCTGTATAAGTCTCTAACCCATAAGCACTGGTCAACTGCTGCACCTCGCTCCTTAAACCATCGAGAAATCGCTTAACTCGATTAGCCTCAACGCTGACCAATCCAGGGGCAAAACGGCTCAACCTGCTGAACTCTATCTCATACTCACCCACCGTGAGTTGCCTTTGCTTCAGATGGAGGAAGTCGTTCATGAGGCGGTCACGCTCGACCGAGGGTAAGAACTTCCTCAACAGCATCTCCTTGAACACATCCCAAGAGCATCCGACTACCAAGCTCTCCTTCTCTCTCAGCCACCAACTCTTAGCCAAACCTTTAAGCTGATAGGCTGCTATCATCACCCTCTGATCATCTGCAATCCCTGAATACGAGAACATCTCCTCCATGGAGATCAGCCAGTCGCCTAACACCATGAAATCTGCCTTCCCATCATAAGTGGGAGGACTCAACCTCTAAAACTGCGAGATGAAGGCCATCTCTGCTGGCACCACCACTAGAGGTCTCAAGGGTGCAGGAGTAGGAGGAACAGCTAACCCCCCCGCAGGAACTTGCACACCCTGAGTCTGACCTACCACGACCGCCACCAAAGACTGAATCTGGGATCGCACCTCCTCCAACTGTCTGCCCATGGAATCGTTACTCTGACACAGACTCTCGATCACCGCATCGTTCTGAGCCCCAGATGACTGACCCTCAGACAGGGGAGTCGATCGAGTCGCAGGACGCCTTGCCATTCTAAAATCATAACAACACAAATTAGATCCTACTACAACGTCTAGAACCAAATACAAGTACAGACAATACATATATAGATATAGACTTAAAGCTGCTAAACTTGCTCTGAGAGTTTATCTTTTTAACAAAATTTAGATGTTATGCCCTAACCTAGGATGGTTAACCACCACCTTACTAACTCTTGTGCCTAGATCGGGAATGCATGACTTTTATATTAATTTGAAAACTTATGTGTGTACATATGTCATCCTGCCAGTCTTTAGCATGACACGTTGTGCTTATGCAATGTTATGATATGCATGTTTGTGTTATGCATTCTAAAAAGGCCCTAATGCATGTTATGAGCGGCATACACATGAAAATGTTATGCATCCCATACTACATAACATTCTCATGCAACGAAAAAGAAAATGTGATAGTCGCAGCTATGTGGTGAGGTTATGCATCCCATACTACATAACCCTCACATATTGCCCCTATGGTGGATCCATATACGAACACATATTATGCATCCCATACTACATAATATGCCCTGTATACTTCATGTTATGCTATGAGTGTAGTGTTCGTGCTTTTGCCAAGACGTGCTGATGACATATCGGTGTGTGAATGACATGATGCTGAACTACTAAAAAGCAAACAAAGGAAGGTTGCTCAACTAACTTGTCAAGCAACCTCCCTCTGATACCAACTGTCACAGCCCGCATTTTCTCCAAATTAAGAATTATCAGAGTAAGAGAAAACACGCGTCATGATGCCACGTCAAGCAGGGGATAACTGCTGACGCTCAGGCAAAACCACCTACCAATATAATGAAAGAAAATCATGTGATTAATGATTAGAAAATCAGTTATATTTTAGAGGCCGTATCCCCCGGCTTAGTGGATCACCTAGTCCACAAAAGAAAACTATATTTAAACGCTGCGGAAAGAAAATACTTTATCAGGTTTGACATCCTAAGGAGCGCATAAGGGTCCCAAGAGAACCACTCATGCTATGCAAGACCCTACATTTAATTTATATAATATATAAGAAAACGGTCTTTATACGTGATTTGGAAAATAGTGATTACGTTTTATAAAACATGCTGATCATGAGCTTTATTTATAATAATAATTATAGTTTAAAAATAACTAGCAACCTAGCATAAAACCTTCTCAGGGCAAGTAGACTATCTCCAGAAAATGGTAGCAGCATAAGTAAATATATCCAGTACAAAGGTAACAACTACCAGTGGGCGCCAACAACCTGACACGAACCCACTGACACACATGTATGTCTGTAAGAAAGTACTGAAAAACTACCTCACCAACACGGCAAACGGAACTCCAAAGTCCAAGAGACCACCAAGACCACCACTGCAAACTAGCCACCCATTTGGCTATGGCTCAGAACCTGGGGTATTCCAAAAGAAAACAGAATACCTCAGCAAGCTAAACAAAGTAAAAACTGCATGAAAGAGTCAACCAAAAGGGGAAAAGTAACCGAAAAACATGCAGTAGAAAGAGCCACAACTGTCCAAAATAGGACAACAAGAAAAGCACTACGTGCGAGGAAACAGCAACAACCCAGCCTAGGAACAACATCCTGCAGGGCCTACTAGGCTACCAAGAGCCCAAAGTGCTGCAAACTACCAAGGAAGAAACTTCTAACACCCTAAACTGTGGGAGGTGGTAGTAGCAAAAACAAACAATGAGGAACCGGATTGGAGGCAAACTCAGTCCCCCATCTACCATGTCCAAGTCAACAAGCTCGAGGGTTTACACGTGAAAGCACAAGGGACCTTCCACCCACATGCCCAGCCCATACCTGGAGCAAGAAAAACATGAGTGGCCTTGGCTAAATTACACAACTCCACCCCCATAAAGAGCTACAAACCACCACTACTACCCACGACCCACGATTCGGCCATTAGGAAAGAGAAACATGGCCGACAAGGAAATTACAAATATAAACAAGGAATTCACTCGGGAACGTAAATCGAGGAAAGAGAAAAAGAAAGTGTTGAAATGACTCAACACGACGTGGCGCTGGGTCCTCTCGACACCGCATTGAGTGAGCTTCACTCACTCAACGTGCCACGCAAAGCGAACTATCACAACAATAACTCTTACATTACTACCTTAACACTACACAAAACACTCATGCCCACCTAACCCGCGTATCGACGCCAGCTAAATACGGGTGCAAAAAAAAGAAATATTCAGAGCGCACGATCAGTGTCGTACGACCAGTGGTCGTGCGCACTCATCGGCTGATGATCGTGCGAAGTGAACCTGGGAAACTTGAAACCTGACAGAAAACTTAGCATAAGCGCACGATCAGTGTCGCACGACCAGTGGTCGTGCGCACTGTTGCCAGCGCTCGTGCGAAAGACGAGACAGAACTTTGGAGAAATGAACAGGTAGCCGCGCACGAACAGGGGCACACGACCAGTGGTCGTGCGCCCTAACGTTTGATGATCGTGCGCGGGTAACCTGTACCGTTTGGGATTTCCCGAACGACACCGGAACGCGCATCACATTCTCCCGACACTGCGAACCACAACTACGACACACCGAAAATGGCCTACGGCACACCTAACATAATTTCTACCTATTCTACTCGCTCACCACCACCACACAACTATGCCAAATCGTTCGAAACGAAAACCGGAGATAGAAATGGTAGAAATGAGTAGGATGCATGAATCGAAAGAAAAAAAAACAACTTGGCAAGGGCGAGAACACCACTTGCCTCGATTTCCGGCGAAGCTTGGTCGGCTTTTCCTCCTCTTCACGCACGAATCCGGCAACGAAGCACAAGGCCAAAAATCTGGACATTGCCGGCGGAAAACAAGTCAAAACCCGAAATTCAAAACCACAAGAAAGGCCACGAAACTTGGAAATCTTACCGTAGGAATGAAGGTCTTGACGAGAGCAATCCGAATCCACTCTCTGAATCGAATTCCGTCCACAAATGCTCCGGGAATCGGCGGTGGAAGGCAAGGGCTCGGCGGTTTCTCCGTTTCTCTCGTACAGGGGCGGCGGTTCTTACGTGAAGAAGATGAAGCGGGTTTTTTTTTTAATTCTAACCTAATGCTTAACCTATATATATATATATAATTATATAATTTATAAAAGAATTACATAAAGCACCAAAACGACGCGAAAACCGGCTACCTCGGAATTCGACGAAATTCGCACCGTAGCTAAATACCCACGCTACGAACACAACGGCGAAGTCGAAATTAATTTTCGACGAACAGAACTCGAGTTATACCCAAATAAAGCCAAACACCAACATCCCCCCGAGAGGCCACACCGGGTCACCCAAAACGACTCGGCTTGCTAGGGAGATCTTGCCAACAGGCTACAGAATAGGGCACTCAGTTCTAAGGAGCTAAACCACACTCCACAAATGGCATAAGCCACGGAAACGCGTCATCGTAACGCCAAACGAGAATAAAAATAAACGCAGAAAAATCGGGGGCGTTACACCGTGTGCTAGACACGCCCTGGGACACGCCCGTGTCCCAGTCCGTGTAATCTCCTTAGTATAAAACCGCAGACTGCCCGAGCAGGACACGACCTTGGGACACGCCCATATCCCAGGCCATGTTCCCTGTCTCGACACTCAACGCCTGCAAATCGTCGACCTCTCAGCACGTCGTCGACACCAAACATGACACGGGCCTGGGACATGGCCCTGGGACACGCCCGTGTCCCAGGCCGTGTGCCCACTACCAAGTCCCAAACTTGGCTCAAAACGCTGCTCGTTGCTCTTTTGAGTTTTGGGGCGTTACAAAAGGCCAGAGTCTCCTTTGCTGAGATCTGAACACTCTATTATGAGGAGAGGCCAAAGTCCCTTGTTGGGAATACTGAACACTCTGTAAGTGGAGAGGCCAGAGTCCTTTACTGGGAACACTAAACACTTTGTAATGCAGTAATCAATAAGATTGGAAATAACACTTGTTGTTTGTCTCACAAATGTTAAAACTACAAAATACAAGCAGTGAAGATGGAGCTCTGGATGCTCATTTGGCAGAAAGCAAACTCTTCTTTGAGATGTTCATCCTTGGGATCGTCTCAGTGCCGGATCATTCTTGACATGTTGATTCAGAGCCTTTTTTTGATAGAACTCTCAATGTACCCAAGGAGAACGAATCGTTCGTTTTGTGTCTTCAGTCTTGTACAATCTTCATTCTTATGCCCGTGACCATGATGGAAGTCGCAATATTTAGATTGGTACCCAGAATTTGGAGTTAGGGCTCTTGGCCTTTGGAGAGATGGATGGTTGCATATGATGAGCAGCACTTCCGCTCACGTAGTGTTGGGGGGAGTGAAGGCTTGATGCTGGTGATGCCCCCCAGCCCGTCGAGAGTTGACGCAGCGTGAGTTGCTCTTTTTGGGAACCGACAGTGGTGTCAACCCCTACTCTCACTATCTCTTTGAATTGATTTTGAATTGTTGGTGGTGTGCTTCGATTGCATCGTCAATGATGATCTGGGCATTGATCCGTTGAATAAGATCACTGTAGTTGGGTATAGCTTCTTGTATTAGTGCGAAGTGTAAGCCACCAGGGAGGATCCCTCCAAGAAGAAATCTGTGTAGGAGTTCTTCTTTTATTCCAGCGATTTGTCATCCTTCAGTGGTGAAATGATGGAATAAATCTTTAAGGCTTTCCGCTTCACTTTGACGAATACTAGACAGGTGGGAATGATCGTTGAATATGTAACATCCCATTTCCGGCTAGACCCCTAGAAGTCGGTTGGTCGTGACAGAACGCTAGGAAGCCCAAAAATTGAAATACATCAACCGAGATTTCGGGTCACGGGTTGGTCACGCCCGTGACCGACTCGTCACGCCCGTGACCTAGGGCGTGACTCCTTCGATGATCATCGATCTCAGGGAGACGATCGTCGGGCGCAGAATTTTCAACCCGGGCCTGTCACGCCCGTGACCTATTTTTCACGCCCGTGACCTAGGGTGTGACCCCTTCGACGATCGTCGATCTCAGCGGGACGATCGTCGAAGCGCAGAATTTGCATCATGGCCCTGTCACGCCCGTGACCCAGGTGTCACGCCCGTGACCTAGGGCGTGACCCGTTCGACGATCGTCGATCTCAGCGGGACGATCGTCGAAGCGTAGAATTTACATCATGGCCCTGTCACGCCCGTGACCCAGGTGTCACGCCCGTGACCAGGGGCATGACCCCCTTCGGCGATCGTCGATCTCAGCGAGACGATCGCCGAGCGCGGGATTTGCTTGATGACCCTGTCACGCCCGTGACCCATGTGTCACGCCCGTGACCTATGGCGTGACCACCCTTCGACGATCGTCGATCTCAGTTCGACGATCGTCGAACTCAGAATTGGCCACCCGGGCCTGTCACGCCCATGACCTATGTGTCACGCCCGTAACCAAGGCCGAAACGTCAGCCAGACTGGAAATCTCGGTAACCGACGTCATAATCAATTCTGATTATGGGAATGTACAGCAGGAATATTTTTGGGCCGTTTCCGTCTCCAATTATTTAATAGAAAGAGAGAGTGAGGTCCAATAGAAAATCGCCACTTGGATCAACCATTTCATCTTCCACCTTTTCCTCTTCCCTACATCATAACCGAAACGTTATTAAGAGAAACATTAAGGCCATGAATGTTTCATCCTTTCCCCTCCTCACTTGGAGATCTATAATAGCCTCCTTAGTGCAAGAGGATAAGGTTACACGCTCGATCAAACGGATTCAGATTGCTCCCCTTGCTGTTGAAGAATTTTTGGCGATGCCGCCACCGCGCAAATGGCTTCCCGACGGTCTGCACGCCTCCAGCCTGCGAACAAGGTCCTCCCCTTTCTCTTCTTCTGCGGATAGATCTTAGAAATCATTAGGAGAGATATCGGGCTCAAAAGAGCCGGATCGGGTGAGCGTTTCCATGGTTTTCTAATAATTTCATGGTGGCGGGTTCGCCGGAAACCGCCTCTCCGGCGGCCGTGCCGCCGCCCTACGGTAGCCCTCACCTCAACAGAGGTGGTGGTGGTGGTGGCCGGCCAGGGAGACGGCTGGGTGGCCAGGAAATAGCTTTAGAAAAGCTACGGGAAGTGTTTGGTTTTCTATTTATAGTTTTTCCCAGGCTGGGTGGTCTTGTCAGTCAGGCTCTCATTAGCTGGCCTGGCAGGTTGACCCCGTGAGGAGGCCAAGTGATTTTCACCCCCAAGAATACCACTCAGCGAATACGTGGGGTTGGATGTTCTTTTCGAGCTTGTGCCAAGCTCGAAAAGAGCGGGGATTGTGTACAACCCCGTATTCGCCGAGTAGGGCCCTCCCGGCAGGCGCAGAACCAACTGTAGGTTTTTAAGCTTTTGAGAGATCTTACACTCTTGGTGGCCAATTTTGGCTTAACCTTGGAAATAGGAGGAAATATTTATCTCCACAGGGCCCCCTTGAAGAGTCACACAGGCCCTCTCGCCTGATAGGACCTCTCGTCAGGCAGGCCCTCTCGTCAGGCAGGCCCTCTCGCCTGGCAGGCCCTCTCGTCAGGCAGGCCCTCTCGTCAGACAGGCCCTCTCGCCTGACAGGACCTCTCGTCAGGCAGGCCCTCTCGTCAGGCAGGCCCTCTCGCCTGGCAGGCCCTCTCGTCAGGCAGGCCCTCTCGTCAGGCAGGCCCTCTCGTCAGGCAGGCCCTCTCGCCTGGCAGGCCCTCTCGTCAGGCAGGCCCTCTCGTCAGGCAGGCCCTCTCGCCTGGCAGGCCCTCTCGCCTGGCAGGCCCTCTCGTCAGGCAGGCCCTCTCGCCTGGCAAGACCTCTCGTCAGGCAGGACCTCTCGTCAGGCAGGCCCTCTCGTCAGGCAGGTCCTCTCGTCAGGCAGGCCCTCTCGTCAGGCAGGGCCTCTCGTCAGGCAGGCCGCTCGTCAGGCAGGCCCTCTCGTCAGGCAGGACCTCTCGTCAGGCAGGACCTCTCGTCAGGCAGGCCCTCTCGTCAGGCAGGTCCTCTCTTCATGCAAGACCTCTCGTCAGGCAGGCCCTCTCGTCAGGCAGGACCTCTCGTCAGGCAGGCCCTCTCGTCAGGAAGGCCCTCTCGTCAGGCAGGCCCTCTCGTCAGGCAGGTCCTCTCGTCAGGCAGGCCGTCTCGTCAGGCAGACCGCAGACTGTCTCATCTCGCAAGCCGCCTGTTCGCCCAGGCCGCCCCTCGCTTCTCGCCTAACCGCCAGCTCGCCTGACCTGTTTTTACCGTTGTGCCCTCGAGGGGGGATTACCTCTTTACCCCCCGATGTGGGGTTTTCCTATTGGCTTGAGGCTTATTTGCCTTAGGGGCATTTTGGTCATTTTGACCCCAAGACTGGGAAAAACTATAAATAGACCCCCTTGGGTGCCTTTGGAGAGGATGAGATTTTCCTTATCTCCTCCTCCCTTAGCTTCATCTTGGTAGAGTAGAGAGAGCTCTCCAAGGCGCCCAGCCTAGCCCTTTGGTGAGGGAGGGGAAGTGTTCTAGCGACCTTCTAGGTGTGTGGTGGGACCTCCACGCTAGAGCTGAGGGTCTATTCCTAGTCTCCCAAGTCTTTGGTCCGTGACGTTCTTCCGAGTGTAGTAGGTGTGAGGTCACCCCTTCCCCAAGGGTCGAACTCCACAGAGGTCATTTTTGGCTTCAACATTTTGGTGCGGTGAGCGTGGAGAGTGACCAGCACAAAAGATCTCGGTAGAGTGTCATGGCTGGAGATCAGGGAGGTAGTTATGACCTCGGTGGTCCCCCCAACCAAGGACCCTTCGTTGGAAGGGAGGAGTTCATGGCTTCCATCTCTGGCATCATGGAGATGTTGAGAGGCATTGCCCCTCGGATTAATAGCTCAACCCCCACCGCCCAGGGACCGGCTCCTGGGGACCTCAATGAGCTGCCTCCCAGGGATCTAAGTGAGATCACCCCAGCAGGGGGAGAGGGAAGTGCCCCAGGGAGGCGACCTGGGAAGGAGAGGATGGGAGAGGGGGTTGAGCGAGACCTCCCCGTCCGGGAGCTGTTCCCCAGCCCGTCGAGTGCTCGCCCTTTAGGAGGTCAGGTCGCGCCAGTAGAAACCGCAAGACCACCCCTCAGGGGGTCACCCTTCAGCGAGCTGATCCTCTCAGCTCCCATTCCCGAGGGGTTCAGGGAACTTGACAAGACATACTATACCGAGAAGGATGACCCCATCCAGCACTTGCAGTGGTTCGAGGATGCCGTCTCCATCCTGCCAATGACGGACGCCTTCAAGTGCCGCCTCTTTGCCATCACTTTGAAGGATAAGGCAAGGGACTGGTTCCATCAAATCCCTCCAAGGTCCATCTTCGGGTTCGAAGACTTGAGCCGGAGCTTTCAGCTTCGCTTCTCCACCTCCAAGAAGAGGAAGAAGGGTCCTGAGTCCCTTTTTCTGATAAAGCAAAGGGCCGAGGAGTCGCTGGCCCACTACGTTGACTGGTTCTAGGAGGAGGTCCTTGATATCCAAGAGGTGCCAGGGTATGCCCTCCAGATGGCGTTCACGGTGGGGCTACGCGAAGGGTTCTTCAAGATGAGCTTGACCCGGAAGACCCCACTTTCTTTCGAGGAGCTGATGGAAAGGGTGGCAGAGGAGAGAGCCATGGAGGCAGCCAACCCGGCCTTTGTGAAGAGGTTGGCAAAGTTGACGGAGGTGGAGTCAAGAGAGCAGGGTGGCTCAAGGCACAAGGAAGGAAGGCGGAGAGAGGAGCAGAGAGCCCGGGGGTTCCAGAGATAGGAGGGTCCGGAGCTAGGCTGGAGGCAGCAGGGAGGACCTGCCCCTGGTCCAGAAAGAGCTCTCAACCAGTGTGGGGAAAATTTCAATGGAGGTCAAGGGAGGTTCAACTTCCAAGGGCAAGCTCCCATACAGCTCTTACCTCCACCGCAGCGAGCTATGGTTATTGGTCGAAGGGAGAGGAGGAACCGTGTGGGAGGAAGAAGAGGCAGAGTAGAGATACCCTACTGTGAGTTCCACCAGGAGGAGGATCATACAACAGCTGCTTGTCCCGAGTTCCTAGAGCTGAGGAGGACAAGGGCCCCGACACCACAGCCTCAGCAACCGCAAGATCCAGCACGTATTGAACAAGTCCAAACCGAGGCGGCAGGGGAGAAATGTGAGGATAGGGTTGATGTGGGCACCCTGGGAGGGATCAAATAATGCATGAGGAAAGAGAGAGGTAGTGAGGTGGATCATCTTTTGTAATGAACCTTTCTTATCTTGTAGTAACTACGATTGATGAAAAGTACCGCCGGAAGACACTTTGTGATCCATGCTCTAGCTCCGAGATGGTTCCGCTGACTAGGCTCCCACTAGCTGGCAGGGCAGGTTGACCTCTCGTGGAGGCTAAGTCCCTCTAGCTCCGAGATGGTTCCGCTGACCAGGCTCCCACTAGCTGGCAGGGCAGGTTGACCTCTCGAGGAGGCTAAGTTCCTCTAGCTCCGAGATGGTTCCGCTGACCAGGCTCCCACTAGCTGGCAGGTCAGGTTGACCTCTCAAGGAGGCTAAGTCCCTCTAGCTCCGAGATGGTTCCGCTGACCAGGCTCCCGCTAGCTGGTAGGGCAGGTTGACCTCTCGAGGAGGCTAAGTTCCTCTAGCTCCGAGATGGTTCCGCTGACCAGGCTCCCGCTAGCTGGCAGGGCAGGTTGACCTCTCGAGGAGGCTAAGTTCCTCTAGCTCCGAGATGGTTCCGCTGACCAGGCTCCCACTAGCTGGCAGGGCAGGTTGACCTCTCGAGGAGGCTAAGTTCCTGTAGCTCCGAGATGGTTCCGCTGACCAGGCTCCCACTAGCTGGCAGGGCAGGTTGACCTCTCGAGGAGGCTAAGTTCCTCTAGCTCCGAGATGGTTCCGCTGACCAGGCTCCCACTAGCTGGCAGGGCAGGTTGACCTCTCGAGGAGGCTAAGTTCCTCTAGCTCCGAGATGCTTCCGCTGACCAGGCTCCCACTAGCTGGCAGGGCAGGTTGACCTCTCGAGGAGGCTAAGTCCCTCTAGCTCCGAGATGGTTCCGCTGACCAGGCTCCCACTAGCTGGCAGGGCAGGTTGACCTCTCGTGGAGGCTAAGTCCCTCTAGCTCCGAGATGGTTCCGCTGACCAGGCTCCCACTAGCTGGCAGGGCAGGTTGACCTCTCGTGGAGGCTAAGTCCCTCTAGCTCCGAGATGGTTCCGCTGACCAGGCTCCCACTAGATGGCAGGGCAGGTTGACCTCTCGTGGAGGCTAAGTGCCTCTAGCTCCGAGATGGTTCCGCTGACCAGGCTCCCACTAGCTGGCAGGGCAGGTTGACCTCTCGTGGAGGCTAAGTTCCTCTAGCTCCGAGATGGTTCCGCTGACCAGGCTCCCGCTAGCTGGCAGGGCAGGTTGACCTCTCGAGGAGGCTAAGTTCCTCTAGCTCCGAGATGGTTCCGCTGACCAGGCTCCCACTAGCTGGCAGGGCAGGTTGACCTCTCGTGGAGGCTAAGTCCCTCTAGCTCCGAGATGGTTCCGCTGACCAGGCTCCCACTAGCTGGCAGGGCAGGTTGACCTCTCGTGGAGGCTAAGTCCCTCTAACTCCGAGATGGTCCCGCTGCTAGGCTCCTTCTAGCTGGCAGGTCCGGTGGTACCTCTCGTGGTAGCCTAGTTCCCTTGCTCCAATGATGGTCCCGCTGCCAGGCTCCCTCTAGCTGGCAGGTCCGGTGGTACCTCTCGTGGTAGCCTAGTTCCCTTGCTCCGATGATGGTCCCGCTCCCAGCCTCCCTCTAGCTGGTAGGTCCGGTGGTACCTCTCGTGGTAGCCTAGTTCCCTTGCTCCAATGATGGTCCCGCTGCCAGGCTCCCTCTAGCTGGCAGGTCCGGTGGTACCTCTCGTGGTAGCCTAGTTCCCTTGCTCCGATGATGGTCCCGCTGCCAGGCTCCCTCTAGCTAGCAGGTCTGGTGGTACCTCTCGTGGTAGCCTAGTTCCCTTGCTCCGATGATGGTCCCGCTCCCAGCCTCCCTCTAGCTGGCAGGTCCGGTGGTACCTCTTATGGTAGCCTAGTTTCCTTGCTCCGATGATGGTCCCGCTCCCAGCCTCCCTCTAGCTGGCAGGTCCGGTGGTACCTCTCGTGGTAGCCTAGTTCCCTTGCTCCGATGATGGTCCCGCTGCCAGGCTCCCTCTAGCTGGCAGGTCCGGTGGTACCTCTCGTCGTAGCCTAGTTCCCTTGCTCCGATGATGGTCCCGCTGCCAGGCTCCCTCTAGCTGGCAGGTCCGGTGGTACCTCTCGTGGTAGCCTAGTTCCCTTGCTCCGATGATGGTCCCGCTCCCCGTCTCCCTCTAGCTGGCAGGTCCGGTGGTACCTCTCGTGGTAGCCTAGTTCCCTTGCTCCAATGATGGTCCCGCTGCCAGGCTCCCTCTAGCTGGCAGGTCCGGTGGCACCTCTCGTGGTAGCCTAGTTCTCTTGCTCCGATGATGGTCCCGCTCCCAGCCTCCCTCTAGCTGGCAGGTCCGGTGGTACCTCTCATGGTAGCCTAGTTCCCTTGCTCCAATGATGGTCCCGCTGCAAGGCTCCCTCTAGCTGGCAGGTCCGGTGGTACCTTCGTGGTAGCCCAGTTCTTTTCCCCGAGGTGGTCTTGTCAGTCAGGCTCTCATTAGCTGGCCTGGCAGGTTGACCCCGTGAGGAGGCCAAGTGATTTTCACCCCCAAGAATACCACTCAGCGAATACGTGGGGTTGGATGTTCTTTCCGAGCTTGTGCCAAGCTCGAAAAGAGCGGGGATTGTGTACAACCCCGTATTCGCCGAGTAGGGCCCTCCCGGCAGGCGCAGAACCAACTGTAGGTTTTTAAACTTTTGAGAGATCTTACACTCTTGGTGGCCAATTTTGGCTTAACCTTGGAAATAGGAGGAAATATTTATCTCCACAGGGCCCCCTTGAAGAGTCACACAGGCCCTCTCGCCTGACAGGACCTCTCGTCAGGCAGGCCCTCTCGTCAGGCAGGCCCTCTCGCCTGGCAGGCCCTCTCGTCAGGCAGGCCCTCTCGTCAGACAGGCCCTCTCGCCTGACAGGACCTCTCGTCAGGCAGGCCCTCTCGTCAGGCAGGCCCTCTCGCCTGGCAGGCCCTCTCGTCAGGCAGGCCCTCTCGTCAGGCAGGCCCTCTTGCCTGGCAGGCCCTCTCGTCAGGCAGGCCCTCTCGTCAGGCAGGCCCTCTCGTCAGGCAGGCCCTCTCGCCTGGCAGGCCCTCTCGCCTGGCAGGCCCTCTCGTCAGGCAGGCCCTCTCGTCAGGCAGGCCCTCTCGTCAGGCAGGCCCTCTCGCCTGGCAAGACCTCTCGTCAGGCAGGACCTCTCGTCAGGCAGGCCCTCTCGTCAGGCAGGTCCTCTCGTCAGGCAGGCCCTCTCGTCAGGCAGGCCCTCTCGTCAGGCAGGCCCTCTCGTCAGGCAGGCCTCTCGTCAGGCAGGCCCTCTCGTCAGGCAGGACCTCTCGTCAGGCAGGCCCTCTCGTCAGGCAGGCCCTCTCGTCAGGCAGGTCCTCTCGTCATGCAAGACCTCTCGTCAAGCAGGCCCTCTCGTCAGGCAGGACCTCTCGTCAG
Source organism: Platanthera zijinensis (assembly GCA_039513925.1). Taxonomy (NCBI): domain Eukaryota; kingdom Viridiplantae; phylum Streptophyta; class Magnoliopsida; order Asparagales; family Orchidaceae; genus Platanthera; species Platanthera zijinensis. The sequence continues at coordinate 90,515,569 of CM077085.1, forward strand.
GCAGGCCCTCTCGTCAGGCAGGCCCTCTCGTCAGGCAGGTCCTCTCGTCAGGCAGGCCGTCTCGTCAGGCAGACGGCAGACTGTCTCGTCTCGCAAGCCGCCTGTTCGCCCAGGCCGCCCCTCGCTTCTTGCCTAACCGCCAGCTCGCCTGACCTGTTTTTACCGTTGTGCCCTCGAGGGGGGATTACCTCTTTACCCCCCGATGTGGGGTTTTCCTATTGGCTTGAGGCTTATTTGCCTTAGGGGCATTTTGGTCATTTTGACCCCAAGACTGGGAAAAACTATAAATAGACCCCCTTGGGTGCCTTTGGAGAGGATGAGATTTTCCTTATCTCCTCCTCCCTTAGCTTCATCTTGGTAGAGTAGAGAGAGCTCTCCAAGGCGCCCAGCCTAGCCCTTTGGTGAGGGAGGGGAAGTGTTCTAGCGACCTTCTGGGTGTGTGGTGGGACCTCCACGCTAGAGCCGAGGGTCTATTCCTAGTCTCCCAAGTCTTTGGTCCGTGACGTTCTTCCTAGTGTAGTAGGTGTGAGGTCACCCCTTCCCCAAGGGTCGAACTCCACAGAGGTCATTTTTGGCTTCAACAAATAGCATCTCTTTCTCTAAGCTAGGAAAGTCGGTATTTTACATTAAAATAGTTTCAGAGCCCAAATGTTTGATAAAAATTATGGTACTTGGATTCTGATGGTTTTAGGTCACCATAAAGCTTATATAATTTTCTTGGGATTTTTGGATACATATTTACAGTACTTCCTTCATAATATAATAGAAATAGCCTAAAATGGTAAATTAGAAAATATAGGCCTAAACACCTCTGGAATTTCTCAAAACTTGGAATTGCTGTTTAAATGTCTCATAAAATTTTTACTGAGTTTATGATGATTTATTTTTGGCTCATTAGTGCACTTCATGTTCATACTAGGGCATTTGGAATATTAGAATAAATAAATTAAACGTCCGATAAATAGGAACAGTTTGAAATCTTGGTATTAGCTATATTATGTCACGATAGACCTCCGGTAAATATTATAGGAGATTCGGAAGACAAATTGGAGTACCTCCCCTCATACTCCTCACGTATCTTAGGATGGTCTGCATATAGTAAAACCACGGAAACTGGACTAGAGCGGATAATGAACTTTGGGAGATGGAATTTTGGCAATTTCTGGTTGGTTAGGGCAAGCTAAGTTTAAGTCCATTATTGGGGTCAGGATAGGTAGAGTGTGAGACTGGTTAAGGTTAAGTAGCGTATGGGAACGACGAAAGATCGTCCACCCCGAGTAGTAGTGGAAGAGTCTTAATACACTATGGCCAGATCTAAAGTAACTTAAAAAGGGGATCGGGTAATGAGTATCAACCAATAACAATAAGTGCTTTGCGAAAGGGAACGGTGGGCTTCAGCTACCATCATAGTTCCTAGTGCCCTTTGAGAGCCCTTCACGGGGAATACCGGGGGCAGTCCTGGGCTAATGTAAACTGTAGAATTAATAATCTAAAGAGCAACTAGTATAATTAGGGTTGCACACACATACACACCGATAGCTAGGAAGGTAGAATAATTGGTTTGGTTTCCATTCAGAAGGTAGCTCTGAAGGTAGATGCACGGACGGGACAGTCCAGGGAGCCGAGGGCTCGAGGGTTGGAGTACAGAATAAAGGTGGTGGGTCTTCGATATCTGATTGTCGTTCACACCGACATCGGTATGTTGACTCGGCGGTGTGGGACACTTAGCCAAAGAAAGTCTGGTGGGTATAGCCAGCAGTAGTATGCGGATACTCTAGGTTGTGTTCTTCTAGGGGCATACAGAAGGGCTAGGCCCGGTAGTGTGGATACCTGCCTAGGAGTGGGGGCCCGACCCACTGTCTCCGTTTGCAACTACGGAGGTTCCTGGGAGTGAAGCTAGCTGCCCGAACAGGCGGAACTAAAGTTCTGTGCGCATAGAGTCGTGTGTGTGAGTTGCACTTGCATGAATCATGGCATAGCATATCACTACACTCATAATTGCATACAACCGACACCCCAACGTATAAATTGGTATGGGACTTTTTATACGATGGGAGCCTTGCAGAAGACCCCTTAACTTATAAGTTTGTATGGGCATTCATATAAGTTAAGGTTACTTCCTTCTTTATTTGCTTGTTTACTTACTATTCTCTAGCTGCATTTTCATACAATTGCTACTTACTACTTCTCTTCTTTACCACTTACTACCATAGAATTGCTAGTTGTACTTTGTTCTAGATAGTTGTTAAAATAACTCCGTTGTCATCTGCTTGACTTATTCTCCACCTTTGTAGCTTACCTTTCCTCCTCTCCGCTCGATGCTCAGGAGCCGTAGGGGGAGGGGTAGGGGATGATAGGGCTTAGTCTTTGTGACTAATGGTTTTCGAACCACAACATTACAGGAGCTCCGGATGGGAGACAGGGACCAGCAGTCCAGGGACCGGCACCAGCAGAGTACGGTGCGCATGGAGGTGGGTCAGTCTAGCACCGGTGCACCTGCGACCAGCTCCGTGAGTGATTAGTACCTTTATAGTTCTGCGATGAGTGATTTGTAGTGAGGACTCTGATGTACCGGGCTCGAGCCCATTTATCTATATTTCATCTGAACTGTATCTTTCCAGTACTTCTGTTATCTACTTCCTGTTATTATCTACTGATGGACTGGATGTGATTTCACTTTTATACATGCTTTTGTGGACTTGTTTACATTTATGTATAATTACTTCTCTCTCTTGTGATCGAAAAGGGCCGGCAGAATTGGCGTTTTGTAGTGGCTGTCTTCCCGTGAGTCGGTGCCACCGCAAAGCCACAGTTCTGGGCTAAGACCCCCGTGTCGAGAAAAGGAAAAAAAAGGGGGTCTTACATAATATCCGGCAGCTGGCGATGAACTGATCCGTGAATTATTGCATTAGTTCTGCAAAATCCTTGATTTCTCCTTCCTTCAGGGACATGAACCATGTGTGAGCTTGCCCTTTCAAAGTTGCTGGGAAAGCTTGGCACAATCTTTGATTTGGGACGTTGCAAAGTTGCATCATGATTGCGAAGTGTCTGACATGCTCTGACATGTCACTTGTACCATCGTATGCCTCGATCTTTGGGAGCATGAAACCAAGAGGGATTGGGTGTGCCCAAACTTCAGGTGCGGACGACGAGTAAAGGTGGAGGGGCGGTTGGTTGAAGTGGCACGTTGTTTGGCTCGCTCGCTCTCTTCTGTGATTAAGTTGGGAATTTCTTCATGCGTAATCCTTTCATCGAGGCCCGCTACTTTAGGGTAGTTTCAGTGATTTTGAGCTTCAGGTTCTCTGGCAGGACGGGCTTCGCGGACATGAATATCCACACAGGGAGGATCTGCTTCAAGCATGTTGACAGAAAAGTGAGGGGGAACTGGACCGACGTGCCCGCCAAGGGTCATCCCTTTTATGGTGTGGGTAACTCCTGCCGCCATAGTCTCTAGTCATGAGTACCATTGTGTTGAGGGTACTGTCTTCTGAGGATGTTGGGAATCGTTTCCCACAGACGACGCCAAACAATTGCGGACTAACTCGACGTCCCGGTCGGGCCGGAATTCTTAGACCATCTTAGCTCTCGGAATGGTCGAGCGCGTTGTACAATCTCGAACTCGCAAGAGGCAACTCAAGGAAGAGTGATGAGTTAAGTGCGAGATGGGCAAAAGGACTGCAGGGGCGAGTAGGCCCATAGGGTCAACTCACCGGTTCTTTAAAGAGGCCAAAACATAATAGGCGAGATGGGAACAACATAGCAGGTGAGACGGCTCCCGCGGTGAAAGCTGGACTTTTGTGGAGAGACGCATCTCGCAAGGCGGGGACTCGCGAGACGAGTAGATAAGCTCCCCTCGCCCGCCGGTTATGTTCCCACTCGCCATGTGAGAAAGGATGTTTTCTACTTTCTTACCCAAGGGGGGATTTTACTCTTTTACCCCAGGTAATTTTACTCTTTTGCCCTTTGTGGTATGCATATAACTCTTCAGAACAGCGGAGTTTGGCTGTTGGAAGACCCAACCCAGGGTATTTTGCTAGTTTCAGGTCGGTTCAGTTTGGTAATTGGCAGGTCAAACTCAGAGGCCTATAAATAGACTGATAAGGTACCTTGAAGTGGTTGTTGACCCCTTTCTTCTTCCTCCTCTAAGGCACCTAGCTCAGCACTGGTTAGGGAGGGGAAGAACTTCTGATTATTCTCGGTAAGAGGAAGACCTCCAAATTGAAGCCCACGGTCTGTTTCTAAATCCTGAGACTCACGTCAAGGAGGGAATTCGGGAAGAGTAGGTGTGAGCTGCAACTCTAGATCCGAACTCCAGGAGAAGTCAGGTTTCCGACATCAATATTTTATGGTGCGGTGCGCGTGGATTATATCCTACATAGAAGAATCTTGAGTTACTTCATGGAGGGAGATCTAGGCGAAGGAGATGGAGACGGGTCCCAGAACCCGGGAGGATATGAAGGAATAGAAGAATTCATGGCGTCTATTAGAGGCATCATGGACATGCTGTAGGGGATCTCGCAGCGAGGCGATTGCTCGACTCCTCTACCTCAGGCGTCCGCTCTCACACATCAAGAAGAGCTCGTCTCGGCAAGGGTTGGAGAGGACGCCCCAGGGGGGTGACCTGGAAAGGAAAAAGTGGTTGAAGGAAGAGGGCGAGACCTGGCGGGCAGGGAGTTGTTCCCTAGCCCTGTGAGTATCGTCTCGCCGGGAGATGTCGTTGCGCGAGTGGAGGAGGCGAGACCCGTGGCGAGAGGGTCCCCATTATGTAATTTTATCCTTTCAGCTCCAGTCTCAGAGGGGTTCAGGGAGCCCAAAATGACCTACTATGTGGGAAAAGACGACCCTCTCTAGCACTGGCAATGGTTCGAAGAAGCGGTCTCCATCAGGCCGATGACGGACGCATTCAAGTGCCGTCTTTTCACCATCACCTTGAAAGATAAAGCTTTGGACTGGTTTCATCAACTCCCAATGGGATCGATCTATGGCTTTGAAGACCTGAGTAAAAGCTTCCAGTTGCGTTTCTCAACCTCGAAGAAGGGGAAGAAGAATCGCGAGTCAATCTTTCTGATCTTGCAGATGGCGGATGAATCCTTGGCTCAGTACGTGGATAGATTTCAGGAAGAAATCTTGGATATTCAGGAAGTGTCGGGATTTGCTCTCCAAATGGCTTTCACTGTTTGACTACGGGAGAGTTTCTTCAAGATGAGCCTAACCCGAAAGGCGTCGTTGTCATTTGAAGGGTTAATGGAGAAAGCAACAAAAGAGATAGCAATGGAGGCGGTGAACTCAGCGTTTGCAAGAAAATTTGCAAGGTTGACGGAGGCTAAGTCGAGAGATCCGGGAGGGGCAAGACATCAAGAAGGAAGAAGAAGGGAGTAGCCGAGGGTGTCAGCATATCAGGAGTTGGGTTGGAGGCAACCAGGAGGCCCTGCTCAAGGGAAAGGAAGTTGTTTTCCCCAAGGTGGATGGAATTACCAAGGAGGATCGGGATGATTCACCCAACAGGGGTGGGGATATGGTCGTAGACAACCCCTACCTCCGCCTCAACAAGCTATGGTCATCGGTCGAGGGAGAGGAAGGGTAAGAGAAAGAAGGAGAGCAGGAGCTAGAGATGGAAGAAGGAGGAATCACTAGGAGAGGGGATAGGGGTGAGAGGTTGCGTTGTCATATTGTAACTTTAATGAGGAGGAAGGTCATGCAATGGCTACCTGCCTAGAGTTTTTGGAGATGAAGAAAGCTAGAGGAGCAGAAGAGCAGCAGCTACCAGTACGGATAGTGGAGATAATTTGGACCGGGGAGGAGGACCGATGTGTGGATCGAGCTGATGTGGGAGACCGAGGTGGGATCAGAGTGATCCATGGGGGAGTAGAGATTGAGTCCACCCGTAAGGCGAGCCTTCATACTATGTACCATCAGAGCATAGCCTTGACATCACAAGCCCCTCCCCCGGATGAGAAAATTACCTTCTCTCGGAAGGACATGCCGGACCACAAAGATCCTTTTTGTGATGCATTGGTGATTCGGACTGCCATCGAAAACTTCACGGTGTTGCGGATCCTAGTTGATAATGGGATTTCTGTGAATGTCATCTTCAAGAAGGCATTCAATGAGATGAGGGTGGAGGCTTGAAGGGTGCTGGCAGTAGATGGGACGTTATTCAGATTCTCGGGAGAAAGGAAGGAAGTCGAAGGGGGAGTGGGACTCCAGGTAACTCTGGGGTGGCTATCCAGGAATTGTGGTTTTATCATAGGTAACTCTGGGGGGGCTATCTGTAATTACATTTGTAACCTCCTGTGGAGGACTGTACATTGCCTGCACTTGCTGATGAATCATTTCAAAATCAGCAGGGGGGTATATGACTTGGGCAACCTCAGGTTGATTGCCTTCAAGTAGACCTTGTTGTATTCCTGACTCAGCAATAGCATCATCATCACATAATGGTGGATATCCCAATGTGGCTCTAATTATGTTGGTTACCCACTTGGCATGTTCTGAGCCAGCATGGATAAGTACCCTCTCCCCCTTTAGGACTTCTCTGGCAACATGATCCCTAAGATCATCCTTCTGAAACCTTATTTGTCCATCAAGAAAATTCACACCCTCTTTAAAGAATGATTTTAATTTGAGAAGCTTGTAAGATATTTCTTTCTGTGAGGTGGTGATTTCAGTTTGAACTGAATCTAGGGCATCTTTGAGCTTTTGATCAAAGTCTTCCATATCTTTAGTCCTTGCAGCAGTCAGCTTTGTTGCAGTATCTTTTAACTCAGTGAGAATTTCATTGTGAGATTCAGTCAGATTGTCATTCATTCTCAGCTGATTTTCTTGAACATATCCCTGTTTCAATGCAATGTCATCCACCTTACTAAGGATAGTTTAGTGTTGTTGAGCTAGAAAAACCACAGCATTACCTCCCTTGTGGAAGCAATCTGTCATCTCCTTTTTATTCAGATTTACCTCAAATCTGATTGACTTGACGTCTTGGGCAAGATCAAACTGAAGTGACTTATTACTTTCATCTACATATTTTTCCAAGGCTCTTCTTTGCTCATCCATCTTAACCTATAAATCTACCAAGAACTTGTTGTAATCAAACTTAGTAGGAGATTGGTGAGTTGGTGTCTTGAGAGCATGCTTATTGCTATGTCTTCTTCTCTTGAAGACCATTAGCTTCCTTTTCTTAGCCTCCCTGACTTCTTCTGCCTCAGATTCTGAAGAACTGTCAATCTGAACTCTTTCTTGAGGAGATGGAGGAATTTCTTTCTCAGTGTCTTATTGTTCTTCCTCAACATGCACTTGCTCCCCCTCAATATCTTGCTCCTCCTCAATCCTATCAGTAGCAATTCCATCATCAGGAAATAACTCATCTAGAGTGAATTTCTTTTGTGCCTGAGCAGAAGATGAGTCATCAAGGCCAGCAGTGTTCAAATCTTCTGATAAGTGTACTCTTTCTTCCACTTGTACTTGCTCAGAAATTGACTCCCACTACAACTGTTCAGGATTAGAAATGTTTTGGGCAGGAGAATGAACTGGCTCCCCCTGCACCTGTGCAAGTAATATTTCTTTCTGGACTTGAGTAGACCCAGTCTGGTCCTCAGCCTGCTCTCTAACTTTTTCTCCTTGAAGTTTTTCAGTGCCCTGATCATATCCTCGTGATATCTCAGTAGTGTCCTGCCTGTCCACATCAGGCATCTCTTTGGACAGAACCATATCCCACCTGGAGAATAATCTCATGTCCATTTTTCTCATGTGATTGATTTTGGACCCAGGAATTTGTTGCATGACCTCTGGAATGAGTCCATCCAGGTATAGACTCATAATTCTAGCCATATTTGGCTTCTTCATTCCTTCTTTGATTTTATCAAACACAACCGCAGACCAGTCTGTGTTAATCTTATAGAGTATCCTTGTCATAAGAGTGAACATCATGGAAGATATCCTATCATGGCCTCCTGGTTTACACAAAATTACTTTTCTCACTATCTCAGATAGAAACTTTCCCTGTTGATTCGTTCCCTTTCGGTTGATGGATGCTCCAATCTTTATGGTTGGATCCAATCCACACCAATGGAGAGCCTCCCTTGTCTTTGAGGCTGGGACCTCTTCTTCATCTTGAATGCTAGGTAGATGAAGAATCTTTCGTATACTTTTGAGAGTAATTTTAACCTTAGTCCCATGAACTGTAGATTTTATCTTGAGACCAGTGGAATCCAAAGTCGCAGTAGTATAGAATTCGACAATTTCTTTCTTCCAAATCTTTGAAGGTTCAGAAACAAGGTATTCCAATCCATTGTCAGCAAGAAGAGAAATCACCTGTTTGATTTCTGGAGCGGTATTGTCGAATGCAGCCCTAACCAACTCATATCCCTCATTGATGTTGTCTTCAACCTTTAGCGCCATTGGAAAGATAAGAAAGCTTGAGAGAAGAGAAGAGAGATTGTCGACACAGGGTTTTAGTATCGAAAACCTTGTGAGTGTGTCGACAGAATACGTTCTCGACCTATTTATACCCTCTAATGAAAGAAGGTCAAGAGTCGGGCAAAACTAGTCTAAATGTGTCGACACAGTCGGAATGTGTTGACACAAACTTCTATTGTCTCGACATTAATGTTGATTACTTTGTGTCGACAGCAATTGATGATATATCGACACGGGAGATACTAAGTAGTGCATTAGAAATTATGTGTCGACTCTTAGTATAAGAGTCAACACAAAATATGTAAGTGTCGACACCATTATACTGGATGTGTCGACACTACATTTCTGGATGAGTCGACTCTTGACCCCTAGGTGTCGACACATTTTCTTATGTGTCGACACAATTTCCCTGATTAGTCGACATGACTCCTCTGTGTCGACACTTTATCACTGAATGTGTCGACACCATTTTACTTAGTTAATTTTATGGTAAATTAACCTATGGCCAGCATTCCTAATTCAATTTTAAATTTATTGAATTTAGTTTCATCCAGTGGCTTAGTAAATACATCTATAATTTGATAATCTGTTTTAACAAATTCCAATGAGGTGTGTTCTTTTTCTACATGTTCTCTAAGAAAATGGTATTTTATTTCTATATGCTTAGTTCTACTATGTGAAACAGGATTGTTTGTAATAGAAATAGCACTCTTAGAATCACACAATAAAGGTGTTCTACTTACTTGAATACCATAGTCCTTTAGCTGATGCTGAATCCACAATAGTTGTACACAGCAACTTCCTGCAGCCACATATTCAGATTCAGCAGTGGATATTGCAACACTAGTCTGCTTCTTACTGCTCCAGGATATCAATCTTCCTCCCAAGAATTGACATGTACCTGTAGTACTCTTTCTATCTTCTCTACAGCCTGCAAAATCTGCATCTGAATAACCTGTTAGTAGAAAATCTCCATTCCTAGAGTACCAAAGGCCTAGATTAGGTGTGCCCTTAAGATATCTCAAGATCCTTTTGACTGCAGTATAATGTGATTCTTTAGGGCAAGCTTGGTACCTAGCACAGACACATGTAGCATACATAATGTCTGGTCTACTAGCAGTGAGATATAATAGAGAGCCAATTATTCCTCTATACAAAGACTCATCTACAGGCTTACCTGCATCATCTTTGCATATTGAAATATTTGTTCCCATATGAGTTCTCATGGTGGAGGATGATTCCATACCATACTTCTTAATTAATTCCTTGGTGAACTTAGACTGGGATATGGACAAGCCATCTTCAGTCTCTCTTACTTGGAGTCCCAAGAAGAACTTAAGTTCCCCCATACTGCTCATTTAAAACTTCCCTTGCATAAGTTTAGCAAACTTTTTGCAAAGGTTGTTCTCTGTAGACCCAAAAATTATGTCATCTACATAGATCTGAACTAAGATTATCTTACCTTTTGATTCCCTTAGGAATAGAGTTTTGTCTATTTTACCTCTTGAGAATTTGTTCTCAATAAGGAAAGTAGACAGGGTTTCATACCAATCCCTTGGGGCTTGCTTTAACCCATACAATGCTTTCCTAAGTCTATTGACATAACCAGGTTTAAGAGAATCTACAAAACCTGATGGCTGCTCTACATAGACTTCTTCTTTTAGATCACCATTCAGGAATGCTGATTTCACATCCATTTGGTATACTTTGAATCCTTGATATGCTGCATAGGCAAGGAACATTCTGATTGCCTCCAGTCTTACTACTAGGGCAAATGTTTGATCAAAGTCAATCCCTTCTTCCTGCATGTATCCTTTAGCAACCAATCTTGCTTTGTTATTTACAATTACTCCACTCTCATCCAACTTGTTCCTAAAGATCCACTTTGGGCCAATGATGTTGTGGTCTCTTAGTTTAGGAACTAACTCCCAGACTTTGCACCTTCTGAATTGATTAAGCTCCTCTTGCATAGCATTAATCCAGTGTTGGTCTTGGATGGCTTCTTCAAATTTCTTAGGCTCCAGTTGAGATAGAAAACTTGAGTGCAGGACTGTGCTCAGATTTCTTCTTCTAGTCTGCACTCCTTGTCTTGGATCACCTATAATTTGATTTGCTGGATGGTCTTTTAGATGTCTTGTAGCTGGAGGTAGATTTCCTTCAGGTTGAACATCTCCATCTCCTTCATTATGCTGCACCTCTTGGTTGTCATCAGCTTCTATTGTGTCTTGTACTCCCCCTGGACAGTAGCCTTCATTTTCCAATACTTCATCTGCATTTGATGCTTCTGCAATAGAAAGCTTGTCCATCCTTTTGCTTATACATGTTGGATTATTTGATCTATAAGGCAACTCACTGCTGATTAATCTTGTTTCATCAAATACAACATGTACAGATTCTTATACAACTTGAGTAGTCAAGTTGTATACTCTATAAGCCTTACTATTGATGCTGTACCCAACAAATATCCCATCTTGGGATTTTGCAGCAAACTTAGTTAAATAAGACTTGCCATTGTTAAGTATATAGCACTTGCAACCAAAGATCCAAAAGTAGGATAGATTTGGTTTTCTACCTTTCATAATTTCATAGGGAGTCTTGTTGTGGCTCTTGGTGATAGAAGCCATATTGATCACATGACATGCAGTGTTTACTGCCTCAGCCCAGAAATATTCTGAAAGAGAAATGTCACTCAATAGAGTTCTACCAGCTTCAATCAATGTCCTATTCTTTCTTTCAGCAATACCATTTTGCTGTGGTGTTCTAGGTGAGGAGAATTCTTGGAAAATCCCAAAGTCTTCACATAATTTTGTCATACTTTCAGATTGAAATTCAGTGCCATGGTCACTTCTGATTTTGACCACTGTACTGTTCAGTTCATTCTGAATTTGTTTTACAAAACTAAGTAAGACACTTGGGGTTTCTGATTTTTATCTCAGAAAGAACACCCATGTATATTTTGAATAGTCATCTACAACCACAAAAGTGTAGACCTTCCTACCTTGACTATGAACTGGCATAGAACCAAAAAGATCCATATGTAAGAGGTATAAACACCTCACTGAATCCTTGTTTTCAAGGCTATGAAAGAAGGATTATGTCTGTTTGCCCTTTTGACAAGCTGAGCATATCCCTTCCTTTATACACTTAACTTGAGGACCATTCCTCACTAACTCTTTGCTAAAGAGTTGGCCAATTGTCTTGTAGTTTAGATGGGCCAGCCTCTTGTGCCATTTGACACAATGAGATGCATTATCATCAGCTACAAGACAGATAGGAGAAACCTTGTTCTCACATGCAAAATCAAGATAATAAACATTTCTCTTTCTATACCCAGTCAATATGACTTTTTGATCACTTGACCTTTTGATATGACATCCATCCTTAACAAATGAAATGTCATATCCAAGATCACTCAGCTGACTTATGCTTATCAGATTATGTTTCAAACCTTTTATATAAGCCACTTGAGTGATGGTAATTTGGTTTTAAGAAATGTTACCAAATCCTTTGATGATCCCTCATTAAAATCCACCAAAGATAACTTTAGGCCCATCCTTAACAGATGTGTACTCCTTTAGTAGCCCCTTTGTTCCAGTCATGTGACTGGAATAACAACTATCCAAGTACCATATAGGGGCATGACAACTTGGACTTTCCTGCAATACAGAATTACTTTCCCTTAGAACACAAGTAAGTCTTGGGTCCTTAGTTCAGGTTAGCACCATTCACATCAAAACTACCAGCAACTCTTCTAACTGGTAGACTATTGTTCTTCCTTACACTATTGTTATGCCAGCAGTCTAAGGCAAAATGGCCTCTCTTGCCACATCACCAACATTCATATCTGTTATATCTAGGTCTAGATATACCCTTGGCAGAAAATTTTTTGTCCAGTGCTGGTGCTGCTGCAGCTTCACCCACTGATTTCTTATAACCATTGGGTTTATGAACATGGGCAGACCTATTGGCATTAACACCCTTGTTTTTCAGAAACTCAATCTTCTTATGATTATGAATGTGTTCATGATCATATCTGTTAGAAGACAATTGCACTTTTCTAAACATCATAGGGACATTGGAGTTTTGTGGTTGAACTGGAGCTTTGCCCTTTCTTTTGAATTGGTCAGCTCTAGTGTTACCTTTAAAGCCCAAGCCTGCTTTACCCTTTTGAGCTACAAACTCATCTATCAAGGGTAGGACAGATTTTGGCTTAGAGTAACTAGTCACTAACTTCCTCTCAACTTGAAGTTTGGCCTCCATACTTTTAATTTGATCAGATTTGTATGTTATTGTGCGCATCTGAATCACAGCTATTGTTTTCAGTTTGGCAACCTCATTCAACTTTTGATCCAATTCTTTTTTCAAGTCTGATACAACCAACTTAAGATCAGCAATTTTCTGAGCCTGAGTTTTGGTCAGGTTTTTGCTTTTCTTAAGAGCCTCCAATAAGATCCTATATTCATCCATCAATTGATGAATATCACCTTCAGATTCAGACCCATTCACATCACTTGATGTAGATGAATCTGACTCTGAACCAGTACTAATATCAGAAGTGCTAGAATCATTTTGTACCTTACTAGGACCAAGCTGATCCTGGCATTGGTTATCTTCTGACTCAGCCATCAGACCCATGCATTCTTGGTCTTCTTGATCATGGATGGAGTTTAGCAATTGCATAAACTCATCTTCTTCATTAGCTGCATACAGTCCAATGTATGCTTCAGCTTCAGATTCTGACTCTGAGGAGGATTGATCTGTAAGACTCTTATCCTTCTTAGCAACAAAGGATTTCTCCTTTTTGCCCTTTTGTTGAGTCTTCTTTCTGTCTGTTGACTCCTTTCTCTTTTTTGGACACTCAGCCATCACATGTCCAGGCCTATTGCAGCAATAGCAAACAATCTTTGATGTAGTAGCTTTGTTGGGCTTTGTTCTGCTCCTCTCCTTTCTTGATGATTTTCTCTTCTGATAGTAATCATCAACTGGCTGTGATGTGGAGGGCCTTGACTTCTACTGCTTCTTTTTCAAGAACCTCTGAAACTGCCTTGTAAAGGCAGCAAAATCTGCATCTGAATCACTGCTTTCTGAGTTCTTATTGTCTGAAATTTCTGAGTTAACTTCAGCAACTTCCTTAGGAGGTGATAGAGATATCCTCCTATTCTTTCTAGTGGCATCAGCCTTGAAGGCCACAGACCTTTCTCTATGTTCTCCTTTTGAATTCTTTTCTTCCTCCTTCCTAGCCATTAGTTGCATTTCATATGATAGCAACTTTCCAAACAAGGTTGGAGGAGAAATGTCTGCCAATTTGGCCACTTCTCTTATGTCACAAATCTTGGTGTCCCAATCCTTTGTCAAGGATCTTAGGAATTTGTCATTCAGTTCATAGGTACTGAAGACCCTTCCATAGGACATTAGTTCATTCACTATCCTGTAGAATTTCTTGTAGCATTCAGTTATGCTATCAGACTTCCCTTGTCTGAAACTCTCATATTCTTGGTTGAGCATAGGCTTTCTATCTTGTCTAACTTCTTCAGAACCCTCAATGTAGACAATCAAAGTGTCCCACATTTCCTTGGAGGTTTTGCAGTGAATCAGATTTTGAAATGTGGCATCATCTATAGCACTTACAATAATGTTCTGTGCTCTTTTGTCTAGTGTTGCCAGGATGATCTCATCCTTGGTCATTTCAGAATAACTCTTTGGAGTTTGAATATTTGCATCAAGAACTGATACCTTCATTGGAATGAAGGGGCCTTCCTGTACTGTGATATATAACCTTGGATCAGAAGCCTCCATAAACAACCTAACCCTTTCTTTCCAGATTCCAAAAATCTCTTTCCTGTAGATGGGTAATTTCATTGACCCTAGTTCCTTGTGATTCTCTCCAGAACCCATTTTCTTGATTCTTGATTCTGCCTTAGGGATCTAACTCAGACTGTTAAGTCCTTCTTTGAGTAACCTCCCTCTGATACCACTTGATAGTTATACTTTCAAGACCACTAAACACCTAGAGGGGGGTGAATAGGTTCTAATGCTTTTTTTTAACTTAAGGCATAATATAATTACTGACTATAAGAGAATTCAGCAAACACTGCAGCAAACACAACAGAGCAATCACAAATATGCACACACCACAGATTGCACACAGATTTATAGTGGTTCCCCAAGGTCTGGGTACATTCACTTTCCCCCTTCACCTATCTAGCAGTGTGCTAGATTCGGCCTAACTTCCTTCTTTATCTCAGATCTTCAGATCCTACAGCTCAGAACCTTGAAAGGTCCTTACAACTCAGAACCCTGAAAGGTTCCTACAGCTCAGGCTAATAAGCCCTACCTCAGCCTTGCCACAGGGCCTACAACTCAGAGAAATACCTTCTCCTACACTCAGGCATAAACAACCCTACCCCTCAGAGAACAAATCTCCTACACTCAGCCTTTATAACATAGGCTTACAACTCAGATCTATATAGAGAGATCCTAATGAAATTGAAATTGAAGTTATATAATATCTTGCCCCTGTTGAGAGAGAAGGGATAAGACTGTTCTCGATCAGCTTCTTGAAAAACCTGATGGATGAAATCAACTGGATCTTAGCTTTCTTCAAAGCTTCTTGAATATGAACTTAAGAAACCTGTGATAGCTTCCTTCTTGTCTTCAAATGGCTGGATCTCTCTCTATCCACACCTTTGTTGATACTTCAGAATTCTTGAAAGAATTCTACTTAGACTGATCCTGAGTGATTGTACACTTCAGAATGTCTTCTTAGATCTTCTCACGAAGATCTGCTTCTGTGCCTTGCACTTTCTTGATCAGAGATCTTATCTCCCAATAGATGATTAATGTGTGTCGTGTGTCTATGTCTCGATTTTTTTCCTTCTTCTGAATCTGTCTATTTATAGACTTCATCCTTGGTAACCGGCTGATCCGGTTTCTAACAAACTTCTGACAAGTCCGACAGCTTCAGTAAACCGGTTGTAACCCACAGCTGTCAAGTCTTCAAACAGATCTTGTGCCTTTGTCTTTGTCAGCAAAGCGTCGAGACTATCTGTTAGAAAGTGTCGAGACCATCTGTCAAGATGTGTCGACACAAGTGACTTAAGTGTCGACACTGCCTCTAGTGATGTCGACAAAGCTGTCTTGATGTCGACTTAGCTTCTTGACACTGTATCTTGAGAATGTGTCGACACAGATGTTGTCGACTCTGCCTCTGTGTGTCGACTCAGTCTTCTGGTGTCGACACAAATGTTGTCGACTAGCAGTTCTGTGTGTCAACATAGCCTCTTAGTGTCGACACAGTTGATGTCGACTAAACTTCTGTGAGTCGACACTGCTTCCCGGTGTCGACACAAATATTGTCGACTCTTTTTCTCTATATCGACACAACCTTCTTCAAGTGTCGACACAATTATTCTGAAGTGTTGACACAGCTTCTTCTGGTGTCGACATATGGGCTTAGAATATTTATCCTGTATTTTAGTACCTTCTTAACCTGCACATGTCAACTCCAAATAACATCAAATACACCTTGATGTATATCATTGAGCTAAGTTAGGCTTCTTCAAATCAGGTACACATTTTCCAATGTACCCAATAGACGCCTCCAGCAGTTACAATGCCATTTTCGGGCGCCCTTTGATCAATGCCTTCCCATCATCTTTTCACCAATTCCTGAAGCTCAATGCCGGGGGACCTAGATCCAAGTACGAGGACATCCAAAAGCAGCCAGGGAGTGCTATATGACAACAATGAATACTATTTCCTGGCAGGGAGAGGCCGAGGAAATGGAGAAGAGGATGGAACAATGAGAGCAAGAGGTCGGAGAAACGGTAGAAGAGAAGGAAGGAGAGATGGTGGCGGAGGAGGAGAAATAAGAAGTGGGGATGGAGAGAGGCATTGCGGTGGAGCCAGAAACAACAGGAGAGATAGAAGGGGAAGGGAGCAAAGGAAATAAAGGAGAAAGGAAAGGGAAAAGGAAGATAAAGGAAGTAGGGGAGTCATCCAGGGTGGAAGCTCGACCAAAAAAGAGAGGAGAATCATTGTTAGAAGATAAACTTCTGACCGATGAAAAAGTGGAGAAGTTTCTGAGGGAGGTGGCTGTGGCCGTTGCGGAGCGTGAGGCCGTAGATTGTGAGGCCAAGGAACAGGAGGAGATGTTGAGGGAGAAGGAGAAAGAGGAGGAGCCAACAAGATTGAAGGCGACAGTGAAAGTGCTGGAGACTGAGATCCTCACCAAGGAAGGGAGGAAAGAGAAGATAAAAGTCAATGGGGAGCTCAGTCCCAAGCACCAGGAGGAGATCAGGGCGAGCGTGTAGAGTAATATCGATATCTTTGCCTGGAGCGCAGCTGACATGCCAGGAGTCGACACTGACGTGGCGTGCCACCATCTTAATCTTGACCCCAAGGCTCGTCCAATGCAACAAAAGAAGAGAGCCATCACCTCCAAGAAGGCCTGGCCCATCAGGGAAGAGGTAGAGAAGCTGCTCAATGCTGGATTCATATCTGCAAGCAAGTATCCAGGGTGGGTGAGTAATGCTGTAATGGTAAAAAAGGGAGATGGAAAATGGAGGATGTGTTTGTACTTTTCCCTTTTAAATAAAGCATGCCCTAAGGATTGTTATCCACTGTCTCGAATCGACGTGCTGGTTGAGACAACCGTTGGTTTTTCACTAATGAGTTTTTTAGATGCATTTTCAGGATACCATCAAATACACATGCATTCGCTAGACATCAAAGATGTTACCTTTATTACGGAGGATGGGTGCTTCAGCTACAACATGATGCCCTTCGGATTGAAGAATGCGGGGGAAACTTACCAAAGAATGATGGACCGAATCTTCCGGGAGCAGAAGGTACGGAATCTCGAGTGTTTATGTAGATGACCTTATGATCAAGAGTCGAGACCTCGGGACCCACGTCTTGGATCTGGAGGAAACTTTTGGGACCATAAGGAAATACAAGATGAGACTCAACCCACTGAAGTGTGTCTTCTGGGCCAACAGTGGAAAATTCTTAGGACATCTCCTTACCCCATCAAGAGTGGAGCCCAATCCAGACAAAGTAAAGGTGATCTTAGAATTGGAATCTCTGAAGAACGCCAAAGAGGTCCAACGTCTCGCCGACAAGCTGGCCGGATTAAGCAGGTTCCTCTCCCGGGCTGGAGAGAGGTGCTCTCCCTTCTTCCGAGCACTAAGAGGAGGCAAGAAATTTGAATTGACCATCGAATGCAAAGAAGCTTTCTGAGCTCTAAAACAACAACTCACCCAAACACCATTACTCCTAGGGCCAAGAGAAGGGGAAGGTTTGTTCTTGTACCTGGGAGTGGGGACCGGAGCAGTGAGTTCAGTCCTTATACGAGAAGAAGGATAGAACCAATTCCTGATCTACTACGTAAGCAGGGTCCTAGAGAAGGCAGAGCTCAGATACCCCATCCTTGAAAAGCTGGCTTTCGCTCTCATCATATCGGCCAGGAAGCTCAGGCCATACTTTTAGGCTCACTCAGTTCAGGTGGTGATAGATCATCCTCTCTGTCGTATCCTAGAAGGGGTGAAGCATTCTGGGAGATTGGCCAAATGGTCGATATAGTTATGTGAGTTTGACCTCACTTTTATTCCTCGGTTGGCCGTCATGGCGCAAGCGGTTGTGGATTTCCTAGCAGATTATGTGGTTGAGGTCGGAGAAGCAAAAGCACCTCGTCTAGCTGCCTTGGATATGCTAGTAGATTGAGCATCTTGGAAAAGTTCTTTTGGGGGAGGGATAATCTTGGTAAGCCCCGAAGGGACCATAATTGAGAAGGCTCTGAAGATACACTTGACAATCACTAACAACCAAGTAGAGTACGAGGAGATTATCGCGGGGCTCAAGCTAGCTCGGGAGCTAGGCATACAAGACATCAAAGCCTCCACAGACTCTATGGTGGTAGCAGGACAAATCAACGGAGAGTTTGAATCAAGGGATCTCACCCTCCAGTTATATCTAATGAAGGTCAAAGGCATCATCAGGCAATTCTATAGCTTTTCAATTCAACACGTCCCGAGAGGGGAAAGTGCTCAGGCTGACTTGCTCGCCAAGCACGGCCCTCAGGCCGGTGGAACCGTAACGGAGCTCTTCAGGCCATCCGTAGAAGAAGGGGAATTGATGTAAGTGGACCAACAGGGGTCTTGGATGGACCCCTTTATCATCTTTTTGACCTCGGGACGTCTTCCCGAGAGGGACCTTGATAAGAAGCAGATAAGATATAAGTCGGCATACTACCTGCTGAAGGGTGTGAGATTATACCGGAAGACACTGTCGGGTTTGTTGGCTCGCTGTGTATCCGAGGGAGAGATTCCAAGAATTCCAGAAGAAATTCATTCGTGAGAATGTAGGAGTCATTTGGGAAGTCGGATCTTGGAGGGGAGAGTGTTGAGGCAAGGCTACTTCTTGCCTACCCTCAGGATGGATGCAGAAGAATTCACGAAGAGATGTAAAAAGTGCCAGGAATTCGCCCCTCTCCAATTCCTTCCCGCCAAAATATTATGCACAATCATGGCTCCCTGGCCCTTCACAATATGGGGACTAGATTTGGTGGGCCCTTTTTCACAAGCTAGTGGCTAAATAAAGTTTCTGCTAGTCATGGTGGGTTACTTTTCAAAATGGTTAGAAGTGAAAGCGTTGGCTAAGGTGACGTCATAGGTGGTAAAAAATTTCATATGGGGAGAGATCATCTGCTGGCATGGACTTCCGCTGGCCATCGTCACTGATAATGGACCACAATTTGCTAGCAAGGAATTTGTAGACTTCTATATCCAGCTGGGCATATATATACCTCTGCTTCACCCCGGTTCATCATCTTCGAAGTAATGGAAAGGTGGAAGCGGCGAACAAGATTATTGTGAATATTTTAAATAAGAAAGTAGAGAACTTGAGGGGAAGTTGGGTAGAACAACTCCCTTTTGTCCTCTGGGCTTTGAGGACCACGCCAAACACAGCAATGAGAGAGACTCCATTTAAACTCTCTCATGGCTCAGAGTCCGTTATACCTATAGAGTTCGAGGTCGAATCTCCCAAAGTAGCCGCTGCGAAGAAAGGAGACGAAGGATGGCAGGTAGAGAATGAGGAGGATCAGAAGCTCTCTCTTGATTTTGTAGAGGATCTCAGTGAATTAGCATCGATTCGGCAGGAAGAAGTCAAGCGCCGGTTGGCGAGATATTTTGATAAGCATATAAGGGTCAGACAGTTCCAGAAGGGCGACTTAGTCCTCAAAAAAGTAAACGCAGTCGGCAGAGGAGCCTCAGTGGGAATGCTAAATCCAAACTGGGAAGGCCCCTTTGTGTTGAAAGAGGTTCTAAAGTCAGGAGGGTACCACCTCCAGGATGTAGATGGGACACCCCTCGATCGTGCCCGAAGCGGCGACGACTTAAAAAGATTCTATCCTTAGTATTTTTTAATCTTCTCAATGCTTATAAATCTGTTTTGATCTTCAGATATAATGAAATTACAGGGGTCTTCTTTCATGGCATGAGTTGGTAACGGATGAATGGCAAGGCCCTGAGAAGACCCGTTGACCAGGCTCTTATCAAGCTGGCAGGACTGTAGGCTTACTCGATGGCAGGATGAACGACAAGGCCCCGAGAAGATCCGCTGACCAGGCTCCCATCAAGCTTGCAGGACTGTAGGCTCACTTGGTGGCAGGATGAATGACAAGGCCCCGAGAAGACCCGCTGACAAGGCTCTCATCAAGCTGGCAGAACTTTAGGCTCACTCAGTGGTAGGAGGAATTGCAAGGCCCTGAGAATACCCGTTGACCAGGCTCTCATCAAGATGGCAGGAGAGTAGGCTCACTCGGTGGCCGGATGAACGACAAGGCCCCAAGAAGACCCGCTGAACAGGATCTCATCAAGCTGGCAAGACTGTAGGCTCACTCGATGGCAGGATGAATGGAAAGGCCTCGATAAGACCCACTGACCAGGATCTCATCAAGCTGGTAGGATTGTAGGCTCACTTGGTGGCGGGATGAATGGCAAGGCCCCGAGAAGACCCGCTGACCAGGTTCTCATCATGCTGGCAGGACTGTAGGCTCACTCGGTGGCAGGATGATTGGCAAGGCCCCAAGAAGACCCGCTGACCAATCTCTTATAAAGCTTGCAGGATTGTAGGCTCACTCGGTGATAAGGTAAATGGTGAGATCCCTCAAAGAAAAATGTCTATACTTATCAGAAAACAAAGAAAGTTTGTGAAAAATAAAAAACTTCTATGGGAAAAAGATGTTGATGCAATACAAATAAAGAGGGGCGTGGTCGGAAGAAGCTTAATCCGAGATATATAGGGCCTTTTAGGATCCTGGAGCAGATCGGTCCCTTGGCGTACAGACTGGAGCTGCCTCCAGAGCTAGCAGGTTTGAACGATGTCTTCCACATCTCCTCCCTCAGGAGAGCTCTACTTTGGCCGGAGAACCAGATTATGATGACAGATGGGCATATAACTTCTGATCGATCGGTGCACCTGGAGCCGATCCGGATAGACGATACTGGGATGCGGGTATTGCGACGCAAGAAGGTTTTGCTGGTCAACGTCTTGTGGAGGAATCATGGACAAGAGGAGCACACATGGCAGCCACAGGACTTGATGCAGCAAAGATACCCGGAGCTTTTCACATACGGTATTCCCTATAACCTCTCGAGATGTTATATTGTACTTCTCATACTTTAAACCTCGTAGGTTTAACTTGAATTTCGAGAACGAAATTTTTATTTTTATGTATTGGGATTTGTAACATCCCTCAGACTTCTAGACCCCTAGG
Organism: Platanthera zijinensis; assembly: GCA_039513925.1. Lineage (NCBI taxonomy): Eukaryota > Viridiplantae > Streptophyta > Magnoliopsida > Asparagales > Orchidaceae > Platanthera > Platanthera zijinensis. Next base: position 90,536,762 of record CM077085.1, read on the forward strand.
ATTGTTTTGTCATGACAGGGTCATGACAAAACCCTGTGAAGTGTCAAAAGGATGGGGTGAACTTGGGAATTAGTGTGTTAACCACCTTGGTCTGCAAATAGTAGAATTCCAATTACTAGCTTAGGAATGACCATAGGGCTTCACCATGATACCATGACCCCACCGCAACATCACTAACCTATTAGAGGGTCCATTAGAGTCATATGGACCGATTAGGGCCAACTAAAATGGTCAAGTTGACCAAAGTCAACCCAAACCCTAATCAGGTCAAACTAAGCTCATACATGGTCAACTGACCTCCCCTTGGCCAAAGGTACCCACATAGACCTTCCCAATCCCTAAGGGAGGCCAATGGGTCATCAAGGACCCATTGGGGTCAACCAAAGAGGCAAAGTTTACTCAAGTCAACCATAACCCTAAAAAGGTCAAAGTTCCCTAACTAAGGGTCAAGTGACCTCCAAGATGCCTACCCAACCCTACCCAAGCCTTGATATACTTTGTGGGAGGCCAATGGGTCAGCAAGGACCCATTAGGGTCAACCAAAATGGTCATGTTGACCATGGTCAATTCTACCATAAGATAAAGTCAAATTAGCCCAAATGGGCTAACCGAAGCTCAAGTCCATTTCCCCCACTTGGGCTAACTTTATTTTAGTTAATAATATGAGTTAGTGGGGTGCCAATAGGCTGGAGGAGAAATCCAAATCGGCCTTGATGATCGGGAGAGAGAAAACTCCATTTTTCACCTTTAATGGAGAAGAAAGAAAGTGAGGAGTGAAGGCCATTCATGGCTTGGAAGGCCAAAGGCCCTCTTTTATTGCTGGAATCTTTCTCCCTGGTTAGTTAGGGGAATATTAAGGGACTTTCCAACCCTTTTTAGTGGCTGGGTGCATGGAACCACATTGGCCGAGTTTCACCTTCAATGGCCATTAATGGCTTTGAAGCTTAAGCTCTTCCCCTCCCCATTTGAGTGTTTTAAAAGCTTCACCGGGCAGAGGGGAGGAGTTTCCACGCTTTTTCTGAAGGAATCGAGCCCTCCCACTGATCGGTTGCAACATACTTGACGGCACCACCACCACACCTGTCGGCAAGCACGGTTGAAGGTCATCCTCTACTCCTCTCTTCGTGGGCTAGATCTTTAAATCTTTTAGGAAAGAAATCAGGCTCAATTGAGCCCGATCAGGTGAGAGAAATTTCAGAAATTTCATGGTTTTTCTACCATGCGGGTTCGCTTGAAACCGCCCCTCCGGAAGCCGTGCCGCCGCCCAGCGATAGCCCCCACCTCAACGAAGGTGGTGGCGGTGGTGGTCGGCCAGGGAGGTGGTTGGGTGGCCTGGAAAATGGCTTAGAATGAGCTCCAGGTCGGGCTGATCGTGGCCCTTGGCTGGATGAAGAAGACGATGCCCAGGCCCTCATATTTGCTTTAAGATTCGTGCTGACATCACCATATATTAATTCCTATTATTTCAATTTTTGTTCCATTACTGGGCTATTTTTAATTAAATATTAAAAATACCTAGGTCAAGCTAAAGAAAAAAATGTCCAACATTAATATTTTAGCCCTTGAAGTCTAGTTTAATATAAAATTTATTTCAACCCATTTGGGTAAGTGGTTTGACCACAACACTCATTTTTGTGAGGTCTATACCTAGGCTAGACCAGAGATTATTTTAAGTGCCATCATCAATCCAACCATCTAAATTACCTGAAATTTTGGATGGGGGTCACTCTTACCTAGAACATATCCAAAAATTAGAATTTTTGAATAACTTATTTCGAAAGTTTTTGAAGAAATTTAATAATCCATTTTTTAATTATTTAAAAAGTCTAATGACCTCCAAAACCTCCCAAATTTTGTTGCGTGGTCTTTTAGGTCAATATAAGACTCGGTATAAAATTTCATTAAATTTGGAGAAGAATTGGTATGGAATTAGGTAAACCCCAGCCTAGGCCCAAAAAGGGTTATTAGGGTAAAATTCCCTTTATAGGTTTAAGTGGCCAAATCACCTCAACAGAGGTTAAAACTTGGGCCACTGATTTATTATGTTAGTAAACACCCTCACATGGATTATGGGGTGGATAAGAGTGGATTTGCCCTAGGACCCTAGTTAAAACTCTAAGGTTGAACTTTGAGGCTTGTGAAGGACATAGGGTGTTATGTCCTTAGATGGACTTGTTGATTAGTCCATGAGATCTTAGGGAGGTGAAATTCCTTAGGAATGGATTTGGTAGAGTTTGGACACATGCACCCCACTAAAAGCACTTAGTAGGTATTTAGGTCTTTACACCTTAGGGAATATTCAATGGGTCATATGGCTTTGGATCCTTGTGATATTTTGGTAGGAGTATTGTCATAGTGATATATACCTCTGGAATTTATTATAGGGTGTCTAGAAAACATTAGCTCACCCTTGTAGCTATAAACTTCATCTTGCCCTTTTGATGATATTGATGTAATTATGGTTTATATGTCTTAGAATGATTTTAAACTCTGGAAAAACTGATCAAATAGCATGTAGATACACTAGTAAATTATTTGGTGTAGCTGAACATTTCTTTTTAGTACATCATGTGTAAAGTAAACTAGTGCACCTTACTTAGATAAATAGAAGATAAATATTATAGCTTGCTGGAAAATTATGTTACTTAGACAGAGTACTTTTTAGTGCATAAAGAAGCTTGGAAAAATATTTACATGTTGTTTAGTTGAGATTATAAGGATGTTTCTTCACAAAGTGCCCCATGATGGATTTGATTGGGATATTTTTATATATAGTTTACTGACCCTGGAATTGTATGAATTTAGTCAGTAAGGTTTTATGATCATAATAAAGCTCTGTTAATTTTTGTATAATTTTTGGACAAGTATTTATGGTACTCCCTTCATTACTCATATTTAGTTAAATTACCTTGGATTATTTATTTGGAGGATAATTACTTTATGAAATTTTTTGAAATTTGGTATTCACTGATATCTTGCTATTCTATAGTGTTCATAATTTTTGTATGGTCATATCTTAAGTAAATTTAGTGCTTCATGTTCAAAATTACTCATGGCCATATTTTTGGGAAAATTAAATTAATGCCAAATTAGTTAGGAAAATTATAAGGTTCTGGATTTGGGCTAAATGTGTCATGATAGACCCACAATAAATATCTTAGGGAATTTGGATGAAAATTTGGAGTACCTCATATCATGTACATCATATAGCTTATGTTGGTTTGCGTATAGTAAAACTGCAGAAAATTGAGATAGCACGTGAAATGAGCTTAGGCAGTCGGGGTTTAATGGTTTACTAGTTTTGGTGAGTGGAAATAGGTTCATCATTAGGAATCATGATGAGTAAAGTGCTGGGTTGACTAGGGTTAGGAGCTGCTCGGGATCGATGAAAGATCGTGTTTCCTGTAGAGAGAGAGAGAGAGAGTCAAAACACAGTAGGGTTAGATCTAGAGTAATAAAAAATGGGATCGGGAATCAGGTATTAACCTATAATAGTATGTTCCTTGCGAAAAGGAACGATGGGCTTCAGCTACAATCATTGTTCCTAGTGCCCTTTGAGAACCTTTCGCCGGGTATGCCGGGGGCAGTCCTGGGCTAACCTAAACCGTAAGAAAAATCAATGTTTAAGAGTAACTAGTATAACAAGGATTACACTTACACTCACACTCCCCGGTGTTGTGGGAGTTAGGTTAGGTCTCACAAGCTATAGGCTCGGTGTTTTTTGTGATGGGCAGGTTAGCCAGGCGAGCCGATGGATCGGATGGGTTTGAGACGGACGGGTTAGTCTGGGGATCTTTGGCTCGGTGGGAAATACAGTAATGTTGCATGTGCATAAGATATAAGGTGATGGGTCATCAGTATTGGAGAGTCGTCACACCGACACCAATACGTTGGCTCGGTAGGTGTGGTTTTGCACTTGGCCAAATAAAGTCTGATACGCAACCGACTAGACACTACAACATTTTTTGTCTTTAACAACTTTTGAAAACTGTTGCCTAAAACCGCAAAGTGTTGCCAAAACATTGAAAACTGTTGTCATAGGGGTGTATGCCTATGCCCGTGTTACCAAAGACCTAAGGCAACAGTTTTCACATGTTTAGGCAACATTACTTGAAACTGTTGCCTATATCTCTAGTAAAGGAAACATTTTTTACATGGACCTATTGCAACATTTTCAAAATATTTAGAGTTACATTTAATAAATGTTGCCAAAACTATTTAATTAATAAAAAAATATAAATTTTAAAAAAACATGAAAATAAATTAAAACTTAAAAAACAAACATGTTATATTATGAGACATTTTTTATAACGCATAAATATTTAACAAGACAAATATTTTCATTTAGAATATTAATGTTGCACATGTTTTATCATTAAATTAACAACTCATCATTAACATCACAATTTACCAAAATACCTCAAAATAATTAAATATTACAGCACACAAACAAAATTATCTAAATTAACTTAAACATCAAATGGTCTTCATGAAATGGGGTCATCGATCATATTGCAACTCCTCATTTGTCTTCCTGATCCCGGCCAACATCAAAAACTTTCTGCACAAAGTAAAATAATATATATAAATATAATGACATCAAGATCAATATATAATTAAAAAGTTGTAAACATATAAAAGCATTTTTAATATATTGTATGAAAATCTACAACATTATACCTCTCCATAGTTTGGAATGTGTGTTGATGTAGAAGAATGTACATGCGGCTTGCATTGCATGCTGAAATTCAAGGACTTGCACCTGCAGCACGCTGAAATTAAGCGTGCTGCAGGTGCAGCGTGCAGCACGCTGAAATTCAGCGTGCTGCAATTTCAGTGAGTTGCATGTGCAGCTCGCTCACGCTGAATTTCAGCGAGCTGCACGCTGAATTTCAGCAAGCTGCACGCTGAATTTCAGCGAGCTGCAGGTCCAACACGCTGAATTTCAGCGCGCTGCAGGTGCAGCTCGCTGAATTTCAGCGCGCTGCTGGTACAGCTCGCTGAATTTCAACGCGCTGCTGTTTGCTTCCAACATGCTCTCAAACTGTGAATATCAAACATGCTCTCAAACTGTGAATATCAAACTTGCTCTCAAACTGTGAATCTTAAAACTACTAATAAAAACTGAGATGAAAAAATAATGAATAGCAGGTTTCATTATGCACGAATAGCAGGTGGTTGGGAATTTCACAACTACGAATAATTGTGAATCTTACCTATACACCAACTGTTAGCGGATTGTTGGAGGGGGGAGCTTGGCAGAGAGTGCACAGACACCTGAAGTCACCAGGGAAAATGAACAAAATAGAAAGAATAGCTTAGTGCCTATATTTAAGCAAAGACAATGAAACAATATAAAATATGTTACGTATCTTAGGAAAACAACATTAATTGCATAGAATCAAGTATAAAAAAACAAACTTGAAGTAGGAAGAAGGAGGTTATCGGAAGGAGGCTGTCGAGGAGTAGAACCTCCTGCGGTGAGAAACTGTGGAGGAGGCCTACAAACAAACATAAACATAAAAAAATCTCCCTATTGTCATTACAAAGCAAATGAAAAAAATACATTACAGTTTGATAGCCTAACATTTGGCTCCTAATATGACTTAGAGCATATAAAATAGAGAACACATATCTTACGTGAGCAGAAAATGCTTGCTGTGAGCAGCTATAAAATATCTCCCGCCAATCAATTAGATGTGAGCAGTAATATTAGGCTGTGAGCAGCTATAAAACAGAGAACACATCACATAAAACAACCCCAATATTAGGCTGCGAGCAAATCAAGTTCACAGGGTTGCTTTGCTTGGGTTGATAGCTGCTCCATGTTATTCCTAATATTAGCCTAACACATCACATAAAACAACTTTTGATAGCAGAGAACACATCACATAAAGCAGAGAACATATCAAGCAGAAAATTCCATTTAGATCGTTCAAATACTATCAACTTCGGTTGGACTTACGCCATTTCATTTCATTAGGCTAAAACATATCAAGCGGAGAACACATCACATAAAACAACTCCTAATATTAGGCTAAAGGCATATAAAAGCTCACAACAAACTCCTCATTACTCCATATCATGATCAGTTTTTTATATGCTCACAGCAAACTCCTCATAGCAAACTCCTCATAGCAAACTCCTCATAGCAAACTCCTCATAGCAAACTCCTCATAGCAAACTCCTCGTTACAAAACATTCAGAAAAAGACTGGGAGATAATGTATATGCTGTTTTATGTGAGCAGCTATTATTACAAAGCAGATTGAAGTTTAATACAACGGCAACACCAACACACTCATCGTTAGCTGCATAACATCCACATTCATGATTCTATTATCAACAGCTTCCTCATTACAGTTAAGAGAAGAGGAGGCAATAAATAAGTTCAACAAATCAAATGATGACAACATTTTTAACTCTAGATAATGGAGAAATAGATGGGGGTAATGAAGTAATTAAAGAGGGGTACCTGCTCAACATATCTTCCAGAGTCTCCTGCCAATCCACCATAATCCCTCAACGTCTCTTCCAAACTCTGAAAAACTATGAAATCATCATACTGAACTTTCAAAGTTTCAAACTCAGAAAAAAGAAGAAATAGAGAGTGGGTAATCAAGTAATCGACTTTCCTTGCGCAAATTGCCTGATGATTTTTACATAAGATCGTGAATACTTTAGTACAAAATTGCCTGATGATTGTTACATCAATTCTTATAATTTGCATAGTCTGTTACCATCAAGAACAATTTCTAAGTAATTTGCTCCACAAAATCTTTATATACAAACTAATAGTGGTTCAATTTGTTGGACAAATAGTTAAACATGAAATAAAACTTTTATCAAAATAAACTTATTATCCATTGAAATACAAAAAAAATTACTTTACACATCCAATCATCACTCGTAAATACATCCCACCAAGCATTGAATCCTTGCATCAATTAAACACAAACTTAGTTCAAAAGCTGAACATTAAATTAATCAGTCAAATACAAATAAGTATTTTACAGCAATTAAATCTTGCCAAAACCAAAGCATTATAGAAGGACACAGTTTAACATGTGTGGCACATGCTGGTCAGCTATATAACTGGGGCTTTCAGCTATATAATGTCCTTTGACTTGCAAGCCAGAAAAGCTCCTAGCATAATTAAGCATGTTGAAGTTTAATACAACGACAACACCAACAGACTCATCGTTAGCTGCATAACATCCACATTCATGACTCTATTATCAACAGCTTCCTCATTACAGTTAAGAGAAGAGGAGGCAAAAAATAAGTTCAACAAATCGAATGATGACAACATTTTTAACTTGAAATATGATATTTTTTTAATTAATTAAAGTTCAACAAATTAATTATGAATCGCACTTTCTCTTAAGCCAGCCTTGTTTAGAGGAGAAGCATGTGGCGTTTTGGATCAGAAAGCTGAATAGTAGAAGCATTGCGATGAAACCATAAAGCAATCAAACTATCTCATTTAAGCGCAAGAGTGAAAGGGAAAAAATTTGGTGGTCGAACCTTGAACAATGCAGGAGCGACGAAGCCCTAAAATGGCAAGGCGAGAATGTGTGAAGCAACGAAGCGGAAGAGGATTCGGGGCTCTCCACGGTCGCCTTCCCAGCGGAAGCCAAACAGCTCCTTCCTCTCCGACAGTCCCTAACCAGCAAGGAGTCAACTGCCGGACAAAATCTCGGTCCTCAGTAGCAGCCATGCCAATGGAGGATGAGGAGGCGGAAATGAGGTATCTGAATATGTAAAGATTTTTTACCACTTGAGGTGCGTCAGAGAATGCGAGTAGACAAAGATGGAGAGGCTTGCGACAGGCTTGTCGAAGCAGAAAGAGGAGGAAATGATGATGTAGGCGCTGCCCTACCTGAGCAAAAGAAGGAACGAAGAAGTCGTGTACGTATCGGGAATTTGAGGCGGATGAACAGTGTCGTTTCTATTAATTAAGTTTTGATCCCACCAAATGACCCAAATATCCCCCAATTAACTCACCAAACAGTTTTTATGAGGGAATTTTCGCAATAAAATGTTACACATGGTGTAACATAGCTCCTTCCTTATAGTATAAATTCAAGCAGTCGTGCACGGGGGACCCCGTGCGGGCAACATTCGTCGTGGGTGCGACATTGGTCGAGAGTGCGACATTCGTCGTGGGGGCGACATTCGTAGTGGGGGCGACATTCGTCGTGGGGGCGACATTCGGCGTGGGGGCGACATTCGGCGTGGGGGCGACATTCGTCGAGGGGGCGACATTCGGCTAGGGTGCGACATTCGTCGTGGGGGCGACATTCGGTGTGGGGGCGACATTCGGCTTGGGGGCGACATTCGGCGTGCACACGTAATATTTAAAATTACATTTTTTATTCAAATTAAAAAGAAGAACGAATCTTTGAGTTTCCACATACCTTGCTTTGAAGATGTGTGAAAGAAAAATCAAGAACATCGACAATTGTATTTCAAACAAAAACTGAACACTACAAGCTTGTAAAAAAATTTTGTTCAAATCATTTTGTAAAGGATGTCCATCATGGCTTAAGATGCTGATGATTACAATGGTGCTTTTGAGTATGTGTATATTTGCATGGGATGACTTATAGGTCTAGGAACAACTGTTGTCTTACCAACTGTGTATATCTTGGCTTAAGATGCTGATGATTACAATGGTGCCTTTTTTTTGTAATATAAATTAGCAAGCCTGAGGCTAAAATATCAGAATGCAGGGCATGCCCTAGGAATTCACTTAATTGAGATGCACCACAGTATTTACTTATATATAGTTTAGACTATTGCAAAGGTAGTCTAAACATTAAAAATATACTCAAAATTCATGGAAATGAATGAAAAATGTGTTTCCTTGAAGAAGCTGTTGAGATTCAGCATGAAGGTGCTTCAACTGCATTGTATTGTGGAAATCCAAGCATTATAAAAATCACTTCATCAGCACCAACACCAAAGTTCATAAATGTCATTTGAATGTTAAAATAAAGAAGGCCTACCAGAGGGCCTGATGGAGAGTCTGCAGTGTGAGCGTCCAGGGAAGTAAAGCTTGGAGGCCTTTACGGAAATGCAAGTGGAGGAGAAGATGTGATTCTGGGAGGAAGCTCTGAAGCAGGTCCAAAAAATATCTGCAGGTACTTAAATTTGAAAAGGAGAAGGCTTACCAGAAGTGCTTGAGTGCTTAGGTTTACAGAGAAGCTTCACCGAAGGCATTCACAGAGCTTACGATGGTATGCGATGGCCGGAGATGGCATGTGATGGCTTGCAGGAGAAAATGTTGTTGGAGTTCTCTGCGGGATGGCTTGCGATGGCCTGCGAGAAGATGCTTGCGGGAGAGCATCGACGACCTGCGAGAAGATGCTTGCGGGAGAAGAACGATGGCCTGCGAAAGATGGTTGTAGGAGAGGAAGGGTTTGAGCCGTTTGGGGGTAGGGTTTGGCCTGCGAAAGATCGGCGGATGAAGGCGAGGTGAGGCTGGGTCGTGCAGAAGAAGAGAGGGTATCGGGAATTTGAGGCTGGTGAATAGTGTCGGGATGTTTTAATTAAGCACAAATTCGGCTGGGTTTGTGTATGTGTTATAAATATTGTTTTTTTAAAAAATAATTTTTAAAGTAGTAATTTGGCATGGGAGAATAATAATTTTGGTTATTCTTAATGTAATTTTTAGGCAACACTTTAAAATATTGCAAATTAATTTTTAAGAAGACAGCATATCATAATTGTTGTCTAAAGTGAATCTTCAAGGGCAACATTTCAAAAATGTTCCCTATACAGGATTATTTCAACAGTTTCTGAATGTTGCACAGAAAGTGTTGCCTAAATATGTAAACCTATTGCAACACTTAAAAACTGTTCTCTAACAAAGTTTAGGCAATATTTTTATAACTGTTGCCAAGTCAGGTGTTGCTAAAGACCAAAAATGTTGTAGTGAGAGTATGCAGGAGCTCCGCTTAGTGCACCAGCATTGAGGCATATGATTAGTATGACTGGTAGTGTGATACCGGTTTAGACGTGCAAGGCCCAACCCATCGCTTACGTTTTCCACTACGGAGGTATCCTGGGAGGTTAGGCTCTAGAATGGGGGAACTAAAGGTCTGTGTGCACAGAGTCGAGTGTGTGGGTTATACTTGCATGTTCACATCATGGAATACTTGTATGTCATAACATCATCATTGCATAAAACCCATGACACCTATTGTATAAAGTTGTATGAGACGCTTTATATAATAGGCCTTTCAAAACGACGCCTTAGTCTATAGGTTTGTATGGGAATTCCTATAGGTAATGGTTACATACTTAGTTTATCTTTCATACTATACTTGCTCACTCGTTCTTGTGTATATTTATACTGCTTCCTAAAACTACTTTCCTACTAATGCTTACTTATACTTGTTGTGATTATATATTCATGATAGACTAGTTCCGCCATCACCTGTATACTTTGTTACTCTCCACCTTCATTACCTTTCCTTTCCTCCTCCCCGCTCGGTGCCTAGGAGCCTTGAGGGAGGGGTGGGGGATGATAAGACTTAGTCTTTTTACACTAACGGTCGTTGACCAAATCATTTTAGGGGATCATGGACAAGAACTAGGAGACGTCGCCCCAGAGGTCGGTGCGCATGGAGACGGGGCAGTCTAGCACTAGAGTCCAGTCAGCAGGGACTTTGAGTCCCGATGATTAGTAGTTATTATAGATTTGCTTTCGCATTGAGTGACTTATAGTGAGGATCTTGTTGTATCGGAAAGGAGCCCTCTATAGTACTTTGCTTATTCTTTTCTGTGGACTCTCCCTTCATGGAGATTTATTTATATATGTGATTCTGATGGACTAGTTTTGAGCTTTACTTTACTCATGTACTATTTATACTTCTACTCTTCTGTAATCGGTATGGTCGGCAGGATCAACATTTTATAGTGACGACCTTCCCGGGTGTGTTGGTATCACCGCAAAGCGGCGATTCTGTGCATAAGACCCTAATGGTTTTAAGGGAAAAAATGGGGTTTTACAAACTGGTATCAAAGCAAACCTCGATCGAAAAAGTAGAAGTCCACTAACCCTTGGTCACCCCCGCTCGAGTTTAGTTTGGGTACAAACTAAGCAGCGGAAGCTGTGGTGTGCCCATATGGGGGATCACATGTAATTATCAACTTTTGACTATGTTAGGTCAAATTTATTACAATTGACCTTTGTTATACAGCCCCCGACACATCCTACACCGCAGGGCAGAGCTCAACAAACTTCAAATGTTGCACCACATCCCTTGGATCCCACTCCATTTCTACAGTTTGAGATGTGGCAGACTTTGACTGCCATTCTTGAGGCTTTCAGGGCCCAGTAGGCTCAGGCTCCGCACCCGAACCTGGGGGCAAATTGGTTGAGTATCTTCCGAGGACTCTCTCCCCCATCTTACATATTGACGAATTCGGCAGTACGGATAGAAGTATGGCTCGATATAATATTCGAGATGCTGACAGGGATACGGTGCCCGTGGGAGGAGAGGGTACATCTGGTGTTCTCCTGCTTGGAGTCTCATGCCAAGAGGTGGTGGAAGACTCTTCTCGATACTGCTTTTGCGGATCAGGAGGTTGCTGAAATCACTTGGGAGGAGTTCAGAGATGCACTGTTGGAGCACTTCGTCCCATAATCGGCACAAGATGAACTGGAAGATAGGTTCATGTAGCTGAGGCAAGGCAATTAGACTGTGGTGGAGTACCACCGGGAGTTCATTCACTTAGTACGATTTGCAGACCCCTATCAACTGGACGAAGCGGGGTATACCAAGAGGTTCTATAAGGGCCTTCAAGAGGATCTGAGACAGGCTCTTATGTTTGTATCTGATGGGCCTATACCTCGGATTCTGGAGATGGCAAAGAGGGTGGAGGCTGATTGGCACACAACTCGAGGCCAGAAGAGGCCAGCTGAGGATCAGGGTCGGGGAGGCAGGAATGATTAGCGGAGGGTCTGCTATGCTGAGGAGAGAAGGGCAGAAGACCAACCCCGCCAGGAAGTGAGACAGGAGCCGAGGGAGCCGGTGGTGTTGGCCTCTTAACCTCTTCAGATTTGGGAGATACAGAGGCCTGGGGGTTTGGCACTTCCCCCTCCCGAGTGCTATAACTTTCGTCAAGTAGGGTATATTCGGAGGAACTGTCTTATGAGAGGAGCACCTTTATCGGTACCACAGGCTGCCCCGCCCGCTCAACAGTTTTCAGGTCGAGTCCGTGGAAGAGGACGTGGTTTCCAGGGCAGATATCGGAGGCAGGAGGGATAATATGTGTATGCTCTGTACTTGGATCCACCTAGGGACTCGGGCAAGGTGATTGCAGGTATGCTAGTAATTTTCTGTTGTTATTTACTTTTGGAACTTTTGAAACAACAAACAACAGTAGCATACTAGGAAAGAAAACCCTAGGTTCAGTTACCTAACCTTTTCTAAATAAACAGGAATTGTTATGGTGTGCGGCAAACCTGCCCACACCTTGGTGGATACGGGGGAGTCACAATTTGATTTCTAAGGAGTTCGTAAAGGGACTGGAAGGAGTCAGACATTATTCGGGAGTCTCTAGGATGGTGTGTCTCCCCAATGGGACGGAGGTCTTAACTACTATTAAGTACCTCCTGACGGTGACTATTGATGGACTGACACTTGAGGCCGCAGCTACAGTCTTGAGAATGGCAGACTTCGACCTGGTTCTTGGTATAACATGGCTCACTTGGAACCATGCCCAGATTGATTGCCAGGCGAAGAGGGTTGAACTGAGTTATTATGGCACCTTCGCGACCTTCGAAGGTATTACTCCTATCTCTCGTAAGATGTTATCTTCTATTCAGTCCTTCAAGGACCACAGGCCGGGAGATGAGGTATATCAGGTATTCTTTGAGATGGTCGAGGCTAAGATGACGGTTGCCGATATATCTGTGGTGCGGGACTTCGCAGATGTGTTTCCAGAGAAGCTACCAGGATTGCTGCCACACCGGGAGAAGGATTTTTAGATTCAGTTAGTGCGTGGAGCTAAGTCGGTGTCTAGGGCTCCCTACAGGATGGCTCCAAAGTAGCTGGTGGAGTTCAGGAGTCAGTTGAATGAGTTGGTGGAGGCTGGATTCATTAGGCCGAGCTCCTCGCCTTGGGGAGCTCCGGTCTTGTTTATTAAGAAGAAGGACGAGACCCTCAGGTTGTGCATCGACTATCATGCACTAAACCGGTTGACAGTCTGAAACACCTATCCACTGCCAAGGATTGATGAATTATTTGATTAGCTAGTGGTAGCACATTAGTTCTCTAAGCTGGATTTGAGGTTTGGGTACTATCAGTTACGGATCTAGGAAGAATACATCCCGAAGACGGCGTTTAGCGGCAGATATGGCGTGTACGAGTTTATCGTGATGCCCTTTGGGCTCACGAATATGCCATAAACTTTCATGAGCTTGATGAATAAGGTGTTCGAGCCATACCTCAATAGGTTTGTCATTGTATTCATAGACGGCATCCTCATTTATTTGAGGATGAAGGAGGAGCATGCACAACATCTTGCCTTGACTTTGGAGAAGCTCAGGGAGCACCAGTTATATGCAAAGTTCAGCAAGTGCCAATTTTGGCTGACGGAAGTAGCCTTTTTAGGCCACATCATCAATTGGGCAGGATTAGCAGTAGATCCCGCGAAGATTCAAGCAGTGTAAGACTGGCCTCGGTTAAAGACGGCCACAGATGTCCGAAGTTTTCTGGGATTGGTCGGGTATTACCGGAAGTTTGTGCAGGGATTCTCTTAGATAGCCCTTCCACTCACTTCCTTGAAGAATGACACTCCGTTCAATTGGATGCCGCGGTGTGAGACGGCCTTCCAGGAGTTGAAAGGTCGGCTTACGTCGGCCCCTATCCTCGCTCTCCCGTCTAGGAAGGAGGGATTTCAGGTGTATACTGATGCGTCATTTCAAGGGATGGGTGTCGTACTGATGCAGTATGGACATATGATTACATACGCCTCCTGCTAGTTGAAGAAGCACGAGCAAAACTATCATATGCATGACTTAGAGATGGGAGCAGTGGTGTCTGCTCTGAAGATTTGGAGGCATTACCTTTATGGGGCGCACTGCGGTATATTTTCGGATCACAAGAATCTGAAATATGTTGATACGCAGAAGGAGTTGAATGTCCGCTAGAGGCGATGGGTGGAATTTCTATCTGATTATGAGTATACGATACACTATCACCCGGGGAAGGCGAATGTGGTGGCGGAAGCATTGAGCCGGAGGGCTACCACTTCAGTAGCAGTGTGCTAGTTAATGGTCATGGAGATGGTGCGGATGATGGAAGATATGTAGATTACTTTGGTGTCCTCGGATGACATAACTTTATGAGGAGTATCTAGCCGCGATGAGCACTACCGATGATATTCGAGATCGCATCAGGGCTGAGCAGAGAAGGGATTACAAGTTGGAGCTTGTATTCAGGTCCTTGGAGGCAGGCACGGTCTGGGAGTATACAAAGAGAGATGGGTTGTTATGTTTTAGAGGACGGGTGTACATACCGACTGGGGGCAGGATTTAGGAGGACATTATGATCGAGCTCAATACAACAGGTACTCGGTGCACCCGAGTATCACCAAGATGACGGCCGACCTGAATAGGTCGATGTACTGGTCGGGTATGAAGAGGGATATCACATACTTCGTGACCCATTGCGAGGCCTGTCAGTTAATAAAGGACGAGTGTAAGAGTCTTGCTGGGTTGTTGCAGCCACTTCCGGCATCAGAGTGGAAGTTCGACGATATCGCCATGGATTTCATACATGGTCTTCCTCGGTCACATGAGGGGAACAACTCGATATGGGTGATTGTCGACCGACTAACAAAGATGACCAGATTTCTAACGATCAGGAAGGACGCTTCAGTGGGTGAATTGGTGCAGAGGTTTGTAGAGCAGTTCGTCCAATACCATGGAGTGCTGAGGACGATAGTGTCCGATCGTGATGGATGATTTACGTCTATGGAGTGGAAGTCAGTCCATGCCTATTTGGGGACCCGGTTGACATTTAGTATCGTCTTCCAACATCATACGGATGGACAGACAGAGCGAACCAATCAAACACTGGAGGATTTGTGCGTATTTGCATACTAGACCGTGGGGAGCCATGGGAGAGGCATCTACCATTGATCGAGTTATCGTACAATAGCAGCCACCAGTAAAGCATCGGCATGGCCCCTTATGAGGCTTTATACGGGCGGAGATGAAGGACTCCTTTGTCTTAGATCCAGGACGAGGATCCGAAGGCACTAGGATCGGAGTTTGTCGAGGATACAGATGCTCAGGTGCGGTTGATTCGAGAGAGGATGTTGGATTCCCAGAGCAGGCAGTCTAAGTACTATGATGCTCGACACAGTTAGGTAGTGTTTAAGGTAGGAGACCGGGTGTTTCTGAAGAAACAACCGATGCATGGAGTTTTGCGGGTGCGTGGTCGGAAGAAGCTCAGTCCTAGATACATGGGACCTTACAGGATCCTAGAGCAGATCGGTCCCTTAGTGTACAGACTGGAGCTACCGCTAGTGCTAGCGGGTTTGCACGACGTCTTCCATGTCTCCTCCCTCAGGAGAGCTCTACTTTTGCCGGAGCAGCAGATTACGATGATAGATGGGCCTATAGCTTCTGATCGATCGGTGCACCTGGAGCCGATCCGGATAGACGATACTAGGATGCGGGTCTTGCGACGCAAGAAGGTTCCGCTGGTCAAGGTCTTATGGAGGAATCATGGAGAAGAAAAGCACACATGGGAGCCATATGACTTGATGTAGCAAAGATACCCGGAGTTTTTCACATCATGTATTCCCAATAACTTCTCAGGATGTTACATTGTACTTCTCTTACTTGAAACCTTGTAAGCTTAACTTGAATTTCGAGAACGAAATTTTAATTTTTATGTATTAGTATTTGTAACATCCCTCATACTTCTAGACCCCTAGGATGGTTTTGTCATGACTGGGTCATGACAAAACCCTAGGAAGTATCAAAAGGATGAGGTGAACTTGGGAATAAGTGTGTGAACCAACCTGGTCTACAAATAGTAGAATTCTAATTACTAGCTTAGGGATTACCATAGGTGAAAGTGAAGGGATAGATACTACTCTAGAGGGGGGGTGAATAGAGTTATCAAATTTTGCACTAGACAAAACTTAATAGTCTACCCAACTCCCTTGGAGTGAAATGCGGAATGAAAAGATTATAGATATAGAAATAACCCTAAAGCCTAACACAAGTGTTGTGCACAAACTCAAGATAACTGTAATTACAGTTAAGGCTTGGAAATCCTAATCAGCAACTAGCAAACCTAGTTATATCTAATCACAGCCACAATGCAGGAATTAAATTAAGCAAGCCAGACGACACAAGGAATTTATAGTGGTTCCCCAAACAACTTGGGTACGTCCACTCTTCTACCAACAAGGTAGGAATCCACTACAGGTTTTTGATCAGGTGCCCTGCCACCACAAGATCTGCTTCAGGTAGATCTAGAAACCTTTTAGACTTTTGATCAGGTGTCTAAAAACCAAACACAGGTTTTTGATCAGGTGCCCTGCCACCAAGGGATACTTTTGAAGGGAGTAATAACCCTGTAGAGGAGGGGGAAAGAAGGTTAAGATGTCTTCTCTATTTTACAATAGATTAGAGAAGCACAAAGACTTGCACTGAGCTAGAAAGCTCAAGGAATCAAGGCTCCCCCTGGCTCAAAGAATGTCCAGGTGAAGTCTTGCTTCAGTGCAGAAACTCTTCAGTAAAAACTGAAGGAAAAACTACAAGAAGATATATAAAATATAAAATAGAAATCTTCTAGAAGCTATCTTCTTCTTCTTCTTCTTCTTCAAAAGAACTCTGAGTCTGAACTTCCTGGAAGCAGGAGAACTCAGGTTGAAGAAGAGCAGAAGAGCTTAACACTTCTCAGTTGAATGAATATTGCTGAGAGCAGTTAAACTTGGTCTTGATGAAAGCTTGAATGCTTAAATGAATAACTGGTTAGCTAGCTGAAATCCTTCTCCAAAGGATTCCTTTTATAGTAGCAACAAGCAACGGCTCTTTTTAATTTGAACTGTTTGTCTTCTTCTGAAACTTGAAACCTGGGCTGCAAATATCACAAAGACAAACAAACTCTGCAGCAAACTATTCTATAAAAGGGATAAACCTTTTTCAAGGAAGCTGCAGGAAGCAATCTGATAATACAGGTACTAAATAAAATCACATCAGAGACAAACTCTTTATAGCAAAAGGAAGACTTTTCAGTCTAACGGCTATAAAGGACTGACAGCAGATAAAGTAAAATACACTGTCAGCTAATAAGACAAACAACTTTATCTAAAAAGATTTTACTCAGGCAGAAAAGGGATGGAGCAGATATTGCCTGGAAATATTATCATAAAATAACTGAAATAAAATGCCAGATAATGTATTAATTAATTAAATATAATAAATAAATACAAAATAAAAAGGCAGACAGAAAACGTCGAACGACCTTCGGAGATCGTCGACTGACGCACGGAGATCGTCGACCTATCGGGCAGATAGTCGAATGATCCAGATAGTCGAACTATCAAAGGAGATAGTCGAACTATCACAACAGATAGTCGAACTATCAGAAGATAGTCGAGCTATCAGATAGTCGACCTATCAACAGATAGTCGAACTATCAAAGCAAAACCGATAGTCGACCTATCAACAGATAGTCGAACTATCAAAGCAAAAGCGATAGTCGACCTATCAACAGATAGTCGAACTATCAGAAGAGAAACAGATAGTCGATCTATCAACAGATAGTCGAACTATCTAAGAACGACAGATAGTCGAACTATCAACAGATAGTCGAGCTATCAGATAGTTGAACTATCAAAGCAGATAGTCGAACTACCAAGGGAAAACAGATAGTCGATCTATCAGCAGATAGTCGAACTATCAGAAGAAAGCAGATAGTCGACCTATCAACAGATAGTCGAGCTATCAAACAACGCAGATAGTCGACCTATCAAACAGATAGTCGAGCTATCAGATAGTTGAACTATCCAAGCAGATAGTCGAACTATCAAACAAACAGATAGTCGAACTATCAACAGATAGTCGAACTATCACAGCACACAGATAGTCGAACTATCAACAGATAGTCGAACTATCCTCGCAGACAGAACGTCGAGCAACTGATAGACGATCGTCGAATAGTTAGTCGACGATAGTCGAGCGGCGTTCGACTATAGTCGAACGAAAAAACTACTTAACCAAATTCTTCATCTGGAAAAGCGGGGACTCTATAGCTAGACCACTAACCATTGACCATAGATATTTCTTGGGTCAAGGGACAAAAGGAGAAGACTAAACTCAAATCAAACTAGGGTACCAACAATCTCCCCCTATTTGAGTTAAGTCTCTCAAAAACTAAAACACAGAACTAGCTATAGAGCAATAAAACAATGCAGGAAATAGATAACAATTAACTAGCAATTATCAAACAGATAAATAATAGTCAAACAAAATTAAAGATCTACAGAATCTGGTTTAGGGTCAGAAGAGCTAGGAACAAAAGAGACTTTCCGCAAGGGATCAATAGCTTCTTTCTTGGACAGCTTCAAATCTTGCACACCAATAATCTTCAGTTCTGCAGCCCTTGGAACAACTGCTTCTGGATGTTTTTTCATATATATAGAAGGATCAAATACCTCAGGGTTAACCTGGATTTTATTGAGTTCCTTCATTCTGAACTTTGACATTGTTGTAAATCTTGTAGAGTCCTTTCCTTCAGCTTTAGCTTTCTTTATCTGAGCTGATCCAACAAGTTCTAGAAATCGAGCCATCCTGAAATCAGGATCTAGCTCTTGGCTTTCATACACATTTTCAGATGATGTATCAATAGGCTTCACATTTTTAAACTTAACAGATAAATCTAATAAACTTTCAGCTGAACCTTTAACTTCTTGAACAACTAAAGCTGGAGGAGGAGAAAATTCAACAAACTTTTTACTGGATTTTTCAGAGAAAATGGTTCTTTTACCTTTTGCAACATCCTTAGCAACATGAATTGGTATATCAGGAGAAACCTTTCTCTTGGGAGATGGAGGAGGTGAAAAAGCTGGCTTTTGATATACAACCTCCTTTACTTGCTCTTTAACCTCAGTATCATGCCTTTGAGTACCAGTATAAGATTTGCCTTGGTGGCTTTGAGAACTTTTCCTTGAATGAGGCTGAGAAGGAGCAGATTTTGCAGATGGAGCAGATGGATTAGCAGATAAATTGCCAGAGGCTCCTGCACCGGGAGGTGGAGGAGGAGGACCTCTGGGTGTCCATCTAGAAGCAGGACTATCATATCTCTTAGATTTCTTTCTCTCCTTTTGCTGGTTCTTGGAAAACCACATCCAATGTTGGAAGTCTTTCGACTTAGGGTCGATCCCTTTCAATATGTAATAGGGAGTATCATTGTCTCGATTGGGAGGAGGAGGAGCAACAGCTTTCCTTTTTCTCTTTGCAGCTTTCCTTTTCTTAGAGTCCTCAGACATATCTGAATCATCTTCATCTTCAGAATGAGATGAAGGAGGATGATCATAAGGGTCATAGGCTTCTGATACAGCCTTTTCCTTTGCTTTCAGATCAGCTTTCTCTTTTTCTTCTTCCCTGGCATCCTGAGCCAGAAGAGAATCCAGATCAGGTCCTTGAGAGTCATCCCATACAGTAGATTTTTCATCTTGCAAAACTTTTTCTTTCTCTTTCAAAATATCTTGTACTCTTTGCTGCCAGGCAGCTCTTGCTTTCTCTTCTTCTAAACTCAGTACTGGAGTCTTTTCATCTTGACTTTTAGATTCAACATCTTCTATGTCTTCTTGAACAACTAAAACATCTGAAACAAATTCTCGAACAACTACTTCTACTTGAGCAGCTATACTTCTTTAATATAATCTGTAGATTCATGAACACAAATCTGCTATATAAGCTAAAAGCATTCCTTCTAGGTATTCACAAACTAGCAAATCAATTGACTCGTCAATAAAACGGATGAGTGAATTACCTTCATACTTTACCAACTCCCAGGATTCATCTAGATAGGATGTAATAATGCCTTCTAGGAAACAAGCAACCAAAGGAGTGGTGAGATCTTCTAAACAAACTTTTACAGCAAATTCAGATAACATAACTGCATCAGATATTTCTTTTTCAGATAACACTGAAACTGATTCTTCTTGAGCTGGAGCAGTCTCTTCTTGAACTGTCATCACTATATCTACTGGAGGGGAGGCTGGAAGCTCTGAGGCAGGAAGCTCTGAGACATCTTCATAGAACATCTCCCCCTGCCTGATTTCAGTGGGAACTGAAACCAGGCCCCTGGAAGAAGAGGGCTCAGCAGAATTAGAGAGGGAACGGATGGTAGCAGTCAAAGTAGCAATGGAGGAGGCAAGAGGAGCAATTGCCTCTTCAATCATGATTTTGATTGAAGGGGTAATCAACTCCAAGATGCTGGATATGAATGCTGGGGTGACATCAAAAGAATGTGGGGGAACTGTAGATGATGGAAAATCAGCAGGAGGAATGTATTCCTGTTGAACTGGAGAACGAACAGGAGATGGAGAATGATGTGGAGATGGAGGAGGAGATGGAAGAGGAGAATGAACTGGAGAACGAATAGGGGAGTGACGAGGTGTTGGAGTCCTCTCAGATCCTAACAAATCAAAACTAGGATCAGATATCCTAGCCAGATGAGAAGGAATAGGAGATGCAGGAGGAGAAGGAATAACAACCGTGGTTGTATCTCGAACAGGAGAAGCAGGAAGTCGTACTTCAGCTGAAGTTGATGGAACTTCAATTGAGGTAGACGGAACTGAAGAGGATGGAACTACTTCAGTAGAAGTTGATGGTTAGGCAGAAGAAGATGATAGAAGAGAAGGATGAGCTGAGCCAGCTACTTGAGGGTAAGGAGTGACTGAATCAGTCCTTGTGCTCTCGGATGTCGCTGGAATTACCCTTGTGAGAGCGGGCTTCACAAATGTCCTCTTCCACTTGGAGAACAGATTTAGATCCATCTTCTTGCTGGCATTAATTGTTGTAGCAGTTGAAATCAGCAGCTGGGGATACTTCTCTTTTAGAAAAATTCCAATAACCCTGCCTAGGGTAATCTCTTTCTTACTGTTCTTCTTCCTTATCAAATCGAACAAAACTCCTGCCCAATTAATCCTTTTCTGATTTACAATTGCACACATCAGTGCAAATTGTTGTCTAGTAATGTTGTCATGGGCGGAGTGCTTTCCTAGAAGCACTTTTCCAACTAACTCAGCAAGAAATTTGATCTTGAAGGGGAAATTTACCTTGAGCAGCTTCGTGGGAATGCCCTCCGCATGTCCCAGCTCAATCAGCATTCTTCCGAACTCTGGAGCATCTTGCTCATAATCTTCTTCACCATTTATCAATCCAAATAAATCAGTCAGAATGGCGGGAGTTAAAATAACCTCTTCTCCGCCAATAGAGCTGGTCATCGATTCGTCGGTGGAGGACGAAGTAAATGCCCATTCCTTAATCTCGGGAATATTTAACTTAATCCTTGTTGACATTAGTCTTTCTAACCCTTGATCTCTGCATAACTGGAGGATTTCCACAATCCCTGATTCACAACAGCTGAAGGCATCGAAGTCGACACTGAATCCTGCGTCGAACTTCACAACTGCGAGCAATGCTGGAGAAATCGCCATTGAAGTGCTGGAGAATGCGCGAGAAAGACGGAGAAGACGAATCGGCAGAAAATCGCAAGAGGAGGAGCAAGCGGGAAGACGGAATGTAAAAGGACGCTCTTCGTCGACGATAAAAGCAAAGATCTTTTAACCTAGGTCGACTATCGGCTTTATATTAGACCGGAGATAGTCGATCTATTTAAAAGATACTGGACACGATGGTCGAATAGTCGTTCGACGATCGGTCCTGAAGCAGAGTAGTCGACCAATCGTTCGACTATTTCTGTCTTCACCAACAACAAGCTGTCGTCATCCAGAGATCGACGATGAGCTCGACTTGTTCGACGATGGTCGAATGCCGGTCGACGATCTTCAACCAGGCAAACTTTCATCAACCATAGGTCTACGATGGGCTTGACCCGATCGACTATCTTCGAACGTCGTTCGACTATCTTCAAACAAGTTTCAACATTGGCAGATATAGTCACACTTAGTCTCTTCCATTGATCATGCCTAGTTGAACTAAAAAGAACAGATGCTTCTGTTCATCTAAGGGCTTGGTGAATATATCACCTCTCTGAAACTCAGTGGATATGAACTCAAGACAAATCTTGTTCTTTTCCACACAATCTCTCAGGAAATGGTGCCGAATCTCAATGTGCTTCGTTCTAGAGTGGTGCACTGGATTTTGTGCAATTGAGATAGCACTGGTACTATCACACATGATTTTGGTGTTCTTGTGTGAGTAACCATAATCCACAAGCTGGTTTTGAATCCACAGGATCTGTGAACAACAACTGGCAGCTGCTATATATTCAGCCTCTGCAGTTGAAGTTGAGACAGAAGCCTGTTTCTTACAGAACCAAGAGACCAATCTCTCTCCCAGGAACTGACAAGTTCCTGAGGTGCTCTTCCTGTCAACTCTGCAACCAGCATAATCAGAATCAGAATATCCAATCAATTAAAATTCTGACTCAGCTGGGTACCAAAGTCCTAGATTTGGACATCCCTTCAGGTATCTCAGGATTCTCTTGAGAAGAATCAGATGAGATTCCTTGGGGTTGACCTGGAATCTAGCACAGAGGCATGTAGTAAATATTATATCTGGCCTACTTGCAGTTAAATATAATAGGGAACCAACAATGGCCCTATAATTCTTTTGATCAACTGGCTTACCGTGATCATCAGAATCAATAACTACATTAGTAGCCATAGGTGTAGGCATTGCTGAAGCATCAGCCATCCCAAATTTCTTTACCAATTCCTTGGCATATTTGGATTGGGAGATGAAGATACCATCAGCATCTTGCTTAACTTGGAGACCAAGAAAGTAAGACAGCACACCCATACTACACATCTCAAACTTAGAGTGCATCAGGTCAGAGAACCTTTTGCAAAGTTTGGGATCAGTGGAGCCAAATATAATATCATCCACACACACTTGAACTAACAGGATTGTGTCCTTGTGGTGCTGACGAAAAGGGTTCTATCAACTACTCCCCTAGTAAAGTTGTGCTCTAACAGGAAACTAGCTAGAGTCTCATACCAGGCTCTAGGTGCTTGTTTTAGTCCATAGAGAGCTTTCTGTAACTTGAACACATGTGAGGGCTGAGTTGAAGAAACAAACCCTGGTGGTTGTTCAACAAACACCTCTTCCTTGAGCTCACCATTCAGGAATGCACTTTTAACATCCATTTGAAAGACCTTAAACTTCATGTAGGCTGTATAGGCCAAGAAGATCCTTATTGCTTCTAGCCTTGCAACAAGAGCAAAGGTTTGGTCATAATCTATACCTTCCCCCTGTCTGTAGCCCTGAGCTACAAGCCTAGTTTTATTCCTTACAATAATTCCATTTGCATCCAACTTGTTTCTATACACCCACTTGGTGCCTATGATCAGTTGGCCTTTAGGTCTTGGAACCAAAGTCCAAACTTTACATCTCTCAAACTGATTGAGTTCCTCTTGCATAGCAATGATCCAGTGGGGATATAGCTCTGCATCTTTAAAGGTGAGGGGCTCATCCTGTGAGAGGAAACAAGCGTGCATCACATCCTGTCTTAACTGATGTCTTGTTTGAACACCAGCTGATATGTCTCCAATCACTTGTGATGTGGGGTGATCTCTAAGTGTGACAATATCAGCAGGTGGGATGTGATCTTCAGTAACAGTTGGGATTAATTCCTCAGGAGGAATTTGATCTACTGTTAGTGGTACAACAACAGCTTCTGCAATGTCTTCATCACTGTCTGATTCAGTGATCTGAAGAGTTGATAGCTGAAGAATCTCTTGAGTAGCATCAGGTACCTGCAATGAACTAGAGGAAGGAGAATTTTCCTTCTCCTTGTAAAACATCTGAGACTCATCAAAAGATACATGCACAGATTCTTCAATTTTACAGGTTGATTTGTTATAAACCCTATAAGCTTTGCTTACTTGGGAATATCCAAGCATAATTCCCATTGAAGCTTTTGCTTCAAACTTTCTAAGGTATTCTTTATTGTTATTATGAATGTACACTACACAACCAAATACTCTAAAATAATTAATTTTAGGTTTCTTTCCTTTAAGCAACTCATAAGGAGTTTTACACTTAAGCTTGTGTATCAGACTTCTATTCAAGACATAATTGGCTGTACTAACAGCTTCTGCCCAATAGGAGAGAGGCATATTAGCATCTGCCAACAATGTACTAGCAGCTTTAATGAGTGTTCGATTTTTCCTTTCAACTACCCCATTTTGTTGGGGAGTTCTAGGAGCTGAGATGCTATGTTTGATACCTTCTCTCTCACAGAATTCTTGCATGAGAAGAGAGTCAAACTCAGTACCATGATCACTTCTGATCAAGGACACATGAGTAGAGTACTCAGTCTGCACACATAATAGAAAGTCTGTAAGGGCTTTGAAGTTATCAGCCTTAGTTCTCAAAAAGAAAACCCAACTGAACCTAGAGAAGTCATCTACAATTACTAAGGTGTAAAACTTCCCTCCTAAACTCTGTACATTTATTGGGCCAAAAAGGTCCAAATGTAATAAGTACAAGATTCTAGGAGAATCACTCTTATTTACTGATTTAAAAGAGTTTTTGGTTTGCTTGCCTAGCTGACAAGCCTTGCAAAGGCTCTCCTTCTTGTAGGGGCAAGAAGGTAAAACTCTAACAAGGTTGTGTTTAGATAACCTAGATATATTTTTAAGGTTAACATGACTAAGCCTCTTATGCCACAAAGAATTATTATTAATTGTTACTTCATTAAATAAACAGATTTCAGAATGAGTTGAATTGAAATCTACTAAATAAATATTACCTATTCTAATGCCTACTAAAACAACATTATTATTTAAAGTAATATTACAAGAAGAGTTAGAAAATGAAACCTGGTAGCCAGCATCACATAGCTGGCTGACTGAGATCAAATTGTGCTTCAGTCCTGTCACATATGCAACTCTCTTGAAAGTAACATCTCCAATTGTGATCCTGCCATAGCCTTCTGTCTGACCACAGCTTGAATCTCCAAAGATAACCTTTGGGCCGAGCTTAGCTTTGAATTTTGACAGATGATTTTTATTTCCTGTCATATGCTTGGAACATCCACTATCCAAATACCACTTATTTTGAGTGATAGGATAGGCCTTCACCTGCAAGACATTTATTTAGACAGTGTGGACCCAGGTAACCTTGGGTCCCTTGTTTTTCACATAAGAAAATCTAGAAATAAATGAAAATGCAGGCTGAGGGTGATAACCTAATGGGTGACATCTCCTAGGTGGGATTCTCCATGCAGATGATGGGTCAACAAACCTAGGGTTTCTATTTTCATTTAGGTTTCTACTGGTTTGATGATGATTTTGAAAATCACATTGAAAACGTCGATCGACGTTCGACAATGGGCGCTCAGATCGTCGAGCTTCGTTCGACCATTGAGCTTCCGATCGTCGAGCGGCGTTCGACGCTCTTTGCATTTTTTTAAAAAATTTCTTCCTCTTTTCTCTCTTAGCCTTATTTAAAGTTTTATTAACTTGGTTTACTTGCTCAGTGTTCTTCATTCCACTAGCTGAAATGAAGTTCACTGGAGTTGAAAGATTATTTTTAAGAATAATTGGGGGTTCACTGGGAGAAGCTCCTAAGCCTAGTTTGTTATTGCCTGACCTAGTGTTAGTCATGCTGGTTATTTCTAATAACTTAAGGCTTCTACCATTTAGAGATTCCTCTAACCTTTTAGACTTAGCTAACTCTATTTTAAGAAATTTAATTTCTTCACTATAAGTAGTGAGATCTCCCTTTAACTTAATATTTTCTGTAGCAATTAATTCTGAGTCAGCTAACTTATTTCTAAGTTCTTTAATCTCCTTTTCTGAACTAATTAAGTCTAAGCATAAGGATTTAAAATCTAATTTAAATTCTTCAGAAGTGAAGTCATAAGAAGATAGTACCTCATCTTCTGTTGGCATTTCTTCTTCTGAATCTGAACTCTCTGCAGCTGAGTGATTGCTGCAGGCATCTATTGTCATCAGGCAAACTTCCTTTGCCTTCTTCTCTTCCTCATCCTCACTGGAGCTAGAGGAGGAAGATTCTTCATCAGAATCACTCCAGGTTTCAGCAATGAAACCTTTCTCCTTCTTCTTGTTCTTGTAGGAGGATGGCTTGGAGTGCTTCCTGTGCTGTTCCTTTTCTTTCCTCTTATCTTTGTTCTTCTCCTCTTGACAATCTGGTAAGATATGTCCAGGTTTCCTGCAACCATAACAGATAATTTCTTTAGCAGGAGAACAATCATACCTTGGTTTGTCTTCATAGCGTGAAGACTTCTTTCTGAATTCCTTTCTCCCCATCTTGAGAAACCTCTTGGCAAACAATGCCATTAGTTCCTCTTTGGATTGGCTGCCTTCAGAAGCATCAGCAACCTTAAGAGCTAGAGATTGCTCTTTTCTTGTTGGAGTAGGGGTCTTTGCTTCAGCTTCTTCTTCCCTTGTCTTCAGCACTTGCTCAAAAGACTTGAGCTTGCCGAGAAGGGCTTCAGTTGAGATCTCTGTTATACTTCTGGCTTCCTTGATGGGCCAGATCCTTAGATCCCATGTGCTAGGGAAGCACATGAGAATCTTATCATTGACTTCTGTCAATGAGATGTCCTTGTCAAGGGTCCTCAGCTCATTGATGATAGAGCTGAGTCTTGTGTACATAGCTTCAACTGATTCAGCATCAGTTTTCTTGAAGTTCTCATATTGTGAGATAAGGTTGGACCTTCTGTCCTTCCTTTCATCAACTGAACTAGCTACAATCTGGTTCAGTGTATCCCACATAGCTTTTGCTGAGGAGCAGTCAGCAACCTTCTGGAATACCTCATCAGACATTGTCTGAGCCAGAATGTTCATCGCCTTGGCATCTGCTATCTTTGCCTTCTTATACTCATCATTGTAATCTGGAGGAGGCACTGCACTCATATCAGATGATGAGGCAGTAACAGCAGGTGCTCTTGGGGGTCCTGACAAAATAGAAGCAAAGATACTTTCATCAATAGAATTCATATATAATTTAATCCTTGCCTTCCAGATGCCAAACTTAGCTAAGTTGCATGCTGGAGGTCGGGTGCTAGAATAATCTTTGGACTGGGCCATGATAGTGATAGTGAATATCTATAAACTTTGGTATCTATCAGGATCTTGTGACTTAGGTGTTAGCCTATTCAGTCAGTCAACCTCCCTCTGATACCAATTGAAAGTGAAGGGATAGATACTACTCTAGAGGGGGGTGAATAGAGTTATCAAATTTTGCACTAGACAAAACTTAATAGTCTACCCAACTCCCTTGGAGTGAAATGCGGAATGAAAAGATTATAGATATAGAAATAACCCTAAAGCCTAACACAAGTGTTGTGCACAAACTCAAGCTAACTGTAATTACAGTTAAGGCTTGGAAATCCTAATCAGCAACTAGCAAACCTAGTTATATCTAATCACAGCCACAATGCAGGAATTAAATTAAGCAAGCCAGACGACACAAGGAATTTATAGTGGTTCCCCAAACAACTTGGGTACGTCCACTCTTCTACCAACAAGGTAGGAATCCACTACAGGTTTTTGATCAGGTGCCCTGCCACCACAAGATCTGCTTCAGGTAGATCTAGAAACCCTTTAGACTTTTGATCAGGTGTCTAAAAACCAAACACAGGTTTTTGATCAGCTGCCCTGCCACCAAGGGATACTTTTGAAGGGAGTAATAACCCTGTATAGGAGGGGGAAAGAAGGTTAAGATGTCTTCTCTATTTTACAATAGATTAGAGAAGCACAAAGACTTGCACTGAGCTAGAAAGCTCAAGGAATCAAGGCTCCCCCTGGCTCAAAGAATGTCCAGGTGAAGTCTTGCTTTTGTGCAGAAACTCTTCAGTAAAAACTGAAGGAAAAACTACAAGAAGATATATAAAATATAAAATAGAAATCTTCTAGCAGCTATCTTCTTCTTCTTCTTCTTCAAAAGAACTCTGAGTCTGAACTTCCTAGAAGCAGGAGAACTCAGGTTGAAGAAGAGCAGAAGAGCTTAACACTTCTCAGTTGAATGAATATTGCTGAGAGCAGTTAAACTTGGTCTTGATCAAAGCTTGAATGCTTAAATGAATAACTGGTTAGCTAGCTGAAATCCTTCTCCAAAGGATTCCTTTTATAGCAGCAATAAGCAACGACTCTTTTTAATTTGAACTGTTTGTCTTCTTTTGAAACTTGAAACCTGGGCTGCAAATATCACAAAGACAAACAAACTCTGCAGCAAACTATTCTATAAAAGGGATAAACCTTTTTCAAGGAAACTGCAGGAAGCAATCTGATAATACAGGTACTAAATAAAATCACATCAGAGACAAACTCTTTATAGCAAAAGGAAGACTTTTCAGTCTAACGGCTATAAAGGACTGACAGCAGATAAAGTAAAATACACTGTCAGCTAATAAGACAAACAACTTTATCTAAAAAGATTTTACTCAGGCAGAAGGGATGGAGCAGATATTGCCTGGAAATATTATCATAAAACAACTGAAATAAAATGCCAGATAATGTATTAATTAATTAAATATAATAAATAAATACAAAATAAAAAGGCAGACAGAAAACGTCGAACGACCTTCGGAGATCGTCGACCGACGCACGGAGATCGTCGACCTATCGGGCAGATAGTCGAACGATCCAGATAGTCGAACTATCAAAGGAGATAGTCGAACTATCACAACAGATAGTCGAACTATTAGAAGATAGTCGAGCTATCAGATAGTCGACCTATCAACAGATAGTCGAACTATCAAAGCAAAACCGATAGTCGACCTATCAACAGATAGTCGAACTATCAGAAGAGAAACAGATAGTCGATCTATCAACAGATAGTCGAACTATCAATGAATGACAGATAGTCGAACTATCAATAGATAGTCCAGCTATCAGATAGTTGAACTATCAAAGCAGATAGTCGAACTACCAAGGGAAAACAGATAGTCGATCTATCAGCAGATAGTCGAACTATCAGAAGAAAGCAGATAGTCGACCTATCAACAGATAGTCGAGCTATCAAACAACGCAGATAGTCGACCTATCAAACAGATAGTCGAGCTATCAGATAGTTGAACTATCCAAGCAGATAGTCGAACTATCAAACAAACAGATAGTCGAACTATCAACAGATAGTCGAACTATCACAGCATACAGATAGTCGAACTATCAATAGATAGTCCAACTATCCTCGCAGACAGAACGTCGAGCAACTGATAGACGATCATCGAACAGTTAGTCGACGATAGTCGAGCGGCGTTCGACTATTGTCGAACGAAAAAACTA
Organism: Platanthera zijinensis; assembly: GCA_039513925.1. NCBI lineage: Eukaryota > Viridiplantae > Streptophyta > Magnoliopsida > Asparagales > Orchidaceae > Platanthera > Platanthera zijinensis. The sequence continues at coordinate 90,566,254 of CM077085.1, forward strand.
CTTAACCAAATTCTTCTTCTGGAAAAGCGGGGACTCTACAGCTAGACCACTAACCATTGACCATAGATATTTCTTGGGTCAAGGGACAAAAGGAGAAGACTAAACTCAAATCAAATTAGGGTACCAATAATAGGGCTTCACCATGACACCATAACCCCCACCACAACATCACTAACCTGTTAGAGGGTCAATTAGAGTCATAAGGACCCATTAGGGCCAACTAAAATGGTCAAGTTGACCAAAGTCAACCCAAACCCTAATCAGGTCAAACTAAGCTCATACATGGTCAACTAACCTCCCCTTGGCCAAAGGGACCCACCTAGACCTTCTGAATCCCTAAGGGAGGTTAACGGGTCACCAAGGACCCATTGGGGTTAACTAAAGAGGCTAAGTTGACTCAAGTCAACCATAACCCTGAAAAGGTCAAAGTGTCATAACTAAGAGTCAAGTGATATCCAAGATACCCAACCCTACCCTACCCAAGCCTTCCTAGACATTGGGGGAGGTCAATGGGTCACCAAGGACCCATTGGGGTCAACCTAAATGGTCATGTTGACAAAGGTCAACTCTACCTTAAGATTAAGTTAAATTAGCCAAAATGGGTTAACCCAAGCTCAAGCCCATTTCCCCCACTTGGGCTAACTTTATTTTAGTTAATAATATGAGTTAGTGGGGTGCAAATAGGCTGGAGGAGAGATCAAAATCAGCCTTGATGATAAGGAGAGAGAAAACTCCATTTTCCCCTTTAATGGAGGAGAGAGATAGTGGGGAGTGAAGGCAATTCATGGCTTGGAAGGCCAAAGGACCTCTTTTCTTGTTGGAATCTTCCTCCGTGGTCAGTTAGGGGAAGATTAAGGGACTTTCCAACCCTTTTCAGTGGCAGAGTGCATGGAACCACATTGGCCAAATTTCACCTTCAATGGTCTTTAATGGCTTTGAAGCTTAGGCTCTTCCCCTCCCCCCATTTGAGTATTTTAAAAGCTTTACCAGGCAGAGGGGAGGATTTTCCACATTTTTTCTGAAGGAATTGAGCCCTCCCACTGAGCGATTGCAACTTACCAGACGACACCACCACCGGCCATGGCGTACCACCACCATACCCGTTAGCAAGCACGGTTAAAGGTCCTCCTTTACTCCTCTCTTTGTGGGCTAGATCTTTAAATCTTTTAGGAGAGAAATCAGGCACAATTGAGCCCGATCGGGTGAGAGAATTTTCTAAAATCTAATGGTTTTTATACCAGCGGGTTCGTCGAAAACCGCCCCTCCTGCAGCCGTGCCGCCGCTAGGCGATAGCCCTCACCTCAACGAAGGTGGTGGCGGTGGTGGCCAGCCAGGGAGTTGGATGGGTGGCTGGGAAAATGGCTTTTAATGGGCTCCAGGTCGGGCTGATCGTGACCCTTGGCTGAAGGAAGAAGATGATGTCAAGGCCCTCAGATTTGCTTTAAGATTCGTGCTGACATCACCCTATATTAATTCCTATTATTTCAATTTTTGTCCCATTACTGGGCTATCCTTAATTAAATATTAAAAATACCTAGGCCCCTATAGAAAAATGGCCAACATAAAAATTGTAGTCCTTGAAGTCTAGTGTAATTTACAATTTATTTCAACCCATTTGGGTAAGTGGTTTGACCACAACACTCTTTTTGGTGAGGTCTATACCTAGGCTAGACCAGAGATTATTTTGAGTTTTCCCATCAATCCAGCCATCCAAATGACCTAAAATTTTGGATGGGGGTCACCCTTACCTATACCTAAAATATATCCAAAAATGAGAATTTTTGGAGAACATTTCCCTAAAGTTTTATATAGAAAATAAATAATCCATGTATGAATTTTTTAAACGGTATAATGACCTCCATACTTACAAAATTTTTGTGAGTGGTCCTTTGGGTCAATATAAGACTCTGTATAAAATTTCATTTAATTTGGAGAAGAATTGGTATGGAATTTGGTAAACCCTAGCCTAGGCCCAAAAAGGGTTAATTAGGGTAAAATGCCCTTTGTAGGTTTATGTGGCCAAACCACCTCAACAGAGGTTGAAACTTGGGTCACTGATTTGTTATGTTAGCAAACACCCTTACATGGATTATGGGGTAGATAAGGGTGGATTTTTCCTAGGAACCTAGTTAAAACTCTAAGGTTGAACTTTGGGGGCTTGTGAAGGACATAAGGTGTTATATCCTTGGATGGACTTGATGATTAGTCCTTGTGATCTTAGGGGGGGTGAAATGCCCTAGGAAGGGATTTGGTGGAGTTTGGACTCATGCACCCCACTTAAAGAACTTAGTAGATATTTAGGTCTTTACACCTTAGGGAATATTCAATGGGTCATATGGTCTTGGATCTTTGTGATATTTTGGTAAGAGTATTGTCATAGTGATATATACCTCTGGAATTTATTATAGGGTTTCTAGATAACATTAGCTCACCCTTGTAGCTATAAACTCCATCTTGCCCTTTTGATGATATTGATGTAATTATGGTTTATATGTCTTAGAATGATTTTAAACTCTGGAAAAGATGATCAAATAGCATGTAGATGCACTAGTAAAATATTTGGTGTAGTTGAACATTTCTTTTTAGCACATCATGTGTAAAGTAAACTAGTGCACCTTACTTTGATAAATAGAAGATAAATACTACAGCTTGCTGGAAAATTAAGTTAATTAGCCATAGTACTTTTTAGGGCATAAAGAAGCTTGGAAAAATATTTACATGTTGTTTAGTTGAGATTACAAGGATGTTTCTTCACAAAGTGCCCCATGATGGATTTGATTGGAATATTTTTATATATAGTTTACTAACCCTGGAATTGCATGAATTTAGTCAGTAAGGTTTTATGATAATAATAAAGAACTGTTAATTTTTGTATAAATTTTGGACAAGTATTTATGGTACTCCCTTCATTACCCCTATTTAGTTGAATTACCTTGGATTATTTATTTGAAGGATAATTCGTTTATTAAAATTTATGAAATTTAGTATTCATTGATATCTTGCTATTCTATAGTGTTCATAATTTTTGTATTAACATATCTTATGTAAATCTAGTGCTTCATGTTCAAAATCACTCATGGCCATATTTTTGGGAAAATTAAATAAATGCCAAATTAGTTAGGAAAATTATAAGGTTCTGGATTTGGGCTAAATGTGTTATGATAGACCCACAATAAATATCTTAGGGCATTTGGATGAAAATTTGGAGTACCTCCTATCATGTACATCTTATAGCTTAGGTTGGTCTGCGTATAGTAAAACTGCAGAAAATTGGGATAGCATGTGAAATAAGCTTAGGCAGTTGGGGTTTAATGGTTTACTAGTTTTAGTGGGTGGAAATAGGTTCATCATTAGGAATCATGATGAGGAAAGTGCTGGGTTGACTAGTGTTAGGAGCTGCTCGGGATCGACGAAGGATCGTCTTTCCTGTGGAGAGAGAGAGAGTCAAAACACACTAGAATTAGATCCAGAGTAATATTAAAAGGGATCGAGAATCCGGTATTAACCAATAATAGTAAGTGTCTTGCGAAAAGGAACGATGAGCTTTAGCTACCATCATAGTTCCTAGTGCCTTTTGAGAACTCTTCACCGGGTATGCCAGGGGCAGTCCTGGGCTAACCTAAACTGTAAGAAAAATCAATGTTTAAGAGTAACTAGTATAACTAGGATTACACTTACACTCACACTACCCAGTTTTGTGGGAGTTAGGTTAGGTCTTACGAGAGGTTGGCTCGGGTGTTTTGGTGATGGGCAGGTTAGCCCGGCGAGCCGATGGATCAGATGGTTTTGAGACAGATGGGCTAGTCTGGGGAGCTTTGGCTCGGTGGGAAATACATTAATGTTGCATGTGCATAAGATATAAGATGGTGGGTCATCGGTATTGGAGAGTCTTCACACCGAAACCAATATGTTGGCTCGGCAGGTGTGGTTTGCACTTGGCCAAATAAAGTTCGGTGCGTAGCCAGCAAGAGTACACAGGAGCTCCACTTAGTGAACCAACGTTGAGGCGTACGATAGGTCTGATTGGTACTGTGATACCGGTTAAGAAGTGGGCGAGGCCCAACCCACCGCTTTCGTTTGCCACTACGGAGGTATCCTGGGAGGTTAGGCTCAAGAAAGGGGGAACTAAAGGTCTGTGTACACAGAGTCGAGTCTGTGGGTTGCACTTGCAAGTTCACATCATGGCATACTTGCATGTCATAACATCATCATTGCATATAACCCCTAACACCAATTGTATAAAGTGGTATGGGATGCTTTATACAATAGGACTTGAAAAACGACCCCTTGGTCTATAGGTTTGTATAGGCATTCCTATATGTAGTGGTTACTTACTTAGTTTACCTTTCATACTGTACTTGCTCACTCGTTCTTGTGTATATTTATACTTCTTCCTACTACTGCTTACCTACTATTTCTTACTTATACTTGTTGTGATTATATATTTATGATAGGCTAGTTTCGCCGTCACCTGCTTACTTTGTTACTCTCCACCTTCATTATCTTTCCTTTCCTCCTCCCCGCTCGGTGCCTAGGAGCCATGGGGGCGGGGTGGGGGATGATAAGACTTAGTCTTTTTAGACTAATGGTCGTTGATTAAATCATATTAGGGGATCGTGGAGCCGTACCGGGATACATATCCCTAGAGGTCGGTGCGCATGGAGACGGGATAGTCTAGCCGTAGAGTCCAGCCAGCAGGGATTGTAAGTCCCAATCATTAGTAGTTATTATAAATTTGCTTCCGCGTTGAGTGACTTGTAGTGAGGATCTTATTGTATCGTGCAAGAGCCCTCTTTAGTACTTTGCTTATTCTTTTCTGTGGACTCTCACTTCGTGGAGAATTATTTATATATATGTGATTCTGGTGGACTAGTATTGAGCTTTACTTTACTTATGTACTACTTATACTTCTACTCTTTTGCGATCGGTATGGCCGGCAGGATTAGCGTTTTGTAGTGACGACTATCCCGGGTGTGTTGGTGTCACCGCAAAGCGACGGTTCTAGGCATAAGAACCCAGTGGTTTTAAGGATAAAGGGGGTCTTACATTTTCATGAGGATGTCTACATGGAGCAACCTCTAGGGTATATTGCTCAGGGGGAGACACATGTATGCAGGCTAAAGAAGGCTATCTATGGCCTAAAGCAAAGCCCTCAGGCTTGATTTGACAAGTTATGCGGGATTGTGGCGGCCGTGGTCTTTACGAGAAGTTTGGTGGATCACTCTTTATTCGTTCGCAAAACCTCCCTGGGTCTGGTAGTTCTTGCGGTTTATGTGGATGATATTCTTCTCACTGGAGATGACCAGGCTGAGATAACCTTAACAAAGAAGCATCTTCGTCAACACCTAGTCACAAAAGATATGGGCTCTCCAAAATACTTTCTGAGGATAGAGATTTCTCGGAAGCCCAATTACTTATCCTCTCCCAACGAAAGTATGCTCTTGATTTGCTAAAACAGGCAGGGTTGACTAGGGCTAAACTTGCTCGATGGCCCATGGCGATTGGAGAAGATAAAACCTGGGCGGATGACTCTCCTCCTCTTTCAGATGTTACGAGGTACAGATGTTTGGTTGGTAAACTCATATATCTCACGGTGACGAGACCCTACATCTCCTATACTGTAGACAAGGTTAGCCAATTCATGCAAGCTCCAAAGGAGTGCCATCTACAATCTGCCTTGAGGATATATGTGTAAGAACCCCTTTTTTTTTCTTTTTCAAACACCGGGGTCTTAGCCCAGAATTGCCGCTTTGCGGTGGCACCGACTCACGGGAAGGCAACCACTACAAAACGCCAATTCTGTCGGCCCTTTTCGATCACAAGAGAGAGAAGCATTTGTACTAAAGTGCAAACAAGTCCACAGAAACATGTAAATAAAAGTGAAATCATAACCCGTCCATCAATAGTAATAATAGGAAAATAGATAAATGGGCTCGAGCCCAGTACATCAGAGTCCTCACTACAAGTCACTCATCGCGGAAGCTAGGAAAATACTAATCACTCACGGAGCTGGTCGCAGGTGCACCGGTGCTAGACTGTCCCACCTCCATGCGCACCGTACTCCGCTGGTGCTGGTCCCTGTCTCCCATCCGGAGCTCCTGTAATGTTTGGTTCGAAAACCATTAGTCATAAAGACTAAGCCCTATCATCCCCTACCCCTCCCACCACGGCTCCTAAGTACCGGGCGGAGAGGAGGAAAGGGAAGCTACAGAAGTGGAGAATAGTCAAGAAGGTGACAGTGGACCTAACTAGCAAGTTATAACAGGTGAACAGTATAAATGTTGTAATAGGTAGAACAATTAATAAATAGCAAATTGTATAAAAGGCAGCTAGAGAATAGTAAGTAAGCAACAAGTAAGTAAGTATGTAACCTTAACTTATATGAATGCCCATACAAACTTATAAGTTAAGGGATCTTCTGCAAAGCTCCCATCGTATAAAAAGTCCCATACCAATTTATACGTTGGGGTGTCGGTTGTATGCAAATATGAGTGTAGTGATATGCTATGCCATGATTCATGCAAGTGCAACTCACGCACACGACTCTATACGCACAGACCTTTTAGTTCCCCCTATTCGGGCAGCTAGCTTCACTCCCAGGAACCTCCGTAGTGGCAAACAGAGACAGTGGGTCGGGCCCCCCACTCCTAGGCGGGCATCCACACTACCAGGCCTAGCCCTCCCGTACGCCCCTACAAAAACACAACCTAGAGTATCCGCGTACTGCTGCTGGATGTACCCTCCAGACTTTCTTTGGCTAAGTGTCCCACACCGCCGAGTCAGCGTACCAATGTCAGTGTGAACGACGATCAGGTACCGAAGACCCACCACCTTTATTCTGTACTCCAACCCTCGAGCCCTCGGCCCCCCGGACAGTCCTGTCCATGCATCTACATTCAGAGCTACTGTCTGAATGGCAACAAGTCCTATTATTCTACTTTCCTAGCTATCGGGGAGTGAGTGTGTGCAACCCTAGTCATACTAGTTGCTCTTTTAATTTATTATTCCTATGGTTTACGTTAGCCCAGGACTGCCCCCGGTATACCCCGTGAAGGGCTCTCAAGGGGCACTAGGAACCAAGACGGCGACATTACGGCCCGAAGTTCCCTTTCGCAAGGCACTTATTATTATTGGTTGACCTCCCTTAACCCGATCCTCTTTTAGTTACTTTAGTTCTAACCCTAGAGTATTAAGACTCTTCCTCTTCTTCCCGGGATCGACGATCTTTTGTCGTTTCCGTACTCCCTTATCCTAACCAGTCCCACACTCTACTTATCCTGACTTCTAATGATGAACTCAATCTTAACTTGCCCTACCAATCATCAATTACCAGAATTCCGTGGCTTTACTATATGCAGACCATCCTAAACTATATGAGGTACCCAAGGGGAGGTACACCAAGTTGTCTTCCAAATCTCCTATAATATTTACTGGTGGTCTACCATATCATACTTTGCCTAAAACCAGAAACTTATAATTTTCCTAATTAATCTGATATTTATTTAATTTTCCCAAAGGACGTGCCACGGGTCATTTTAAACATGAACTACATGATCTTCCTAAGTAATGGCTACTCAAAAATCATGATCATTAAATAACAGCAAGTTAACCTTAAATACAAATTCTCAGAATTTTATAGAAAGTATTTAACCTCTAAATAATTTATTCAGTAAAATCACGTTAATTCTACGTAATGAAGTAAGTACTGAAATTATTCATCTAAAAATTATAGAAAAATCACTAGTCAGTAGTATGATATATAAAAGATCTTTGTGCAGAGAATCATAATTTTACTAGCTTGCTAAACACCACTAAAGATTTAATCAAATAATCAAGGTAAAACATACTTAATGAAGCAAGCCTTAGAATTAATCTTCCAAAAATCCCATAAAAATTCACAGAGATTTAAAATCATAATAAACGTTCTCTGCTTAAATTTCATCACTTTCCAGAGAGTGTGTATTCCCTAATAAATTTTCTAAGCAAATCATACAACTACTACATCATTAAAGGAAGTATCCAAAATAATGAACATAAAATTCATAAAAAAATATCCAGAGCTTGTACCATCCCTATAATTCACTCTCCCCAAATCTCACCACTTTTCAATGTGATTTAGTATCATTTCCTATCTCTACAAGTTTTGCGCCCTAAACTAGGGTTAGATTTTTAGGAATCCCAACGGTCTCCAAATTTACTAAGATTTCATCCAGAGAACTATATTGACCCTATGGTTCTCTTCACCCAATTTCGGGTCAACCCAAGGTCATTTGACCACATGACCTTCACAAACCACCAAGATCCATCCTTAGGGTTTGGCCTTGGTACTTAGGGTAAACTTACCCCGATCCACCCCAAACTCCATGAGGGAGTGCTAGAGAATATTACTAGCCAGTGGTAAAAATCTCAGCCTCTGTTGAGGTGATCTGACCACTCAAATTTCAAAAGTGCACTTTTAACCTAAGACCCCTTATTAGGGCAAAACTTAGGTTTGTTCATTTCTAATCCAAAGCATCTACAAATGAGATGAAAAATTGTTCAGAACCTTATGGTGACCCCAGGGACCACTCACCAGAATTTGGGAGGGTTTGGAAATTATTTAACTATCTAATTAAATTCGGCTAGGATTATTGAATTTTTCTAAACACTATAGAAAAATATTCTCCAAAAATTCTCATTTTTGGATAGCACCTAGATATATGTAATATTAGACCACACCCCAAATTTCAAGTCATTTGGATGACTGGATTGGAGTGGGGAATTTTTCTAAGGTCAAGGCAGCCCTCTGGATACACCTCACCAAAAAGGGTGCTGTGGTCTAACCAGGATTCCAAATCGAGTGAAATTAATTTTGAATTAAAGTTGACTTCAAGGGTTACATTTTCTATGTTGATCATTTTTCCTGTAGGAGCCTCTAGGTATTTTTCCCAACTTATTTAACATGACAGATATTTCATTCAGAAATTGTTTTAAAAATAAAATCTAATTTGACGGCACTGTTCATCTTCTTCTACAGCCCGAACCAGAGGCCTGAAAACCTAATTTCCTGTAGCTTTTCCAAGCTATTTCCCGGCCATCCAGCCATCTCCCTGGCCGACCACCACCACCACCACCTCCGTTGAGGCGAGGGCTATCGTCGGGCGGCGGCACGGCCGCCGGAGAGGCGGTTTCCGGCGAACCCGCCACCATGGAATTTTCGGAAAACCACAAACACGCTCACCCGATCTGGCTCTTTTGAGCCCGATATCTCTCCTAACGATTCCTAAGATCTATCCGCAGAAGAAGAGGGAGGGGATGACCTTGTTCGCGGGTTGGAGGCGTGCAGAGCGTCGGGAAGCCATTTGCGCGGTGGTGGCGTCGCCGGAAATTCTTCAACAGCAAGGGGGAAGTCTGAAACAGTTTGAGGGAGTGTAACCTTTTCCTCTTTCTCTTAGGAATCTTTTATAGGTCAGCAAATGGGGAGGGGAAAGGATGAAACGTTGGAGATGAAACGTTCGCGGCCATTAATAATACCCTTATGACGTTTCGGTTATGGCGAATGGCAGTTGAAACGCTGGAGATGAAGAGGTGCTCGCCAGGTGGCGATTTCCTATTGGACCAACATTTACTTAATTATTTAAATAATTAAAGTAGGAAACGGCCCATAAATACTCTTGGTTTTCATTCCCTTAATCGGATTTTATTACGACGTCAGTTACCGAAATTTCCAACCTGGCTGTCGTTTCGGCCTTGGTCACGGGCGTGACACATAGGTCACGGGCGTGACAGGCCCGGTTAGCCAGTTCTGGGTTCGACGATCGTCGAACAGAGATCGACGATCGTCGAAGGGTGGTCATGGGCGTGACACCTGGGTCACGGGTGTGACAGGCCTGTGCGGCCAATTCTGGTTCGACGACGTCGAACTGAAATCGACGATCGTCGAGCGTGTCATGCCCTATGTTACGGGCGTGACATGGCGGGTCACGGGCGTGACATGCCCGTGGGGCAAATTTTGGGTCGACGACCGTCAACCTGGAATCGACGATCATAGTCACGCCCTATGTCACGGGCGTGACATGGCGGGTCACGGGCGTGACATGCCCGTGGGGCCAATTTTGGGTCGACGACCGTCGACCTGGAATCGACGATCATGGTCACGCCCTATGTCACGGGCGTGACATGGCGGGTCACGGGCGTGACAGGTCTGGTGACTAATTCTGTGTTCGACGATCGTCGAACTGAAATCGACGATCGTCGAATGTGGTCACGCCCTATGTCACGGGCGTGACGGGTCGGTCACGGGCGTGACCAACCCGTGACCCGATTTCTTGGTCGATTTATTTCAAGTTTTGGGCTCCCTAGGGTTCTACCACAACCAACCGACTCCTAGGGGTCTAGCCGGAAATGGTATGTTACAAATCCCAATAAACAAAACAAAGATTTCGTCCCCGAAATCAAGGTTAAGCCTACGGAACTCAAATCGGGAAAATAAGCTTGTAACATCCCATGAGAATTAAAGAAATTACATCCCTATGTTATGTTCGCTTTATGCGGTTTCAAGTCTAAGATTAATTCGTCCACTTAACTAGGTATATACACCCCAATAAACAAAAGATTAGCCCCTATTCTTGAAATTTCAGTTCCATTGGTTTAAAACAGGAAGGCAAATTGATTGTCCAGAGGGGTTGTGAGGTATACCTGACGAAAAAGTTTCGGGTATTTTTGCCGCATCAAGTCCTGTGGCTCCCATGTATGCTCCTCCTGCCCATGATTGTTCCACAGAACCTTGACTAACGGGACCTTCTTCCGTCGCAAGACCCGCACTGCTGTATCGTCAATCCTGATAGGCTCCAAATCGACTGACCGATCCGAGGCCACTGGGCCATCTGCCGAGGAAATCAGCTGCTCAGGGCGTAGCAGAGCCCTCCGAAGTGAGGAGACGTGGAAGACGTCATGCAATCCCACTAACTCTGGCGGTAGCTCCAGTCTATAGGCTAAGGGGCCGATCCGCTCTAGGATCCTATAGGGCCCCATATATCTCGGACTGAGCTTCTTCCGCCCGCGAACCCGCGAGACTCCGTGCATCGGCCGTATCTTCAAGAAAACCCGGTCTCCTACCTGGAACTCTACTTGGCGATGCCTCGCATCGTAGTATTTTGCCTGTCTGCTCTGGGCTTCCAACATCCTATCTCGGATCAATCTAATCTGAGCATCTGTATCTCCCACAAACTCCGAGCCCAGTGCCTGCGGATCCTCGTCCTGAACCCATGATAGTGGGGTTCTGCACCTCCTTCCGTACAACGCTTCGTATGGAGCCATGCCTATGCTGGACTGATGAGCGTTGTTGTATGAAAACTCGACCAGTGGTAACAATCTCTCCCAAGGATCGCCACGGTCCAAAATACATAGTCGCAACAGATCCTCCAGTGTACGGTTAGTGCGCTCTGTCTGTCTGTCGGTCTGAGGGTGAAAGGCGGTGCTGAATGTCAACCGAGAACCCAGATGGGCTTGGACTGACCTCCATTCCCTGGATGTAAACCGCCCATCTCGATCCGAAACGATAGTCTTGGGCACCCCATGATAACGCACAAACTGCTCAATGAACCTCCGTACTAATACACTGACCGGTGTGTCCTTTGCCACTGGGATGAATCTGACCACCTTTGTCAGCCTGTCCACTATCACCCAGATCGAGTCGTTCCCCGCACGGGATCTAGGTAGCCCATGTATGAAGTCCATGGCTATATCCTCAAACTTCCATTCCGGCACCGGAAGCGGCTGCAGCAGGCCTGCCGGGTTCCTACACTCCGCCTTCACGAGCTGGCAGGCCTCACAATGCATCACAAAATACGTAATATCTTTCTTCATACCCGGCCAGTACATCGTCCTCTTTAAATCCTTTGCCATCTTGGTGATCCCCGGGTGTACCGAATATCGGCTGCAATGAGCTTCCGTCAAAATATCCTCCCGGATCCGTCCTCCTGCTGGTATGTAGACTCTGCCCCGGAAACACAGGAGCCCATCCCTCAAAGAGTAATCCCCTGTCGTGCCTTCCTCCAAGGCTCGGAATATCGGCTCAGCTCTCTCGTCCCGCATCTGCCCATCTCTGATGCGGTCTCGAATGTCATCAGTAGTAGCCATCGACCCCAGGTACTCCATGTACAGCTCCGGGTCATCCTCAGACACTAGCGAAATCTGCATCTCCTCGAATGATCTAATCAACTCCAAAGCCATCAGCTGCGGGCCTACTCCAGTCGTACTCGCTCTCCGGCTCAGAGCATCCGCAACCACGTTCGCCTTCCCCGGATGATAGTGCATGGTATACTGGTAGTCCGAAAGAAACTCCACCCAGCGTCTCTGCCTGATGTTTAACTCCTTCTGGGTGTCGACGTACTTCAGATTCTTGTGGTCGGAGAAGATATCACAATATACCCCGTAGAGATAGTGCCGCCAGATCTTAAGAGCAAAAATGACTGCCCCCATCTCCAAATCGTTCACGGGGTAGTTTTGCTCGTGCTGCTTCAACTGACGGGAGGCATAGGCTATTACGTGCCCATTCTGCATAAGGACGACACCCATCCCCTGATAGGAAGCATCTGTATATACCTGGAATCCCTCCTTCCCTGATGGAAGAGCAAGGATGGGGGACGAGGTGAGACGATCCTTCAGCTCCTGGAAGGCAGATTCGCATCGCGGCGTCCAAATAAAAGGGGACTCCTTCTTCGTCAGAGACGTAAGAGGGAGGGCAATCTGAGAGAACCCCTTTACGAACTTCCGGTAGTAACCGGCAAGTCCCAAGAAACTTCGAACATCCGTGGCCGACTTTAGTGGTGGCCAATCCCGTACTGCCTGGATCTTTGCCGGATCCACTGCCAGACCTGCTCCACTGATGACATGGCCCAGAAAGGCCACCTCCTTTAGCCAGAACTGGAACTTGCTGTACTTGGCATACATCTCGTGCTCACGCAGTTTCTCCAAGGTCAAGGCTAGATGTCTCGCGTGCTCCTCCTCCGTCCTTGAATAGATGAGAATGTCGTCGATGAATACAATGACAAAGACGTCCAGATACTCCTCGAACACCCGATTCATCAAAGTCATTAATGCGGAGGGTGTATTCGTGAGCCCGAACGACATCACGGTAAACTCGTACAAGCCGTATCTGCTGCTGAAGGCCGTCTTCGGGATGTCCTCCTCCCGAATACGAAGCTGGTAGTATCCTGACCTCAGATCCAGCTTTGAGAACCAATGAGCTCCCTCCAGCTGGTCAAATAGCTCGTCTATCCGTGGTAAGGGATAAGTATTCCGGACTGTCAACCTGTTCAGAGCCCGGTAATCGATGCACAGTCGAAGGGTCCCGTCCTTCTTCTTAACGAACAGCACCGGAGCTCCCCATGGTGAAGAGCTAGGCCGAACAAACCCGGCCTCCAATAACTCCTGAAGCTGGCTCCGGAATCCACCAACTCCTTTGGGGCCATTCGATAGGGAGCTCTGGATACCGGCTTAGCCCCCGGTATGAGCTGAATCTGAAAGTCCTTCTCTCGGTGCGGGGGTAACCCTGGTAGCTTCTCTGGAAACACGTCGGCGAAGTCTCGCACCACTGGAATATCCGCAATGGAGTCCTTGGCTACGACAGCCTCAAAGAGGACCTGATAAACCTCTTCCCCTGTAGGTGGGCCTTAACGGCCTGCACAAACGATAGTAAAGTACGGGGTGTTGATATAATACCTTCGATAACAATGAAGGAGTCGCCGTGCCTCACGGTGATCCTCTTCGCCACACAATCGATCTGGGCATGGTTCCAATGAAGCCAAGTCATGCCCAGGATCAGATCGTAATCTGGCATCCTCAGAACCGTCGCTGGTTCCTCAAACGCCTTTCCGCCGATCCTTGCTTCCATATTACAATGAGCAGAGGTCAATATCTCGGATCCATCGGGTAGGCACACCCTCATCATCTTCCCGGTGAATGGCTCCACTCCTGCCAGTCCTTTCACGAAATCCTCCGACACGAATGATTGCGACGCACCGGTATCGAAGAGGGTGTGAGCGGGCTTGCCGCTCACGAATACTATGCCTGGGGTAATTAAATGTCTTAGTATTCTTATTGTAGTTTATCTTCTCTTAATTTCTAACCAGGTTATGTTTAAAATAGTAGTTTATATGAAGAAAATCTGAAAAGTGCTGCCATACCTGTGATAACCTGCTCCGGGTCCCGGGGCTGTGTCAGGTCTAGAGCATACACCTGCTCTCTCTCTGGCCTACGACCTCGATCCTGAAATCCTCGTCCTCGGTCCTGTCCTCGTCCGCCAAACTGCCGGGGAGGTGGAGCGCCCTGATGTGCCGGTGGGGGTGCTCGCCTCACAGGGCAGTTCCTCTTGATATGCCCCGGCTGGTTGCACTGAAAGCATACCAGTGGCTGCTCCACCACCCTTGGCATTTCCAGCATCTGTATAGGCTGGGGAGCCAATACCCCCTGACTCCTCTGCTCCTGCCCAAACTCTTGACGAGGCTGATCCCCGTTCCTTCTCTCTCCAATAACCTGGCCTCGAGGACGGTCTCTACGTCCTCCAATCACTGTATCATCAGCCGGTCTCTTTCGGCTCCTCACTGTAAGCTGATCCGCCTCCCTCTTCTTAGCCATCTCCAGAATCCTGGCCAGACTCCCCTCTGAGACGAAAAGGAGGGCCTGCCTCATGTCATCCTGCAGCCCCTTATAAAACCTCCGGGCATAGCCAGCATCGTCTAACTGGTAAGCGTCCGCATAACGGGCCAGGTGAGTGAACTCCTGATAGTACTCCACCACAGTCCTGTTCCCCTGCCTCAACCGCAGGAACCTATCCTCCAGGTCATCTCTCGCCGACTGAGGTACAAAATGTCCCAAGAGCGCTGCTCTGAACTCCTCCCAAGTAATATCAGCACTGTCCATCCCTGCAAAGGTGGTGTCCAGCTGAGATTTCCACCATCTCTTTCCGTGTGACTCTAAGCAAAAGACTGTTAAAGCGACTGCCTCCTCCATGGGGCATCGAATCCCTGCCAGCATCTCGTAAATGGTGTCCAACCACTCCTCCGTACGTACTGCAGACTCCGTCCCCTGGTAGGATGGAGGGGAAAGTCCTCGGAAGACCGTCATCCAATTAGCCCCGGGGTTTGGCTGTGGGGCCGGGGCTTGCTGAGCTCTGAAGGCCTCCAGGATGGCCGTCAGTGTTTGCCCCATCTCCGTCTGCTGGAACGGAACGGGTGCTGGCGGAGTCGGGACCACATTCGGAGCCTGAGGTGTCCCCTGCTGCGATGTAGGGTTCGTCGCAGGCTACAAGCAAAAATTCCATTTGTTAGAGAGCGAATGAATGGAATTTAAGAAGAGTTATGATGGACTTTCACATGTGATTTCCCTTATGGGCACACCACTGCTTCCGCTGCTAGTTTGTTCGCAAACTAAGCTCGCACGGGGGTGGCCCAAGGTTTTTGTGGACTACTTCTCTTTCGATCGAGGTCTGCTCTGATACCACTTGTAAGAACCCCTTTTTTTTCTTTTTCAACCACCGGGGTCTTAGCCCAGAATTGCCGCTTTGCGGTGGCACCGACTCACGGGAAGGCAACCACTACAAAACGCCAATTTTGCCGGCCCTTTTCGATCACAAGAGAGAGAAGCATTTGTACTAAAGTGCAAACAAGTTCACAGAAACATGTAAATAAAAGTGAAATCATAACCCGTCCATCAATAGTAATAATAGGAAAATAGATAAATGGGCTCGAGCCCAGTACATCAGAGTCCTCACTACAAGTCACTCATCGCGGAAGCTAGGAAAATACTAATCACTCACGGAGCTGGTCGCAGGTGCACCGGTGCTAGACTGTCCCACCTCCATACGCACCGTACTCCGCTGGTGCTGGTCCCTGTCTCCCATCCGGAGCTCCTGTAATGTTTGGTTCGAAAACCATTAGTCATAAAGACTAAGCCCTATCATCCCCTACCCCTCCCACCACGGCTCCTAAGCACCGAGCGGAGAGGAGGAAAGGGAAGCTACAGAAGTGGGGAATAGTCAAGCAGGTGACGGTGGACCTAACTAGCAAGTTATAACAGGTGAACAGTATAAATGTTGTAATAGGTAGAACAATTAATAAATAGCAAATTGTATAAAAGGCAGCTAGAGAATAGTAAGTAAGCAACAAGTAAGTAAGTATGTAACCTTAACTTATATGAATGCCCATACAAACTTATAAGTTAAGGGATCTTCTGCAAAGCTCCCATCGTATAAAAAGTCTCATACCAATTTATACGTTGGGGTGTCGGTTGTATGCAAATATGAGTGTAGTGATATGCTATGCCATGATTCATGCAAGTGCAACTCACGCACATGACTCAATGCGCACAGACCTTTTAGTTCCCCCTATTCGGGCAGCTAGCTTCACTCCCAGGAACCTCCGTAGTGGCAAACGGAGACAGTGGGTCGGGCCCCCCACTCCTAGGCGGGCATCCACACTACCAGGCCTAGCCCTCCCGTACGCCCCTAGAAGAACACAACCTATAGTATCCGCATACTGCTGCTGGATGTACCCTCCAGACTTTCTTTGGCTAAGTGTCCCACACCGCCGATTCAGCGTACCGATGTCGGTGTGAACGACGATCAGGTACCGAAGACCCACCACCTTTATTCTGTACTCCAACCCTCGAGCCCTCGGCCCCCCGGACAGTCCTGTCCGTGCATCTACCTTCAGAGCTACTGTCTGAATGGCAACAAGTCCTATTATTCTACTTTCCTAGATATCGGGGAGTGAGTGTGTGCAACCCTAGTCATACTAGTTGCTCTTTTAATTTATTATTCCTATGGTTTACGTTAGCCCAAGACTGCCCCCGGTATACCCCGTGAAGGACTCTCAAGGGGCACTAGGAACCAAGACGGCGACATTACGGCCCGAAGTTCCCTTTCGCAAGGCACTTATTATTATTGGTTGACCTCCCTTAACCCGATCCTCTTTTAGTTACTTTAGTTCTAACCCTAGAGTATTAAGACTCTTCCTCTTCTTCCCGGGATCGACGATCTTTCATCGTTTCCGTACTCCCTTATCCTAACCAGTCCTACACTCTACTTATCCTTACTTCTAATGATGAACTCAATCTTAACTTGCCCTACCAATCATCAATTACCAGAATTCTGTGGCTTTACTATATGCAGACCATCCTAAACTATATGAGGTACCCAAGGGGAGGTACACCAAGTTGTCTTCCAAATCTCCTATAATATTTACTGGTGGTCTACCATATCATACTTTGCCTAAAACCAGAAACTTATAATTTTCCTAATTAATCTGATATTTATTTAATTTTCCCAAAGGACGTGCCACAGGTCATTTTAAACATGAACTACATGATCTTCCTAAGTAATGGCTACTCAAAAATCATGATCATTAAATAACAGCAAGTTAACCTCAAATACAAATTCTCAGAATTTTATAGAAAGTATTTAACCTCTAAATAATTTATTCAGTATAATCACGTTAATTCTACGTAATGAAGGAAGTACTGAAATTATTCATCTAAAAATTATAGAAAAATCACTAGTCAGTAGTATGATATATAAAAGATCTTTGTACAGAGAATCATAATTTTACTAGCTTGCTAAACACCACAAAGATTTAATCAAATAATCAAGGTAAAACATACTTAATGAAGCAAGCCTTAGAATTAATTTTCCAAAAATCCCATAAAAATATACAGAGATTTAAAATCATAATAAACGTTCTCTGCTTAAATTTCATCACTTTCCAGAGAGTGTGTATTCCCTAATAAATTTTCTAAGCAAAACATACAACTACTAAATCATTAAAGGAAGTATCCAAAATAATGAACATAAAATTCATAGAAAAATATCCAGAGCTTGTACCATCCCTATAATTCACTCTCCCCAAATCTCACCACTTTTCAATGTGATTTAGTGTCATTTCCTATCTCTACAAGTTTTGCGCCCTAAACTAGGGTTAGATTTTTAGGAATCCCAACGGTCTCCAAATTTACTAAGATTTCATCCAGAGAACTATATTGACCCTATGGTTCTCTTCACCCAATTTCGGGTCAATCCAAGGTCATTTGACCACATGACCTTCACAAACCACCAAGATCCATCCTTAGGGTTTGGCCTTGGTCCTTAGGGTAAACTTACCCCGATCCACCCCAAACTCCATGAGGGAGTGCTAGAGAATATTACTAGCCAGTGGTAAAAATCTCAGCCTCTGTTGAGGTGATCTGACCACTCAAATTTCAAAAGTGCACTTTTAACCTAAGACCCCTTATTAGGGCAAAACTTAGGTTTGTTCATTTCTAATCCAAACCATCTACAAATGAGATGAAAAATTATACAGAACCTTATGGTGACCCCAGGGACCACTCACCAGAATTTGGGAGGGTTTGGAAATTATTTAACTATCTAATTAAATTCGGCTAGGATTATTGAATTTTTCTAAAAACTATAGAAATATATTCTCCAAAAATTCTCATTTTTGGATAGCACCTATATATATGTAAGATTAGACCACACCCCAAATTTCAAGTCATTTGGATGACTGGATTGGAGTGGGGAATTTTTCTAAGGTCAAGGCAGCCCTCTGGATAGACCTCACCAAAAAGGGTGATGTGGTCTAACCAGGATTCCAAATCGAGTGAAATTAATTTTGAATTAAGGTAGACTTCAAGGGCTACATTTGCTATGTTGATCATTTTTCCTGTAGGAGCCTCTAAGTATTTTTCCCAACTTATTTAACATGACAGATATTTCATTCAGAAATTGTTTTAAAAATAAAATCTAATTTGACGGCACTGTTCATCTTCTTCTACAGCCCGAACCAGAGGCCTGAAAACCTAATTTCCTGTAGCTTTTCCAAGCTATTTCCCGGCCATCCAGCCATCTCCCTGGCCGGCCACCACCACCACCACCTCCGTTGAGGCGAGGGCTATCGTCGGGCGGCGGCACGGCCGCCGGAGAGGCGGTTTCCGGCGAACCCGCCACCATGGAATTTTCGGAAAACCACAAACACGCTCACCCGATCTGGCTCTTTTGAGCCCGATATCTCTCCTAACGATTCCTAAGATCTATCCGCAGAAGAAGAGGGAGGGGAGGACCTTGTTCGCGGGTTGGAGGTGTGCAGAGCGTCGGGAAGCCATTTGCGCGGTGGTGGCGTCGCCGGAAATTCTTCAACAGCAAGGGGGAAGTCTGAAACAGTTTGAGGGAGTGTAACCTTTTCCTCTTGCTCTTAGGAATCTTTTATAGGTCAGCAAATGGGGAGGGGAAAGGATGAAACGTTGGAGATGAAACGTTCGCGGCCATTAATAATACCCTTACGACGTTTCGGTTATGGCGAATGGCAGTTGAAACGCTGGAGATGAAGAGGTGCTCGCCAGGTGGCGATTTCCTATTGGACCAACATTTCCTTAATTATTTAAATAATTAAAGTAGGAAACGGCCCATAAATACTCTTGGTTTTCTTTCCCTTAATCGGATTTTATTACGACGTCAGTTACCGAAATTTCCAACCTGGCTGTCGTTTCATCCTTGGTCACGGGCGTGACACATAGGTCACGGGCGTGACAGGCCCGGTTAGCCAGTTCTGGGTTCGACGATCGTCGAACTGAGATCGACGATCGTCAAAGGGTGGTCATGGGCGTGACACTTGGGTCACGGGCGTGACAGGCCTGTGCGGCCAATTCTGGTTCGACGACGTCGAACTGAAATCGACGATCGTCGAGCGTGTCATACCCTATGTCACGGGCGTGACATGGCGGGTCACGGGCGTGACATGGCGGGTCACGGGCGTGACATGCCCGTGGGGCCAATTTTGGGTCGACGACCGCCGACCTGGAATCGACGATCATGGTCACGCCCTATGTCACGGGCGTGACATGGCGGGTCACGGGCGTGACATGCCCGTGGGGCCAATTTTGGGTCGACGACCGTCGACCTGGAATCGACGATCATGGTCACGCCCTATGTCACGGGCGTGACATGGCGGGTCACGGGCGTGACAGGTCTGGTGACTAATTCTGGGTTCGACGATTGTCGAACTGAAATCGACGATCGTCGAATGTGGTCACGCCCTATGTCACGGGCGTGACGGGTCGGTCACGGGCGTGACCAACCCGTGACCCGATTTCTTGGTCGATTTATTTCAAGTTTTGGGCTCCCTAGGGTTCTACCACAACCAACCGACTCCTAGGGGTCTAGCCGGAAATGGGATGTTACAATTAGAGTATGTTAAATCAGCGCCTGGGAAAGGACTACTCTTTCAGGAGAATTGTCATTTGAGAGTTGAAGCGTACTCAGATTTGAGTTATGCTGATGACCAAGGAGACTACAAGTCAACATCGGGCTTTTGCACCTTTGTGGGGGGGGGGGGACCTTGTGAGCTGGAAGAGCAAGAAACAATCTGTAGTCTCCAGGTCCAGTGCAGAAACAGAATATCGAAGTATGGCATCGATCACATGTGAGTTGAAGTGGTTACGAGCACTCATGCTTGACCTAGGAGAGATCTACAACCATCATCTACCTATGTTTTGTGATAAAAGGCCGCTATATACATCTTCAATAATCTGGTCTTCCATGAGAGAACAAAACACATTAAAGTCGACTGCCACTTTATTCGGAAAGAGATTTTGAAGGAACAAATTTGTACTCCGTTCGTTACCTCTGATAAAGAGTTGGCTGATATTTTCACCAAGCCGGTGTCCGTCTTCTTTCTTCACATTTTTGATAAGCCGAGCATGATCAATATATATGCTCCAGCTTGATGGGGAGTGTTGTTGTATGGAGACCGGGCAGTCTGGCATTAGCGGTTTGTCTCCAGCAGCTTGGTAGCCGAACTGTTGTTGTTTGGTGTCTGGGCGATATGACGGTTTATCTCAGGCGACTTGGAGACCAGGCATTCTGGCGGTCACCTATGGCTGCTTGTTCTCTCCTTTTGGTGGTTGCCGGGCGGTTAGCTTATTCGTCTAACCGTGCGGCCTGTTTGGCATGTTTTTGTTAAACCTGTAATTATTTAGTCCTACATTACTTACTTGTAATTTCTCCCATCTCCTCCATTCTATAAAAGGGAGGTCATATCTTTGTAATACTCAAATTTTTGGATAATAAAAATTTCTGTTATTCCAATTTTCGGTTTCTACTGGTCTGTTCGCACAGGAGAGATGGCGAATGGACTACATGGGCGAGGAGGCCCATAGGGTCAACTCGCCGGTTCTTTAAAGAGGCCAAAACATAATGGGCGAGACGAGAACATCGTAGCAGGCGAGACGGCTCTCGTGGTGCATGCTGGCCTTTTGTGGCGAGACGCATCTCACAAGGCAGGGGACTCGTGACACGAGCAGATAAGCTCCCCATACCCGCCGGTTATGTTCCCACTCGCCATGTGAGAAAAGATGTTTTCTACTTTCTTACCCAAGGGGGGATTTTACTCTTTTACCCGAGGTAATTTTACTCTTTTGCCCTTTGTGGTCTGCATATAACCCTTCAGAACAGCGGAGTTTGGCTGTTGATAGACCCAACCCAAGGTATTTTGGTAATTTCAGGTCGGTTCAGTTTGATTATTGGCAGGTCAAACTCAGAGGTACATAAATAGACCGATAAGGTTCCTTGAAGATGTTGTTCACCCCTTTCTTCTTCCTCCTCTAAGGCACCTAGCCCAACACTGGCTAGGGAGGGGAAGAACTTCTGATTCTTCTGGGTAAGAGGTGGGACCTCCAAGCTTATGCACACGGTCTGTTTCTAAATCTCAAGACTCACGTCAAGGAGAGAATTCGGGAAGAGTAGGTGTGAGCTGCAACTCTAGATCAGAACTCTAGGAGAATTCGGGTTTCTGGCTTCAACATGCGCACACAATCAATGAAAATGGAAAGTTGACAAGGTAATTTTTTTGACGTGGAAACCCCGGAAAGAGGTGAAAAACCACATGGAAGAATCTGTGCCGACCAAACCTCCACTAGTTCTGAGTGCTGTTTGTAAGACCCCTTTTTTTTTCTTTTCAACCACCGGGGTCTTATGCCCAGAACCGCCAATTTGCGGTGACACCTTCGCACCCGGGAAGGTTGCCACTACAACGCGCCGATTCTGCCGGCCTTTTCGATCGCAATAAGTAGCAAGCAAGAGAGAAGCAAGTCCACCAAAAGAGAATATCACATAAAATAAAACTCCACGAAGGGAGTGTCCACAGAAAATCATCAGAGTGTAAATAGTCTGGAACTAAAAGGGCTCATGCCCGGTACATCAGAGTCCTCACTACAAGTCGCTCATCGCGGAAGCTAAGAAAATGCTAATCACTCACGGAGCTGGTCGCAGGTGCACCGGTGCTAGACTGTCCCACCTCCATGCGCACCGTACTCCGCTGGTGCTGGTCCCTGTCTCCCATCCGGAGCTCCTGTAATGTTTGGTTCGAAAACCATTAGTCATAAAGACTAAGCCCTATCATCCCCTACCCCTCCCACCGCGGCTCCTAAGCACCGGGTGAAGAGGAGGAAAGGGAAGCTACAAAGTGGAGAATAGACAAGCAGGTGACGGTGGACCTAACTAACAAGTTATAATAGGTGAACAGTGTAAATGTTGTAATAGGTAGAACAATTAATATATAGCAAATTGTATAAAGGGCAGTTAGAGAATAGTAAGTAAGCAACAAGTAAGTAAGTAAGTAACCTTAACTTATATGAATGCCCATACAAACTTATAAGTTAAGGGATCTTCTGCAAAGCTCCCATCGTATAAAAAGTCCCATACCAATTTATACGTTGGGGTGTCGGTTGTATGCAAATATGAGTGTAGTGATATGCTATGCCATGATTCATGCAAGTGCAACTCACGCACACGACTCTATGCGCACAGACCTTTAGTTCCCCCTGTTTGGGCAGCTAGCTTCACTCCCAGGAACCTCCGTAGTGGCAAACAGAGACAGTGGGTCGGGCCCCCCACTCCTAGGCGGGCATCCACACTACCAGGCCTAGCCCTCCCGTACGCCCCTAGAAGAACACAACCTAGAGTATCCGCGTACTGCTGCTGGATGTACCCTCCAGACTTTCTTTGGCTAAGTGTCCCACACCGCCGAGTCAGCGTACCGATGTCGGTGTGAACGACGATCAGGTACCGAAGACCCACCACCTTTATACTGTACTCCAACCCTCGAGCCCGCGGCCCCCCGGACAGTCCTGTCCGTGCATCTACCTTCAGAGCTACTGTCTGATGGCAAGTAATCCTATAAATCTACTATCCTAGCTACCGGAGAGTGAGTGTGTGCAGCCCTAGTTATACTAGTTACTCTTTTAATTTATTATTCCTATGGTTTATGTTAGCCCAGGACTGCCCCTGGTATACCCCGTGAAGGGCTCTCAAGGGGCACTAGGAACCAAGACGGCGGCATTACGACCCGAAGTTCCCTTTCGCAAGGCACTTATTATTATTGGTTGATCTCCCTTAACCCGATCCTCTTTTAGTTACTTTAGTTCTAACCCTAGAGTATTAAGACTCTTCCTATACTCCCCGGGATGGACGATCTTTCGTCGTTCCCGTACTCCCTCATTCCAACAAGTCTCCCAATAATGAACTCGATCCTAGTCTGCCCTACCAACCATCAACTATCAAAATTCTGTGGCTTTACTATATGCATACCATCCTAAACTATATGAGGTACCCAAGGGGAGGTACACCAAATCATCTTCCAAATCTCCTATAATATTTACTGGAGGTCCATCATAACATAATTGGTCTAAATCCAGAAATTTATAATTTTCCTAATTAATCTGATATTTATTTAATTTTTCCAAAGGACGTGCCACGGGTCATTTTAAACATGAACCACATGATCTTCCTAAGTAATGACTACTATAAAATCATGATCATTAAATAACAGCAAAAATAACCTCAAATACAGATTTTCAGAATTTTATAGAAAGTATTTAACCTCTAAATAATTTATTTAGTATAATCATATTAATTCTACGTAGTGAAGGAAGTACTGAAATTATTCATCTAAAAATTATGGAAAAATCACTAGCCAGTAGTATGATATATAAAAGATCTTTGTGCAGAGAATCATAATTTTACTAGCTTGTTAACCACCAAAATAGATTTAATCCAATATCCATGATAAATAATACTTAATGAAGCAAGCCTTAGAATTAAGCTTCTAAAAATACCATAAAAATTCCAAAAGCTTTAAAATCATAATAAAGGTTCTCAGCCTAAATTTCATCAGTTTCCAGGAAGTTTGTACCCCATAATAAATTTTCTAAGCAAATCATACCATTACTAAATCATTAAAGAAGTACCCAAAATAGTGATCATAAAATTCATAGAAAAATATCCAGAGCTTGTACTATCCCTATAATCCACTCTACCCAATTCTCATCACTTTTCAATGTGATTTGGTGTCATTTCCTATCTTTATTAGTTTTGCGCCCTAAACTAGGGTTAGATTTTTAGGTATCCCAACGGTCACCAAATCTACTAAGATTTCATCCAGAGCACTGTATTGGCCCTATGGACCTCTTTACCCGATTTCGGGTCAATCCAAGGTCATCTGACCACATGACCTTCACAAACCACCAAGATCCAACCTTAGGGTTTGGCCTTGGTCCTTAGGGTAAACTTACCCCGATCCACCTCAAACTCCATGAGGGGGGTGCTAGAGAATATTACTGGCCAGTGGTAAAAATCTCAACCTCTGTTGAGGTGATCTCACCACTCAAACTTCGAAAGTGCACTTTTAACCTAAGACCCCTTATTAGCGCAAAACTTAGGTTTGTTCATTTCTAATCCAAACCATCTCCAAATGAGATGAAAAATTATACAGAACTTTATGGTGAACCCAGGGACCACTCACCCAAGTTTGGGAGGGTTTGGAAATTATTTAACTATCTAATTAAATTCGGCTAGGATTATTGAATTTTTCTAAAAACTATAGAAAAATATTCTCCAAAAATTCTCATTTTTGGATAGCACCTAGATATATGTAAGATTAGACCACACCCCAAATTTCAAGTCATTTGGATGACTGAATTGGAGTGGGGAATTTTTCTAAGGTCA
This sequence comes from Platanthera zijinensis, assembly GCA_039513925.1. Taxonomy (NCBI): domain Eukaryota; kingdom Viridiplantae; phylum Streptophyta; class Magnoliopsida; order Asparagales; family Orchidaceae; genus Platanthera; species Platanthera zijinensis. Next base: position 90,591,284 of record CM077085.1, read on the forward strand.
AGGCAGCCCTCTGGATAGACCCCACTAAAAAGGGTGCTGTGGTCTAACCAGGATTCCAAATCGAGTGAAATTAATTTTTAATTAAAGTAGACTTCAAGGGCTACACTTCTATGTTGATCATTTTTCCTGTAGGAGCCCCTAGGTATTTTTCCAAAATTATTGAACATGATAGACATCTCATTCAGAAATTGATTCAAAAATAAAATCTAATTAAAAGACACTGTTCATCTTCTTCTACAGCCCGAAACCAGAGCCTAAAACCTAAATTCCTATAGCTTTTTCCAAGCTATTTCCCGACCATCCAGCCATCTCCCTGGCCGGCCACCACCACCACCTCCGTTGAGGCGAGGGCTATCGTCGGGCGGCGGCACAGCCGCCGGAGAGGCGGTTTCCGGCGAACCCGCCACCATGAAATTTCTGGAAAACCACGAAGATGCTCACCCGATCTGGCTCTTTTTTGCCCGATATCTCTCCTAACGATTCCTAAGATCTATCCGCAGAAGAAGAGGGAGGGGAGGACCTTGTTCGCGGGTTGAAGGCGTGCAGAGCGTCGGGAAGCCATTTGCGCGGTGGTGGCGTCGCCGGAAATTCTTTAACAGCAAGGGAAAGTCTGAAACGGTTTGAGGGAGTGTAACCTTTTCCTCTTGCTCTTAGGAATCTTTTATAGATCAGCAAATGGGGAGGGGAAGGGATGAAACGTTGGAGATGAAACGTTGGCGGCCATTAATAACACCCTTATGACGTTTCGGTTATGACGAATGGCAGTTGAAAAGTTAGAGATGAAGAGGTGTTTGCCAGGTGGCAATTTCCTATTGGGCCACTTTTCCTTAATTATTAACATAATTAAAGTAGGGAACGACCCATAAATACTCTTGATTTTCATCACCACAGTCAGAATTTACTAAGGCGTCGGTTACCGAAATTTCCAGTGTGGCTGGCGTTTCGGCCTTGGTCACGGGCGTGACACATAGGTCACGGGCGTGACAGGCCCGGTTAGCAGTTCTGAGTTCGACGATCGTCGAACTGAGATCGACGATCGTCGAAGGGTGGTCACGGGCGTGACACATGGGTCACGGGCGTGACCGGCCTGGTGACCAATTCTGGTTCGACGACGTCGAACTGACATCGACGATCGTCGAGCGTGTCACGCCCTATGTCACGGGCGTGACATTGTTGGTCACGGGCGTGACATGCCTGTGTGGACAGCTTTGGGTCGACGACCGTCGACCTGAAGTCGACGGTCATGGTCACGCCCTATGTCACGGGTGTGACATTAAGTGTCACGGGCATGACAGGCCATGAGGCAAATTCCGCGTCCGACGATCGTCTAACTGAGATCGACGATCGTCGAAGGGGTCACGCCGAAGGTCACGGGCGTGACATCTGGGTCACGGGCGTGACAGGGCCGGGTTGGAAATGCTGCGCCCGACGATCATCTCCCGGAGATCGACGATCGTCGAGTGAGTCACGCCCTAGGTCACGGGCGTGACGGGTCAGTCACGGGCGTGACCAACCCGTGACCCGAAATCTTGGTCGGTTATTTCAAGCTTTGGACTCCCTAGGGTTCTACCACAACCAACCGACTCCTAGGGGTCTAGCCGGAAATGGGATGTTACAAATCCCAATAAACAAAAACAAAGATTTCGTCCCCGAAATCAAGGTTAAGCCTACGGGACTCAAATCGGGAAAAATAAGCTTGTAACATCCCATGAGAACCGAATGATCACCTCCCTACGTTACGTTTGTTTGAGCGGTTTCGAATCTAAGGTTAATTCGCCCACTTAACTAGGTATATACACCCCAATAAACAAAAGATTAGCCCCTATTCTTGAAATTTCAATTCCATTGGTTTAAAATAGGAAGGCAAATTGATTGTCCAGAGGGGTTTGAGGTATACCTGACGAAAAAGTTCCGGGTATTTTTGCCGCATCAAGTCCTGTGGCTCCCATGTATGCTCCTCCTGCCCATGATTGTTCCACAGAACCTTGACTAACGGGACCTTCTTCCGTCGCAAGACCCGCATTGTCGTGTCATCGATCTTGATAGGCTCCAAGTTGACTGACCGATTCAACACAATAGTCTTGGGCACCCCGTGCTAACGAACAGCTACTCACCATTCTTATGAAACACCCACAAGAGTTTTCTTTCGGGTCGAGGTGACGCCAACTACCTCGTCCAGTCTATCCTCGACGCTCCCTTTACCATTGTGCCTGGGGTGGGGACGACGAATCCTGTGCATGAACTCTCCAATCATACCTTCGTACTTCCATTATATCTCGGGCAGTGGCTGTAATAGTTTCCCAAAAATTCTTTCACTTAGCCTTCAACAACTGAAGGACCTCACCGTGCATCACCTAATCCATGACACTTTTATTCACTCCAGGGGGTAGATGTTCTGAGATACACCGTACTTCCGGTAATTTAATTTCTCATTTGTGTGTGTAGGCAACAGATCTATAAAATCTCCACACGATGATTGTCTTATTCCTTCGAGTACGCCCAAAATCAATCAATTCAACCTTACGGGTTATATTTACGGTATCCGTCTTTCAATATATTGTTTGCTCACATCGTGTAGTTTCCTAGAGTCATTGTACTTCCGATGATATAACATAGCGATCTAGTATTATCTTGCCCGAACAACGTCGAATTATGTCGAATTCAATCTCACTATTCCTAAACTCGGGCTAAGAAAACCTAAGTCAATCCTATTTGCCCAATAAACAAAAGTTTAGCCCCCACTAAACAAAAGATAAGCCCCTACCTACCTTGGGCTAAGCATCTTTTATATTACCATGTTATCTCCGTCCCAGTTGGGTGCACAATCCCTAGGGCATCAATATTCGACTTGGGGTTCCACCCTGAAATTCGTCGATATACCCCGTACTTCAGACACTTTGAGTCACATTTTTGACAGCCTTGTCCGAGTCAAGATGTTCCCAATCCCAAATGGGTATCTTCCGAACTTGTATTCCTATCCGACCCTCAGTGTTTGTCTCGGTGGTTGCCCCTAAGTAATTCTTGTCACAGGTATGTGGGATAAAACTGCTTTTCTTCTACCCTTCTGTTAGTAGATCATTGGCCTCAATTCTCCTTAAGGTAGCCTTCCGCTTCGAACAATCGTTGATTGGGATAGTAGGGACATCAGAGTTTTCGTCTTAGGTAGTCATTCTCGTGCTAAACTCCTCCTTCATTCTCTTCGGGTATCTCCTTACCTTAACCAAATTCATACCCAAGGTCTATTTTGAACTAGGGCATACTATAGATTGTCCTGGTAAGTCACGAGTCCTAGTTGGTTGAGTCTAAATCGTAGATTAGAGGATTATGTGAAATGTTCTCTACCGCCGGAGGTGTTCCCTGCTGGGGGCAGGGTAGGCCATAGGCTACAAAGAAAGATTCCAATTAACGATGAAGTGGACTAGAGGATTATGTGAAATGTTCTCTGCCGCCGGAGGTGTTCCCTGCTGGGGGCAGGGTAGGCCATAGGCTACAAAGAAAGATTCCAATTAACGATGAAGTGGACTTTCACATGTGATTTCCCTTATGGGCACACCACTGCTTCCGCTGCTTAGTTTGTCCCCAAACTTAACTCGAGCGGGGGTGACCCAGGGTTAGTGGACTGCTACTTTTCCGATCGAGGTTTCCCTCTGATACCACTTGTAAGACCCCTTTTTTTTTCTTTTTCAACCACCGGGGTCTTATGCCCAGAACCGCCGCTTTGCGGTGACACCTTCGCGCCCGGGAAGGTTGCCACTACAACGCGCCGATTCTGCCGGCCTTTTCGATCGCAATAAGTAGCAAGCAAGAGAGAAGCAAGTCCACCAAAAGAGAATATCACATAAAATAAAACTCCACGAAGGGAGTGTCCACAGAAAATCATCAGAGTGTAAATAGTCTGGAAATAAAAGGGCTCATGCCCGGTACATCAGAGTCCTCACTACAAGTCGCTCATCGCGGAAGCTAAGAAAATGCTAATCACTCACGGAGCTGGTCGCAGGTGCACCGGTGCTAGACTGTCCAAGACGGAGAGCTTGTTCTTTTTCAAGAACTCGAGGCAGACATGTCGCCTCTCGTTACAATTATTGGGGAGAGTGAGAGAACCTGGAGGGTGACAGACTACCACTCACAATGCTAATTATTTCTTCGAGTGTTGCGGGGTGCGATGCTCTCGTTGTATTCTTGAGTCTTCTAATAATTCCTGGAGGCGGGAGTAGCTTATTGTACACGTTCTGATGTCTGGAGCTTTGAGGCTCGGAGGCGCGCTTAGCACGCGTTACCCTCCGCTTCTTGTCTCCTGATTGTCTTTTGGAGAAGCGTCGTTTGTTTATCTTATCAGTAGACGGAGAGCTTGTTCTTGAGCGCGTAAGGCGCTTGTTGGCAAATAGCATGCTGGGCGATTGCTGGTGGAGAGCGTGCGAAGCGCTAGATGAAAGAGGGCGCGTGGAGCGCTTGCTGGTAAACAGAGCGCGTATGGCGCTTGTAGGAGGAGTGCGCGCAGGGCGCTTGTTGGGGGAGAACGTGCAGGGCGCTTGCAGGAGGTGAGTGCGCTGGGCACTTGTTGGAGAAAGGTGCGTGAAGCGCTGGGGGAAGAGACCCGTGCAAGGGAGCAACATGTGTGATAGCGCACAAGTGCGTGCAGGGGAGAGACAGGCGTAAGAATGCGCGAGAGAGAGACGGCGCGCGCGGGAGTCTACAAGGGATAAATTCGCGCGAGAGTGCGCAAGGCGGCGGCGCGCGCGGGAGCACGCAAGGGAGAAATGCGTGCGAGAGCGCGCAACGAGGCGTCACGTGCGGGAGCGCACAAGGGAAAAACGCGTGCGAGAGAGCGCAAGGAGGCGGTCCGCGGGGGAGCACGCAAGGGAGAAATGCGCGCGAGAGCGCACGAGGAGGCGGCGCGCGCGGGAGCGCCCAAGGAAGCTATGTGAAGGAGAGAGATATTTTGTCAGGAGAATATAAAGATTTTCGAAGACGAAGGAGTTCTTCCAAGAATTCTTGAAGATCCTCGAAGGGGAAGAAGAAGATGAAGGAGGAAGGAGATAGAGGGAATTCGTCGGAGGATTTTTCCAAGAAGGAGAGCCCCCCCCCCCCCCATTAAAGGGGAAGTGGGGCCCTATTTATAGACTTCATGTGTGGTTAATTAGGGAGCTCATGCGGTTATTCGTAGAACGTAACCACCTCATTTACTATATGAAGACCAAATTAATATAGTATTAATGTTTTTATTATTTCATTTGACTTACTAAATATAGCCCCCTTTAATTATTACAATCCATTATCATTATAATGGGTTGTCCATCCTAAATTTGGCAACCCATTATCCCATTACAGGGATGATCATGCAGGCGGTTACGGGGGGCGGTTACCCACGCAACCGATGGCGGCGATCGCGGGAACATGATCGTACGATGGAGGATTTGCGATGGCCAAGGATCCGGCTGGCGGGGAATCCGGTCGGCGGCGAAGGCCGGCCGAACAGAGGAGGAGACCAGAATGACGAAGGAAGAGACCGGCGATGACGGCGGAGGCCGACGAGCGGCGTGCCAGGCCGGCGATGATGGCGAAGGCCTGACGAAGATGGCAGCGATCGCGACATTGGGAGAAGACGGCGGCGGCGGCCGTGATGTTGGGAGGGGGGACCCGCTGCCGGCACGAGCCGGCGTCCCCTACGAAAACTGCCGCACCACCTGGCCACCAAGGGGTGGTGCGACAACTTGCCCCGGATCCCTGTTTGGGAGTGCTGTGCACTCCCCAACTGGGAGGCCAAATATAGGCGCTGACCAAGTCAGCGCCTAAAGTAGGTGCTGACTTGGTCAGCGCCTTTTCCAGCCACCCCATTGGCTGGAAATGCCGCGCGGGATGGTTCCACGTGGGATGGTTCCTGCGCGTGCGGGAATCGAGATTCCTGTGCGCGCTGGAATTTGGAGCATGCACGAAGGAAGTCGAGCACGCGCGCGGAATAAACCTTGCGCGCATGCCGCGCGGTAGGATTTCAGCGTGCCCGAGCGTGGCGCTCGTCCTGTGCAGATGAGAACGTGTAGCGGGTGTGATTGATGATCGGGATGCGCTTGCTCGGACTGCAGCTCAACCGGGAGCGGAAACAGGGAGCCCTTCACAACCAAATTAATACTACAGGAGAGGTGCTGAGAATAAAAGAGGTTCTTCTCCACAGCCTTGACCAGGTTTGTTAATTATATATGCTTCATTTTGTGAAATTTTGCTCCCTGGTTTCACCTTTTTAACGACATTTTCTTAACAAGATTGTCATTCCCCTGCCTGCAGTCTGAGGAAGTATTGTATAAATCGTAGAGGCCATTACAGCTGATGCAAATTTCCGTAGAAATTCTCAGGCTCTGTATCAAATCGGTGTTCATCCGTATGAGTTCTGCACAGAAAATTTAATTTCCTTTTTACAAGATTTGGTTCTGTTGTTGTACTGCTTGCAGGCCACTGAAATTGGAAGGCCCGTGAATGAACTGAGAAAACACAACTCCAAGCGGATTGGCCGCCTTGCTCGGATTCTCATCCAGTGAGTGCCTTTTTTTTTTCCTTTTGTGCCAATGAGTTATTCTATTTATTGACATAGCCCTAAACTAAACTATAGGCAGGGAAAATTGCTTCTGAGCTAACCTCAATTGTATTATATATATGAAATATCCATAGAAATCTAAGGAAGCTTAAAATATTCCTAATTTAATGTGCTTTCCATTCACACATGCATACTGACTGATTCAGTGACTAAAATCTCATTTAACTTTGTCTTTTCCTTGGTTTTGTTTGCCTATTTTTATCGATTTGCTCTGCATACTCTGCCAAAGCTCTCATGGACTTTCATGCATTCTTGTATTCATTTTAAAACTTGATTTGAGCATAAAATTATGTGTGCTTCTGAATTTTATTTAAGCTCCGTTCGGCACGGTGGTACGCTTGGGTTAAACCGTCATTTGTTAAGAATCACCTAATAAACATCATCTGTTTGAACATAAAAATGGATGAAGTTTCTTAGGTGAATATTAACAAATGACATTTTAACCCCGCCATCACCGTGCAAGACGGAGCACTTCATTGGTCTTAAATCCGTTTGATCATTGGAACTGATTTTTCTTTGAAGATTGTACATTGGTCTTAAATCAATCTAGCAATTCATTGCGATCATTTTCATTTCTTCAAAAGTCTGAGAAATGCCATGAGATATTTGATCAAAATTTTATGGCTTTGGCTCAAAGCCATTTAATCTTGAAATAGCCTACATTAAATCCTTAAAACATGTGTGTAATATGAGTTCATATTTAGATGTCATTATTTACTTGATTTAACCATTGGAAAAAACGATTCTACTGTAATTATGAGTTTTCTAATGTAATTATGAGTTCATATTTAGAACTTTTTGATGAATCTTTTAGTTTGCTTAAGTCAAAAACATAGGCTCCATTGTGTAAAATCTCATTTAATTTTTGTTTGTTTGCAGGGGTTGGAAGGAGATTGTAGATGAGTGTGTTGAGATTTCTCAAGCTGATCAACTGAAAGTTCTGGTATCATGCAAACACTTCCAGAGCTATCAAGCTGATCACTTGATCAAGAGGAAAGCGAGAACTAGGCGCAGGAACACTTCAACGATGACAGAGCTAGGTAATCAGAGACAAAGCAGAGCAAACATAGATCTTGTATTATCAACTATCTTCTTTACAAAACATGGTATACAAGATGAGACATGATTTCGCCAAGTACAAAAAGAGAAGCATACAAACAAGAAGAACAATCCGGGCGGACTGCCCCTCCCAGACCGCCGAGTTCACCGAGACCGCCAAAGCTAATGCTGCACCACTGCACTACGGAGTCCGCCAAACCGCGCGGACTACCCGTTATTCTGCTGAACAACCGCTCTACAAGCCGCTGCCGAACTAACGAACAGACTGCCTAGTCCGCCGAGACCGGCGAACTGGTTATTGAACTGATGAAGAGAAGACTGGCCGGTCACAAGATGCGACCTGCTACAAACAGCCGATTGTTAACCGCAAGCTCCACTGATCCCTGACCACAGTCAGAACCAAACCCCTGGCTTCTCAGTGCTAACCGCACAACCTGCAAACAACAAACCAGTTAAGTCCTTCTCTGTTGATATCCTAGGTTTTGATTTGAGTTTAGTGTTCTCTTTCTATCTCTTGACCGAAGATTTATCTATGGTCAAAGGTTTGTTGCTCAAGTTTTAGAGGTCACTTTTCCAGATGTAAATTTGGTTAAGTTGTTTTTCATTTGACTATGGTCGAACGCCGCTCGACTATCTTCTATCGGCTGATCGACGATCGTCTATCAGTTGGTCGACGTTCTGTCTGCGTTGATAGCTCGACTATCTGTTAATAGGCCGACTATCTATTTTCTTTGATAGTTCGACTATCTGCTTGGATAGTTCAACTATCTGATAGCTCGACTATTTGTTGATAGGTCGACTATCTGTTGTCTTTGATAGTTCGACTATCTGCTTGGATAGTTCAACTATCTGATAACTCGACTATCTGTTGATAGGTCGACTATCTGTCCGCTTTGATAGTTCGACTATCTGTTGATAGGTCGACTATCTGTGTTGCTTTGATAGTTCGACTATCTGTTGATAGGTCGACTATCTGTGTTGCTTTGATAGTTCGACTATTTGTTGATAGGTCGACTATCTGTGTTGCTTTGATAGTTCGACTATCTGCTTGGATAGTTCAACTATCTGATAGTTCGACTATCTGTTGATAGGTCGACTATCTATTTTGTTTGATAGCTCGACTATCTGTTGATAGGTCGACTATCTGTTTTTCTGTGATAGGCCGATTATCTGTTTGATAGGTCGACTATCTGTTTTGTTTGGTAGTTCGACTATCTGTCTTGATAGATCGACTATCTGATAGCTCGACTATCTGTTCTGATAGATCGACTATCTGCTGAGGTAGTTCGACTATCTTCTTTGATAGTTCGACTATCTGGATCGTTCGACTATCTGTCTGATAGGTCGACGATCTCCGTGCTTCGGTCGACGATCTCCGAGGGTCGTTCGACGTTTTGCTGTATGTCTTGAGTAGTTTTGTCGTCTTCTATGATGTGATTAATTTCATATTTATTTTGACATATTTTATAAAAGATTATTTGAATAAATTGTGATATTATTTCCATGCAATATCAGTTCCATTCCTTATGCATGAGCTAATCTTTTTCTGACAAAGTTGTTTGTCTTAAAGCTGAGATATGTTTTCTGCTTTATCTGCCAAGCTGTCCTTTATAGCCGTTAGACTCAAAAAGTCTTTCTTGGCTGTAAAGAGTCTTTTCTGATGTGACTTTCTCTAGTTTTATTTCATCAGAGTAATTTGCAGCTTCTTAGAAAGCTTTATCCTTTTATAGGATATCTGCCTGCAGTATTTGTTTTGCTTTATGCTTTTTGCAGCCCAGCTTGCAGAGTTCAGTAGAAGACAAGATTCAAACTCAAGTTAGAGCTGTTGCTGCTGCTGCTATATAAAGAACTCCCTGAAGAAAGAAATTAACTAGTTTATATAGCAAAAATCAAGTTCATTCAGGAAAAAGGAGTTCAAAAAGCTAACAGCTACATTCAAGCTTAGAACTTACAGTTCTCAACTGCTCTCAGCTCATTCACATCTAACTGAGAATAAGTTTTAGTTCTTCACTCTTCTTCAACCTGAGTTCTCCTGCTTACAGGAAGATCTTCACTCAGAGCCTTTTGAAGAAGAAGAAGAAGATAGCTGCCTAAAGAAGAAATTTTTTATTTCATATTATTTATCTTCTTGTAGCTTTTTCCTTCAGATTTTCTGAAGTGTTTCTGCACTGAAGCAAGACTTCACCTGGACGTTCTTTTAGCCAGGGGGAGCCTTGATTCTTTAAGAGCTTTCTAGCTCAGTGCAAGTTATTGTGCTTCTCTAATCTATTGTAAAATAGAGAAGACACCTTAACCTCCTTTCCCCCTCCTATAAAGGGTTATTACTCCCTTCAAAAGTATCCCTTGGTGGCAGGGCACCTGATCAAAAACCTGTGTTGGTTTTTAGACACCTGATCAAAAGTCTAAAGGGTTTCTGGATCTACCTGAAGCAGATCTTGTTGGTGGCAGGGCACCTGATCAAAAACCTGAGTGGATTCCTACCTTATTGGTAGAAGAGTGGACATACCCAAGTTGCTTGGGGAACCACTATAAATTCCTTGTGTTGTCTGGATTGCTTTAATTAATTACTTGCATTGTGGCTGTGATTAGATTTTAACTAGGTTTGCTAGTTGCTGTTTAGGACTCCAAGCCTTAACTGTAATTACAGTTGGCTGCCTTTTGTGCACATCACTTGTGTTAGGCTTTAGGGTTTAATCTCAAATATCAATAACCTTCATTCCGCATTTAACTCCAAGGGAGTTGAGTAGAAAGTCAACTTTGCTAGTGCAATTTTTGATTACTCTATTCACCCCCCCTCTAGAGTAGTATTTATCCCCTTTTCTTTCAATTGGTATCAGAGGGAGGTTGACTGACTGAATTGGCTAATACCTAAGTCACAAGATCCTGATAGATACCAAAGTTTATAGATATTCACTTTCACTATCATGGCCCAGTCCAAGGATTACTCTCGCACCAGACCTCCAGCATGCAACTTTGCTAAGTTTGGCATCTGGAAGGCAAGGATTAAACTATATATGAACTCTATTGCTGAAAGTATTTTTGCTTCTATTTTGATAGGACCACCAAGAGCACCTGCTGCAGCTACTGCCTCATCATCATCTGATATGAGTGCAGTGCCTCCTCCAGACTACAATGATGAATACAAAAAGGCAAAGATAGCAGATGCTAAGGCAATGAACATACTGGCTCAGACAATGTCTGATGAAGTATTCCAGAAGGTTGCTGACTGCTCTTCAGCTAAAGAAATGTGGGATACACTGAACCAGATTGTAGCTGGTTCAGCTGATGAAAGGAAGCACAGAAGGTCCAACCTTATCTCCCAGTATGAGAATTTCAAGAAAACTGATGCTGAATCAGTTGAAGCTATGTACACAAGGCTCAGCTCAATCATCAATGAGCTGAGGACTCTTGATAAGGATATTTCATTGACAGAGGTCAATGATAAGATTATTATGTGCTTCTCTAGCACATGGGATCTGAGGATCTGGCCTATCAAGGAGGCTAGAAGCACAAATGAAATCTCAACAGAAGCCCTTCTCGGCAAGCTCAAGTCTTTTGAGCAAGTGCTGAAGTCCAGAGAAGCTGAGGCTGAAGCAAAGACCCCAACTCCTACAAGAAAAGAGCAAACCCTTGCTCTCAAAGCTGCTGAAGCTTCTGAAGGAAGCCAGTCCAATGAGGAACTGATGGCATTATTTGCCAAAAGGTTTCTCAAGATGGGAAGGAAGGAATTCAGAAAGAAATCTTCAAAGTATGAAGATAAACCAAGGTATGATCGTACTCCTTCTAAAGAAATAATCTGCTATGGTTGCAGGAAGCCTGGACATATTCTTCCAGATTGTCCAGAGGAAAAGAACAAAGATAAAAGAAAAGACAAGGATCAGCACAGGAAGCATTCCAAGCCATCCTCCTACAAGAACAAAAAGAAGGAGAGAGGCTTTGTTGCTGAAACCTGGAGCGATTCTGATGAGGAATCTTCCTCCTCAAGCTCCAGTGAGGATGAGGAAGAAAAGAAGGCAAAGGAAGTTTGCCTGATGGCAGTTGATGCCTGCAGCAATCACTCAGCTGCAGAGAATTCAGATTCCGATGAAGAAATGCCAACTGAAGATGAGGTATTGTCTTCTTATGAATTTACATCTGCTGAATTTAAATCTGATTTTAAATCTTTATGTTTAGATTTAATTAGTTCTGAAAAAGAAATAAAAGAGCTTAGAATTAAACTAGCTGAATCTGAATTGATTGCTAATGAAAACATTAGGTTAACAGCAGAACTCACTAATGCTAGTGAAGAAATAAAATTCCTTAAGAATGAATTAGCTAAGTCCAAAAGGTTAGAAGAGTCTCTGAATGGTAGAAGCCTTAAGTTACTTGAAATAACCATCATGTCTAACACTAGGTCAGGCAATAACAAATTAGTCTTAGGAGCATCTTCTAGTGAGCCCCCAATCATTCTTAAAAACCAACTTTCAACTCCAGTGAATTTTATTTCATCTAGTGGAATAAAAAACACTGAGCAAGTTAATCATGTTAATAGAGCTTTAAATAAAGCTAAAAGAGAGAAAAGAAAACAAAAATTTAAGGAATTACAAAGAGCGTCGAACGCTGCTCGACGATCGCAGGCCCAATGGTCGAACGGAGATCGACGATCTGGGTACCAATCGTCGAACGCCGATCGACGCTTTCAACAAGAATTTCAAAACTACACCCAGAACTTTAGAAACCAGAATGAAATTAGAAACCCGAGGTTCATTGACCCATCATCTGCATGGAGAATCCTACCTAGGAGATCTTACCCATTAGGTTATCACCCTCAGCCTGGTTATTCATTTATTTCTAGTTTTTCTTATGTGAAAAACAAGGGACCCAAGGTTACCTGGGTCCACAATGTTTAAATTGATTTATTTGCAGGTGAAGACCTATCCTATCACTCAAAATAAGTGGTATTTGGATAGTGGTTGCTCCAAGCACATGACAGGAAATAAAGAACATCTGTCAAGGTTCAAGGCAAAGCTTGGCCCAAAGGTAATCTTTGGAGATTCAAGCTGTGGTCAAACTGAAGGCTATGGCAGGATGACAATTGGAGCTGTAACATTCAAGAGAGTTGCTTATGTGATTGGACTGAAGCATAATCTAATTTCAGTAAGTCAGTTATGTGATGCTGGATACCAGGTATCATTTTCTAACTCTCTTTGTAATATTACTTTAAATAATAATGTTGTATTAGTAGGTATTAGACAAGGTAACATTTATTTAGTAGATTTTAACTCAACTCACTCTGAAATCTACTTGTTTAATGAAGTAACAAATAACAATACTTTATGGCATAAAAGGCTTAGCCATGTTAACCTCAAGAATATATCTAGGTTATCTAAACACAACTTTGTTAGAGGTTTACCTTCTTGCCCCTACAAGAAGGAGAGCCTATGCAAGGCTTGTCAACTAGGCAAGCAAACCAAGAATTCATTTAAATCAGTAAATAAAAGTGATTCTCCTAGAATCCTGTATTTATTACATTTGGACCTATTTGGCCCAATAAATGTACAGAGTTTAGGAGGGAAGTATTACACCCTAGTCATTGTAGATGACTTCTCTAGGTTCACTTGGGTGTTCTTTCTGAGAACTAAGGCTGATAACTTCAAAGCCCTTACAGATTTTCTATTATGTGTGCAGACTGAGTACTCTACTCATGTGGCCTTGATCAGAAGTGATCATGGTACTGAGTTTGACTCTCTTCTCATGCAAGAATTCTGTGAGAGAGAAGGTATCAAACATAGCTTCTCAGCTCCTAGAACTCCCCAACAAAATGGTGTAGTTGAAAGGAAGAACAGAACACTAATTGAAGCTGCTGGCACATTATTGGCAGATGCTAATATGCCTCTTTCCTATTGGGCAGAAGCTGTTAGTACAACCAACTATGTCTTGAATAGAAGTCTGATACACAAGCTTAAGTGTAAAACTCCTTATGAGTTGCTTAAAGGAAAGAAACCTAAAATAAATTATTTTAGAGTTTTTGGCTGTGTAGTTTATATTCATATTAACAATAAAAAATACCTTAGAAAATTTGAAGCAAAAACTTCAATGGAAATTTTTCTTGGATATTCCCAAGTAAGCAAAGCTTATAGGGTATTTAATAAATCATCTTCTAAAATTGAAGAGTCTGTTCATGTGTCCTTTGATGAATCCCAAATGTTTTACAAGGATAAGAAAACTTCCCCTTCCTCAAGTTCATTACAGGTACCAGAATCTACCAAAGATGTCACTCAAGAAATCCTCCATCTTTCAACTCTTTATATCACTGAATTAGACAGTGATGAAGACATTGCAGAAATTGTTGCTGTACCACCAATAGTAGATCAAATTCCTCCTGTGGAATTAATCCCAACTATTGCTGAAGATCACATCCCACCTGCTGATGTTGTCATACTTAGAGATCATCCTACATCTCAAGTGATAGGAGACATATCAGCTGGTGTTCAAACAAGACATCAGCTAAGACAGGATGTGATGCATACTTGTTTCCTCTCACAGATTGAGCCCCTCACCATTAAAGATGCTGAGCTAGATCCCCACTAGATCATTGCTATGCAAGAGGAACTCAATCAGTTTGAAAGATGTAAAGTATGGACTTTGGTTCCAAGACCTAAAGGCCAACTAATCATAGACACCAAGTGGGTGTATAGAAACAAGTTGGATGCAAATGGAATCATTGTAAGGAATAAAGCTAGGCTTGTAGCTCAGGGCTACAGACAGGAGGAAGGTATAGATTATGACCAAACCTTTGCTCCTGTTGCAAGGCTAGAGGCAATAAGGATCTTCTTAGCCTATGCAGCCTATATGAAGTTTATGGTTTTTCAGATGGATGTCAAAAGTGCCTTTCTTAATGGTGAGCTAAAGGAAGAGGTGTTTGTTGAATAGCCACCCGGCTTTGCTTCTTCAACTCAGCCCTCACATATATTCAAGTTGCAAAAAGCTCTTTATGGACTCAAACAAGCACCAAGAGCCTGGTATGAGACTCTAGCTAGTTTCCTGTTAGAGCACAACTTTGTTAGGGGAGTAGTTGATAGAACCCTCTTCGTCAAGCACCACAAGGACACAATCCTGTTAGTTCAAGTGTATGTGGATGACAATATTTTTGGTTCCACTGATCCCAAACTATACAAAAAGTTCTCCAACTTGATGCATTCTAAGTTTGAGATGAGTAGTATGGGTGAGCTGTCTTACTTTCTTGGTCTCCAAGTAAAGCAAGATGCTGATGGCATCTTCATCTCCCAATCCAAATATGCCAAGGAATTGGTAAAGAAGTTTGGGATGGCAGATGCTTCAGCAATGCATACACCTATGGCTACTAATGTAGGTATTGATTCTGATGATCAGGGAAAGCCTGTTGATCAAAAGAATTATAGGGCCATTGTTGGTTCCCTATTGTATTTAAATGCAAGTAGGCCAGACATAATGTTTGCTACATGCCTTTGTGCTAGATTCCAGGTCAACCCCAAGGAATCTCATCTGATTCTTCTCAAGAGAATCTTGAAATATCTGAAGGGATGTCCAAATCTAGGACTTTGGTACCCAGCTGAGTCAGAATTTGAATTAATTGGATATTCTGATTCTGATTATGCTGGTTGTCGAGTTGACAGGAAAAGTACCTCAGGAACTTGTCAGTTCCTGGGAAAGAGATTGGTATCTTGGTTCTGTAAGAAGCAGGCCTCTGTCTCAACTTCAACTGCAGAAGCTGAATATATAGCAGCTGCTAGTTGTTGTTCACAGATCCTGTGGATACAAAACCAACTTTTGGATTATGGGTACTCACACAAGAACACTAAAATCATGTGTGATTGTACAAGTGCTATCTCCATTGCACAAAATCCAGTGCACCACTCCAGAATGAAGCACATTGAGATTAGACACCATTTCCTGAGAGATTGTGTGGAAAAGAACAAGATCAGCCTTGAGTTCATATCCACAGACCTTCAGAGAGGTGATATATTCACCAAGCCCTTAGATGAACAGAAGCATCTGTTCTTTTTGGTTCAACTAGGCATGATTAATGGAAGAGACTAAGTGTGACGTCTGCCTTGTTGAAACCTGTTTGAAGATCGTCGAATGACGTTCGAAGATAGTCGATCAGATCAAGCCTATCGTCGACCTATGGTTGAAGATAGCTTATCTGCTTGAAGATCGTTGACCGGCGTTCGAAGATAGTCGAACAGGTCGAGCCTATCGTCGATCTATGGTTGACGACAGCTTGTTGTTTGTGTAGACAGAAATAGTCGAACGATTGATCGACTACTCTGCTTCAGGACCGATCGTCGAACAACCGTTCGACCATCGTCTCCAGTATCTTTTAAATAGATCGACGATCGTTGTTTTTAATTTAAAGCCGATGGTCGACCTAGGTTAAGAGATAGTTGCTTTTATCATCGACGGAGAGCGTCTTTTCGCATTCCGTCTTCCCGCTTGCTCTTTGTCTTGCGTTTTCTGCCGCTCCGTCCTCGCCGTCTCTCTCTCGTCTTCTCCAGCTCTTTCGATGGCGATTGCTCCAGCGCTCCTAGCAGTAGTGAAGTTTGATGTAGGATTCAGCGTAGATTTCGACGATTCAGCTGCTGCGAACAAGGAATAGTGGAAATTATTAATCTGTGCAAAGATCAAGGGTTAGAGAAACTCATGTCCTCTAGAATAAAAATAAACACTCAAGAGATCAAAGAGTGGGCATTCACTTCGTCTTCAACTGATGATTCGATGACTGGAACCATTCGCGGAGAAGAGGTAACATTAACTCCCGCTATTTTGATTGAAATATTTGGATTGATTAATGGGGAAGAAGAGTATGAGCAAGATACTCCTGAGTTTGGAAGGATGTTAACTGAGCTGGGACATGCCGAAGGCATTCCCTCTAAGCTGCTCAAAGTAAATTTTCCGTTTAAGATTAAGTTTCTTGCTGAAATAGTTGGAAAAGTGCTACTGGGAAAGCACTCCGCCCACGATAATATTACAAGGCAGCAATTTGCACTGATGTGTGCAATTGTAAATAAGAAGCAGATTAATTGGGCAGGCGTTCTATTTGATTTGATCAGGAAAAAGAATGGCAAGAAAGAAGTTACCCTGGGAAGGGTAGTTGGGATTTTTTTGAAGGAGAAATACCCCCATCTGCTAGTGTCAGCTGCCACCTCCATAAACGCCAGCAAGAAGATGGATCCATCCCTGTTCGCAAAGTGGAAAAGGACCTTCCTGAAGCCCGCTCCCGCAGGGGTTGCTCTAGTTATATCTGAGAGCACCAGGACTGTCTCAGTCACTCCCCCCTTCTAGCAGCTGGCTCAGCAAATCCATCCCTTCCATCTTCTTCATCTGCCTTGCCGTCTACTTCAGTTGAAGTTCCCTCAACTTCAATTGAAGTACGACCTTCTTCTTCTCCTCTTGCATCTCCTCCTGCATCTCCTCTCCCGACTCATCTTGCTGGGATCTCTCATCCCAATTTTGATTTGTTGGTGTCTGAGATTTCTACTCCTCTTCTTTCTCCAATTCCCTCTTTTGATCACATTAATCACCCTGCATCCACTCATACATCTCCAGTTCCATCTCCAGTTCATTCGCCAGCTCATCATGCACATACCATCCCTGCTGATCTTCCATCCTCTGAAATTCCCCCACCATCATTATCATCATCCTTTGAAATAACTCCAGCATTTATCTCTAGCATTGTGGAGTTAATTACCCCCCCCCCAATCAAAATTATGATTGAAGAGGAGATTGCTCCCCTTGCTTCCTCTATCTCCTCTTTGACTGCTGCTATTCAGAAACTCTCAAAGTCTGCTGAGCCCTCTTCTTCTAGGGGCCTGGTTTCAGTATCTACTGAAATCAGGCAGGGGGAGATGCTTGATGAAGATGTCTCTGAGCAGCCTTTGGCCTCCCCTCCAGCAGATCATCATGCAGTGGCAGAGAAAGCAATAGAAGATTCAGCTCCTCCTTCTTTATCTGAAAAAGAAATTTCTGATGCTTTGTTGAAATCTGAATTCATTGTTAAAGCTTGTTTAGAAGAATGTTCTACTCCCTTGGTCGCCCTGTACCTAGAAGGAATTATCACTTCCTTTCTAGATGAATTATGGGAGTTAGGACACGCTGTGGTCGATTATGAAGGTATTCCCTTTACTTACTTTTTAGACTTGATAACTGATATGATAGTTTGGGAATATCTGGAAGGGATGATTAGATGTCATTTAGAAAAATTTTATTCATAATACTACAGATAAATTGGAAGAAATTCTAGATGTTCAAGAGCCTGTTATCCAACCTGCTCCAGAAGTTCAACCAGAACCAGCTGTTCAAATTTCTGAAGTTGCTCAGCCAGAAGTGCAAGCAGAACTGGTCACTATGATAGTTTCTGATCTTCAAGAATCAGCTGCAGATGCCCAAATTGAAAAATCTACTGTATGGGATGATTCCCCGGGCTTGGATTTAGATGCTCTCTTGGCACAGAATGCCATAGAAGAAGAACTAGAGAAAGCTGCTTTAAAGGAAAAGGAAAGGGCTATGTAAGATGCATTTGATCCCTATGATCTGCCCATCTCTTCTAATTCTGAAGATGAAATCAATTCTGATGAGTTTGCTAAGTCAAAAAGAAAAAGAATTGCTAAAAAGAAGAGGAAAGATGTAGCTCCTCCTCCTTCTAATCCAGATAATGATACTCCGTATTATATACTGAAAGGAATTGATCCTAAGTCAAAATATTTCCAGCATTGGATGTTGTTTTCTAAGAACCAGCAAAAGCAAAGGAAAAAGTCAAAGAGGTATGACTCTCCTATCCCTAGATGGAATCCTAAAGGTCCTCCTCCTCCTCCTCCCAGTGTAGGAGCCTCAGGAAACATATCTGGAAAACCTGCTGCTCAGTCCGAAAAATCAAATCCATCTCAGTCAGCTCAAAGGAGAAGTTCACAAGGATACCAAGGTAAAAGTCAAACTGGCTATCAAAGACCTGATGTTGTTAAGGAACAGGTAAAGGAGGTAGTGTATCAAAGACCAACATTTTCTCCTCCTCAGTCCAAAGAACTTAAAAGCTCTATCTCTCCTAAGCCAGATCACTCTGAGAAGGATGTTTCAAAAGGTAAGCAAATTATTTTATCTAAAAATTCTAGCAAGATATTTGCTAAGTCTGCTCCACTTTCTTATCTAGTTATTCAGGATAAAGAACCAGTTGATACTTCTTCTGAGATTGTTTATGAAAGCCCAGAGCTTGATCCTAATTTTAGGATGGCTCATTTTCTTGAACTCATTGGAGCAGCTCAAATTAAGAAAGCAAAAGCAGAAGGAAAAGACACTGCAGGATTGACCACAATGTCAAAATTCAGAATGAAGGAGCTCAACAAGTTCCAGGTTAGACCTGAGATATTTGATCCTTCAAAGTATATGGAAAAGCATCCTGAGGCAGTTGTCCCAAGAACAACAGAATTGAAAATCATTGGAAAACAAGACCTGAAGCTATCAAGAAAAGAAGCTCTAGATCCCTCAAGAAAGATTACTTTTGTTTCTAGCTCTTCTGATCCTAAATCTAACTCTGAAGCACCTTAATTTTTCATTGATTGACAGTTAATTGCTTATATGTTTGATTGATGATATCTGCTTAGTTATTTCTCTTTATGCATTTTATTTTACTTTCAGTAATTAGTTTTGTATGTTTTAATTGTTGAGAGACTTAACTCAAATAGGGGGAGATTGTTGGTACCCTAGGTTTTGATTTGAGTTTAGTCTTCTCTTTCTATCTCTTGACCCAAGATTTATCTATGGTCAAAGGTTTGTTGCTCTAGTTTTAGAGGTCACTTTTCCAGATGTAAATTTGGTTAAGTTGTTTTTCGTTCGACTATGGTCGAACGCCGCTCGACTATCGTCTATCGGCTGATCGACGACCGTCTATCAGTTGGTCGACGTTCTATCTGCGTTGATAGCTCGACTATCTGTTGATAGGTCGACTATCTGTTTTCTTTGATAGTTCGACTATCTGCTTGGATAGTTCAACTATCTGATAGCTCGACTATTTGTTGATAGGTCGACTATCTGTTGTCTTTGATAGTTCGACTATCTGCTTGGATAGTTCAACTATCTGATAGCTCGACTATCTGTTGATAGGTCGACTATCTGTCCGCTTTGATAGTTCGACTATCTGTTGATAGGTCGACTATCTGTATTGCTTTGATAGTTCGACTATCTGTTGATAGGTCGACTATCTGTGTTGCTTTGACAGTTCGACTATCTGTTGATAGGTCGACTATCTGTGTTGCTTTGATAGTTCGACTATCTGCTTGGATAGTTCAACTATCTAATAGTTCGACTATCTGTTGATAGGTCGACTATCTGTTTTATTTGATAGCTCGACTATCTGTTGATAGGTCGACTATCTGTTTTTCTGTGATAGGTCGACTATCTGTTTGATAGGTCGACTATCTGTTTTGTTTGGTAGTTCGATTATCTGTCTTGATAGATCGACTATCTGATAGCTCGACTATCTATTCTGATAGATCGACTATCTGCTGAGGTAGTTTGACTATCTTCTTTGATAGTTCGACTATCTGGATCGTTCGACTATCTGTCTGATAGGTCGACGATCTCCGTGCTTCGGTCGACGATCTCCGAGGGTCGTTCGACGTTTTGCTGTATGTCTTGACTAGTTTTGTCGTCTTCTATGATTGATTAATTTCATATTTATTTTGGCATATTTTTTAAAAGATTATCTGAATAAATTGTGATATTATTTCCATGCAATATCAGTTCCATTCCTTATGCATGAGCTAATCTTTTTCTGACAAAGTTGTTTGTCTTATAGCTGAGATATGTTTTCTGCTTTATCTGCCAGGCTGTCCTTTATAGCCGTTAGACTCAAAAAGTCTTTCTTAGCTGTAAAGAGTCTTTTCTGATGTGACTTTCTCTAGTTTTATTTCATCAGAGTAATTTGCAGCTTCTTAGAAAGCTTTATCCTTTTATAGGATATCTGCCTGCAGTATTTGTTTTGCTTTATGCTTTTTGCAGCCCAGCTTGCAGAGTTCAGTAGAAGACAAGATTCAAACTCAAGTTAGAGCCGTTGCTGCTGCTGCTATATAAAGAACTCCCCGAAGAAAGAAATTAACTAGTTCATATAGCAAAAATCAAGTTCATTCAGGAAAAAGGAGTTCAAAAAGCTAACAGCTACATTCAAGCTTAGAACTTACAGTTCTCAACTACTCTCAGCTCATTCACATCTAACTGAGAAGAAGTTTTAGTTCTTCACTCTTCTTCAACCTGAGTTCTCCTGCTTACAGGAAGATCTTCACTCAGAGCCTTTTGAAGAAGAAGAAGAAGATAGCTGCCTAAAGAAGAAATTTTTTATTTCATATTATTTATCTTCTTGTAGCTTTTTCCTTCAGATTTTCTGAAGTGTTTCTGCACTGAAGCAAGACTTCACCTGGACATTCTTTTAGCCAGGGGGAGCCTTGATTCTTTAAGAGCTTTCTAGCTCAGTGCAAGTTATTGTGCTTCTCTAATCTATTGTAAAATAGAGAAAACACCTTAACCTCCTTTCACCCTCCTGTAAAGGGTTATTACTCCCTTCAAAAGTATCCCTTGGTGGCAGGGCACCTGATCAAAAACCTGTGTTGGTTTTTAGACACCTGATCAAAAGTCTAAAAGGTTTCTGGATCTACCTGAAGCAGATCTTGTTGGTGGCAGGGCACCTGATCAAAAACCTGAGTGGATTCCTACCTTGTTGGTAGAAGAGTGGACGTACCCAAGTTATTTGGGGAACCACTATAAATTCCTTGTGTCGTCTGGATTGCTTTAATTAATTACTTGCATTATGGCTGTGATTAGATTTTAACTAGGTTTGCTAGTTGCTGTTTAGGACTCCAAGCCTTAACTGTAATTACAGTTGGCTGCTTTTTGTGCACATCACTTGTGTTAGGCTTTAGGGTTTAATCTCAAATATCTATAACCTTCATTCTGCATTTAACTCCAAGGGAGTTGAGTAGAAATTCAACTTTGCTAGTGCAATTTTTGATTACTCTATTCACCCCCCCTCTAGAGTAGTATCTATCCCCTTTTCTTTCATTCTCAACCAGCGCGACCTGCAAAACTGAGTCCGCATCAATTAACCAGCACTCAACTTACTATTCATTCAGTTACTGTTGATGTGATGGGGGATATTATTTATAGGCGCGGAGAGGAGTGTGGTCACTGCCCTAGAGGATAGAATCACCGCCCGATCCCGCAGCTAGCACAACACAGTCCGCTCTATCCACAAGGACTTAACATGAAATAAGCCTTCGTACACCAAGACATGAAGCCAGTGCGCAACCCAGCGGACTCTGAATTCATCCACACATACAGCATGCGGACACAACAAGACTACCGTGCACCAGTCCGCACGCAATACACGGACACAGCAGCAGTCCGCCCATACTGCGAACCAAGCACTAGTCTGCCACATGTCCACAACCAACAGGCACAATAGCCTGGTCACCAGCAGAAAGCAGACTCCGCGAAACCCTGAACTCATCATAGACAGCAAGTCCAAACATCCTGGCGTGAGCTCAGCGGAAAAGACTCCAGTCCGCCATCTCTCAAACCAAACCTCCAGCAAGCTGCTCCACCATAGGTCAAGAGCAAACTCCGCGGACTCAGAGAAAGAGTCTGCCACCTCCCGCGGATAAACCTCCTATCCGCCCGATTACATCAGGTAACCAACACCAAGACCGCAACCTCAAACTGCCCAGGCCGCAACA
This sequence comes from Platanthera zijinensis, assembly GCA_039513925.1. Taxonomy (NCBI): domain Eukaryota; kingdom Viridiplantae; phylum Streptophyta; class Magnoliopsida; order Asparagales; family Orchidaceae; genus Platanthera; species Platanthera zijinensis. The sequence goes on from CM077085.1 coordinate 90,613,667, forward strand.
CCAGTCTGCCAGACAGTCTGCCCTGGTCGCGCGGTCTGCTTGATCAACCTTCACTTTCACTTCACAATTTTCAACACTCCCCCTTGAAGTGAGAAGTGGTGATCAAGCCTAGCAGTCCCCGTAACCGAGCAAATGGTATCTTTGGCAATGGCTTCGTGAAGATGTATGCGATGTTGTCCTCACTCTGCACATGCTCCACCATCAGAGATCCCTCCAACACTTTCTCCTGAATAAAGTGATGCTCAATCTCGATGTGCTTGGTCCACGCGTGACTAACAGGATTATTTACTAGTTTTAGGGCACTCTCATTATCACTGCATAATAGAGTTGGACCGCGCACTTCTTCATAGATGTCCTCTACTAATCTTCTGAGCCAGATGGCTTCCCGAGATGACAAGGCTGAAGCCTTGTATTCCACTTCCGTAGTAGAGACAGACACTGAGTCTTGCTTCTTACTGCACCAAGAAATACTCCAAGATCAACAAGAGGACGAAACCGGATGTTGACATCCGGTCGTCTGAATCTCCCCCATAATCAGCATCCGAGTATCCTTGAAGAACAAACTACGTGCCTCTCCTATAAAGGAGACCCAATTCAGAAGTATCCCTCACATACTTCAGAATATTCCTTGCCGCCATTAGATGAGGCTTCCTGGGTTCCTCCATATACCAACTTACTCGACCAACTGCATAAGCAATGTCTAGCCTTATAATCGTCAAGTAGATAAGACTCCCAACTAGAGCCCGAAACACCAGAGGATCTGGTAAAACCCTTCCATCATCTCGCTGAAGTTTGATGCCTAAATCAAATAGAGTAGAGCTACTCTTCCTCTCCTGCATGCCGAATCGTTGAACAATTCGTTCTGCATAGCCCTTCTGGGACATGAGTATGTCGCTCTCCCTCCTCTCCACCTCAAGTTAAAGGAAATGGTGGAGTTTTCCCAGATCCTTCATCTCGAATCTGATAGCTAGCTCTGTCCTGAGCCTAGCTACTTCCTCCTTGAAATTTTCCGTGATGATCATATCATCCACATACAACATCACTAGGATAAGAAGCCCCCCTTCTTCTTGACAAACAGGCTTGAGTTTATATTTGAAGCCAAATATCCGCAGAACTGGAGGTATTCTGCAATCTTCCCATACTAGGCTTGAGTAGCCTACTTCAAGCAATAAAGAGCCTTCCGGAGCTTGCAGACGTAGTCCAGATGTTCTTCAGATATATAACCGAGCGGCTGATCCATGAAGATGTCCTTGTTGATCTCCCTATAAAGAAAGACTTTCTTTATGTCCAGCTGCCACATCTTCCAACCTTGACAAGCAGCTAAGATGATCACCACCCGAACTGAAGTCATCTTCGCCACAGGAATAAACGTATCCTCATAGTCCTCGCCGTACTGTTGAGAGAACCCTCGAGCAACAAGGCGAGCCTTGTAATGCTCGATGCTTCCATCCGCCTTCTTCTTCAGCTTGTAGACCCACTTGCAAGTAACAGGAGTAACACCATCCACCTTGGGAACCAAGTCCCAAGTTTCATTCTTCCTGAGGGCAACCATCATCTCATCCATGGTATTGTCCCACTCCTTTACTCCAGTAGCATCTTCAAACATTGAAGGCTCCCGCTCATCCAGAGGGCCTGCAAAGAAACAGGAGACAAAACCCACTATATTCCCTTCACAGTAACGAGATGGAGGCTTGATGATCCTCTTTGATCTCCGAAGTGGCTGCTCCTTTCTCACTACCTCTGTTTCTTCTTTAGGCTCAGCTCTGTCTCCGGGCAAGCATTGAGCACTGCTCCCCTTGCTTCCTGAATTAGAAGCCTCTGCCCCAGAGCTTGAAGCAACAAGAGCTGCTGGTGAAACAACAAGATCCTCTTGAACTACTTCAGCAGCCACCTCCTGCTATTCATCCACCTTGCTCTCTGATAGCTCAACCGAGCTTCCTCCATACTGAAGGAAATTTTGGGAGAAGTTCGATTCAAATTGGAAACTTTCCCAATAATGGAAACGGTTCGAATGCTATGTTACAATCAAAATAGGGCAAGTACAATACAATAAGAACTATGATATCAACAGATCATAGTAAAAGCATATAAATAAACCATCACATTCGATAGATAGTTATACCTTCGTGATGCTTTTATAAATGGTTGTCGGGAATGGCTTCAAGCTCTGATGTTTCTTCGATTCAAGATCTTGATGAGATATGGACGGTGCTCCACAAATGGTAGAGCCTCTAAATGAGACACACCACCAACGAGGTAGGCAACCTTTGCCAACAATGGACTATGCTAGCACACTTCCTTTCTCACATGAGTGAGAAGGAGACAAGAGGGATGAAGGAGAAGCTTTCTTTCACTTCCTAGGCCAAAATTATCATCTCATGAGAAAATGAGATGGTAAAGTCTTTATCCAAAAAGACCTCTCTTTCTCTCTTCAAATTTCCCTCCAAAAAGATCTCATTTGGCATAAAGCAAAAGACATCTTCTAAAGTGCTTTTTCCATATAAGCAAAAATCATAAAGCATTTGCTTTATACTTTATAATTTATGCTTTATGATTAAATGGACATCATCCATTTAATTAACCAAGTATGGCATGACAAATTGATCTCATCAATTAATTATGTCATGACCAAGATTAAAAATTAATCAAATTAATTAACGATATTAATCAACTTTAATAAAGTAAATTAAATAATCATATTAATTAATATACTTTATTTAGTCTTGCCAAATACTGAAGAGATATAATCCTTATTACATCTTTGTTTAGTTTAATGTGCCTTAAGGAACTAATGAGAGATGTTAGTCCCTCCCATAGTCCCACAACTCATTAGTGTCTTACACTTAGACATAGAACATGACTACTAATCCTTAGTAGTTGATATAGTCCAATTGCAATTCTCGTATATAGGTATAAGTGTGTAACCTATTTAGTTCCCCACTAAACTGGCAGCAAAGAGGATGACATCACTAATCATTCAGTGATGACTAACAACTTAGCACATTAGATGATATTGATGTACCCATCAATGATCACCTATGCAGACCATGGTTGACATCTAGTAATGTATCATGGCCCCCTAGATAGTGGTGAATGACACACCAAAAATGCTCATCATCTAATAAAACCTAATTCAGTATGTGACAAAGAATATAGTAAGATCCTAACATTCTTACATGTTCTGGTCAAGCAAAAGGTCACGGAAAGAGTCAATACCCTCACGCTTGAAAACTATGTCAATCAAGTAAAAAAATAAGCATTATAAGATGAAACCCTTTTCATCTCTATTATCTACCTTGGCCAAGGATTTATGCTTATCTCAATTTGGATCTCATAGGACATCGAATTTGTTGCATAGACAGATGGATGTATTCCCATATCTAGCATACATCTCACTCCATAAATTAGTGACTATGACCATTTGAACCGGATCCTCCTCATGGCTAGAGGAAGTACCATATGGTCTCTTTAGTACATAGTAATTTAGTAATGAGTGATGATTATGTTTCAGGTAATAAGGATCAATCTATATAGTCACAATTAGGTAATCCATCGATTGACTACAAGAAGCTTCCATGTCGATGATCACCAAAAGGGTTACTTTCAGTGAACTTGTCAGACAAGCACCTGTCCCCTTTGTTTAGACATCTCATGTCACTGACTTGTGACTCGTCATCCCTAAGAAGGGAAACAAAGGAAACACTAGTCTTAACTAGACTATTGATGTCCTATCAATTGTCCATTTACTAGGGATATTTAAGAAACATGGTATAATCAAAAACTCATCACAATATACTTGAATTCTCAAAAATAGGTTATAATCACTATTGTTCCTATGGACCCAATCATGCATTATCTTACAATAATGTCTAGATATAATAAATGCATAATCAAATAAGTCTCGCCTTTAGAAGATAAATTGTTTCTACAAAATAATCATAATACAAAAGATGGCTTTATGGGCACATATCTAACACATACAATGTCAGCTCATCAAAGACAATGTCTCTTGATACAACAAACATCTTCGTCACAGAATCCATGCACTTCCATCCCTTCTTCCGCTCACCTTTGCCTACAAAGACAAGCTTCTTTGCCTTTGCATCATGTTTCGTCCTTGAGGCATCCGGGATATGCATATAGCAAGTTAAACCAAATACCGGAAGGTATTCAACACTGGGCTTCTACTTAAACACCATATCATGAGGAGACTTCATGTTGATCAGACTCAGAGACATCCAATTGATGACGTAAGTTGCGCAGGCCATTCCTTCCGCCCAAAAGAACCTGGGAATGCCCTTTGCATGAAGCCAACACTTGTAGGTTTCTGTTAGATGACGGATCTTCCGCTTCACTACTCCGTTTTGTTGTGGAGTATGAGCACAAGTAAGCTCTCTCTAGATTCCGTGCTTCCTGTAGAAGTTAGAGAATTCGGAAGAGACAAACTCACCACCATTGTCGGTTCTAAACTTCTTGACTCGCAGGCCAAGTCGGCCCTCCACCAGCTCCTTGAAATCCACAAACAGATGGAAAGCTTCTGAATTCTCTTTCAAGAAATACACCCAAGTGTATCTAGAATAGTCATCAATTAGCACCAGCATGTATCTAATGTCTCCAAGACTAGCAGTGACAGTTGGCTCCACCAGATCACCATGGATGCATTCCAATGGTGTTGTGCTCCTTGTTTGAGATTTGTCAAATGAAAGACGATGAGCCTTACCGAACTGACACCCTGCACAAACATGGCCATCTACGTAGGATGACAACTTTGTCAATCCTTTCACAAGGCTCCTGCTTGCCATAGCTTTCAGCTTATCCATCCCTACATGCCCCAGCCTCTCATGCCAAATAACAGCGCTATCATTGGCCCTCATCTGATCAACATAAGAGCTTGTTGATAACACAAACAAGTCTCTTACTCTTCTCCCTATATGAGAAACATCAGCCTTCACTATTGATACGTTACCGAGAAACCTTACTTCTGTTGGGCCAAACAGAACATGAAAGCCCGCGTCGACTGCGTTGGTCACCAAAAAGAGGTTCTTCTTCATGCCAGGTACGTGATACACACTCCTTAACGTAAGCAGACCCTGAGCACTCTTCAAGGTAACTAAACCCTCTTTCTCTACAGTATGAACATCGTCATCAACTGTAATGATAGATTCGTTACTTGAGAACGTCTACAGCAAAGAGAACTTCGACTCGTCTCCAATAAGGTGATGACAACACCCCGAGTCGACTATCAAGTCATCTTGGTAGTCCACGGTGGAAAGAGCATGAACACACGTGCTTGTGAGAAAAGCTCCTCCCAACCCGGTCTCCTCAGCACTAGAAACATCTCCTTCCATGTCTGCAACATGCCCAGGTTGCAGCTTGAACTTGCAGTCACGCTTGAAGTGGCCTGCTTGATTGCACCTGTAGAACTTCAACTCTTTCTTACAGTTCTTCTTAGGAGCAGAGCCCCTCTCTTGTTGATAGGAAGTTGAAGGCCCATCCTTAGTAGCAGACTTCTTAATCTCCCATCTCTTCTTCTTCTTCTTCTTCTTCTTCTTCTTCTTCTTCTTCTTCTCAGTGAAGAGAGCTTCACGACCTCCTTCAGAGATAGTCACCTCGACGAACTGCCTAGCCAAGCTCTCCTATGACGCAAGCAAATTTTATAGCTCCAACAGAGATGGTTGAGTCGCCCATCCTTGTACAGAAGTCACAAATGTCGCATACTCCTTCCGCAACCCACGTACTATGCGCCTCTTCAACTTAGCTTCAGAAATGGGCTCATGTGGATAAAATGCTGAAATTTCAGCGCACGGGTTCTTCATCTTGAGGAAGTACTTCGAGATGGATGGATATCCTTGAGTGGACTTGGCCAACTCATTCTCTAAGAACTATAGCCTTGCTACATTCTTCCTGTTGAACAAGCCATCAATGGTTGTCCATATCTCAACATCTGACTCACATCCTAAGATGTGATTAAAGAGCTCAGGTGAGATAGCCCGCTTGAGAGCAAACTCTGCCTTTGCATTAGTCCTCCTCCAAGCTCTCACCTGTTCAGCAGAACCAAAAGCAGCAGTAACTTCTTGCATGTCGTCGCCACCGAAGACCTCCCATAGCTCCTCACCAATAAGATAGCTCTTCATACACGACTTCCACTTCTTGAAGTTAATCGTTATAAGAAGCTCAATACTAAGACCCCTTGCGAAAGCTCCTTCCATTGCAACACCGCTGATCTACTAGCTTCTAGAAGCACCGAGCACAACTGAGGTTTATCACTGCTCAAACCAATATTCCCTCTGATACCATGTTGAAATTTATCAAGCTGATCAACTGAAAGTTTTGGTATCAAGCAAACACTTCCAGAGCTATCAAGCTGATCACTTGATCAAGCAGAAAGCGAGAACTAGGCGCAGGAACACTCCAACGATGACAGAGCTAGGTAATCAGAGACAAAGGAGAGCAAACACAGATCTTGTATTATCAACTATATTCTTTACAAAGCTTGGTATACATGGCGAGACATGATTTTGCCAAGTACCAAAAGAGAAGCATACAAATAAGAAGAACAAGCCGGGCGGACTGCCCCTCCCAAACCGCCGAGTCCGCCAAAGCTAATGCTGCACCACTTCACTACGGAGTCCGCCAAACCGCACAGACTACCCGTTATTATGCCGAACAACCGCTCTACAAGGCGCTGCCGAACTGACGAACAGATAGCCTAGTCCACCGAGACCGGTGAACATGTTATTGAACTGATCAAGAGAAGACTGGCCGATCACAAGATGCGACCTGCTGCTAACCTCCGATTGTTAACGGCAAGCTCCACTGATCCCTGAATGCAGTTAGAACCAAACCTCTAGCTTCTCAGTGCTAGCCGCACAACCTGCAAACAGTAAACTAGTTAAGTCCTTGTTAACCCGCACGACCTGCAAAACTGAGTCTGCAGTAATTAACCAGCACTCAACTTACTGTTCATTAAGTTACTGTTAATGTGACGGGGGGGGGGGGGTTCTTTTTATAGGAGTGGAGAGGAGTGTGGTCACCGACTCAGAGGATATAATCACCACCCAAGCTCGCAGCTAGCACAACACAGTTCGCTCAGTCCGCAAGGACTTAGCAGGAAACAAGCCATCACGCACCAAGGCATGAAGCCAGTCCGCAACCCTACGGACACCGCATTCGTCCACATAAACAGCATACAGACACAACAAGACCACCCTGCACACGTCCGCACACAATACGCGGACACAGCATCAGTCCGCCCATACTGCGAACCAAGCACCAGTCCGTCACATGTCCACGACCAATAGGCATAACAGCCTTGTCACCAGCGGACAACGGACTCCGCGAAAAACCTGAACTCGCCACAGACAGCAAGTCCAAACATCCTGGCGTGAGCTCAGCGGAAAAAACTCTAGTCCCCCATCTCTCAAACCAAACTGCCAGCAAGCTGCTCCATCAGAGGTCAAGAGCAAACTCTGCGGACTCAGAGAAAGAGTCTGCCACCTCTCGCGGATAAACTTGTTATCCGCCCGGTTATATCAGGGAACCAAAATCAAGACCGTAACCTCAGATTGCCCAGGCCGCAACACCAGTCTGCCAGACAGTCCGCCCAGGCCGTGCGGTCTGCTTGATCAACCTTCAATTTCACGTCACAATTTTCAACAGAGTGGATTCTAACTGCAGCTTCAATTCCTGGTGAGAAATTTATAAATTAAAGATGTTACATTGTGATATTTTTCCAATATAACTCAAATCACTAGTTAGAAATTTATTTAAAATGAAACTCTGAATATGATTTCAGAGCACAATCCTAACTCAGTTGATCCTTCCATGCTGGCTGAGGAAGACGGCCTTCCTACTCCTCCCATGGATGATGGAATCCATTTAGCCATCCAATCGACTTCAATCCAACTTTTCGAGGTAAATTATGAGCATAAAGTTGACATCAATACTCATCTGTTTTCATAATTTATGAAATTAGCTGACTTTTGTTTCTTATCTGTGCCAACTGATCAATCCTAAAGATCTTTGATGGGATAGATGTTAATGGAAGTATGCCATTTGCACTTATTTTTATTACCTCAATTTGTTTTTACTATTAATATCATATGTATTGAACTTTCCTTTATCAACTTGTCTTCAGATTTTCAAGCGCCCATTGACACCCTACAACCAGTTCCAGAAAGCCTTGGGCATTCTAGTTGGCTGGAGCCTCCTCGATAGCCCGTTGTCGCCCAACAGGCAAAACCACTTTCCACCCCTGTCGCGCCGACAAAGCCTCGAGGCGCTGACAGCAACTTCGCCATATCATCTATTTCTGCTTCAGGGACAAGCAGACCACCCCTAAGACCAATTTGTGAGCAAAAACAGAACGGTCAGGCCTTTGCTATCCAAATAATGACATCAAACATTTCTGTGGATGTAAGCAGTTTTACATTTTATTATGCCATCAAATTTGGGAGAATCGCTTTAATTGAATGGATAAGTATGCTTTTGAAATGCAGAAATCGAAGCACGACGAGAAAGCTTTATTCAGGGCAAAGCTGGAGCTGAGAAATAGGAAGCTTCACGAAGGATATGCCCAGGCGGAGAAATGTATGCGCCTTTGTTTGTTTCTCACAGCTGGAATTTATCGGGCATTGCCTATTATTCGAATTCATTTGGTGTAACAGCGAAGAGGCAGCAAATAATACGAATGGTGGGGTTTCAAGAACCTCTGAAGCAATTGGAGAACCAGCGAGCGAAGTCGAAGAACCAGCAAGAAAAGCAGAAGAGGCCGGGAAGAAATTGGATGAACGCCCGATGCTAATTTTTGCTGCATAGCAAGAATATTCTCCGTCATCCAGAGCGTTTGGAACCAAAATCATCGCTGCTCGTCTGTTTTTTCACTTCTCAGATTTCATAATAATAGAATTCATACTTCTTCCTGAATCCCGTTTATAGAAGAGCTATGTACAAAAGCAAACTATTGTTGCAAAGTGGGATTTTACTTTGTCTTGTAGAGATGCAATTTTTACATATTTGGATAATAATAAATTTCTTGTTCTTTCACAATTGGCAACTAGTGAGTCATGATTCCCCATTTTTGCTTTTGTATTTCTTTTATCTGTTTAATTATTATTGGCTCCATTTGGCACGGTGTTGGCGGTTGTAAATGCATGGGCTAAATCTTCATTCGTTAAGGACCAGTTAATAAACTCCATTCATTTGATCATAAAAGTGGATGAGTTCCTTAGATGGACGTTAACTAATGACAATTTAACCCCTATGTTCATAACCGCCACTACCGTGTCAAACATAGCCAATAATTTGTGATATGATCTGAATCGCTGCACTTAAAAAAATGTAAATTTTCTCTCTTTGCCCAGCATTCATTTCCCTTCCTCTTATGTTGAACCTGTTTCTCAAAATCAACCTTTTTCTTGCAATTATTAAAGCATAAAGCTTCATTTTATGTATAGGGCTTAGGGTTCTTGCCCATTTCTACCTTTTTATACACATTTTTCTTCGCTTTTAGTTTTACATTGAAATGTACAATATACGGCGGAATGAATGTTAGCTGTAAATATAGCGGTGAGGGCAATGTTGAAACATAATTGAAAATTTAAATGTAATGAATGTAAGGACAAAGTTTAAAGCGAAATTAATGTGAGCTAATTAAATAGTAATGCAAGATGCATATGGGTCAATGTAAGTTGAGCATTACAAATACAATTCATATTTATGAATCTACACTTACCTTTTCTCATGATATATGAAATACGGTTTTAAAACTTACAAAGCGTAGGATATGAAAGTAATGCTGTAAATTTTAAAGTTGAAGTCCTAATAAATCACAAAATCCATTTGTTAGCAAGGATCTCTAAATGCTGAAGACAATGCACTCTCATTTGATCGAATCATGTGATTTATAAGAAGTAGAAGCACTAGACAAAGATAATCCCTTTTAAAATCCATCGCCATTCGAGTTTTCTTCGCATTTTCACTCTTGTTTCTCAGGTCGGGAGGGAAAAAAGATTTGGATTTTGTGCTAATTTTTTCCGGATCCACGAAAAATAATTAAGAAGAGAGTGAGGTTTCATTGAACATGTCGTACGTTAATATGTCGATCATACTAAATAATTTATACGTGTTGGATCTGTGGCCAATCTTAGAGGGGGGAGTGAATAAGGTTTTTAAAGTTAGTTCAAAATTAAAATAAGTTTTACCAAGAAAACGTGTTCGGGAACCTACTGCGGGTAGTAAGACTAGCGCCCAGCGGCCGGTCACAGAGATCAATTTTGTTTGTAAAACTTCATTTTAAAATTTTCCACACAACACTTACCTCTAGCAACATACAACCACAAATTTTATATGAAACAAAAACAAATAATTTTATTCAAAATTAAACAGAGGTTTACAATCAGAAAACTGGATCTTCGTGACGCCGGAGATCGAAGGCAATGAGTACAATCTTGATTTGGTTTCTATATCGCCCCTTCCAAGACTGATTGACCCTCGCTCTTCTTCCCAAGAAGATCGACAAGCCGACACTTCACCTTCCTCCCCGGAAGGATCTTAGAGCCCCACTAAATCTCCCAGATCTAGAAGTTCTCCCAGGACGATTTCCCGCAGATTCCTCCCAGGAATATGACGACCTTCCAGGTCGATTTCCCTCACACACAGATCAGATAGAATAAAAGAAAAATACATAATAAAAGACAAAAAGTTTGAAAATATTTCTCCCTCAAAAGTATAAATCCTCCGTAGAACGTTGCATGATCCGCTGAATTATCGTCAGAGTTTTCGTCCGTTGGAGTTCTTCGATCACGGACGGGAGAAAGAAATATTGCTTTTCCTTCAAGGAGATTAAAATTTGTGCTCTCTCCGATGGCGGCCGAACCCTGGAATGAAAATACTCACTCCTTGTTTCCAGGAAAAGAAATGCACGCCTTTATGCTCGTTTCTAAAAATATGCTACAGTTGGCGGTAGAGATTGCGTCCGACGATAGGTCCTTTCCCGCGGTGTTGACAGTTGTCCAACAATTTTGGAAAAATATCCAAAAATTTTCGCTCTATTTTTTGATACCGCGACGCGGTAGTAGGTAGCGTTTGGTAGTAGGTTGTAGAGCGGTTGTTCTTTAATACACCCAAGTTAGCGCCCGCGGTAGAGCAAGCGCTCGGCAGTAGGTCGCAAAGATTGATTTTTTTTATTTTTTTATTTTTTTGTACTTGTAAACCCGCACACTATACCCAACCCAAGTATGATCAAATAGAACTCATGATTTGATATTGTCAAACAAAATAGATGCGGACCATAGGTTCTAACAAACTCCCCCATTTTGATAATATCAAAGTCTGTTCATGAGATATAAATAAGAATAACATGGTATAGTGTAGTCCAATCAATAAGCATGAAATATAGCAGGTTTAATGATCAAGATAACATGCCACTCCCCCTACATGTGTGCTCCCCCTATATGTGTGCTCCCCCTACATGTGTGCTCCACCTACATGTGTGCTCCCCCTATATGTGTGATCCCCCTACATGTGTGCTCCCCTATATGTGTGCTCCCCCTACATGTGCGCTCCCCCTACACATGATCTTCCTCCAGGTGACTTAACATAGGATTAGCTCATGAACACTCAAATCTCCCCCTTTTGATATTATTGAAAGGGTCAGGGATGAATGAACGTGTCATGAGAAAAAACAAAGTGATGAATTTTTCCGCAAAAACATGCACAAATGCATGAGATAAAACATAAGCATCAGGGCAAAAAAAAATGATCGGAATACAATGAGTACTGACCTACCCAACACAAGAAAAATAGTTGATTTTTTACATTTTTGCAGAGCATATTAAATTTGAACAACACATGTGAATCAAAATACACAAGATTTGACGTACAATGTTAGGAGATTTATAGAGTTAAAACAATAAAATATTATAAGTGCCATGAATAGAAATTGTGTATCATAGAGCATTAATTATGGATTTATCATAGAGTTTATTTCTAATAAATTTCTTAGGCAGTTACAAATCTCAAGGAATGCTTCAGCCATTTCAGAATTAAAGAATTGAAATGTTTGAATTCCTCTCAGACATTCTTTTTATATATTGACATAAGTTTTCTTCCTCAGGGTTAGACACTACACAGATTCAATTTTTAAAGAGAATAAGATATTCTGCTTCATGCTTCTTCTAGAAGAACAAATCTTCTTTCTGAGATTCAACTTCAAATCTCTCAGAAACATATACTGGACAATAAAGCTTTCAAGAAGGCCTACACTCTGAAGAAAAGTCTCCCTCTCCTGATCATAATCTCTACACAAATCAATGGGAGCCTTTTTTCTTACAACATCCACTAGTCTTCACAGAGATTCTTGATAGAGAATACATCATCACTTTTTAGTTTACTTCATAAACTATGTACAAGGTTTTTAACTCCCTTCAAAAGTTATCTTTTGCTTTCTAAGTCTCCTGATTAAAAGTCTTAAGTTTGGTTTTTGGGCACTTGATCAAAAACTCAAAGGGTTGCTAGATATCCCTTAGAAATAGATCTTTTGGTGGCAGGGCACCTAGTCAAAATCCTGTAGTGGATTCCTACGAGGGTGGTAAAAGAGTGGACACACCAAGATTTATTGGGGAACCACTATAATTTCCTTATGTCATTTGTGATTGTTATTATTCTTATTTGTGTGCTGTGATTGCTTATATATATATCACTTACTTTAAATCCGTTATAAAAATAAATTAAAGTTTCAAAATACACTATTCACCGCCTCTAGTATAAAGTAGATCTATTCCTCACTTTTAATTTTTTATCAGAGGTTGGTTTTTTTGTTTTACAGGCTAACACCTGAACCATAAGATCTGATAGATTTTTAGTTTTACCTAAAAATTTTTCATGGCACAAAATAAGGAATATTCAAGCACTAGACCTCCTGTGTGAAATATAAATAAGTTTGCACTATAGAAGGAAAGGATTAGACTTTATATAAACTCTATTGATAAAGATATCTATAACTCTATTTTGATAGGTCCACCTCTGCTAGTGGAAACAACAAGTACCAATGCTGTACCACCTCCAGAATGGACAGAACCTCAGAAGAAAGCAAAGATTGCTGATGCAAAAGCTATGGACATCTTGGCTCAAACAATGTCAGATGATATTTTCAAAAAGGTTGTTGAATGCACTTCAGCAAGTGACATCTGGAACTCCCTCAACACAATGAAGATCTTATAGGTCTCTTGACTAAGAGATTCTACAAAATGGCAAGAAAAGACTTCAGGAGAACTTCTTCAAGAAATAATGACAAACCAAGGTATGACAAAACACCCAGTAAAGAAATTGTGTTATAGTTTCAGGAAATCAGGACATATTCTTCAAAAATGTCCTGAGAATCAGACGAAGGATAAGAAGAAAGAGAAAGATTACAGGAAACACTCCAACAAACCCTCTTCTGGTAAACAGAAATAGAAGGAGAGAAGTTTTGTAGCTGAAACCTATAGTGAATCAGATGATGAGTCTTCATCTAGCACAAGTGAAGATGAAGAAGAAGCAAAGGCTAAGGAAGTATGCTTGATGGCAATCAATGAATCATGGAGCAATTCTGAATCTGAATCAGAAACTGAAGAAGATCAGGTAATCTCCTCTTTTGATTTTACTTCAGATCAGTTTAAAATAGATTTTAAATTACTATATGAAGATTTAATAAAATCTGAGAAGGAAATAATACTTCTCAGAGATAAATTAACTGAATTAGATAATTTATCTTTTGAAAACATAAAACTTAAAGATGATTTGAAAATTGCTTTTGAACAAATAGTTTTTTTTAAAAAACACATTATCTGAGGCTAAAAAGTTTGAACAATCCCTTAATAGGAGAAGCATCAAACTGATGAATATCACAAGCACAGTTAATGCCATGCTAAATGATAAACTAGGCTTGAGAGCTTCATCATGTCAACCTCATCTGTTATAAAAAAACATTTTGTCTACACCTGTAAAATTTGTTTTAGCCAAAGGAAAAGAAGTATTACAAATTACAGATAAAACCACTTAAGTTTTACAAAAGAATAAGCAAAATAAAAATAAAAATTTTCAGAAAAATTATGTTCAAAATAATTCGTCGAACCGAGCTCGACGAAATAATCATCATTCGTCGAACAGAGCTCGACGAACTATGAACGCAGAATTTGGGTATAATTATTCAAATGGTGCTCGACAAAATCAATATGATTCGTCGAACTGCGATCGACGAACGTAGAATGCAGAAAATGAATATTATTATTCTGTGAATAGAGCTCGACGAAATCACTTCTATTCGTCGAACTCAGCTCGATGAACTCAATATAATTCGTCGAACCCAGAATTTCAAAACAGAAATTTTTATTCTTTTCAATATAATTATTTTTAAAATTATAATCAAACTCAAAAATTTTTAAACCTTTTTACTCAGTGGATTATCCCACCTAGGAGATATCATCCACTTGGTTATAAGGATCAACCAGAATGTTCTTATATTTCTAATTATCATTATGAAAGAAAGTTAAGACCCAAGGTAACCTAGGTCAAGAACATCTATTTTTGTTTTGTACAGGAAAGGAACTATCCTACCACAGAGGAACAGTGGTATTTGGATAGTGGTTGCTCAAAACATATGACAGGAAGCAAAGCAAACCTGAGTTACTTCAAAGCTAAGCTTGGACCAAAAGTCATTTTTGGAGACTCTAACTGTGGATAGACAGAAGGCTATGGTAATGTCAAGGTTGGAGTAGTTGCCTTCAGGAAGGTAGCTTATGTGAATGGTCTCAAGCATAACCTCATCTCCATAAGTCAGTTATATGATGAAGGTTATCAGGTATTTTTTAACAAGTCATTATGTTTTATTACTTTTGATAAAAACAAGATTGTTTTAATTGGAATTAGACAAGGAAATATATATCCTGTTAATTTTAACTCTGCTAAATCAGAAATTTATCTATTTAATCAAATTAGTAAAACAAATGAATTATGACATAAAAGGTTAGGACATGTAAACCTTATGACTATTGCTAAACTATCTCAGGACAACTTTTTTAGAGGACTACTTTTTGGTTCTTACAAGAAGGAAGGACTCTGCAGGGCTTGTCAATTAGGCAAGCAAACCAAAAATAGTTTTAAATCCATTTCTAAGAGTGATTTATCTAAAATTTTGTATTTGCTACATATGGACCTTTTTGGACCTATTGCAGTACAACGTTTGGGAGGAAAGTCATATACCTTAGTTATTATAAATGATTTCTCTAGATTTACTTGGGCGTTCTTTATTAGAAATAAGTCAGATAACTTTAAAGTTCTTACAGACTTTCTTAGGAACATCAAGATTGAGTACTCTACTCAAATTGTAATGATCAGAAGTGATCATGACACTGAGTTTGAATCTCTTCTGATGAAAGAATTCTATGAGAAGAAAGGTATCAGACATTGTTTTTCTGCTCCTAGAACTCCTTAACAAAATGGGGTAGCTGAAAGGAAAAAATATAACCCTAATTGAATCTGCTGGCACATTACTTGCAGATGCTTACTTGCCCCTATACTTTTGGGCAGATGCAATAAACAAAGCAAACTATATCCTTAACAAAAGTCTAATACATAAATTAAAGGGTAAGACTCCCTATGAATTACTTAAATCTAAGAAACCTAAAGTAAACAATTTAAAAGTTTTTGGTTGTAAGTGTTACATTCATTACTATAATAAGAAAGATTAAAGAAAATTTGAAGCCAAAGATGTAGAAGGAATTTTCCTTGGATATTCTCAAGTCAGCAAGGCTTATAGAGTCATTAATAAATCTACCCTTAAAATGGAAGAGTCAATACATGTTTCTTTTGATGAGACTAATATGTTTCAGAAGGAGAGAAATATCTCTATCGTAGAATCTTTTTAGGTACCAAATCTGTGTGAGAAATTGGATGATTTAATCCTAACACAAGTGGATACATTACATACTTCTCAATAGATTGTTAAAGACAGTGATGAAGAAAATCCAGAAATATATGCTGAAAATATTGTGGCTATTGAAATTCCTCCAGAGGAATTAACACAACAAATAGTTAAACAACCAACTTTACCTGATCTTGTCACACTTAGAGATCACTCTAGATCTCAAGTGATTGGAGACATATCAACTGGTGTTCAAATAAGGCATCAATTGAATCAAGATCAGATACATGCTTGTTTTATTTCTCAGATTTAACCTCAATCCATCAAAGATGCAGAACAAGATTCCCACTGGATCATTGCTATGCAAGAGGAACTCAATCAGTTTGAGAGATGTAGAGTTTGGGACTTAGTTCCAAGACCTAAAGACTATCCAGTCATTGGAACCAAGTGGGTATTTAGGAATAAGTTGGATGCTCAAGGAATCATTGTAAGTAATAAAGCAAGATTGGTAGCTCAAGGCTATTCATAGAAGGAAGGCATCGACTATGATCAGACATTTTCTCATGTTGTAAGATTAAAGGCTATCAGGATTTTTCTTGCATTTACAGCATTCAAGAGTTTCAAGGTATATCAGATGGATGTGAAGAGTGATTTTCTAAATGGAGAGCTCAAAGAGGAAGTTTTTGTAGAACAACCACCATGTTTTATCTCTCAAACTCACTCTTCTCATGTTTTTAGACTTAATAGAGCCCTTTATGGTCTTAAACAAGCTCCAAGAGCTTGGTATGAAACACTTGCTAGTTTTCTTCTAGAAAATAAATTTAGTAGGGGAATAGTAGATAAAATAATGTTCTTTAGACAACATAAATCTAAAATTCTACTAGTTCAAATATATATAGATGATGTAATTTTTTGTTCTACTGATTCCAAACTATGCAAAAGGTTTTCTGACCTAATGCATTATAAGTTTGAAATGAGTAGCATGGGTGAGCTTACCTACTTTCTTGGTTTACAAGTAAAGCAAACTCCTGATGGTATTTTTATATCCCAATCTAAATATGCTAAAGAGCTAATTAAAAGATTTGGGATGTAAGATGCCTTAGTTATGAAAAAACCCATGCCCTCTAATGCTGTTGTTGATAATGATGAACAGGACAATCCTGTTGATCAGAAAATATATAGGACCATCATTGGGTGTTTATTATACTTAACAGCTAGTAGACCAGACATAATGTTTGCTACTTATATTTGTGCTAGGTTTCAAGTAAATCCTAAAGAATCTCATCTAATTTTGGTAAAAAGAATTTTGAGATATATAAAAGGTTGCCCTAATCTAGGACTTTGGTATCCAATAGAGTCAGAATTTTAATTAACTAGATTCTCAGATGTTGACTATGCTGGATACAAAGTTGATAGAAAAAGCACATCAGGAACTTGTCAGTTTCTTGGTGATAGGCTTGTGTCATTATTTTGCAAGAAGCAAACTACTGTGTCTACTTCAAATGCTGAAGTTGAATATATTGCAGATAGTAGTTGTTGTTCATAGATTTTGTGAATTCAAAACCAGCTTCTAGATTATGGATACAACTTAAATAATTCAACCATATTTTGTGATAATACAAGTTCAATATCAATTGCACAAAATCCAGTACATCATAGTAGGACTAAGCATATAGAAATAACGCATCATTTTCTTAGAGATAATGTAGACTAAAACAAAATTAATCTTGTTTCATTTCAACTGATTTACAAAAGGGCAGATATTTTCACTAAGCCCTTAGATGAAAAGAAACATCTTTTCTTCTTAAATAAGTTAGGCATGTTTAATAGAGAGTCATTAATTTGAGTTTTTGTTTGAGATCGACGAATTGGACACTTTTCGTCGAATGGAGCTCGACGAACTGTGAACTTTTCGTAAGACATTCATTGAACGGTGGTCGACGAACTGTCTTTGTGAAATATTCATCAAACAGAGATCGACAGATTAGTTTCAATTATTTTTCGTCGAATGGAGCTCGACGAAATATATTTCATTCAAAAAAATTTCGTAGACCGGAGATCGACAATATGTATTTCCTTTGAGAATTTTCGTCGAACAAGAGTTCGATGTTTTGTTTTTCGTCGGACAGAGTTCGCCTTTTCAACTTTTGAAAACTTATATTTAAGTTTTCATCGAACTCTGTCCCGCGCTTTCTCCATTTCCCTTCTCTTGCACTTGATCTTTTCTATGTTGTAGGAAAATGGCGGTGTCGCAGGTGATTCTCTCAATAATGTAGTTTGATGAAGGATTTGATATAGACATGGACTCCTTCAATCATTCTGATCAAATATTTAAGGATATTTTGCAACTGTTTGAGGCGTAACATTTGCAAAACTGTATGTCCACCAGAATCAATCTCCATGTCATTGAAATTAAGGAATGGGTCTATACTACGAAGATTCAAGACCTTACAACTCTAACTGGATCAGTCACATGACATCAGGTTTCTCTTACACCTGGAATTTTATTTGAAATTTTTGGTTTCATTAATGGAGAAGATGATATTGATCTGTCTAGTTCAGAATTTGATATTATGTTAGAAGGGTTGGGTCATTCTCAAGGAAACCCTATCCATCTCTTGAAAAAGAATTTTCTATAGAGTATAAGTTTTTAGCCGATGTGGTCGGTAAGGTTCTATTGGGCAAACACTATGCTCACGATTATGTAACCAAGAACAAGTTTATGTTGATGTGTGCTTTGGTTGATAAGAAAACAATTAACTAGGGAGCAATCTTATTTGATTTAATTTAAAGGAAGATTAATAAGAAAGATGTTAGCTATGGCCGAATTCTTGGTATTTTCCTCCAAACAAAATGTCCAGAAGTTCTGGTTTCTCAAACTGTGCATATCAACGCATCCAAAAGGATTACCTCTACTTTGTTTGGAAAGTGGGATAGGGTGATTCAAAAGCCATCCCGGGCTAAATCCTCGAGGATGGCTTTTGAAAGCACAAGGGCTGTATCAGCCACTCTCCCAACCCTAACAGAAGTTTCTTCTCCTCCTATTTCTTCTCCTTTACCATCTCCACATCATTCTCCTTTACCATCTCCACCATCTCCTCAACCTAATTTATATGTAGAGGTTTCATCCACTTCTTTCCATCCAAAATATTCTACTCCATAGGAATTATCTCTAGATCAATTAGCTTCTATTCCTAAGTCACCTATTCAGTCACCACCTATATCTTCATTACTCTCCTCTCCTCCTCACTTCTCTCTATTCAACTCATCTCCACCACATCCACCTCAATCTCACATATCTCCACCACATTCACCAATCCAGGATATCATTCCTGATGATATTCCTTCTGTCATTCCTCCATCATCCATTCCTCAAGCCTTCACAATCTGTCAAATCTGTGCAAACAGATCTGACTCCTCTTCTTCTACTCCAAATCCAACATCAACATCTGCTCAGAATCCATCTGAGTTTTTGTTTTTTGATTTTTATTCCATTGCCTCAAACCTCATTGAATTTATTACTCCAACTCTCAAAAAGCTGATAGATGAAGAAATAGCTCCTCTTGCTGCTTTTATCTCTTCTCTATCTTCTCAGCTATCCTCTTCCTCCTTTGTACCTTCTTCTGGGGGCCTAGATTCAGATCTCCCTGGATCTAGGCAAGGGGAGATGTTTTATGAAGAAGCTCTAACAGTTCTAGCAGCAAAAGCTCCAGTTAGTCCAGTAGCAGCAATAGTTATTATTCAGGATTCAGAAATTCTTACAGTTGTTTTAGTTGAAGAAGCAATAATTCCAGAAGTTGTTACTGTTGGTGATGACTTTATTCATCCCACAATCAACTTGTATTCTTTATTATCAGTTTTTGATACTCTGCATAGTCATCTTCCAATTTTTGAGCTTGATTTTTCTAAGGCTATAGTACGTTATACTGCTCCAGTTAGTCCTTCAGTTTTAGAACAACTAAGGACTCGCCTTTTAGTTATCTTTTCTATCATTTCTCCAGTCTCTTAGTCTTTAGTTTTTGAGAATTTAATGGATATTATAGAGCAAGTTTCTTCCCCTCCTACCTTTACATGGGATGAAACTCCAATGCCTATTTTTGATGACATTCTTTTTCAAGACATGGAATAAGAAGATGATAATGTACAGATATAAGTTGATACAGATATTGTTAATACTCTGCCAGAAGCTCAAGTTCTTGATCAGTCTGATTTGCTTAAATAGTTAGATGATTTATATGATCATCCAGATGATGAATTTGATGATGACTCAGAGTCAGATGACTAAGAAGATATTGGTTCTAAGAAAAGAAAATTCAAGAAAAAGAAGACTCCAACAAAGGTTGCTCCTAAACCTTCCTCTATTGCTGATATCCCTTATAATATTCTGCATGGGATTACTCTCATTCCAGATCTCCCAAACTGGATGAGATTCTCTAAGAATGAACAAAAGAACATGAAGAAGATGAGGAGATACTCTTCACCTCCAAAAACTAGGAGAGGACCTCCTCCTCCTCCTCCAGCAGCAGGAGCAGTAGGTAATGTTTCTCAGAGGCCTATTTCTTCTCATCATTTTAGACCTTCAAGGTTAGGCTCTCAAAGTAGTCAGCAGCAGCAAACAAACCAAAGTAGCCAGCAATCAAGACAAAGCAGTTGATAACAATCAGATCAAGAGAGGCCTCCTTAACCAGCTTATGATCCAAAAATGGATCCAAATTTTAGAATGGCTAGATTTAATGAGCTTATTGCTTTATCACAAATTAAGAAAGCTAAAGCAGAAGGAAAGGACACCTCATAGTTCTCGACCATGTCCTTTTACAGAAAGAAGAAGCTTGACACGTATAGGGTAAAGAACTTGTTCAATGTGGACAAGTACATGAGCTTGCATCCAGAGGCAGTTGTGTAAAGGACTACCTCTCTGAAGATAATTGGATCTCAGGACTTAAAGATGAGTCAAAGAGAAGTTGTAGATCCTAACAGGAAGTTAATCTTTACAAAACCATCTTCAGATTCTCTCTCTGATGCTTCTAGTAAAGACATTTGATTTCTGATTTTTTGTCTTTAAACTGTGTTTATGTTTTTGAACACTCAAAGCACTTTATTTTATATCTGCTGAAAGTTTTTCTGCTAGATATTTTATGCTTTGTGTTTTTCCTTTATAAATAGTATCCTCACCCAAATAAAGGGAGATTGTTGGAAGCCTATTACTTATTTGGGATATGATTACTATCTTTGATTAAGATGTTTAGATTTACCCACTTTATATAGTCTAGGGTCATAAGATATTTCTAGGGTTATTGCCTCAGAAAGAATTCTAGAGAAATACAGTTCAATGAATACAAAAATTCAGTTCGACGAAAGCAGAGCTGCGTTCGACGAACGCCGAGCTCAGCTCGACAAACTCAGAGTTCTAACTCTTTGTTTAGCTCAACAAAAACTGAGTCCGGTCGACGAACTCTGACCTCAACTCTGTAGCTCAACTCGACGATAGCCAAGCTCAGTTCGACGAATGACATACTCAGTTCGACAAATTTCAAGCTCAGGTCAACAAAAGGTTTGATGAGTTCGATGAAATCTTTACAGTGTTTAGGCTGTTATATTTATTCAGAGGAAGAATATTTTCAAAGGTTTAATTCAGGCAGTTACACTCTGATAATTAATGCTTAATATTCTTAATGAATATAGCCATTCCAGGCAACATTAATTATGGATTTATCACAAAGTTTATTTCTAATCAATTTCCTAGGCAGTTACAAATCTCAAAAAATGGTTCAGCGATTTAAAAATTAATGAATTCAAATGTTTGAATTCCTCTCAGGCATTCTTTCTATATATTGATAGAAGTTTTCTGCCTTAGGGTTAAACACTACACATATTCAATTTTTAAAGAGAATACGACATTTTGCTTCAAGATTATTCCAGAAGAACAAATCTTCTTTCTGAGATTCAACTTAAAATCTCTCAGAAACATATACTGGACAGTAAAGCGTTCAAGAAGGCCTACACCCTGAAGAAAAGTCTCCCTCTCCTTATAATTATCTCTACAAAAATCAGGGGGAGCCTTTTTTGCTTACAACTAGTCTTCTTAGAGATTCTTGACAGAGAAGACATCATCACTTTTTAGTTTACTTCATAAACTGGGAACAGGGTTTTTAACTCCCTTCAAAAGTTATCTTTTGGTTTCTTAGTCTCCTAATCAAAAGATGTAAGTTTGGTTTTTGGGCCCCTGATCAAAATCTCAAAGGGTTGCTAGATCTCCCTTAGAAAATAGATCTTTTGGTGGCAGGGCACATGATCAAAGACCTATAGTGGATTTCTACCAGGGTGGTAGAAGAGTAGACATACCCAGATTTATTGGAGAACCACTATAATTTCCTTGTGTCGTCTGTGATTGTTATTTTTCTTATTTGTGTGTTGTGATTGCTTCTTTATATATATATATCACATACTTTAAATCCACTATAAAAATAAATTAAAGTATTAAAATACATTATTCACCCCCCTTTAGTGTAAAGTAAATCTATCCCTCACTTTTTGATTCTTTAGAATTTTCTTGATATCTAGAACAAAGGCACACTACCAACATGATATCGGGTCTAGATGATCTTATATGCAATAATGAGCGTATCATGCCTCTAAATAATATTTTGTCCACCAAAATACCATTTTCAACCTTTCCAAGTTGTAGTGATGCGCTCATATGAGTTTTCGCTTATTTCAAATTCTCAAAATCAATTTTTTTTAATCATATCTTTTACATATTTAGATTATCAAATAAAAATATCATCATCTCGTTGAGTAATTTGAAAGCCTAGGAAGTATTCCAATTCTCCTACTAAACTCATTTCAAATTCACTTGCATCATTTTTATGATTTCTTCACATAATTTTTTGTTAGTGGCACTAAAGATTATATCATCGACATATATTTGCATGATCATTAAATTTGAATCACTATGTTTTACAAATAAAGCTGTATCTGCACTTCCCATCTTAAAACAATGCTTAATAAGAAAAATAGTTAACCTATCGTACCATGCACGAGGAGCTTGTTTTAATCCTTATAAAGCTTTAATAAGTTTATAGACGTGATTTTGATGATTGTTATTTTTAAATCCTGGTGGTTTATCTACAAACACTTCTTCTTTAATATAATCATTTAAAAATGCACTCTTGATGTCCATTTGATACAATTTTATCTTTTAAACTACCAAATGCTAAGAACATCATAATGGACTCAAGGCGAGCTATGAGTGAAAATTACTCCTCAAAGTCAACCCCTTCGATCTGAGTGTATCCCTGATCAACCAACCTAGCCTTATTTCTTGTTATTTGAGACTCACCATCAAGTTTATTTTTGAAAATTCACTTTACACCTATAACTAGATAATCACTAGGGCGCTCCACCAAAGTCCACACTCTATTTCTATCAAATTGATTATGTTCTTAATTCATGGCCAAAAACAAAGATTTGTCATTTAGTGCTTTAGAAATATTTTTAGGTTCAATTTCAGATACAAAACACAGGTTTGAAAATGATTCGTGCACTTTTGACCGAGTTCTAATCTTATATGAAGGCTCTCCAATTACTAGTTATCCAGGATGATTTTTTTAAAAATTTTAGTTCATTTTGAGCCTTATATCGTTCTGTATTACCTAAGTCATCACCAACTACTACTATATCTCTCTTCTTACTCTCATTTACTAAAGATATGACGTCATCATCAACTACATGTGATTTTGGGTCTTCTTTAGGAGTGGTTTCATTAAAGTGTACATGAATTGATTCTTCTACAACCAAGGTTCTTTTGTTATATACCCTATAAGCACAACTCATGGAGGAATGTCCTAGAAAGATGCATAGGTCAGATTTTTCATCAAATTTTCCTAAGTTATCCTTAGTGTTAAAAATGAAACATGGACAACCAAAGACTCTAAAGTAGGACACATAAGACTTTCTATCATAATATAGCTCATATGGGGTATGTTGGGAATATTTCCATCAATGTTACCAACATTCGAAGAGACATCTCAAGCAATACTAAGTGCATTATTGTATTTGATATAATTCATGTTCAATGTGTGCAGGATGTCCCTTGGAACATGTTTAGATAGGTGGTCTAAGAGATTATGATAGCTGGTCACAAGGTGGGAAGGCATAAATACGGCAAAGTCCATAGGCGTTGAGTGAAGCCAGTTCACTCAATCCCAGATGTCAAGGTAGCTAACAAGATAACAAAAGGCATTGAGTGAGGATATCTCACTCAATGCCATATAACAAAAGACATTGAGAAAAGTTGAGTCTGTGAAAGCCTCACCATTGGCAAGCTGAAATGTGGCTAAATCAATAGGCATTGAGTGAAGTCTACTCACTCAACATCATACAACAGATAGCGTTGAGACAAGCTAAGGCAGTCAAAGCCAATGGAGAAATAGACAGAAAAAATGTCTAAGTTCAAAAGCATCAAGTGATGAAGTCTCACTCTACGCCTAAGAAGAAAATGTTAAGTTAGGAAGCTACACTCAATGCTTTCATTCAGAAATGCGACAAAGAGTTTTGGCGTTGAGTGAAGCTTACTCACTCAACGCCTAGTGACAATATATGTCTAAGTGATATGGTGTTGAGTGAAGCTTACTCACTCAATGCCTAGTGACAAAATATGTCTAAGTGATATGGCACTAAGTGAAACTTACTCACTCAACGCCTAGTGACAGAAAATCTGTCTAAGTATTTTGGCGGTGTGTGAAGCTTACTCACTCAACGCCTAGTGACAGAATTATGTCTAAGCATTTTGGCATTGAGTGAAGTGGCTTCACTCAACGCCCATACTAAAGTGTTTGAATTTTTCTAAGTCCATAGTTATTGTGTCATGCTGACGTCATCAAAGTCAACAAAAGTCAACAAAATTCAAAATGTCGCATTTCTGAATGAAAGCATTGAGTATAGCTTCCTCACTCAATGCTTTCTGCTTAGGCGTAGAGTGAGCCATCAACACTCGACGCTTCTGGACTTAGACATTTTTCTGTCTATTACTCCTTAGTCTTTGACTTCCTTAGCTTGTCTCAATGCTATCTGTTGTATGGCATTGAGTGAGTATACTTCACTTAATGCCTGTGGACTTAGCCACATGTCTTCTTACAAATACTAAGGCTTTGACAGACTCAGCTTTACTCAGCGCCTTTTGTTATATGGCGTTGAGTGAGTTGTCCTCACTCAACTTCGGTGGACAAAGCTGAATTTCTTGCTTGCCAACAAACTTCTTTGACATCTGGCGTTAAGTGAACTTACTTCACTCAATGCCTATGGACTTAGCCGCATTTCTTCCTTCCCATCTTGTGACTTGCTATCACAATCTCTTAGAACACTTGTCTAAATATGTTCCAAGGGACATCCTGCACACATTGAACTTGAATTATATCAAATAAAATAATGCACTAAGTATTGCTTGTGATGCCTCTTCTAATCTTGGGAACATTGATGGCAATTTTCCCAAAAATCTCCCCCTATTTGAAGGAGACAGAACACACCAATACTAAGAAGCATTAACAAATAAAACATATTAATTAACTACTGGTGCAAGCTAGCAGATGTAGCTTTCTTATATCACTTAAATTATCAGCCTACCAGTTCAATGTTCTCATATCACTTAAATTATCAGCCTACCAGTTTAATGGGGATTTTTAGGGTTTTGAAGGTCATGGGGTCAAATGACCTTGGGCTGACTTGAAATTTGGTGGAGAGGACCATAGGGCCATTAAAATTCTCTGGTCAAAATCTTAGGGGCTTTGGAGACAGTTAGGCCACCTAAAATCCTAACCCTTGTTTAGGGCACCAATCTTAATTTGAACTATTATGCTGACAAATGAACTACAAATCAAATAAAATTTGGGCAGGGTGACTATCATGGTTTGAAACACCCACTGACAAAATTTCATAATTTTCCAAATAGTAATTGGGCATTAATTGTATTTTTGACTACATATCTAAAATGGTAAGTGGTATTAGAGGAAACCTCGATCGGAAAAGTAGCAGTCCACTAACACTGGGTCACCCCCGCTCGAGTTTAGTTTGGGGACAAACTAAGCAGCGAAAGCAATTGTGTGCCCATAAGGGAAATCACATGTGAAAGTCCACTTCATCATTAATTGGAATTCCTCTTTGTAGCCTGCGGCAAACCTTGCCCCCAGCAGGGAACACCTCCGGCTGCAAAGATCTCATCTTATAACCCTCTAACTAACGAGTTAGACTCAACTAACTAGGACGCGTGACTAACCATGATAATTTATAGTATGCCCTAGTTCAAAATAGACCTTGGGTATGAATTTGGTTAAGGTAAGGACATACCCAAAGAGAATAAAGGAGGAGTTTAGTACAAGAATGACAACCTAAGATGTAAACTCGGGTGTCCCTATTATCCCAATCAAGGATTATTCAAAGCGGTAGACTACTTTAAGGAGAATTGAGACCAATAATACATTAACAGAATGGTAAAAGACAAGTAGTCTTAACCCTCAATACCGGTAATAAAATTACCTAGAGGCAACCACCGAGACAAACACTGAGGGTCGGATAGGAATTCAAGTTCGGAAGATACCCTTTTGGGATTGGGAACATTTTAACCCGGATAAGGTTGTCGTAAATGTGACTCAGAGGGTTTAAAGTCTGAAGTATATTAACGAGTTTTAGGGTGGAACCCCAAGTCGAAGATTGATGCCCTAGGGATTGTGCACCCAGCTAGGACTGATGTAACAGGGTAATATCAAGATACTTAGCCCAAGATAGGTAGAGGCTTATCTTTTGTTTATTGGGGGCTAAACTTTTGTTTATTGGGCAAATTAGTATTGGCTTGGGTTCCCTTGGACCTAGTTTAGGGAAAGTCGCATAACAAACATAGTGAGATTGAAGTCGATATAATTCGACGTTATTCGGGAGAACATAAGATTTTGTAAAAAAAAACATGTTTGGAATGATGACCCGTAGCATTACCAAGACAATGACATGGTAATAAGACAGAGTAATTACAAGAATTAACTATTATCACGTGAAATTAGATGATGGGTAACAAGATTCGGGATATCTGAGAAGGTAAAGATTTAATCGTATATTGTATAATCAGAAGGATGATGTATCTCAGAACATGTACCCCCGGAGTGGTAATTTGAGAACATCGTGATGGATTTTATTCATGGACTTCCCCGATCACGGACGGGAAACGACTCGATTTGGGTCATCGTCGATCGGTTGATGAAGGTGGCCAGATTCATTCTGATCAAGAAGGATGACTCTATGGGGGGTACTAGTGCGGATATTGTGGAGCAGTTTGTTCGATACCACGGGGTGCCCAAGACGATCGTGTCGGATCAGGATGGCCGGTTCACTTCCAGGGAGTGGAGATCCGTGCAGGCTTACTTAGGCACGTGATTGACCTTCAGCACCACATTCCATTCCCAGACGGATGGGTAGACGGAACGCACCAATCAGACGCTAGAAGATCTTCTGAGGCTATGCATTTTGGACAACCGGGAACCATGGGAGAAGCTCCTACCCCTGGTCGAGTTCTCCTATAACAAAAGCTACCAGTTCAGAATCAGGATGGCGCCTTACGAAGCCTTGTATGAAAGGAGATGCAGGACCCCACTTTCTTGGATTCAGGACGAGGATCCGAAGGCGTTGGGATCGGATTTTGTCGAAGACACCGAGGCTTAGGTGAGACTGATCAGAGACAGGATGTTAGAAGTGAAGAGCAGACAGGCTAAGTATTATGACGTCCGACATCGTCAGGTGGAGTTTCAAGTGGGGGACCGAGTGTTTTTGAAGATCCGGCCCATGCATGGAGTTTCACGGGTGCGTGGTCGGAGGAAGAAGCTCAGCCCTAGGTATATGGTCCCTTACAGGATCCTAGAGCGGATCGGGGCCCTAGCTTAAAGGCTGGAGTTTCCACCAGAGCTGGTAGCTTTGCACGACGTATTCCACGTTTCTTCGCTTTGGAGGGCTCTACTGCGCCCGGAGTAGCAGATTTTGACCACAGATGGACTGGTAGCTTCCGACTGGTCAGTTCACTTAGAGCCGATTTGGATCGATGGTAGAGGAGTATGGACCTTGCGTCGCAAGAAAATTCCGTTAGTCAAAAGTTCCATGGAGGAACCACGGTCAGGAGGAGAATACCTGGGAACCGCAGGACCTGATGTGACAAAGGTATCCAGAGCTGTTCAGCCAGGTATACCTCATAACCTCTCAAGACGTTCAATTAACTTTCCAATTTTAAACTAGTAGGACTGAAATATCAAGAATAGGGGATAATCTTTTGTTTATTGGGGTCTAGACCTTGTCAATTAGACGAATTGGTCTTAGAATCAAAACTGCACACAACAAACCAAACATAGAGATATAAATCTTTCAACTCTCATGGGATGTTACAAGCCTTTCTAGCGATAGGAGTCCCGTATGCTTAACCTTGATTTCGGGGACGAAATCTTTGTTTTGTTTATTGGGATTTGTAACATCCCATTTCCAACTAGACCCCTGGGAGTTGTTTTGTCTTAACAGAACCTTAGGAAGCCCATGAATTGAAGTTTGTCAACCAAGATTTTGAGTCAAGGGGTGGTCACGCCCGTGACCAACCCGTCATGCCCGTGGCCTAGGGCGTGACCCCCTTCGACGATCGTCGACCTCAGGAAGACGATCGTCGAGCTCAGAAATTTCAACATAGGTCAGACATGCCCGTGACCGATCCGTCATGCCCGTGACCTTGGAATGGTATTGAGTGAGCTAAGCTCACTAAATGTCGTGGTCTGGATGGCGTTGAGTGAGCTTAGCTCACTCAAAGCCATAAGCGGGATGGCGTTGAGTGCATTGAGTGCACTCAACGCCATAAGTTGAATGGCGTTGAGTGCACTGACTGCACTCAACGCCATCTGGTGTTGGCAGGTTGGCGTTGAGTGAGCTGAGCTCACTCAACGCCGTAGACTGGATGGCGTTGAGTGAGCTTAGGTCACTCAATGCCGTAATCTGTCAGGCGGGATGGCGTTGAGTGCGTTGAGTGCACTTAACGCCATAAGTTGAATGGCGTTGAGTGCACTGACCGCACTCAACGCCATTTGGTGCTGTCTGGATGGCATTGAGTGAGAAGAGCTCACTCAATGCCATTATCTGGATGGCATTGAGTGAGCTAAGCTCACTCAAAGCCATAACCTGGATGGCGTTGAGTGAGTTAAGCTCACTCAAAGCCATAATCTGGATGGCGTTGAGTGAGCTAATCTCACTCAACGCCAAAACCTGGACGGCGTTGAGTGAGCTAAGATCACTCAAAGCCATAATCTGGACGGCGTTGAGTGAGCTAAGCTCACTTAACGCCATCGTTTAAAAGGGGCTTATTATGGATGGCGTTGAGTGAGCAAAGCTCACTCAATGCCATAATCTGGATGGCGTTGAGTGATCTAAGCTCACTCAAAGCCGTAACTGGGATGGCGTTGAGTGAGCTGAGCTCACTCAACGCCATAGTATGGATGGGGTTGAGTGAGCAGAGCTCACTCAACACCATTTTACTTAGAATTTTTCTAGCATCTTTTTTTTGGTTGTGTGCTGGTTCAGCTGAACCGGGCCGGTCTAGAAAGTGGGCCAGAATGCATTTTTGGGCCGTTTTCTCTTATTAAGACATAGTTAAGTCTTATTTTATGAAGTTTGACCAGCTGTGCCACATGGCAGCCGTTTCCTCCTCCTCCAACCATGGCCGAGCCCCAGCCTTCATGGCCGTCAATGGCATTTGATGCCATGTCCATCCCTCTTCCCCTTGAAACGGCTGGATTCAACTCCTCTATGTGAGAGGAGGAGTTTCCAGCCCTCCTCCCGCTATTACAAGCCGTTTAAGCTCCCCTCCACCATGGCCGAGCTTGCTCTTGAAGAGGCAATAATGGCTGGACAACCTATAACCGCCCACTCCCCATTTCTTCCCTTTAAAAAGGTCCCTTAGGCTCAAAGATGAAGTTTCCCATTCTGACCCGATCGATTGAAGCTTGTGTTGCGCTGTAGAAGGACTGCGGCGACGCCACCACCGCGCAAATAGCATCCCGACGATCGGCTCGACTCCAAACCTCGAATAAGGTCCTACTCTACCTCTTTTTCAATGGATAGATCTTAGAAACCATTAGGAGAGATATCATGGTGGCGGGTTCGCCGGAAACCGCCTCTCCGGCAGTCGTGCCGCTGCCCGACGGTAGCCCTCACCTCAATAGAGGTGGTGGTGGTGGTGGCCGGCTAGGGTGATGGCTGGGTGACCGGGAAATAGCTTTAAAAAAGCTACAGGTTTTAAGCATTTTAGGTTGCTGGTTCGAGCTTTTTGAGAAGATGAACAGTAACCTATAATACTAAATTATTATATTTATATATAAATGTAGTGATTTCTCAAGCTCTCTTTTATGCTATTTAATGAGGTACTTAGAGGCATTTTATGTAGAAGTAACCAACATGAAATCTGTAGCCCTATTAGTCTACTATATTTCAAAATTGATTTGGATCAATTTGGTCAACTTGTTTGACCAGGGCACCTCTTTTGGTGTGATCTAGACCTAGAGCTAGGCAGAGACACAAAGGTGTTCCCACCTTTCATCCTTTGCCCAAATGTTCTGAAATTTGGGCAGGGAGTTTATCCTAACTATACCTAGGACTTATCCAAAAATCAGAATTTTTGGAGAATATTTTTCTATAGTTTTTAAAAATTTTTAATAAACCATGTATAGTATAATTATGTGTCCTAAACACCTCAAAATCCCCCCAAATTTGTGTGGGAGGTCTTTGGGGGAATGTTAGAACTCTTGTAAAAATTCCACCTCATTTGGAAATATTTTGATAAGTTTTAACTCGACCCTAGGTTGGCCCTTATAGGGTTAATTGGGTCAATTCATTCCTTTTGGAATTTGAGTGGCCAAACAACTTCAACAGAGGCTGATATTTTGTCCACATATTTTTTGGGGCATGACACACCCTCCAATTTAATTTGGGGTGGTTTGGGATAGGTTAGCCCTAGAACCCTAGGGTAGGTCCCTTAATGGGGATTTTTAGGGTTGTGAAGGTCATGGGGTCAAATGACCTTGGGCTGACTTGAAATTTGGTGGAGAGGACCATAGGGCCATTAAAGTCCTCTGGTCAAAATCTTAGGGGCTTTAAAGATAGTTAGGCCACCTAAAATCCTAACCCTAGTTTAGGGCACAAATCTTAATTTGAACTATTATGCTGACAAATTAACAAAAAATCAAATAAAATTTGGGTATGATGATTTTCTGGTCTAAATGGCCATATTATAATTTTGTTGAGATTTTGGAGTTAGGTTATATAGTACTTCATTCACAACCCAAGTTGTGCCCGAGATATTTATTTTGATTATTCTGGAATTTCTGTTAATTAGAATGTTATGAAATCTTGGATTAGGGCATCGTATAGCATGTTATACCTTCTTTATTTTTCTTGGGAGTTTTATCTTATTATTTTGGGTACTTGCTTCTTTAACTTACCATTTGAGATATGTAGTCAAAAATACAATTAATGCCCAATTACTATTTGGAAAATTATGAAATCAGTGGCTGTTTCAAACCATGATAGTCACCCTGTAATTTTATCTGGAATTTTAGATGATTAAAAATAGTACCTCCTTCACTAAGTTAGGAAAATTAGTATCTTACGATAAAATAAATTCAGAGCCCAAAGTATTAGAGAAAAATCATGGGACTTGGTTTATGATAGTTTTAGGTAACCATAAAGCTTCTGTAATTTTCTTTTGGTTTTTGGGTACATATTTACAGTACTTGCTTCACAATATAGTAAAAGTGGTCTAAAATGATAAATTAGGAAATATAGGCCTAAACACCTCTGAAATTTCTCAAAATTTGGAATTACTGCTTAAATGCCACATAAGATTTTTACTGAGTTTATGGTGATTTATTGTTGGCTCATTGGTGCACTTCATGTTCATACTAGGGCATTGGGAGGCTGAGAATAAATAAATTAAATACCAGATAAAATAGGAAAATTATTATTTTATGGATTTAGACTAATTATGTCATGGTAGACCTCCAGTAAATATTATAGGAGATTCGGAACACAATTTGGAGTACCACCCCTTGCATACCTCATAAAGCTTAGGATGGTCTGCGTTTAGTAAAACTGCAGAAGCTGAACTAGAGTGGGTAATGAACTTGGAAAATGGAATTTTGGTAGTTTGCTGGTTTGGATAGGGTGAGTTAAATCAAGTTCATTATTGGAAGTCAGGACGGGTAGGGTGTGAGATTGACTAGTGTTAGGTGGTGTACGGGTTCGACGGAAGATCGTCCTCCCGAGAAGAGGAAGAGTCAAAGTCACCCTAGGATTAGCCCACTGTAGTATGAGAAGGGAATGGGCTAAGGGAACCAACCAATTACAATAAGTGTCTTGGAAAGGGAGCTTTGGGATTCACCCCATCATAGCTCCTAGTACCGCTGCGAGCCCTTCACCGGGTAAACCTCGGGAAGTCCAAGGTTAGCCTTAAATCTTAGGAGTAAAATGATCAAGAGTAACCCTAATAATAGTTGCACCTCACACCTGCACTTGTACACTTAGGAAGAAGAATTGGCATGGAATGGGTAGAGTAGGTCTGTGGTCAAAGGCCCTACTAGTAATGTCAATGGTCTGGTTTGTGATTAGGAAGTCCGGGGAGCTGGATGCTCGGGGACTTGGTATAGATTTGGAAGTCCAGGGAGCGAGATGCTCGGGGACTTGGTATATGCTTGGTAGCCTAGAGAGTTGGAGGCTCGGTAAAATGAGAACTTGTACAAATATAACTGTCATGATTACATGTGTATAAAAGTGGTGGGTCATCGGTACTGGACGATCGATAACACCGACATCGGTACGTTGACTCGGCGGTGTGGGACACTTAGCCAAAGAAAGCCTTGTGGATATATCCAGCACTAGTACACAGATACTCTAGGTTGTGTTCTTCTAGGGGCGCACGGAAGGGCTAGTCCTGGTAGTGTGGTTACCCACCTAGGAGTGGGGGGCCCGACCCACTGTCTCCATTTGCCACTACAGAGGTTCCTGGGAGTGAAGCTAGCTGCCCGAACAGGGGGAACTAAAGGTTTGTGCGCATGGAGTCGTGTGGGTGTGTTGCACTTGCTTGTGCATTCCATAGCATATTTGCGTGTCATAGCATAAACATTGCCACCTATCGTATAAGATGGTATGGGACGTTTTATACGATAGGCCCTGCAAAACGACCCCTTGGTCTATAAGGGTAATCCCTATAAATCAATTGGTATATTTCTTGTGCTTTTACTTACTTGCTACTCCTTACTATTTGATTACCGACATCCCAACGTATAAGTGGTATAAGACACTTTATACGATGGGAGCCCTGCAAAAGATCCCTTGGCATATGCGCTTCCGCATAAGTTAAGGTTACCTTTCCTACTTTCTGCTTCTGTCATATTTACTATGGAATTGCTAGCATAGGCCCGCTGTCACCTGCTTTTGACTTATTCTCCACCTTCATGTCCTTCCCTTTCTTCCTCTCCGCTCGGTACCTAGGGGCCATGGGGGAAGGGGTAGGGGATGATAGGGCTTAGTCTTTTGGACAAACGGTTTTTTGAACCACAACATTTTAGGTGTACCATATGGAAGGGTCACGGGTTTTGCAGTTTCTGACAGAGTTGACCCCGCAACCGTGTTACCATTGTCACCATCCGGGACATACACGGGTCAAATGCCCCTTAATGGGTGGGATCCCACCAGGTCAGCAGCCAGGAGGCCAAAGATGTAGATGTAGACGTGGATTGCGAGGCGGCGACTGCAGGCCGAAAAGGAAGAAGCACCCAAAGATGCATCACCAGCAGAGTATGGAGTCGGCAGAGATGGGCCAGTCTAGCTTGGGTGCTCTCGGTTCAGTGACAGTTACAGTGACGCTTAGTTTTAGTTTTGCTTTCGCGAGTGAATTGTAGTGAGGATTACATGTACTGGGCACAAGCCCTCCTTTTGTACTCTGATTATTATTATTGTGGACTCTCCCTTCGTGGAGATTTATTTATATACATGTGGTTATGGTGGACTAGATTTATATTTACTTATACTACTGTTCTGCGATCGATTTGGCCGGCAGGATCGGCGTTTTGTTGTGACGACCTTCCCGGGCATGATGGTGTCACCGCAAAGCGGCGGTTCTGGGCCTAAGACCCCGGTGTTTAAAAAAATGGGGTTTTACACAAAGAGCTTACACCTCAGATCCCTCAGGATCTCTAAGTCTCCTCCAAGATTTACAACTCAGCCATAAGGGACTACAACTCAGTGATCAGCAGATCACCTACCTCAAGACAAAGGCCCTACACTCAGGATGAGAGGAAAGCCCTACCTCAGATCCAGATTGATCCTATAACTTAGAGAGGTTCACTCTCCTACTACTCAAGCAATATTGCCCTACCTCAGGCCAGAGGCACTACAAACTCAGATCCAGTTGGATCCTATAAGATGGAAGTGGGTTGGTGAGTCTTGATTGGACACAAGAGAAATGTCTCTATGCTAATCTACCTTGACTGAGAAAGACTCTTCCCAACTTTGACTCTAGAAATATATTTCCTGAGTCTAACTTTAATTGAACTGAGATATACTCAGTCCTAACTTATTCTTCACAACACGAGGGATTTTTCCTGCTGGAACTGTGAAGTGACTGCAGCAAAGCTTGCTGCTACCTTAGCTGAAGGATTCTCAGCTCAACTACTTCATAGCAACATGGATACAAATATAGCTTTGACTTGTGCTAGAAGTACCTTGCAGAATGACTGTTCTACTTCTTCTCTATTTCCTGGGCTGAGGAGATTCAGCCCTGACATCTTCTTCACAGCCTCCAGTAAAAGATCTTCAGAGTAGAAGCTGGATTTGTGAAGACCTTGTTGGTGCAGATAGAAAATGACACCAGCTAACTTTTTTTTCCTCTTTATAGATCTGCTCTGATCTTTTTGTAGTAGATGATGAAGATAAACAACTAACTTGTTTTTGCTTTTGGTCTTGCTGACTTGAGCTTGTTGTTCTTCAGTCACAGCAACAATGGCGGTGATGAAGAAGCACCTTGAAAAACTATCTTCCTCTATAATAGCTTTTCCTTTTATAATTATGTCCCCACTGGCTCTTTAAGCAGTAGGACCCACAAATTTAATGCCAGCTGAAACCTTGCTTTAACGCCAACTATCGTACAGTTGCTCAACGACGCCTTTTGGCTTGTACTGTAGATTTTTCGCTATCAATTGGAATAATGTTGACTTGTTGACTGGCTGACATCACCATCTGTGGACTTAGCCAAAAATCAAGCATAGGCGTTGAGTGAGCATGCCTCACTCAGCGCCAAAACACTTAGACAGAATTCTGTCTATCTAGGCATTGAGTGAGTAAGCTACACTCAATGCCAAAATACTTAGGCAATTTTTCTGCCTTTAGGCGTTGACAACGTTGAGTGAGAAAACCTCACTCAACGCTTTTTGCCTTAGCTTATTTTTCAGCTACTTGGTGTTGAGTTAGTAAGCTCTACTAAATGAAAAACTACTTAACAGACTTTCTTCTGTTATCTAGCGTTGAGTGAATAAGCAACACTCAACACATTTGGACTTAGCCAAATTTCTGTGTCTAAAAAGGAACACTCCCTTGAGAATTAATCAACGCATTATCACATGGCATTGAGAAAACTTGCCTCACTAAATGCCCATGGAATTGGTAAATATTCACAGTTTTCCTGTGGCGTTGACTGACTAAGCTATACTTAATGATTATGAAGTTATGGCATTGAGTGAGAGAGCTACACTCAACGCCTTTGGACTTAGCCACTTTTCTGCTCATTTCAACTTAGGCTATTACTACATCAGCCTATCTCACAGCCTTTTGCTGTATGGTATTGAGTGAGTTAACTTCACTCAATGCCTATGGACTTAGCCACTTTTCCAGCCTGCCATTACTTTGGCTTTGACTATATAGGCTCTACTCAGCGCTATAAGTCAACTGGCATTGAGTGAGTACCCTTCACTCAACGCCTGTGGACTTAGACTGATTTCTCTCTATTGATGAGTCCATATTATATACCTATTTTTAGACTTATCTGGGCTAGTTTTCATACGCAAGCACTTCACTTTTAGTTCGTTATCGTTTATATTTCATTTTTTTCATTTCCATAGGAAGTGCACTTTTACGCCTTTGGTTGTGAAGCTTTATTTCTTTTAATAATTGTATCTATTATCATCGAACCCCACCCTCGACAGCCCGATATGTTTTCCTGTAGGTACGGAGATCGCGTGGGCATCCGAGACAGAATTTTGCCATTTTCAGCCAAAGAGTCAAAGGTCGTGCGTTTTAACCCACGCACGACCAGAGACCCATTTGGCGCACGATAATCGACCGTGCGCGGTCATGCCAGATTTTCACCATCCTTGTCCCAGGCTATCGCACGATCACTGGCTATACCTCGCACGATAACCGATCGTGCACTGCCGATCGAGCGCGTTTATGACCCATTTTCTTTAATCCCTGTCTCCGCTATCGCACGAGCGCCGTCCATACCTCGCACGATCACCGATCATGCGCCCTTGCTCGTGCGCATAATTCTCTGACTTCTTTGGCAGACTGCAGGTTTCCAAGAGTGTTGCGCACGATCATCGACTGAACAGCACGCACGACCAACGGTCGTGCACCACTGATCGTGCACGCTCAATTCTGTTTCGCACCTATAAATACCGCTCACGATTTTAGGTCAAGAAGAACTATTTTTGGAGCGCCGTTTTCCACGATTTTCAGCAAAGCTCGCCTCCTTCTCCACCGCCCACTATAGGGAGGTTCTCCGGGAAAGCTTACAATGCCAAATCAACACCAGAGCATCCTCTTGGCCTCCTCCTTCATCCACGAGCTTCAAGAAGATCTCGACCTAGATTTCACCAAGCATGGAGCAGTTTGTGCCATTCTCCACCAGGTTTTGACACGAAGAAGATGGGTCCATTGGAAGGTAGTGACAGCCTTCTCTACCCCGGACGCAGTTGAGGACCGAGCTTGGATGCGGATTGACAACCCGGTGATTCCTTCCGCGAATCCTCAATAAGACTTCGGAGCCGGTTGATTTTGCACACTCACCTCCTCTTGTATTGATAGCATAGTAGATTTCTTTGTATTGATGAATTGTATTTTGACTGTTAGAATGTTTAGTTAATCATGTCTATGTGATTTAGTATTCCTGCTTATCTATTTGAGGTGTGGATGTGTTTTGTGCCGCACTAGCAATTGCTAGTGGCGTGCTTTGTGAAGCAGGGCATAGCGGCCTGCATAGTAGGATTTTTGCCATTCTCTCCACCTCATCCGCTAGCCTACTCGCCCATCCGCCTAGCGATTCGGTGCATAGCGGCCCGATTAGTATTCCATCTCGCCTAGCGAAGCATCGTATAGTGGTGTTGCATAGGAGTAGTTGTTAGAGTTTTACTTTCTTTTATCGCAACCATCAAAACCCCCCATAGTTAACGCCGACTTAAGGACTTCAATCTCAAGTCCTCCTCAAAATTAACTCCACCTTATTATGTTCCTTGAGAGATTGATACTTGGGAAAACTCGCCAATTTTATATTACTTGTACGACCGGGTTACTGCCGTGATCTTTTGCATCAAGTTTTTTGCGCCATTGCCAAGGAACACAGTTGTGTGAGTTGCTGGAGAGGGAGACGTGAGATTGCTTTCCTTTTCCATTGTGAATTTATTTTGTTTTGTTATTGCAGTTTATCTTGCTCTTTTTTTGTTCTTGTTTGTTTAGGCAAGTGTAGTAATATATTGTTGGATTTAGTAATTTGCGCAATTTATTTATAATCTGCTCTTTCGACACCATGTGGGGATATTTGTATGCCCAATGCCGTTTGTGTGGAAAGTCCTCCCACGCTAGTCATGAATGCCCTATGAGAGATATTGAGCATAAGCCTCAGCGCACAATGCATGAGATACTGTATTCGTACAACCCCTCATAAACTGTGCCCCGAGCTTATGGTCAATCGTCCTCGCCGCATACACCGTTCTCTTATGCTTCTCCGGTCTCACAAAGACCACAGAGTACTGGGAGAAAGTGTTTGTATTGTCATAGAACAGATCATGTCCTGAAGGATTTTGCCGAGTACCTCCGTGCTATGGAAGAGGATGATGAGCCAGACATCCGGATCATCCCGACTCCTACCCTTGGTTGCACACCTTCATCATCTGGTTATGTATCCCTATTACCTTCATGTTTTGAAGGGAATTATGCGGACACAACCACCCGATGTGTGGCTGATCTTGGCTTCGACATGGCGGAGCCCATCTCTCCTGTGCATACATCTCCTAGCGTGGAGCCGATTCT
This sequence comes from Platanthera zijinensis, assembly GCA_039513925.1. Lineage (NCBI taxonomy): Eukaryota > Viridiplantae > Streptophyta > Magnoliopsida > Asparagales > Orchidaceae > Platanthera > Platanthera zijinensis. Next base: position 90,651,927 of record CM077085.1, read on the forward strand.
TTGTGAGGAACCTACGCTTGACTTTTATCCAAGCAAAGTTACTCCGCCTTTTGTGCATTCTACTACAGTCATCTCTGATGACATTTTCGACAATGCAACACAAGTTGAGGCTTGTGATACTGGGATTGTTTCCACTCCCATGGAGGAGGACAACCTTCCTGGTGTTGAGGATTCTACCTCGATACCAAAGGATGAAGTCCAAGTCTTGGCGGAGGCCTCTATAGATCCTGCCGAGCCTTGTAGCATTGTCGACAATGCCGGCGATATTTTTCTACCTCATCCTTTGGGGAGAGAAACCGGGATCACTCCCCCGATTATTTACTTTGTTCTTCATCTCTTTTATTTCTTGATCCTCGTTCTTTATCTGAGCCTGTGCAGGTTGAATCTCCACGGGTAAGTTGGGTTGACGTTTAGCCTTGTGCACAGGCTATCGACGAGTGTATCCTCTTGTGTGAGGAGGTTCCTACCTCCTTCACAGTGGAAGCCCCTACCGTCACCTTCGCCCCCAACGAACTTGTGGTGGATGAAACCTTGCTAGGCAAGGATTTGTTTTGTGGTGAGATGAGTGAGGACCAGGCCTCCTCCTCATCTTACTTCCTATTTCCTCTGCCTGTGCGGAGCAGGTATGATTATTTAGGCAGAGGGGTAACTGCTCTTTCTCCGTATCGGTACTTGCTACCACAACGGATAATGGAACAGTTACCTATTCATTTTTCTTTTCATAGGCCCATTAGCTAGAACTGTATAAAATTTAATAAGTCGTGCTGGTATGGCAGTAACCCCAGTAGTTATCTTATTTTCTGCATTCTTATTTTCATGTCTATTTTCATTTTAGAATTTTTTTTATATTTTTCTTTTGTTTTTGCGGAGCTCACCCCTGTAGTTATTCATGACAACTTCGTATTGGCGGGGTTGTGATTCTTCGTATGGCGAGCCTACCTCAGTCTTTCAAGAGTCTTCTGGTATGCTCACTAGCTGAGCATTGGGTAACCTCTTCCCTTGGCTCTTTTTGATTTAAATTTCTATATCATTTGATGTGTTTTTTAGTTTAAGTCTGGGGGCGAGTCAGTTTACCTTTTGCACGCACACATTTCATGTGCATACTAGAAGCTTTTATATTTTATTTTGGTTAGTTCATTGCATTGCACACCACTGCACCCACATGGGCGCATGCTTAGCTGTGAGTGTGTCGCGAGTTAAACTCGTGTCTTTTTTAGATTTGGGAAAATTATGGTGCTAGCTTAGGATTGTGAGACAGAGTAAAATGTTGACCTTATTGTGCTTCTAGTCAATTTCTCTCGTCTTGTGTAGAAATTTGAGTAGATTTAATTTTTCTATATGCTTATAGATTTATAATTTCCTATTTGTGTAAATACTTTTTATTCTACTCAAAAGTTGGTGAATCCGGTGTGAATCAAACGGTAGCGTAGGAATGTGTATAGCCATCACTAGACTCGTTTTGCTCGAGTCGGGAGGAAGGTTCATCTTTCTATGTGGCTAAGAACTTTCCCCAAGCTACTCTCGAAGCATGGGTACATGGTTAGTCTAGCGTGAGTTTGATGTAGGCCATCATTTTGGCCCGGTTGAGCTTTGTACCATTCCTAACGTCGTATCCTCGCTAAGCCCCGTTGTGCCTACCCCTTTTTTTTGATTCAGCTCCACCATGATTTCACCAAAGCCTCATAGCCTATCATAATCGCACACCCAAGTCGAGCTTAGTGTTTTATATTTTCATGTTGGGTTGTGATGTGGTGTTATTATTTGTGAAAATGTGGAAGTGCTCCCAAGTTTATATCTGCTGAATTGTGAAAATAAAATGAAGAAAAAGAAAAAAGAAAAAATATTTGTAAAGAAAAAAATGAAAAGAAAAAGTTAATTGAGAATCTTTTAGATTATGTGATTATATTTGGAGTAGGCGGTGCACACACCCATATGTTAAAAGTTAAGTCTGGGGGTGTGGTGTACTCATTTGTATTGTGATTAACAAATGGATTTTTTTTAGGCTAGCTCATTTGGGTTAGGTGCATAGCCGTTCTTTTTATCTTTGTTTACCTCACCGTAACCCAAGCCCCCTGATAATCCTAAAGTCCTACAGATTCATGCTCGAGTCAAACTAGTACTGTGGAGAGAGTATGAACGGGCAAGCATATGGTCCCCGACATTGGTGGATTCCTTTGGAGGTTATACTGAGCCCCGATCTTTGGAAAAGCTCACCTTAGTGGCCTGCCTACTTTCTTCCTACAAGTGACCAGATGATTCACCGTGATTCCATTTTTGAGTAGTAATAAAATTTTGATACGCATTATGAAAATTATAAACTATTCTTCATACTTAGAAATTTTCTCTATTGTCTTTTTACTCATGCGAGCATACGACTTTGCATGGTACTCTGTTTTTCAATTTCTTTGTTAGTTAGTATTTTTCTCTATCGGCTTAGATTTTATTTGCTCGGGATGCGCAAACAGTTAAGTCTGGGGGTGTGATGAGTCCATTTAATATACCTATTTTCGGACTCATCTTGGCTAGTTTTCATACGCAAGCACTTCACATTTAGTTCGTTATCGTTTATATTTCATCTTGTCTTCATTTCCATAGGAAGTGCACTTTTATGTCTTTGGTTGTGCAGCTTTATTTCTTTTAGTAATTGTATCTATTATCATCGAATGCCACCCTCGACAGCCCGATATGTTTTCCTGCAGGTTCGGAGATCGCGTGGGCGTCCGGGACCGAATTTGGCCATTTTCAGCCAAAGAGTCAAAGGTCGTGCGTTTTAACCCACGCACGACCAGAGACCCCTTTGGCGCACGATCATCGATCGTGCGCATTCATGCCACATTTTCACCATCCCTGTCCCGGGCTATCGCACGATCACCGGCTATACCTCGCACGATCACCGATCGTGCGCTGCCGATCGTGCGCATTTATGACCCATTTTCCTTCATCCCTGTCTCTGCTATCGCATGAGCGCCGTCCAAACCTCGCACGATCACCAATCGTGTGCCCTTGCTCGTGCGCATAATTCTCTGACTTCTTTGGCAGACTTCAGGTTTCCAAGAGTGTTTCCCACGATCATCGACTGAATAGCGCGCACGACCAATGGTCGTGCGCCACTGATCGTGCGCGCTCAATTCTATTTCGCACCTATAAATACCGCTCGCGATTTTAGGTCGAGAAGAACTATTTTTGGAGCGCCATTTTCCGCGATTTTCAGCAGGGCTTGCCTCCTTCTCCACCGCCCACTATAGGGAGGGTCTCCGGGCAAGCTTACAATGCCAAATCAACACCGGAGCATCCTTTCGGCCTCCTCCTTAATCAACGAGATTCAAGAAGATCTCGACCTAGCTTTCACCAAGCATGGAGCAGTTTGTGCCATTCTCCACCAGGTTGTGACACGAATAATACGGGTCCATTGGAAGGTAGTGACAACCTTCTCTACCCTGGACGCAGTTGAGGACCGAGCTTGGACGCGGATTGACAACCCGGTGATTCCTTCCGTGAATCCTCAATAAGACTTCGGAGCCGGTTGATTTCGCACACTCACCTCCTCTTATATTGATAGAATAGTAGATTTCTTTGTATTGATGAATTGTATTTTGACTGTTAGCATGTTTAGTTAATCATGTCTATGTGATTTAGTATTCCTGCTTATCTATTTGAGGTGTGCTTTTATGGTGTGGATGTGTTTTGTGCCGCACTATAAATTACTAGTGGCGTGCTTTGTGAAGCAGGGCATAGCGGTTTGCATAGTAGGGTTTCCGCCATTCTCTCCACTTCATCCGCTAGCCTACTCTCCCATCGGCCTAGCGATTCGGTGCATAGCGGCCCGACTAGTCTTCCATCCCGCCTAGCGAAGCATCGTATAGCGGCGTTCCATAAGAGTAGTTTTTAGAGTTTTGCTTTCTTTTATCGCAACCATCAAAACCCCCCTTAGTTAACGCCGACTTAAGGACTCCAATCTCAAGTCCTCCTCAAAATAAACTCCACCTTACTGTGTTCCTTGAGAGATTGATACTTGGAAAACTCGCTCATTTTATATTACTTGTGTGACCGGTTCACTGTCGTGATCTTTTGCATCTTCTATCCACACCTCAGGTAAGAGTTTACCTGACTTAGACACTTGGGCTACCTGTCCCATCAATGTTATAGGACAACCTGCAATCATTAAACTTGAGCACAAGTTAGATCACCACATGTGTATACATTGTATGTTAGGCCTTCTTAAAATCCAGGACATTGTGATCAATGGACGCAACAATCTCCCCCTATTTGAAGATGTCAAAACCTATGCCAATGTATATAATAACATACTTTAGCAACATATACAAAAAGCACTAACATAGCATGAATAGAATAAATCATAATCATAACAAATGAAATTTCATTTAACATATAAGGAATTATAATGTTTGTGCATGAAACAAAATGTCACATTCCTTTGCCCTATTAGCAGAACCTGAAACTTTTCAAGTATCAGGTTCTTTTATCACAATGCCACTGCCTTGGATTTCTTAGCAGGTTTGTCCTCTACTTCAGTTGTCTTCTTTCCCTTCTTGATTGCTTCATCAGTTGCCTTGGCCTTAGATGTTTTTTTCCTCTCAGCTTCAGCCTTATCTTTCTGTCTCTGAAAATAGCTGTAGGGTTTTGGAAAGTACTTGGAGGGCTCAACTTCACCACGAGATAGAAGGTTTGCATTTTTATTTCTCCAGTACAGCCTCCTTAAGGTCTCCCTCTTGTCCATCTTGTCCCATTCCACAGTACTGTATAATTTGTATCTACCTATCTTCTTGGACTTTACTTGATCCCAGGCAATTAAAATGATAGACCTGGATTATGGGATCCATACTTCAAAATCAAGTCTCTTCTCCATTTCCTCTCTATATGTTTTCTTCCTCAGCCTGATCTCTTCATCAGTTTCTGCAGTTGTATCTCTTTCTTTGGTGTGTAATGTCTGGTTTATAGTGGGTAATCTCAGCACCAACACTATCACCATCTTCAATGTACTGGACATACTCTTGATTATCTTGTGCCTTATAAGCTGTAGACATTCTGTGCATGGCAACTTGAACATGAGAAGGCATTATTGGGATGTTATCATACTGAATTTGCTCCATTCCCAATGAGCCTCTCAACACATTGGTTGCCCATACCATGTTCTCAGTATTAGTTCTTATAGCCTCACTCTCCCACTTTTTGACTTCTTCAATTATTTTAATGGTCTGGGAGGTGTAGGCTTTACTTCTTTCAGTTTCTAGATAATTGACTCTTGTAGTAACCTTATTCTTTACTTCCAACATATGATCATCCAATAGCTTTGTGTAGGCATCTACCTTGGTAAAGATTTTTGTCTTCTGTTTATTCCTCAGAATATTATCAGTTGTAAGACCCCCTTTTTTTTTCCTTTTCAACCACCGGGGTCTTAGGCCCAGAACCACCGCTTTGCGGTGACTCCTTTACGTCCTGAAGGGTCATCACCACAAGGCGCCGATTCTGCCGGCCAATTCGATCACAGAAAAGTAGCACAATTGTTGAAGTAAGAACAATGCAGTCCACAATAATAAATCACATGTAAATAAGATAAAATCTCCACGAAGGGAGTGTCCACAGAAATCATCAGAGTACTATAAATACGGGCTTATGCCCGGTACAAAATGTCCTCACTACAAGTCTCTCATGCGGAAGCGAAAACAGAAACTACTCAAGGTTGAGACTCACGGTCCCGGCTGTGTGAACTCCGGAGCTAGACTGCCCCATCTCTAGGCGCACCGATCTCTGGGGCTGCTCCTCCATGCTGGGCTCCACGATCCCCTAAATGATGCGGTTCGAAAACCGTTAGTCATAAAGACTAAGCCCTATCATCCCCTACCCCTTCCCCCATGGTTCCTAGGTACCGAGCGGGGAGGAAGAAAGGGAAGGACATGATGGTAGAGATAAATCAAGAAACAGGTGACTATGGACTTAATCTAGCAAGATGTATTCGGTGAGCAGTTAATATGATTGTTATAATAGGTCTAGCAGTAAGAAAAGCAATTATATGAATTTAAACCTTCACTTATGCGAGAACACATAAGCAAAAGGGATCTTTTGCAACGCTCCCATCGTATAGAGTGTCCCATACCACTTATACGTTGGGGTGTCGGTTATCAAACAGCAATGGTTGTTATATATTGAAATTAACCTTTGATTTATAAACTTGCCCACACAAGATTATAGACCAAGGGGTCGTTTTGTAGGTCCTAATGTATAAGCGTCACATACCACTTATACTTTAGGTGTTAGGGTTAAATGAATCGATTATGCTATGACATGCTAGTGGGTATGATGAAACATGCAAGTGCAACTCACACACCCGACTCTGTGCACACAGACCTTAGTTCCCCCTTTCGGAGCCGTTACCTCCCAGGATACCTCCGTAGTGGCAGACAGAAGCGGTGGGTTGGGCCTCGCCCACCTCAAAACCAGTAAAAGCACCACTGGTCTGACCTATCGTACGCCTCAACGCTTGGTGCACTAAGCGGACGCCTGCGTACTCTTGCCGGCTGGCGCACCGGACTTCTGTTGGCGAAGTGCTAACCACCTCGCCGAGTCAACGATATCGGTGTCGGTGCAATCGAACTCCCCGATATCGAAAGACCCACCACCTTAACTTTTCCTATTTTATGCACATGCAAGTTTAATCGTAAACACACAAAACTGAGCCGAAGCTCCCCGGACCAAACGTCCGTCTCCAACCAACCGAGCCGAAGCTCCCCGGACCATCCCGTCCGTCTCTTAACCAACCGAGCCGAAGCTCCCCGGACCCAAACGTCCGTTTCCAAATCACCCGAGCCGAAGCTCTCATCAATCTTCCTGTGCCAACAGTGTTTGTGAAAAGTACAATCCTAGTTACTAAGTTACTCTTGCCAGTTTATTATTACAGTTTACGTTAGCCCAGGACTGCCCCCGGTATTCCCCGTGAAGGGCTCTCAAGGGGCACTAGGAACAAAGACGGCGGCATTACGGCCCGAAGTTCCCTTTCGCAAGGCACTTAATATTATTGGTTTATTTCCCTTAGCCCGATTCCCTTCTCATATTACAATAGACTATCCTAGGGTAATTTTTAACCTTCCTCTCTTCGGGAAAAGCGATCTTTCGCCCAACCCGAGCACCTCTTAACTCTAGCTATCACCACTTCTCGCCATTCTTTATATCTTCCTATAGTGATTTCCTCCACCATTGCCCACCCAGACATTATGATTAGCTCCAGTGCCTTCCTCAGATCATATCCTATTGCATTTCACAAATTGCTATATGCAGACCGACCTAGGCTACATGTCGAACCGGTTATGCAATGATCCATTACTCATCCAAATGCCCTAAATTATTTACTGGGGACTTACCATGATATAAATGACCTAAGTCCAGAAAATGGAAATTTTCCTAATTTATTTGGCATTTAATTAAATTCCTCAAAAATCCCAAGGACTACCGGTTTGAACATGAACTACCCTAAGTTCTCATGCAAGATGTCCAGCAAATTTATTATAAATACTAGGTTATCTTAAAAGGTTAAATCCTAAGTATCATAATTTTTCTATCATTAGAAGGCATGAAAACTATTTTAGAAATAATCTCTAACTTTTGTTGTTTATGAATCAAGTACAGAAAGTATTCTTCCAAAAATTATAAATAATTTATGTCATGCAGATAAAGGCCTAAAATTAGCACTGGCCAAGTTTCACAATTTTCCAGCAAGTATTTTATCCATAATTAATTTTTAAACATAAAAGCCCTTTCTATCATCTGTGAATAAAGTACTAGATTTACTCAACATAAAAATTCTATAAAAATCCAGGGATCAATGTTCTACTGGTCAAGATCTAAATCCAGAATTTTAACTGATTATAATTAATTTAAAACCTCCAAATATTTGAAACAACAAAGCGGGCTAATAATCCTTTAACACATGAAGTATGATATTTATAAATCATAAAATTCCAGGAAAATTACCATAAGTCTAAAACATTCTAAAACTTCCCCCTCCCGAGTTTCATGATTTTTGGATTAGATTTAGTGCTTAAAATAACTGAATTACATTTCTATCCTAATTCAAACTCTCAACTTCAGAGTTACTCAATTAACTCCTATTCCTTCACTATTTCAACCAGAGGGTTTTCAGCTTATCATGTCACTCTCCTCCAAATTTCAAGGGCATACAAGAGCTTTTGCTCCTATATCCTTCACAAACCTCAAAACCCTTCATTTACGATTTGAGTTTGGATCCTAGGGTAAACCAACCCTAAACCACTCCATTTTTCTCCACGCAGGTTATAACACCATTCTAAGTCAGATATCAGAAAATCAGCCTCTGTTGAGGTGATTTGACCCTTCCAAACTCTCAGTGCACTTTTTATTAAAAGGTGTCTCATTAATGCCTAGTTAAGGGTAGAAGATTTCTCACCCAAAACTCCTCCAAATCTATTGGAATTTTACACAAACCTAGGTTTTATAGCCATGGACCACTCACCAAAATTTGGGAGGGTTTGGAGTTCATTTGACCATCTAAATAAATTCATCTAAGATTATTAAATTAAAACAAAAACTTTAGGCAAAGTATCTCCAAAAATTCCCATTTTTGGACAGCCTCTCCATATACATATTATAGACCTCCAGCCCAAATTTCAAGTCATTTGGACATGTTATGAACCGTGGGCAACCATTTCAATTTCTGGTTAGCCTAGGTCTTGATCCCACCAAAATGAGTGCTGTGGTCAAACCACTCACCCAAATTGAATAAAATCAATTAAAATTAAAGTAGACCCAGAAGGCTTCAACTTTTGTGACTGGTCATTTTTCCTAATTCGGCCTCTAAGTGTCTCATTTTGCAGCCTCAAAATATATTCAAATAATCTATTTTTCCATTATGTAATATATAATAATCTCTGTATTATAATATTAATTCTACTGTTCATCTTCTTCATGAACCCGAAAACAGACAGAAAACCATTTTTTTTCCTGTAAGCGTTCCGTGATCCGTCGCCGGCCGTTCGGTCACTTCTCTGGACAGCCACCACCACCACCACCTCCGTTGAGGCGACAGCTATCGGTCGGCGGTGGTTTGGCCGCCGGAGGTGGCGGTTTCCGGCGAACTCAAAATATCTTTTTCATGGTTTTCCATGAAAACGAGAGATGAGTCCGGCTTCGTTGAGCGCGAACTTTCTTTCTAAGAATCCTAAGATCTACCCATGAAAGAGAAGGAGCAGAGGAGGACCTTGTTCGCGGTTTGGAGGCGAGAAGAACGATGGGGTGCCATGGCGCGGTGGTGGCGTTGCTGAACTTCTCCTACAGCAAGAACAAAGGTCTGATCCGTTTGCTTGAGCGTGTAACCTTCTCCTCTTGCCTCAAGTGGCTTTTATAAGTCAGAAGGTGGGAAGATGAATGGGTAAAGCCTTAATGGCCATGAAGGTTCTCCCCTTAACGTTTCGGTTACAGTGAAGGGATAAGAAACGGTGGAAACTGAACAGGTGTGTCCAGCTGGCAGCTTCCTATTGGACCATATCTTCCTCATTTATTATATAATTACAGAAGGAAAACGGCCTGAAATTACTCCTGCTGTAACTTCCCACACCAGCATTTATTACCACGCATGTTAGAATAATTTCGGGCCTGAACCGTCGTTTCGGCCAATGTCACGGGCGTGACACATAGGTCACGGGCGTGACAGGCCCGAATGGTAGATTTTGGGGTCGATGATCGTCGAATTGAGATTGACGGTCATCGAAGGCTGGTCACGCCCTAGGTCACGGGCGTGACTCTCATGTCAAGGGCGTGACATGCCCGGGCTGCAAGGTCGACGATCGTCTCACGGCGATCGACGATCGTCGATGGGGTCACGCCCATAGTCACAGGCGTGACACCTTGGTCACGGGCGTGACATGCCCAGACAGCACGTTCGACGATCGTCTCGTGGAGATCGACGATCGTCGAAGTAGTCACGCCCAAGTCACGGGCGTGACGGGTCGGTCACGGGCGTGATCAACCCGTGACCCGAAAATATTGATCGCTTTATTTCAAATTTTGGGCTTCCTAGGGTTTTGTCACAACTAACCGACTCCTAGGGGTCTAGCCGGAAATGGGATGTTACATCAGTATTATGAATTTTCAACATGTTTTGATTCTGAGTATTTTGATTTTCTATGATAGTGATAGTATTTTGGCACACCACATCCAGCTAGTCCATAGAGTAATCCACAGCTGAAGCAGCCCTTTTAAAGAACTTGACAGTTTCAACTTTCAGTAAGTTAACTTCAAGCCTTATAGATTTGATCTCAGTTGCTAGATCATTTTCGATTTACTTTAATACACCATCCACAAATGTTCTTAGGGTTCTCCTTTATTCATCTAGAAGTCCCTTTAGTTGAGCTAGGAATATTGGTGGTAGCTGATCTATTCTTGCAGATGTGCCTTCATCTTGATTTTCTAGTATTGGCCGGTTTCCTGTTTCTTATGTTGAGTTACTCTTGGATAGGTCATTCTCTATATGTGCTGAGTAGTGTATTTTTTCATGAATAGATTCCTCTTTCTCAGATTCAGAGAAGACTAGATAATGCACTTCATGAACAGGGAGTTTAGATGGAATCTCCCCCTCAACCTCTGTTATGCCTTCATTTGCATGCAAGTCAGCAGCAGCTGCAGTAGTATCATCCTGAATTATCTTTTTAGTGTTCTCATGTTGAATACCTTTAGGAGGTACCTGAAGTTGCTCCTCCACCACTAATGCTTCCTGTATTATCTCTTCTGCCAGTTGCTCCCCCTCACTTTAAGGCCTGAGTTCACTAGCATCATCAGACATAGGCAAATGCCCATCTGTATCTTCAAGTCTGGAAGCATCTTCCTCCATCCTTGCTGAGATCTTGTCAACAACTTCCTCTGTCACTATTTCAGCCATCTAAGCAGTCGACACATCATCCTCAGGAACAGTATCTGACTCAGGTCTGCTTACAAGACTTAGTGGGGTAAGTTCTGAAGAGGCTGATACCTGAGTGTTCATGTCCTTCCTGGACTCTTCTGCAGAAGATGTTAGTTATGGATTACGAGGTTCTTCCTCATTAGAAGAGCTGCTAGAGGAGCATCTATCTTCTTTCCTTTCTTTTCTACAGCTGATGGACTATGGGGATATAGTACCTTGTCCCACCTATCAAACATCTTTGAGTCCATTCTTCTCATATGATGTATTCTTGCTCCTAATTTTAGGTTCAGAATGTCTAGAACTGTTTGTCGTAGATATAGTGACAGAATACTCCCTAAATTCGGTATAGTCACACATTCAGTAATCCTTTCAAACAGAGTTCTTCCCTAATCAGTTCTCCTGGTTAATATGACCCTGCACATCAAAATGAACATCTTTTTCGAGATCTTGTCGCTAGAGCCTGTTTTACATAACAGAGCCTTCCTGATTACATCTGCCAAGAACTTGCCTTTCAGGTTCATTTCCTTCCTTAGGATTTATCTGGTGTTGTGCTTGGACAACTAACACCAATTCAAAGTAATCTTTACATCATCTTGCGAAAGTTCTTCTTCTTCATCAGTTGCGGAGAACTTCGTCAGCTTTAGGGCTTTGACCAGCCTTCTTGGTGTTATCTTGACTTTTGTTCCACTTACAGTTGACTTGATTTTTCCAGTAGCCACATCTTCCTTGGCATTGGAGAATAATTCTAGCACCTCCCATTTCCAAATCAAACAGGGTTCCGATAGGATAAATTCTAGGTCAGATATTCGGAGAAGATGAAGAACATACTGTACCTCTTCAGGAGCATCTCTGAATCCATTTATCAACAATTCCAAACCCTCGAACAAGAAATATTTTCTCTTGGGCGCCATTGAGCTTGAGAATTTTTCTGCCTAGCAAGAACGGCTTTCTGTCGATACGGTGAATACGGGCGGGAGAGGGACAGGAACAGTGACTTGCTTTATGCACAAGTTTTTATATTTATAGTTATTTTCAAGTCCAAGACGGAAAGGCACTTACCTATTTGGTGATCAAGTTTTGATCAACGGATGGATTTAAGTTGTTTACTGAGCTGCCCACAGACAACTTACCTTTAATCATTAGTCTAACTAGGTAGACCAATCTTACAGGGTTAACATTTTCTTGCATTATATATATATATATATATATATATATATATATATATATATATATATATATATATATATATTCATTGTGAGTCCTAGTGGAGTGCAACTAGACAAAAATTCAACATGCCTTTGTAAATTTTGAGGATTTTGAGTGTAGTTGCATCTAGTGGCATAGTGAGCATGAGAGCCACTAGCTTATTTATTGAGACAAATATTTAGACAATTTTCTTACTTCTTCTCATATTTTAAGTTCAACTATCTTATCTCTAAAATGCATAGCTCTTGCAATTAAGAGAACATTTAGTGGAGTCATAAACATGATGAATTCTACTTATCTCTGTCTAGTGGATTAGGAGCTGATGTTGGATTCACAACCTCTGAGCAAACCAGATTCCTTACTCCTGAACTTTAGCCATTGATATGTATCTGGCTTTCTTTTGTAATATCCCCCTTAATAGTTGCACATGTCTTTGACATCTTATGCAAGCTGATTAGTTCATCCATTACATGTATCAGGACTTAGGTCTAGTACAACTCTATCCAAGGACCATATATGGGCATGGACACTTGGACTATCCTGCAAAACAAAAATTCCCTTACCTTAGGAACCCAATATGACTTGGGTCCTAGGTTCCTGTTTGCATAAGAATGCATATGTCTACCTACAGGATTCTTGTCAGGAAGACACAGTCTTGCCTTTGGCGCATAGGGGTTGTGCAAACAATCTATGGCAAAGTGGCCCACTTTTCCACAATACCAACATTCATGGAAGTTGTTTCTCCTTTTCTGAACACACCTTGAAGTGTGCAAGCCACTTCTGGCTGCTTGTTCAATGGGAAGAACTGTGGCCTTCTTCTTGATTTTTTAGCAATAGCTTGACCAAAAGTGAGTCTACCAGTAGAGGAGCTTGGCTTACTCTGAACATCATTAGCAACATCCTTCTTTGCAGATGACAAGTTATTCATGGATTCAAGGACAACCAAGGTAGCCTAACTAACTGACTTATATTTGGTTTGATTCATTGCTGGAAGAACCTTAGAATAGTTCATTGCCACATCCTTGACTGAGGGGGCTGGGGAACCAAATACAAAAGGTCCAGGTTGGGCATTTTGGACTTTTGCATGGGGAGCCTTCTGTGCACTCAATCCCAAGACCTCTCTTCTTCCATTGTAAGGTACATTGGTAATCTTACAAGAAAGATTACCACACCTCTAGTGAACACACTTACAATCTTGGTCATACCTTTTGGATGGGAGAATTTCCTAGTGAGAGGTTGATCAAGGCCTGATAGCAGCTTAGCCTCTCCTCTGAGATTAGATAACTTTAAAAATCCACTCAGATTTAGATTTTCTTTTGATGGCATATATCTTAGAGAAATTGGCCACACCCCTCTTCTCCCTATCAAGTTTCTCTTCAAGATCCTTGATGATAAAGTCCTTATATTTAATGGAATCAACATGGATATCTACCATGATCTTCAGATGATGAACTAATTCCCTCTCTTTTGGATTTAGTAAGGATGAAGTCTCATCTTGCTGGGAAGCAGCCAGCTGTAGGGAGGCAATTTACTTTACTTGTTTCTTAACAAGCATCTTGCTTTTCTTGAAAGCTTTCAGAAGCGCAACATGATTTTCAATCAATTGATTGATATCATCTTCTGACAGAGGACTCTCATCATCAAATGATGAGGAAGCATTAGAGTCTGAGCATGATTCATATCCAGACTCTAAGTATGAGCTAGAAGGGGAATATACCTTATTTTGTCCAGGCTGATCCAGGCAGGATTATTCTTCTAGAGTAGCTGTCAGCTCATAGCCTCTGCATTCTCCTTCTTCAGCTTCATCCACCTCTGAGTCACTATCTGAATTTGTTACAGGGTCCCTTATCTTTGCTCTAGTATCTGGATGTACTTTGTCTCCTACAAGAGCTACCAGCAGTCCAGTGATGTTTATGTATTTTCTACAGACTTGGAGCTCCATTGATCTCAACACCTTATGGTTCACTTTTGATTATATATGTTTAAACCTTTTTAGCTATCCTTTGAGGTCTACTCAGACTGTTAGGTCATTTTTGATTAACCTCCCTTTGGTACCACTTGAAAGTATTTGTTTTCAAGGATAGCTAAATCACCTAGGGGGGTGAATAGGTTTCTTAGTCCTTAATGACTATCTTTTATTTTCCTTGAGTTGGATGCTTAATTAGTTGATTAAATTCTGCTTTCAAGACATACAACTTGCACAAAGAAAACAACACATAAAAGCACACCAAGATTTATAGTGGTTCCCCTAATAAGGGTACATCCACTTTCCCTCCCACCTATCCAACTATCTTATTGGACTAGGCACTTCTCCAAAATTTTTCTTCAAAGAGCTTACACCTCAGATCCCTCAGGATCTCTCAGTGTCCTCCAAGACTTACAACTCAGCCACAAGGACCTACAACTCAGTGATCAGCAGATCACCTTCCTCAGGCCAAAGGCCCTACACTCAGGCTGGGAGGATAACCCTACCTAAGATCAAGTTGGATCCTACAACTTAGAGAGGTTCACTCTCCTACTGCTCAAGCAATATTGCCCTAACTCAGTCCAGAGTCCCTACAAACTCAGATCTAGTTGGATCCTACAAGATGGAAGTGGGTTGGTGAGTCTTGATTGGACATAAGAGAAACTTCTTTGTGCCAATCTACCTTGACTGAGATAGACTCATCCCAAATTTGACTCCAGGAATATATTTCCTGAGTTTATGTACCTTTAATTGAATTGAGATATACTTAGTCCTAACTTTTTCTTCACAGCACTAGGGATTTTTCCTAATGGAACTATGAAGTGACTGCAGCAAAGCTTGCTGCTACCTGAGCTGAAGGATTCTCAGCTCAACTACTTCACATCAACAAGGATACATATCTTGCTTTGACTTGTGCTGGATGTAACTTGCAGAATGACTGTTCTGCTTCTTCTCTCTTTCCTGGGCTGAGGAGATTCAGCCCTGACTTCCTCTTCACAACCTCCAATAAAAGATCTTCATAATAAAAGCTAGATATGTGAAGACCTTGCTAGTGCAGATAGAAAATGACACCATCTAACTTTATTTTTCCTCTTTATAGATCTACTCAGATCTTGCTGTAGTCGATGATGAAGACAAACAACTAACTTATTTTTTCTCTTGGTCTTGCTGACTTGAGCTTGATGTTCTTCAGTCACAACAACAATGGCGGTGATGAAGAAGCACCTTGATAGCTCCTTGAAAATCTATCTTCCTCTATAAGAGTTTTTTCCTTTTATCAATTATGTCCCCAAAGGCTCTTTGAGCAGTGGGCCCCACACAATTTATGCCAACTACAACCTTGCTTTAACGACATTTGTCGTACAGTAGCTCAGCGGCGCCTTTTAGCATTGAGTGAGCATGCCTCACTCAGCGCCAAAACACTTAAACAGAATTCTGTATATCTAGGCATTGAGTGAGTAAGCTACACTCAATACCAAAATACTTAGGAAATTTTTCTGCCTTTTGGCGTTGACAACGTTGAGTGAGCATACCTCACTCAACACTTTTTTCCTTAGCTTATTTTTCAGCTACTTGGTGTTGAGTGAGTAAGCTCTACTCAATGCAAAACTACTTAACAGACTTTCTTCTGTTATCTAGCGTTGAGTGAAAAAGCTACACTCAACGCATTTTGACTTAGCCAAATTTTTGTGTCTAAAAAGGAACACTCCCTTGAGAATTAGTCAATGCATTATCACATGGCGTTGAGAAAGCTTGCCTCACTAAATGCCTATGGACTTGGTAAATATTCACTGTTTTCCTGTGGCATTGACTGACTGAGCTATACTCAATGATTATGAAGCTATGAAATTGAGTGAGAGAGCTACACTCAATGCCTGTGGACTTAGCCACTTTTCTGCTCATTTCTACTTAGGCTATTACTACGTCAGTCTGTCTCACGACCTTTTGCTGTATGGCATTGAGTGAGTTAACTTCACTCAATGACTGTGGACTTAGCCACTTTTCCAGCCTGCTATTAATTTGTCTTTGACTATATAGGCTCCACTTAGCGCTATAAGTCAATTGGCATTGAGTAAGTACCATTCACTCAACGCCCGTGCACTTAGACAAATTTATGTCTATCCACACCTCAGGTAAGAGTTTACCTGACTTAGCCACTTAGGCTACCTGTCCCATCAATGTTATAGGACAACCTGCAATCACTAAACTTGAGCACAAGTTATTTCACCACATGCGTATACATTGTATGCTAGGCCTTCTTCAAATCCAGGACATTGGGATCAAAGGACCCAACAATTAACTTTTGAGCTTAACTTGTGTGGCCTTAAGGCCAAGACTCTTGTGTATTTGGTTATTCATTCCTAATTATTGTTTAGTGGACATTCATATGGTTAGGTTCTTATAGTAACCTTTAACTTTACTTTCGCTAGAATGCACTCTGAGTTAGGATGCGATTGCTGTTTTTGGTTTCAATTAGTAACTCCTTGGTCTGTCTATTGAATATGGCATCAGGCCCCAACCATACCTACTGTTATATGCTACATGACAGATGAGGGTGTTACAAGTTAGTATTAGACTCTGGTGTCGGTCTTTCTTATTCGAATTCGTGGATAAATTATTTTAAGATGTGGTGAGAACATGTACATGCGTTACCGTTATAACTTGAAAAGAACCCATGAATGTCCACTTAGGAATGAAAATACACATGTTTGAGGAACCTGAGTGTTCCTATGATTGCTTGTTTGGAATATTTTTGTCGTCTAATTGAGTGTTCTTATAATTATAGGTGACTAAGAGCAGTGCGGGGCATTCGCAACGTCAGCACTCCACGAATAGTAGTGCGCCAAACGACGCGCCTGCGACCCCTTATTCTGTAGAAACCATATGAATGGTAGCAGAAGCAGTGTTTGCTATGATCAATGTACAATCGGGAAGGCAAGTATAGCTTCATACTTCTTGTTTAGGTCATGTACCACTTGTGGTAGTGGAACCTATGTCAGCAGATTAAGTAGTTGCAGAGCTCACGGTGCAGAGGAGAGCTACTAAGAAATATTTGAAACATGTGATGAGCTTTCATCCAATAATCTTTACAGGGTCTAGAACCCCAACACAAGCTGGGGACTAGCTTTCTAGGGTAAAGAGAGTCATGTCAGCTACAGAGACTAAGGAGTGGCAAAAGTTTACAAAAGCCACTTTCTTGTTGGATGGCGAAATAAGGCTCTAGTGGGATAAGTTAGAGCTGCATCATTTGGCGGGGAGGAAACTCATCGACATCTTAATGGAGGAATTCACGAGATGATTTCTAGCACGGTTCATTCCGATAGCACATAAAATATCCATGGAGAATCAGTTCTAGAGGTTGACTCATGGTGAGAGTAGTATGGATGACTACCTACATGAGTTAACGAGGTTGTCATATTATGCTAGCTCCACTTTTACTGATGAGGAGGGCAAGACCAATCGGTTCTACGAGGGCTTACGTGATGATCTGAGGTTGCTTCTCTCAAGTCCTATGATGCGGGTTTCCTGGTGTTTGTCAATACATCCTGATCTCTGGAGCAAGATCTGAAGAGGGTCCTTGGTTAGGAGGATTTAGCAGTGAAGATCCCAGAGTTCAAAGAACCAAGAACACAGAAGTCTGGGTACCGAAGCTGGAATAAGAAGGCCAGGCCTTCAGGACCGGCTTTTTCGTCGGTTACTTCTGGGGCATCTACTGGGCATGGTGTCCCAATTCACTATTTTACTTGTGGCAAGCCGGGTCATATAGCCCTGTGAATGTTGGAGTGTTAGATCAGAGAAAAAGGCAGAAGCAACGCATGCTTAAAAGGGAAGGTGGTGGAGTCAACCATATCCTATTAGGCTCCAGTCTAACTTAGAGTCTACAACCTTGGCCAGCAGGAGGCCATCAAGCAAGGAGATGTGGTGACAGGTATGAGTTAGACTTTAGTCGTAATACTTTTTGTACCTTACGCCTTATGCTTTAGTTGTATCACTATTTTATTTTAGGATTTGTAATAATTATGGACTGTCCGGCTCGAGCACTGTTCGATACAGGAGATTCACGCTCCTTTCTATCCGAGGACTTTGTGTCATGTATAAGAGTGCTTACATTAGTGGCGAAGGATATGCTGGATGTGCTGCTGCCAAATAGGGGTTCGATGCTCGCAAATAGGGTCTGTTGCGTTAAAGTCTAGATAAGAAATCAAGCCTTTGACTTGGAAGCATCACTACTACCGATAGAATAATTTGACGTAATCTTTGGCATGGACTGGCTCTCGGAGAAACATGCATTTATTTATTTTAGTTTGAAGACTGTCAAATTGGGTAGGAATACAAGTCAAGAAACTACTTTCTCCGGTTTGAAGGGGTCAAGCAAGACAATGATGTCCGCTCTTCAAGTAGTTAAAGTAGTGCATGAGGGTGCGGAGATTTTCTTCACTCTCTTATAGGCTAAGAAGCCAAAGCCCAGTTTGGTTAGTATATCATTGGTTTCGGAGTTTGCCGACGTTTTCCCCGAAGATCTCCTTGGAGCTCCACCTCAGCGAGAGATCAATTTCACAATCGAGTTGGTGCTTGGTGCAAAACCTGTGTCGCGGTCTCCTTACCACTTAACATCGAGGGAAATGGCAGAGTTGATAGTGCAACTATAATAAATGATTGAGCAAGGGTATGTGCCTCAAAGTTCATCGCCTTGGAGCACCCCAGTCCTCTTCATGAATAAGAAGGATGGAAGTTTGCGGCTGTGTATCGACTATCGAGAGTTGAATAAGTTAATAGAGAAGAACAAGTATTCGATTCTGAGGATCGATGATCTTTTCGACCAGCTAGTTGGGTTGACGGTATATTCGAAGCTAGATCTGAAGTCTGGTTATTATCAGCTGAGAATCAGAGAAAGCGACATTCCCAAGACGGCGTTTAGTACACGATATCAGCATTACGAGTTCACGGTCATGCCTTTTGGGCTCTGATGACTAGTTTTAGTCATCCTTTTTTGGGGTAATTAAGAAGTCAAAATTTTTAAGTTTTATTATAATTTTGTGTTTTGTATGCTTATTATGATGTTATTATAGTCATTTCATGTTTTGATATTAAAATCTATATAGTCTTATTATATGTATTATGTTACTATATATTATGTTATGTTTAGTAATTATAATTAATATTAGTTTATATCTTAATGTTTTTATCTTAATGTTTTTATGTTCTTGATATTTTGTTTTTATTTTAATGTTCTTGATGTTTTAATGTTGTTTTTACTTTGTTTATAACATAACTAATCTATGTTTTGTCTTTTTGTTGTTGTAGGATCAAGCCCACATTTGAGACCAAGTGCAGCCTCTACAACTTGGAGTAGCTCACATACCTACCCGAGACCATGGTCTCATATTTTGAAGGTTGGCTTTTGGAGAGAGAGCAAGTGGAGAGTATAAGTCAAGAGAGTTTTCTTATTGTAATTTTATTTTCTAGTTTCCCTTTTTGTATTCTCATTTTGTTTTAGTATTATCATTTCGTTTTAAGCATTGCGTATTTTTTCCCTTTTAGTATAAAAAAATGAAATCTTCTTCTCTTATTGTTGTCGTTCTCTTTTCCAATATGCGTAGCTAATTTCCTTGTAGCATTCGATCGTGAGGATCCATGAAGTGAGATGAGAGTTTATTTTCTTTCTTAGTTTTATTTTTGTTATTTCATGCTCGATCCTTCTTTGATTTATTTTATGCCGACTCTGTATTTCCGGTATATGGTAGTAAGCTTTGGATCTCATATTTAAGTAGCCTAGAGGCTCGTGAATGTGAAAGATCACTCAAAGAAGGACGGAGTTGCACGCAACTCTAGAGATAGGATGACGTAAATCCTCCAGATTGGAGTCAAATCCAATAGTGCGGGTCACTTCGGTAATGCGACTTTAGGCCATTTTGACTTGAAAGAAATTTAGGTCAGAACGTCTGGAAGTCAGGGGATTAAATTCTCTAGCGAGATTATTTCCTAATATCGGATCTGTCACGGTCGAGTATTATTTGCATTATTAAAACTATGCCTTTTTATTTCTCTTATTTCATTTCATGGTGATTCACTGATCGGGTGCTAGCTTTTTATTATAAGTTCTTCGTCTAAAAATTTATATTTTATCTTACTTTTAAAAATTCTCAAATCACCAACAGTTTTCCGGTAGGATAATAGTTCGAGCGTGAGTAGCAGTACTTGACATACCCGAGTTTTAAATACGACCTTGATACTACGATTCGACAGGTACACTTGCCTGCTCGGGTTTTAGCCCATCAAGTTTTTGGTGCCGTTGTCGGGGATTTTCTTCGTCAATATTTTGAAAACGCTTTCGCTATTACTTCTGCAAAAATTAAAAAAAATATATTTTCTTTTATTATTATAATCAACTCACATCATCTTATTTCTACCCAACCTAAATTCTCTCGAAAAGGGTAAGGGGCTTTAAGCGCCACCATTTTACCTAGTACCTTGTGAACCCTTTACCGGGTATCCCTTGGGAAGTTCGAGTGCCAATCCATAAAAAAATTTATTTTAAAAAAAAAATCCTTTCTTCTCCTTATCTTTTTTCATGTTTTCATTTCCATTCTCCTTCATTTTCTTTTCTAGTGCATGACCCGAGCGAATCCGTCGCTACTTGTTGATTTGGACCTAGAAATCGAACGCTCCTTTCGGAGACAACTACGATTCAGGGCTTCCACTTCTCAAACAGTGGTTGAGGATTCCTACGGCGATTGCAATTTTAATTCTGAAATGGGAGACCCTAACCCAGAAATGGCTTAGCAAAGGACCATGTCCGATTATGCTCGACCCAATCTGGAGGGGACTGAAACAAGTATTGTTTGACCTGCGATTGCGAACAATAACTTCGAGCTTAATCCTAGCATCATACAAATGGTGCAACAATATGTACAGTTCGACGGATTACAAGATGAAGATCTGAACTTACATATTGCTAGTTTTCTTGAAATCTGTGATACCTTTAAAATAAATGGTGTCTCAGACGATTCTATAAGGCTAAGACTCTTCCCCTTCTCCTTAAGAACCAAAGCCAAACAGTGGTTGAGTTCTCTTCCAAGAGGATCAATCACTACTTGGAACATATTAGTTGAAACATTTCTTGCATGATATTTCCCCCCTGCCAAAACTGCTAAGCTAAGAAATGATATAACTTCATACTCTCAAATTGCTTCTGAGACCCTCTATGACACTTGGGAGAGGTACACAGAACTTTTGAGAAGATGCCCACATCATGCTCTGCCTGTATGGTTACAGGTCCATACATTTTACAAAGGGATAAATCAAGAAACTAAGCAAATGATAGATGCCGCTTCCGCTGGTTCTTTGGACCGCAAAACTCTGGAAGCCGCTCTTGAGCTTATCAAGGACATGGCAATGAACACTTATCAGTGGAATTCGTATACGACTCGCCCATCTAAACCTGCAGGTATCTATAAAGTGGATTCGGTGACGCAACTGGCGATGTAAGTGGAAATGCTGAACAAGAAGATTTCAGAGATGACTGCTGCCTTCGCTGCTAAGGTATTTGAAAATGTGAATGCTGATGCCGGTGCCAAGCAGGTGGATTATCTGGGGAACATACCAAGGCCTGCTCAAAATAATTCTGTAAACAATTTTTCTGCTTTTTCGAATTTTTCTTCTCCTCCTGGTTTTAATGCTGTTACTAATTCTTATCACCCTAGATGGCGTAACCATCCTAATTTTTCTTGGAGTAGTAATGCTAACATCGTACTCCCACTGCATGATTTTACACCACCACCACCACCACCACAACAAAACCAAACCTTTCAAAAACCTTCCCCTTTAGAAGAGATCCTTTCTAAATATATAAGTTCGAACGAAGCCAATATTAGAAGTCTAACTGGGTCCATGAAAAGTTTAGAAAACCAGGTCGGGCAACTTGCCAAGGCTTTTTCTGAGAGACCACCTGGAACTCTTCCCTCGAACACTGAACCTAACCCAAGGGAGCACGCAAATGCGATTTCTATTCGGAGCGGTAAGGTTGTTAACGAGCCCACCACAAGGGAAGAGCCAAAGGTGATTGTCCCTCCTGTTGTGGAAACAATTATCCCTACGGAAAATGAAAAATCTACTTTTGATAAAGAAAAAGATATCTCTGTTTTTTCTGATTTTGAAAAAGAAAAAGATGACGTTCAAAATGATGCTCCGGTTGTTATTAAGGAATTTCCGCCACCTCCTTATCCGGCTCGACTTAGGAAAGATAAGCTAGATAATCAGTACCAACGCTTCCTTGAAATGTTCAAATAAATTCATATTAATTTGCCATTTCATAAAGCGATTAGTCAAATGCCTAAGTATGCAAAATATCTTAAGGATTTATTAACAAACAAGAAGAAATTAGAAAATTTATCGCATGTAACATTAAATGAATAATGCTCGGCGGTCGTTAAAAACTCCAATCTTCCTAAAAAGATAAACGATCCGGGTAGTTTTTCCATTCCTTGCGTTTTTGGTGATCTGTTTGTTAAACATGCGTTAGCGGATCTTGGAGCGACTATCAATTTGATGCCCTTTTCTTTATTCAAAAAGCTAGGTTTGGGCACTCTCAGCCCTACGCGCATGAGTATTCAATTAGCCGATCGATCAATTAAGTATCCGTTAGGTGTTGTTGAGGATGTGCTAGTGAAGGTCGACAAATTCATCTTCCCGGTGGATTTTGTCATTCTTGATATTGAAGAGGACATCGAGGTCCCTCTTATCCTTGGTCGTCCCTTCCTAGCCACCGCTCGCGCAATCATAAATGTGAGTGACGGAAAACTTTTTCTGCATGTGGGAGATGAGGAAGTTATATTTGATATTAATAAATCTATGAAAAACTCTTTACAAAATGATGATTCTTGCTTTTTCATTGATGACTTAAAAGAAGACTCCTATATTTCTCCAAAAGATTTTTCTTCGTCTTTTTCTGAACTTTCATCAAATGTTTTTGAAAACACTGTTATACCCGTACAAGTAAAATTCGAAAATGACTCTTATTTTAGACATAAGAATCTTGAGAATCTTATTTTTGAAAATGATAAAAAATTGAAAAATTATTTTGATAAACCACCCGATCCTGAAACGAAAATATATCACGATACGAACTTTCGCCACCATAAAAATTTTTAAGCCAGGCAATCATGTTTTTTTTAAATTCACGCATACGTATTTTCTTGGGAAAATCTAAATCTCGATGGTCTGTACCATTTACGGTCAAAGACGTTTATTCTTATGGAACTGTGTTGCTTTCGCACCCCGATAAGGGTGATTTTAAAGTGAATGGGCATAGACTTAAATTATATTTTTCCAATGATTCTGTGTCTCCTGCAAAGGAGAATCTAATTCTAGGCTCTTAAATTTTTATGGAACATTTTTATTTTATTTTTGGAATTATTATTATTATTATTTTGAAATTTTTATTCGGACTTTAAATTACTGTAATAAAAAAAACATTCTTGGGAACCCACCCAAGTATTTTCTGTTTTATTTCTGCTCTTACTCCCGGTGGCTCAAGTACAAGTTCGTGATCGCCACTTGTTGCGCGCTAGGGTTCAAAGAAAATAAACGCAACCGAACTAGCAACCCGATGAGGCAAGTATACCTATCGAATTGTAGCAAGGGGACACAAGTGTCGTATTGAAATCCGGGAACTGTTGGCTATGCTTACTCACACGAACGCTATTATCTTATCGACGGAAAAACTAGGGTTTAGAGAAAAACTAATTGCAAGGAAGGAAGTAAAGCTATACTAGAAAGAGAACTACCGCAATTAAGTAAAGCTATTAAGCAAAGACCTATGCTAGAAAGGAAACTACTGCAGCTAATTAAAGAGCACAAGATAGGTGATTACTACAAAGGGTAGAAAGTGTGAAATGGAAATGCACTCAATCAAGATTCACCTCGGCTAAAGACAATTAAGAAAATGCGATAAAAATCTGAACTTAATAGGATAAAGGTCCTTGACCGTGGAGGTTCCTAAAGCTTGAACACGCTTCTCTCGAAGACGTGCCAAACTGAGTTTAGGAAGGTCCGACCGACTCTCGTCTAAATCGGAGGCCTAAAACTCGCTTTACGCGGTGAACCCCACTATTGGATTTTACTCCAATCCGGGAGATTTGGACGTCTGCCTCTCTCGAGGGGTGCGTACAACTCCCTTTACTCTTGAATGCTCACTTCATTCTTTCAGCCTCTCGGCTAGCCCAGAATGAAAGCTAAGGCGGAGAGTATATATCGATAATATACCTCCAACCCGTGATTAATCAAGAGTAATTCAAGGCCCTAACCTAAAAAGAAAAGATTAATTAAAACATCATAACTTAATCGCTCTAACCTCGGATCGTCAAGATCGAGTACAAGGAGGATTAGTTAATCATAATGGAGTGGAGGAGGGGGGATGAGTAGTAAAGGATGAAAAGAACACAAGCTAAACAAATAACACTTCTATTAATAAAAAGGGGCAAATTACACTATTGAAATTAAGATTACAAGTGCATGAAATTGAAATCCTATTCTAGCCCTACAAGTAGCACTAAGCAAGAGCAATATTACAATAAAAGCTAAAACAAACTAAGATTAAACTAGGGTTAAATAAAAATTATAAAGAGAGAGAGAGAGAGAGAGAGAGCATAAGAAAGGATCAAGAAACAAAGAGGCAGCACCTCCCCCACTCAACCAAAGCTTCCTGAAATGGAGAGGGGGGGTCTCAATTTATAGAATTTTTCTCGGGTTGGTCACGCCCTCCGACACGCCCTAGGGGGGCGTGTCAGGGGGCGTGACAGTACTATGTTGACCTCAGGCTCTTGATTCTGGCGGGAGGGATGATTGCTTCGGTACGTCGGTGGTCACGCCCTAGGTCACGCCCGTATAAGGGGGGCGTGACAGGCACGTCATGTCCAAATCATTGGTCGGAAATCCGTCAGTCGTCGAAAAGTTGATGTCACGCCCCAGGTCACGCCCGTGACGGGGGGGGGGGGGGGGCATGACAGTACTGTTTTCGTGCTGTGGAGAAACGACATTTAATGCGACGACAGGCTTTGCGGTAGAGGGCGACACGCCCATCGTCATGCCTGGTGACACGCCCTGGGATGTCAGGGGGGCGTGACAGCGGTTTTGACCGTTTTCCTGTCCCTTCCAGCAGGAGTCCTGGGGATCGGGTAACACGCCCTAGGTCACGCCCAGGGAGGGCGTGACAGGGGGGCGTGTCAGGTCATTTTTGACAAATTTCCTGAAAACCTGCAAAAGGACAAGAAAATGTTAGTGGCAATAATATTTACATAAAAAGGATAAAAATAAACTAATAATAGACATGATTTATACACTATAAATTAGAAAATACGATAATAGTTTAGGCTACAAAACGTATTATCAAATTCCCCCAAGCTTAAGCTTTGCTTGTCCCCAAGCAAAAATATAAAAACTAGATATTTATAAAAAGGGCTAATCAAAAAGTTCTAATTATGCCTACACAAGTACTATGCAAAATTCTTAGTAGGGAAAAGGTGAAATGTAAGTCTAAAACAATTATTTAGGTATGGTAAAACTTTTATAAACTTTACTTAATAAAAACAAATCATCCAAAATTTTAACGAGATTTTTTTTAAATAGACTTAAGCAAAGCAACGAAAATGAAAAACACACATTGAGTTCTTACTGGATCCAAGCAACGCATTATAATTATATCAATTTAATTAACAAAAATCTAGGTTTAAATCCAAAACTAAAACTGATTTACTGTTTTTCTTTTCTTAGTTGTTAAATAAAAATCAAAAAGCGTGAATCAAAAGGACTTAAATAGGACAGAAACGTTTGGTTTAGGAAAATGATTAGGAGTAGAATTCAAAGATAAACGTGAAGGTTTTAAAATCACACTAAACCAAAGCAAAGAATTTCAAAAACTTTCATAAAAATATATACACATTTTTTTTCTTTTTCTTCTTTTTTTTTCTTTACAAAACAAAGGCCATAAATATTTTTATTTTCCTTTTTGAATTGGCCAAACAAAAATAAACATCACTTTTGAACATACTTCTTTTTTTTCGAAAACCTTTCTCCCACAAAAATCACAAAATACCCTATCAAAATCGTCAAAATAATTTATGAAACTCAAAAAGGCTAGTGCGATTCGAGAGGTTGGAAATTTTGGCTTTGGTGAAACTGAAATGAAGGGAGGAGCTATCAAATGAAATCGGAAAAAGGCTCAAAAATGTCTAACTAGCGGTAAAAGTTTTTAGGTTGGCAAGAAAGCTCAAATGAAAACAAAAATGGCCTAAATCATTTTCACGCTTTTGAATTTATTTAAAACAAGGGTTTGAAAATTTTCAAAAAGCGAGTCCTAGATAATAAAAGAAGATTGATGAAATTAACTTGAAAATAGAAATAATAGGTGACTTGGATCTTTCACATCTTCTACGTTATTCAAAAGTTGACTTTACAAAAATTATTCAAAAACGAAAAAGAAAATAGTGGATGATGAATTTTTGAGAAAGTAAAGGAAATAAAAAACAAAAAACCATAATAGAAATGCGAGTTTTAGAAAAAATATTTCACCTTAACATGCTACCGTGAATTAGAAACACAGCATGGCCAACATTTTACTTGTGAAACATAATTAAAAGGACGATTAGAAATATTATAATTAACTAAGTTGTTTATAGGAGATTTTGAGTAAACCAAAAACAAAAACTAGGGGTACTATTGAAATACCAAAATGTCTAAACTATTCAAAAACACATATATTTATTTTTTTAATTTTGAGAAATATTCTCCTTTTTTTTGGATTTTGGAAATTTTTCTCTTTTTTTTTGGAATTTTAAGATATTCATTTTTTTTTATTTTGGAAATATTTAAAATATATACAAAAAGAAAAATATTTACACTAAGCAAAAATGAAGGAGGAAGTCCTCCCCCAAGCTTAAAACAGACATTGTCCTCAATGGCTAAAGAAGGGGATTGGAGAAGGAGAGAAAAGTAAAGTACATAATTGAAAGATGGAATTGAAAGACAGGTACTTCCCCGGATTTATTTGCTGCGAAAGCTGAGTGATGCCGCTCCTCCGAATGTCTTCTTTGGACTTCGTGATGGATTCAGCAATGTTGGAGCCAGCGATCGCGGAAGCTTCAGCTTGTCGGAGCCGTCCGAGGCAAAAATTGTAAAATAAAGAAAACAAAAAAAGATAACTTGGGTTGCCTCCCAAGAGCGCCCTTTGGTTAAAGCGTCGTTGAGCTCGACGCATCAAAAAAATAATTTTGTCCAAACATATTGTTGTCCAGAAATAAAATTGTTTTTTAAACAAAAATTACGAGTTCAAAGTTAGAGTTCGTGAAGCAGAAACTTAATAATGTTTGGACTGACATCATCATCACCAGAGAAATACAGTTTAAGACGCTGACCATTCACTTTGAAATTACCCTTATCAGGGTGAGAAATTAAAACAGTTCCATAAGGAAATACTTTTAAAATAGAAAATGGGCCAGACCAGCGAGATTTAAATTTGCCCGGAAATAAACGTAAACGAGAATTATATAAAAGGACTTGGTTGCCCGGCTTAAAGTTTTTAGGGTGCCTTAAGTGTTTATCGTGTAAACGCTTCGCCTGCTCTTTATAAAGTTTATTATTTTCATAAGCATAAGAGCGCCACTCATCGAGTTCATTTAGTTGAAATTTTCGAAGGTCACCGACTGAGTGGGGATCGAAGTATAAAAATTTTAAGGCCCAAAAGGCGCGGTGTTCTAACTCTACGGGCAGATGGCACGATTTTCCATAGACCAGCCGGTACGGCGTACATCCGAGGGCGGTTTTGTACGCTGTTCGGTAGGCCCATAGAGCATCGTCAAGTTTGGCTGACCAGTCTTTTCTAGAAGTTGAAACAGTCTTTTCTAATATTCTTTTTATTTCTCTATTAACTACTTCGACTTGTCCGTTAGTTTGGGGGTGGTAGGCAGTGGACAGCTTATGTGTAACGCCGTATTTGGTAAGGATTTTTGAAAATTGTGCGTTACATAAATGGGAACCCCTATCGCAAACGATTGTGCGAGGCGTACCGAATCTAAAAAATAATTTTTTAAAAAACGTGACTACAACTCGGGAGTCGTTCGTAGGAAGAGCTTGGGCCTCAACCAAACGTGAAACATAATCAACAGCAACTAAAATATATTTGTTTCCGAAGCTAGAAGGAAGGGGGCCAACAAAATCAATTCCCCAGAGGTCGAAAATTTCGCACTCTAAGAAATAATTTTGCGGCATTTCATTTTTATTAGAAATATTGCCCGACCGTTGGCAACTATCACACCTGCTCACAAAGGCTTGGGCATCTTTAAACAGGCTAGGCCAGTAAAAACCCGCGCAAAGCACCTTGTGAGCGGTGCGAGCAGCTTGATAGTGCCCACCTGTCGGACCTTCATGCAAATGTTTTAGAATATCAATTCCTTCATCAAAAGAAACACATCTCCTTATCACTTGATCCGCACAAATTTTGAAAAGATTCGGGTCTTCCCAAAAGTAGTTCTTCAGCTCAGAAAAGAATTTCTTCTTTTGCTGAGAGGAGAACTCTTTTGGGAGCACCCGGGCCACTAGATAGTTGGCGATGTGCGCGAACCAAGGAGAAGTAGATGTATTAACTAAAGGCAGCTTATCAACCGGAAAATAGTCATTAAAAGATTTTTCATTTAATTTTTCTATAAAGGGGTTATCTAATATGGATAGATGGTCGGCGGCCAAGTTCTCGGCTCCTCGCTTATCACGGATCTCTAAGTCAAACTCCTAGAGGAGTAAGACCCAGCGAATCAAGCGAGGCTTAGCATCCGTTTTGGCAAGAAGCTACTTGAGGGCCGAGTGGTCCGTAAAAACAATGATTTTTGAAAGTGTAATGTAAGGGCGGAATTTGTCAAACGCAAATACTACAGCTAAGAACTCCTTCTCGGTTGTGGTGTAATTTTCTTGTGCAGATGTGAGGGTTTTACTAGCGTAATAGATGGGGTGGAAGTTTTTAGATATGCGTTGACCTAATACGGCCCCCACCGCAAAACTACTCGCATCGCACATAATCTCAAAAGGAAGGTCCCACACCGGAGCTATCATAATCGGTGCGTTAATTAACTTTTCTTTAATTGATTCAAAGGAAGAAATACAAGAGTCATCAAAAATGAATGGAGCGTCTTTTTCTAAGAGATGGGTGAGGGGCTTTGTGATCTTGGAGAAGTCCTTTATTAAACGACGATAAAAACCAGCGTGGCCTAGGAAACTTCTTATAGCTTTTATGTTTGTAGGCGGCGGCAACTTCTCAATAACTTTTATCTTGGCAACGTCTACCTCAATACCTTTAGCAGAAATTTTATGACCCAAAACTAACCCTTCCCTCACCATAAAATGGCATTTTTCCCAATTTAGGGCAAGGTTAGTTTCTTCGCATCGTTTTAAGACTTTTTCGAGGTTTTCTAAACATCTATCGAAGGAATCGCCGAACACGGAGAAATCGTCCATGAATACCTCCATAATGCTTTCTACGTACTTGTCAAATATTGCAAGCATACATCACTGGAATGTAGCTAGCGCATTGCACAATCCAAACAGCATTCTTCGGTACGCGAAGGTGCTGAAGGGACAAGTAAACGTAGTTTTCTCTTGGTCCTCGGGAGAGATGGGTATTTGAAAGTACCCCGAGAGGCCTTCGAGAAAACAATAAAAGCTATGGCCGGAGAGACGTTCTAAAATCTGGTCGATAAACGGTAAAGGAAAGAGGTCCTTGTGGGTGGCGTCATTTAACTTACGGTAATCTATGCACATACGACAACCCATCACCGTCCGCGTCGGGATTAATTCATTATTCTCATTACTAACTACGGTTATTCCTCCCTTCTTTGGAACTACCTGAACGGGGCTAACCCACTTACTGTCCGATATAGGGTAGATAATTCCTGCGTCTAATAGTTTCATAACCTCGCCCTTAACTACTTCTTTCATGTTCAGGTTTATACGGCGCTGAGGTTGGATAGAGTTACGCGAATTATCTTCCATTAAAAGTTTATGGGTACAGAAAGATGGGCTTATGCCCTTGATATCAGAAATTTGCCAAGCAATAGCCCGACGATGCTTACGTAGAACTAGAAGAAGTTTATCGTTTTGCGTATCCGTGAGGTAGGCCGAAACGATAACTGGTAACTTGGAATCTTTTTCTAAGAAAGCATACTTAAGGTGTTCGGGAAGTTCTTTAAGTTCTAGGGTAGGGGGTTCTTCATAAGAGGATTTTGAGATTCTTTCTTTTTCAAAAATAATATCTTCATAAACTTTTTTATAAGGAACGTAATAAGGGGTGGGGCTAGCAGCCAAGACGGCTTCTTGTAGCGATTCAGTGGGAAGAACAGAGGAAGAACAAAAATCAGAAAATTCTTTTTCAAACTTAGAAAGACAATAAGAAGATTCATCACTTCCTTGCAGTGATTCCGTTGTAAGAGAAGAGGATCAAAAAGTAGAAAATTCTTTTTCAAAGTCGGAGAGGCAGTAGGAAGAATCATCACTCACGGCGTCTACGAAAAAGCATGAGTCATCGTTTGCCAAGGTGTTCTTCATCGAAGGGGTGATAGAAAATGTGACTTCGTCGTCGCCTACTCGAAGAAAGAGCTTACCATTTCTTACGTCAATGATGGCTCGGGAGGTGGTAAGGAAGGGTCGGCCAAGGATCAGGGGAACCTCGACGTCTTCTTCGATGTCCAAAATGACAAAGTCCACCGGGAAGATGAACTTGTCGACTTTCACTAGAACGTCCTCCACTATTCCTAACGGGTACTTGACGGATCTATTGGCTAGCTGGATACTCATACGCATGGGGTTAAGGCTACCAATCCCTAACTTTTTGAACAACGAAAAGGGCATCAGGTTTATACTCGCGCCTAAGTCGGCTAACGCGTGTTTAACAAAAAGATCACCGAAGACACACGGGATAGAGAAACTACCCGGGTCACTGATTTTCTTCGGCAAACCATTAATTAAAACGGCGGAGTACTCGGCGTTTAGCGTGACGTGCGAAAGATTCTCTAACTTCTTCTTGTTTGTGAGGAGGTCTTTAAGATATTTGGCGTATTTCGGCATCTGCAAAATAGACTCGTGGAAGGGAAGATTAATGTGGATTTGTTTGAAGATCTCTAAGAAGCGGGAGTACTGATCATCTTGACGTTGTCTATTAAGTTCAGAGGGGTATGGAGTAGTTGAATAATTTTTGAAGATGGGTGGTGGAGTGAGATTAATTTCTAAAATAGGGGTGATAATTTCTTCAGCCGAGGGTGGAATTTTTAAAACGGGAGCGGAGCTTTGATTTTTAGAGGCGAGAGCGAAGCTTGCCTCGGGCTCTTCACTTACCATACCGGAGACGTGCTTCCCACTCCGAAGAGTTATAGCTTTCGCTTGCTCTCTCGGGTTGGGTTCAGTATTGGAAGGAAGAGACCCTGCGGGTCGCTCAGAAATTATTTTCGCGAGCTGTCCTACTTGATTTTCTAGACTTTTTATGCTTCCGGTTAAAGTTCTTATAGTGGCGTCATTTGTGGTGATATATTTGGAAAGTAATTCCTCCAAGCTTGGAGGTTTTGGGTAATTTTGAAGAGGTGGTGGTGGTGGTGCAGAAAAATCATTTTGCGGGGGTGGGCGCATCGCATTCGATGGATTACTCCATGAAAAGTTCGGGTGATTTCTTAAAGCGGGGTTATAACTATTCGGGAAATTAAAACCAGGCGGATGAAAATTCACAGCAGAAAAATTATTAAAAGCAGTTCTAGCAATATTATTAACATAATCTAAATGTTCTGTAGTAGGGGTTGCAGATTCCCATACCTGAGGGGCGGAGGCAGCAGTCATCTCCGTGATTTTTTTGCTTAGGATTTCTACTTGCAGACCGAGCTGGGACACGTTGTCCACTTCATAGATACCTGCAGGCTTGTTCGGGCGGGACCTAGGCACATTCCACTGATAAGTGTTCATGGCCATGTCCTCGAAAAGATCAAGAGCTTCTTCCGGGGTCTTATGATTTAAAGTACCGCCAGAGGCTGCGTCTATCATTTGCTTTGTATTTTGATTTAACCCGTTATAGAACGTCTGCACTTGTAACCATACAGGCATCGCGTGATATGGGCATCATCTTAATAATTCTTTAAATCTCTCCCAGGTTTCATATAGGGTTTCAGAGTCTATTTGTCCGAAGGCAGAGATGTCGTTCCTAAGTTTGGAAGTTTTAGCTGGTGGAAAATACTTCGCCAAAATTTTTTCAGTTAATTCATTCCAAGTGGTTATGCTATTTTTCGGAAGTGTGTTCAGCCACTGCTTAGCTTTAGTTCTTAGAGAGAAGGGGAAGAGTCTCAGCCTGATCGTATCATTTGTGACACCATTTATCTTGAAGGTGTCACAAATTTCAAGAAAGCTAGCTCTATGTGCGTTCGGATCTTCATCTTGAAGTCCGTCAAATTGCACATATTGCTGCACCATTTGAATTATGCTAGGCTTTAATTCGAAGTTATTATTTGCTATAGCAGGGCGGACTATACTTGATTCTGTTCCCTCGATGTTCGGTCGTGCATAATAGGACATAGTCCTTTGCACGGCCTCATCTACGTTGGGTTCTTCCATTCTTAAAGTAGCAAATGACTCGGAGTCCTCAACCGGCACTTGGATAGTAGGACCTTGAAATCACGATCTTCTCCGAAGAGTACGCTCAATTTCGTGGTCCAAGTCCAAAATGACCGACGGACTCCCGCGGGTCATGCACTAAAAGAACAGAAAAGAAGAAGAGGAAGAGAAAAAGGATAAACTAGAAAAAAAGATTAAATTTTTTTTTCTTTTTGAAATAGATTTTTTTTATAGATTAACTCCCGAACTTCCCAAGGACTACCCTTGAAGGGTTCGCAAGGTACTAGACAAGACAGTGGCGCTTAAAGCCCTTTGCCCTTTTTGAGAGAATTAGGTGGCGTAGAAAAATTGTGAGGTTGGTTACTATTAAGAGCGGTGTTAAATTTTTTTTTTTTTTTAAAATTTTAAAGAAAGAGGATGAGAAAGAGAAGAGATAAAATTAATAGGTTCGTGTTTTCAAAATATCAACGGAAGTTGGCTCCCCGACAATGGCACCAAAAACTTGTTGCACGCTAGGGTTCAAAGAAAATAAACGCAACCGAACTAGCAACCCGATGAGGCAAGTATACCTATTGAATTGTAGCAAGGGGACACAAGTGTCGTATTGAAATCCGGGAACTGTTGGCTATGCTTACTCACACGAACTCTATTATCTTATCGACGGAAAAACTAGGGTTTAGAGAAAAACTAATTGCAAGGAAGGAAGTAAAGCTATACTAGAAAGAGAACTACCGCAATTAAGTAAAGCTATTAAGCAAAGACCTATGCTAGAAAGGAAACTACTGCAGTTAATTAAAGAGCACAAGATAGGTGATTACTACGAAGGGTAGAAAGTATGAAATGGAAATGCACTCAATCAAGATTCACCTCGGCTAAAGACGATTAAGAAAATGCGATAAAAATCTGAACTTAATAAGATAAAGGTCATTGACCGTGGAGGTTCCTAAAGCTTGAACACGCTTCTCTCGAAGTCGTGCCCAACTGAGTTTAGGAAGGTCCGACTGACTCTCGTCTAAATCGGAGGCCTAAAACTCGCTTTACGCGGTGAACCCCACTATTGGATTTTACTCCAATCCGGGAGATTTGGACGTCTGCCTCTCTCGAGGGGTGCGTACAACTCCCTTTACTCTTGAATGCTCACTTCATTCTTTCGGCCTCTCGGCTAGCCCAGAATGAAAGCTAAGGCGGAGAGTATATATCGATAATATACCTCCAACCCGTGATTAATCAAGAGTAATTCAAGGCCCTAACCTAAAAAGAAAAGATTAATTAAAACATCATAACTTAATCGCTCTAACCTCGGATCCTCAAGATCGAGTACAAGGAGGATTAGTTAATCATAATGGAGTGGAGGAGGGGGGATGAGTAGTAAAGCATAAAAAGAACACAAGCTAAACAAATAACACTTCTATTAATAAAAAGGGGCAAATTACACTATTGAAATTAAGATTACAAGTACAAGAAATTGAAATCCTATTCTAGCCCTACAAGTAGCACTAAGCAAGAGCAATATTACAATAAAAGCTAAAACAAACTAAGATTAAACTAGGGTTAAACAAAAATTACAAAGAGAGAGAGAGAGAGAGAGCATAAGAAAGGATCAAGAAACAAAAGGGCAGCACCTCCCCCACTCAACCAAAGCTTCCTGAAATGGAGAGGGGGGTCTCAATTTATAGAATTTTTCTCGGGTTGGTCACGCCCTCCGACACGCCCTAGGGGGGGGGCGTGTTAGGGGGCGTGATAGTACTATGTTGACCTCGGGCTCTGGATTCTGGCGCGAGGGATGATTGCTTCGGTACGTCGGTGGTCACGCCCTAGGTCACGCCCGTATAAGGGGGGCGTGACAGGCACGTCATGTCCAAATCATTGGTCGGAAATCCGTCAGTCGTCGAAAAGTTGATGTGATGCCCCAGGTCACGCCCGTGACGGGGGGGGGGGGGCGTGACAGTACTGTTTTCGTGCTGTGGAGAAACGACATTTAATGCGGTGGCAGGCTTTGCGGCAGACGGCGACACGCCCATCGTCACGCCTGGTGACACGCCCAGGGAGGGCGTGTCAGGGGGGCGTGACAGCGGTTTTGACCATTTTCCTATCCCTTCCAGTAGGAGTCCTGGGGATCGGGTAACACGCCCTAGGTCACGCCCAGGGAGGGCGTGACAGGGGGGCGTGTCAGTTCATTTTTGACAAATTTCCTGAAAACCTGTAAAAGGACAAGAAAATGTTAGTGGCAATAATATTTACATAAAAAGGATAAAAATAAACTAATAATAGACATGATTTGTACACTATAAATTAGAAAATACGATAATAGTTTAGGCTATAAAACGTATTATCACCACTCCAACGCTGCTGATATCAAGATGGATCCAGTCAAACCTGCTGACGATCAAGTGCACTGCAAAGCAAGCATGGGGGAGCGACATCCGCCTTCATCTCACAAACCTGGGGAAGTCCTGTTTTGTTTATTTCATTTACTTTACTGCATTTTATTTTTCTTTCCTTCTCTGTCTCCTTCTCTTTCTCGTATTTTTTGTTTCTTTCAATGAGGACAATGAAGAACCTTCGCATGGGATAGGGTTTTGTTTCTTTCTTTCTTCTTTCCTTTCTAAAAAAAATGTTTTAGAAAAACATTTTTTAAAATTAAAAAAAAATTAGTATAGTTATTTTAATAGTATTGCTTTTTATTTTAACTTCATCAAAAAAATACAAAAAAATTATAAAATACAAAACCCAAAAAAAAATTTAGAAAAAAACAAAAATAATTAAAAAAAAGTGCTAAAATCTATTTGAAAAACAAAATCTAAAATTATTTTCTATCTTTATTTTTATGTTGCTTCTAGTGATGTGTAGGCCCGTGCGGTTCCTTAGTTCTATTTAGATTTCTTTGAAACGGATTTTCTAAACTTATCATTTTAACATATCTTAGTTTTACTAGTTTCTCTTTCTTAAATATAGGCATCCGTTTTTTTAACGTTATAAGTTAGCAATTTGTAGTTATGTCTTTTTATTCGGTCAAGTTGCTTACGAATGGTTGTTAGGTAATATTAGCTCTTTTTCATTTGTGGGATAGTCTTTCTTGGTGTCTAGAACTTGTCCCAAGCTACTCTCGAAACATTTGCATCATTTTTACGTACTTTAGAAATGATTTAGGCCACCCTTCGACTAGTTTGAGATTTTCTTGCCCACCAAAAAAATTACCATTGCAAAACAATTTTGGGCCTTTTCCATGTTTTCTTTGTTTTAGCTCCACCTTTCATTTCACTATTTTCACCAAAGCCAAAATGCCTTTCCTATTTTTCACACTAAATTTTGAGCTTAAAAATCTTTTTTTGTGAAGGGGTATTATTTTTAAAATGAAAAGGAAAATTTAAAGCCTATTTTTGGAGCTCTCCTTTATGAAAAAATGTTAGTATCAAGATGTTATCAAATGAAAAAAGAAGAAAAAAAAGAGAGAAAAAGTTTATTTGTGGCCAAATTATTAAAGTAAAAATTTATGGCCTTTTGTTGTTTAAAGTACTTATCATTTCTCTTCATGTTTTATATTTTTGAGCTCAACCTTGCTTTAGTGTTTAAGCCCTCATGTTTATCCTTGTTTTCATTTCCTAATCATTTACCTAAGCCAAGTCTTAACGCCTATTTTAAGTCCTATTGATCTTTAGAATGTAAATTCGCGTAGTGGAGAAAGTGTGAACGAACAAGCCTATGGCCATCATCATTGATGGATTTCTTTGGAGGTTACCATGAGGTGTTTTAGGGTTAATTTTTATCTAGCAACCTAGTAGTTTGTTAATGCGCCGTTTATTTAGACCCTCTACTTTTGTTTTCCTTATCTCATTTATTTTTGATGCCTTATTTTAAGATTTAGAAATGTGTAACCTTTTCTTATGTTTTAATGAGATTTTTAGGCCTCCACTTTCAAGTTTTCTATTGTGCACTTCTCACACCACTAGTTGATAACATGGAAATTAGGATAGTTTAATTTTTCATGTTTTTGGTTTTCTTAACTATGGAACCTAAAAAAAAATATATCTTTTGCTCTCTTTTTGTTTTTCCTAGTTTTTTATTTCTATTTGCTTGAGGGCAAGCAAATGTCTAAGCATGGGGGAATTTGATGACTAGTTTTAGTCATCCTTTTTTGGGGTAATTAAGTAGTCAAAATTCCTAAGTTTTATTATAATTTTGTGTTTTGTATGCTTATTATGATGTTATTATAGTCATTTTATGTTTTGATATTAAAATCTATATAGTCTTATTATATGTATTATGTTACTATATATTATGTTATGTTTAGTAATTATAATTAATATTAGTTTATATCTTAATGTTTTTATCTTAATGTTTTTATGTTCTTAATATTTTGTTTTTATTTTAATGTTCTTGATGTTTTAATGTTGTTTTAACTTTTTTTTATAACATAACTAATCTATGTTTTGTCATTTTTTTTGTTGTAGGATCAAGCCCACATTTGAGACAAAGTGCAGCCTCTACAACTTGGAGAAGCTCACATACCTACCCGAGCCCATGGTCTCATATTTTGAAGGTTGGCTTTTGGAGAGAGAGAGGAAGTGGAGAGTACAAGTCAAGAGAGTTTACTTATTGTAATTTTATTTTCTAGTTTCCCTTGTTGTATTCTCATTTTGTTTTAGTATTATCATTTCATTTTAAGCATTGTGTATTTTTTCCCTTTTAGTATAAAAAAAATGAAATCTTCTTCTCTTATTGTTGTCGTTCTCTTTTCCAATATGCGTAGCAAATTTCCATATAGCATTCGATCGTGAGGATCATTGAAGTGAGATGAGAGTTTATTTTCTTTCTTAGTTTTATTTTTGTTATTTCATGCTCGATCCTTCTTTGATTTATTTTATGCCGACTCTGTATTTCCAGTATACAGTAGTAGGCTTTGGATCTCATATTTAAGTAGCCGAGAGGCTCGTGAATGTGAAAGATCACTCAAAGAAGGAAGGAGTTGCACGCAACCCTAGAGATAGGATGACGTAAATCCTCCGGATTGGAGTCAAATCCAAAAGTGCGGGTCATTTCGGTAATGCGACTTTAGGCCATTTTGCCTTGAAAGAGATTTCGGTCAGAACGTCTATAAGTCAGGGGATTTAATTCTCTAGCGAGATTATTTCCTAATATCGTATCCGTCACGGTCGAGTACGATTTGCAAAATTAAAACTATGCCTTTTTATTTCTCTTATTTCATTTCATGGTGATTCACTGATCGGGTGCTATCTTTTTATTATAAGATCTTCGTCTAAAAATTTATCTTTTATCTTACTTTTAAAAATTCTCAAATCACCAATAGTTTTCTGGTAGGATAATAGTTCGAGCGTGAGTAGTAGTACTTGACATCCCCGAGTTTTAAATACGACCTTGATACTACGATTCGACAGGTACACTTGCCTGTTCGGGTTTTAGCCCATCAGGCTCACTATTGCGCTATCCGTGTTTATGGACTTGATGAACTGGACGTTCAGGAAGTATTTGGATCGGTTCGTGATATTATTCATTGATGATATACTGGTTTATTCCCAGTTCGAATTTGATCATGTGGAGCATCTACATATTGTTCTGGAGATCATGAGAAGTAGTTAGTTGTATGCCAAGTTCTTGAAGTGTGAGTTTTGGCTTTCTTCGGTAGCATTCCTTGGTCATATCGCTAGTGGAGAGGGAGTTGCTGGGGATCCGATGAAGATTGTTGCGATACGGGAGTGGCTTGTGTTGTCTACAGTGTTAGAAGTCTGGAGTTTCCTGGGAATTGTCGGCTACTAAAGGCTCTTCGTGGAGAACTTCTCACGGATAATGCTACCCCTTACTAACCTGACAAGGAAGGAGCAAAAGTTTGTGTGGTCGCCGACATGTATGCAAGTTTTTTAAGAATTGAAAAGTCGTCTGACCACGGCTCTAGTGTTATTTTTTTCATGTGGAACAGAGGGCTATGGGATCTATAGTGACGCTTCAGGGTATGGCTTAGGCTGCGTGTTACTACAGCATGGTGGAGTGATAGCGTATGGCTCGCACCAGTTGAAAGTATACGAGAGGAATTTTCTGGTCCACGACTTCGAGTTGGCGGCCGTGATATTAGCTTTGAAGCTGTGGAGGCATTACGTATACAGCATGAAGGTCGATATTTACACCGACCAAAAGAGCCTGAAGTACATGTTGGATCAGAAGGACCTAAATATGCAACAACGGAGGTTGATGGAGTTCCATGGGGACTACACCTTCATGATACACTATGTACCTGGAAAAGAAAATGCAGTTGCCGATGCGTTGAGTCGTAGGGTTCCCACACAGGTCAACTGGACAATGATGCATGATGAGCATCTCATTAGAGATTTAGAGGCCTTAGAGAGCTCATGTATTGATAGGAGGTCCAATGCTGAAGCACAATTGAATTGGATAGATGTATAGTATTACCTTGCTGATAGAGTTCGGCAGGCTATGGAGTTGGATGACAACATGAAGAGGTTCATGGCTGAGGCTTTGGATGGGTCGAATGCCCAATTTACTATCGTTGACGGGCTGTTGTGGAAGTACATTCATTTGTGCATCCCAAGGGTGGGTAATTTACGAGAGGAATTGATGTACATGCCTCATTACACTAAGTACTCGATTAATCCGGGCAGCACAAAGATGTACAAAGATATGAAAAAGCTGTTCTGGTGGCCAGGACTTAAAAAGGACATAGCGCTAAATGTGGTAAAGTGTCAAACTTGTGTTTTGGTGAAGGCCAAATACAAGAAGCCCGAATAATTCTTGAAATCTTTGCCTATACCGGAATGGAAGTTCGACGATCTATCCATGGATTTCGTGCATGGTTTGTCGAGATCACAGAAGGGAAATGACGTCATTTGGGTGATCGTTGATCCGTTGACGAAAGTGTCGTACTTCATTCCGAATAGTAAGGACACTTTGGTAGAAAAGCTGGCAAAGTTATACGTGGATAATATTGTACGACTACACGGTGTTCCCCGTATAAGACCCCACTTTTTTTCTTTTTAAACACCGGGGTCTTAGGCCCAGAATCGCCGCTTTGCGGTGACACCTTCACGCCCTGAAGGGTCATCTCCCCGAAACACTGATTCTGCCGGCCGATTCGATCACAGAAAAGCAACAAAAGTAGAGTAAACAAAAGTGAGGTAAAAACTCTAACCAAAAGTCCACAATAAAATTACATCAGAGTAATAATGTCTCCACGAAGGGAGAGTCCACAAAATATAAATGTACTGGAAATAAGGGCTTAAGACTGATACATCAAATCCTCACTACATAGTCACTCAAGCAGAATCAAAATAAAACACTACTAAGGTCAGGGACTCACAGTCCCAGCTGTCTGAACTCCTGAGCTAGACTGCCCTATCTCCAAACGGGCCGACCTCTGGGGCTGCTCCTCCATGCTGGGCTCCGCGATCCCATAAATAATGTGGTCTGAAAACCGTTAGTCTATAATACTAAGTCCTATAATCCCCCACCCCTTCCCCCATGGCCCCTAGGCACCGACGGAAGAGTAAGAAAGGGGAGGACTTGAAGGTGGAGAGTAATCAAGAAACAGATGACAGCGGACCTATACTAGCAATTTTATAGTACATGTGGCAGTAAAGTAAAGTATGAAAAGTAACCTTAACTTATGTGCGGAAACGCATAAGCCAAGGGATCTTCTGCAGGGCTCCCATCGTATAAAGATTCTCATACCAATTTATACGTTGGGGTGTCGGTTATTAACAATAATATACATATAAAGAATTTGACCTTAATTTATAAACTTGCCCACACAAGCTTATAGACCAAGGGGTCATTTTGCAAGTCCTATTGTGTAAGCGTCCCATCCCACTTATACAATAGGTGACAGGGGTTATATGCAATGATTATGCTATGACATGCTGGTGGGTTATGATGTGATCATGTAAGTGCAACTCACCCACCCGACTCTGTGTACACAGACCTTTAGTTCCACCTTTTTGGAGCCTCACCTCCCAGGATACCTCTGTAGTGGCAGACAGAAGTGGTGGGTTGGGCCTCGCCCACTTCTAAACCAGTAAGGCACTACCGGTCAGACCTATCGTATGCCTCAACGCTTGGTGCACGAAGCAGACTCCTGCGTACTCTTGCCGAGCCAACGTATTATCGTCGGTGCATCGACCACTAACACCGAGGGACCACCACCTTATAACTTATGTGAATGAAATATTAATACGTTTCCCACCGAGCCAAAGCTCCCCGGACTATCCCGTCCGTTCCAATTATCAACCGGGCCTCCGGCCCGCCGGGCTATCCCACCCGTCTCCACAACCACCGAGCCTACCGCTCGAATATCCTAGTAAAACTAACTTCCCGAGACACCGGGGTGTGTGAAAGTGAACCCCTAATTATTCTAGTTGCTCTTTAAGATTTATCACTCCTACAGTTTACGTTAGCCCAGGACTGCCCCCAGTATACCCTGTGAAGGGCTCTCAAAGGGCACTAGGAACTATGATAGTAGCTGAAGCCCATCGCTCCCTTTTGCAAGGCACTTATTTATATTGGTTGATTCCCTTACCCATTCCCGTTTACCTTTACGCTAGATCTATCCTTGGGTGATTTTGACCATCCCACTCCACGGGATAAGCCGATCTTTCGTCGATCCCGAGTACCACCTAACACTAGTCAACCTCACACTCTACTAATCCTGTCTTCTAATGATGAACTCCTTTATTTACCCAAACCAGCAACCTTCTAAGGATCCAACTCTTCAAATTCATTACCCACTCTAGTTCAGTTTCCGCAGTTACTATATGCAGACCACCCTATACTATATGAGATGTATAAAGGAGGTACTCCGGATTATCTTCCAAATCTCCTATAAAATTTACCGGAGGTCTATCATAACAAGTTTAGTCTAAAATCAGATAATCATAATTTTTCTAATTAATTTGATATTTATTTAATTTTCCCAAATGTTTGGCCATGGGCAATTTTGAACATGAACTATATGATCTACTCAAATAATGGCCCCCCAAAAATTTTGATCACTTAATAACAGAGATATATTACTAGATACTAATTTCCATAATTTTTCAGAAACTATTTGACCTCTAATTAATTCTTCCAAAATAATTCCCTTAATCATATGTAAAGAAGGAAGTACCAAAATTATTCATCAGAACATTATATAAAAATTACAGAATCTTAATATGGTATAGAAAAGGTCATTGTGCAAAAATCATAATTTTACAGACTTGCTAGACACCAAAATAAATTAATTAAGTTTTCATGGGAACCAATACTTAATGAAGCAACTCTAAGAAATATTCTTCTAAAAATCCCATAAAAATTCACAGAGCTTTAGAACATAATAAAAAGTCCTCTGGCTAAAGTTCATTAATTTCCAGTTAGTAGTTACTCCATAATAAATTTCTAAGTAAATAATACAAATTATAAAATTATTAATGAAGTATCCAAAATAATAATCCTAAAATCATAACAAAATCTCCAGAGCTTGTACTAACTTTAAACACTAACATACCCAAATCTCATCACTGTTCAGTGAGTTTTAGTGACATTTTCTATCACTATAAGGTTTGTGACCTAAACAAAGGTTAGGGTTTTTAGGGACCTATTCACCTTAGAATCTATTTTAGATTTCTCTCAGAGGATTCTACCTACCCGTGAATTCTCTCTCCCAAGTTTCAAATCCTTTTAAGGTCAATTGACCCCTTGCCCTTTACAACCCTCAAAAGTCCTCCCTTAGGGTTCGAGTTTGGATCCAAGGGTAAAACAATCCTAAACCACTCCATATTCCCTAAGAGGGTGATAATGGTCCTACCAAGTCATGGGTCAAAATCACAGCCTCTGTTGAGGTTATTTGACTACCCAAAGTTAAAGTACACTCTTTATTTAAGAATCCTTCACTAAGGGAGAGTTAGGGTTAGGTAATTACCTATCCAAAACACCTCCAAATGTGGTGGATTTTTATATAGAGCTATATCATGATGCCAGGGACCTCTCACAAAATTTGGGAGGGTTTGGAGGTCATTAGAACACTTAATTAAAATACCCTAGTATTATTAAATAATAACAAAAACCATAGGACAAAGTGTTCCCAAAAATTTCCCTTTTTGGAATGACCCTAGGTGACTAAGGTTGACCCCCTGCCCAAATTTCAGGTCATTTGGACAAGGGATGAAGTGTGTGCACCATTTTGAATATCAGGATAGCCCTAGGTATAGGTCCCACCAAAATGGATTCCTTGGTCCAACCAAAGGTCCAAATTGGTTCAAATTAATTTTTGATTAAAGTAGACCCCAAGGTATAGAACTTTTTTGTTTTGTACTTTTTCATCAGAGGAACCTAACTATTTTTTATATTTATTTCAAAATACTACAAATAAGGTGATAAAAATCAATTAAAGTGAAGTATTTTCATTTGATCCAGCACGGATCTTGGCGCAAATCCAAGGGCCCGCGCTCATCGTCTACCTCCAGCCAACGACTGAGATAGCCCGAGCCTGGAGCCACTTCTAGTAGCCACCACCGCCCATCCCGGCCCTTCCCTGGCCGGCCACCGCCACCAACCCCTCCATCGAGGTAGCGACTATCGATTGGCGGCGACTCGGCCGCCGGAGGGACAAATTCCGGCGGTTCTACCAAGAAAATTTCTCGGCTGAAACCATGAAAACCAGAAATTGGTTTGGGCTCAATTGAGCCCAAACCTTGAACCTAGGCATTGCTATGATCTAAACATAAGACAAGGAGAGGAGGAGGACCTTGTCGGCGGCCTGAAGTCGAGAAGATCGCCGGGAAAAATTCTTTGAAGGCGGTGTCGCTCGGTTTCTGCAACTGCACAGTGGGGAGGCCCAATTCCTTCAGGTGAGGGTTGGGAAAGCCTTCTCTCGGGCCACTGATGGTGTTTAAAGCTTCAGTTGGGGAGAGGAGAAGAGGGATTATCAATGGCCATTAAATCCATTAATGGCTAGTCTCGGGTTAGGAGGAGGGGGGATGAACCAGCCCCTTGGTGGCCGGGAAATGGCTAGAAATTCCTCCCCTTCCCTAGGGGAGTTGAATTCAGCCATTAAAGGTGGCCTTTGGCCGAGTCCCTTCACCCCCTTCCTCTTTCTTCATTTCTCTCTCCTCCATTAACATGGAATGGAGCTCACCTTCTCTCTCCTAGTCACCATGTTTACTTGGTTAACCTTGTGGTCTATTGGCAGCCCACACATACACATTACTCCCTAAATAAGCCACATGAGGAAGCTTGAGCTTGGGCTAGCCCATTTGGGCTTGGTTGTCCCAAAGTGGGCTTGGTTGACTCTAGTCATCTTGACCTTTTGGGATGGCACAAATGGGTCCTTGGTGATCCATTGATCTATCCTAAGGCTTAGGTGGGGTGGGACAGGACTAACTGGGCACCTTGAGGGTCATATAACCCTTAATAAGGGCATCTTCACCAAGTTGGGATTTGAGTTGGCTTGGGTTAACTCAAGCTTGGGGGCTGACCCCATTGAGTCCCAGGTGACCCATTGATACCACTTTAGGTCTAGGAATACCTGAGCAAGGTTGGTTGGGAACATTAGAGGCCAACTGCCCTTAGTTAGGGCACCTTGCCCAATTTAGGCCAATGGTGGTCCTAGGTCAAATTGGGCACTTTGGGTTGACTCTAATGGACCCTTAAGGCTCTAGTGGACCCTCTAATAGGTTAGTGATGTTGTGGTGGGGACATAGAGTCATGATGAAGCCCTAAGGTCAATCCCTAGGTTTGGTGATGAGGTTGTGACATAGATAGACCAAGGTGATTCTCACCTTGGCCTTTGATCACCTGGCCCTTTTTAGCTTCCTAGGGTTTTGTCATGACCTATTCATGACCAAAACCACTCTTAGGGGTCTAGTTGGAAATTGTATGTTACAAATCCCAATAAACAAAACAAAAAATTCGTCCCCGAAATCAAGGTTAAGCCTACGGGAATTTCTAACGAAGAAAAAGAACCTTGTAATATCCCATGAGAAGTGAAAGATTACATCACGACGCCATGTTTGCTAAGTGAGGTGTAAAGGGAATCCTAAATCTATGACTAATTCGCCCAATTGGCAAAGTCAAGACCCCAATAAACAAAAGATTAGCTTCTACTCTTCCTACGGCAGTCCTACTAGTTTAAAAGAGGAAGGTAAATTGAACATCCTGAGAGGTTGTGAGGTATACCTAACTGAACAGCTCTGGATACTTTTGTCACATCAGGTCCTGCGGTTCCCAGCTATGCTCCTCCTAGCCGTGGT
Organism: Platanthera zijinensis; assembly: GCA_039513925.1. Lineage (NCBI taxonomy): Eukaryota > Viridiplantae > Streptophyta > Magnoliopsida > Asparagales > Orchidaceae > Platanthera > Platanthera zijinensis. The sequence continues at coordinate 90,696,922 of CM077085.1, forward strand.
TCCTCCACAAAACTTTGACTAGCGGAACCTTCTTACGACGCAAGCTCAGTACTCCTCTGTCATCGATCCGAACCCGCTCCAAGTGAACTGACCGGTCTGGAGCTATCGTCCCATCTGTGGTCTAAATATGCTGCTCGGAGCGTAATAGAGCCCTCCTAAGTGAATAAATATGGAATACGTCGTGTAAACTTGCCAGTTCCGGTGGCAACTCCAGCCTGTAAGCAAGGGGCCCGATCCGCTCCAGGATACTATAAGGGACCATATACCTTGGGCTGAGCTTATTCTTCCGACCACGCACCCGTGAAACTCCGTGCATGGGCCGGATCTTCAAGAAAACCCGGTCTCCCACCTGAAACTCTACCTGATGGTGTCGGGCATCGTAATACTTAGCCTGTCGGCTCTGTGCTTCCAGCATTCTGTCCCGTATCAGTCTCACCTGAGCCTCGATGTCTTCGATAAAATCCGAACCCAACACCTTCGGATCCTCGTCCTGAACCCATGAAAGTGGAGTCCTACATCTCTTTCCGTACAAGGCTTCATAAGGAGCCATCCCTATACTTGACTGGTAGCTATTGTTATAGGAGAACTCAACCAGTGGTAAAAGCTTCTCCCAAGGTTCATTTCGATCCAAAATGCATAGCCGTAGGAGGTCCTCCAATGTCCGGTTGGTGCGTTCCGTCTGCCCATCCGTCTGGGGATGAAATGTTGTGCTAATGGTCAGCCGCATGCCTAAGTAAGTCTGCACGGATATCCACTCCCTGGATGTGAACCGACCATCCCGATCCGAAACGATCGTCCTGGGCACCCCGTTGTAACGAATGAATTGCTCTACGAATCTCCGTACTAGTACCCCAACCGAGTCATCTTTTCTGATCGGAATGAATTTGACCACCTTCGTCAGCCAATCGATGATGACCCAAATCGAATCGTTTCCCATCTGTGATCGGGGGAGGCCATGAATGAAATCCATCGCGATGTCCTCAAATTTCCACTCCGGTACCGGAAGTGGCTGTAGCAATCCTACGGGGTTTCTGAACTCCGCCTTCACCAGCTGGCATACCTCGCAATGAGTCACGAAGTATGTAATGTCCTTCTTCATCCCCGGCCAGAAAATCATCTTCTTCAAGTCTGCCATCATCTTGGTGATCCCGGGGTGTATAGAATATCTGCTACAATGTGCTTCCGCCATGATGTTCTCCCGAATCTGACCTCTTGCGGATATATAGACCCTGCCTCTGAAATATAGCAATCCATCTCTTAATGAATAATCTCTCGTCGAACCCTCCTCCAAGGCTTGGAATATCGGCTCTGCCCATGCATCTATCTTCTGTCCATCCCGGATGCGGTCCCGAATATCATCTTTGGCAACCATCGATTGCAGATACTCCATATACAGCTTTGGATCATTCTCGGACACTAGGGATATCTGCATATCTCTGAAAGACCGGACTAGCTCCATGGACATCAGTTGTGGTCCCTACCCTAAGGTATCTCCTCTCTGGCTTAGAGCATCTGCCACTACGTTCGCCTTTACGGGATGGTAGTGCATGGTGTACTGGTTATCCGATAGGAAATCAACCCAACGTCTCTGTCTGATGTTGAGTTCCTTCTGTGTGTCCACGTATTTCAAATTCATATTATCTGAGAAGATTTCACAGTGAACCCCATAGAGGTAGTGTCGCAAAATCTTCAGAGCAAAGATCACGACACCCATCTCCAGATCATGCACCAGATAGTTCTTCTTATCTGTCTTTAGCTGTCGGGAAGCGTAGGCTATTACGTGCAAGTTCTACATTAGAACGACACCCATCCCCTGGTAGGAGGCGTCCGTGTACACCTGGAATACCTCCCTTCCTGAACGAAGAGCAAAAATGGGAGCCGAAGTAAGCTGACCTTTCAACTCTACAAAGGCCGCCTCGCACTGTGGCATCCAAACGAAAGGGGATTCCTTCTTCATCAGGAATGTAAGAGGGAGTGCAATCCGAGAAAATCCTTCAACGAACTTTCGATAATATCCGGAAAGTCCCAGAAAGCTCCGTACATCCGTGGCTGTCTTCAACGGCGGCCAATCCTGAACTGCCCAAATCTTGGCCGGGTCTACTGCCAACCCAGCACCGCTGATAATATGACCTAAGAAGGCCACCTCCTTTAACCAAATCTGGCATTTGCTGAACTTCGCATATAGCTAGTGCTCTCGTAGCCTCTCTAGAGTCAAAGTTAGGTGTCGTGTATGCTCCTCCTCCGTCCTTGAGTAGATGAGGATGTCGTCAATAAATACGATGATAAATACATCCAAATACTCCTCGAATACCCTATTCATGAGGCTTGTAAATACTGACAACGCATTTGTGAGCCCGAAGGGCATCACTGTAAACTCAAACAATCCATACCTACTATTGAAGGCGGTCTTCGGAATGTCCTCCTCTCGAATCCGTAACTAGTAATAACCTGACCTCAAGTCAAGTTTAGAGAAGAAATGCGCTCCTTCCAGTTGATCGAACAACTCGTCAATCCGTGGCAGCGGGTATTTATTCCAGACCGTCAGTCTGTTCAGCGCTTGATAATCAATACACAAGCGGAGACTTCCGTCCTTCTTCTTGACGAATAACAGCGGGGCTCCCCACGGTGAAGACCTTGGCCTGAAAAACCCTGCCTCTATTAGTTCCTGCAACAGACTTCGGAACTCTGTCAACTCTTTCAGGGCCATCCGGTAAGGGGCCCTACATGCCGGCTTGGCCCCTGGCAAAAGCTATATCTAGAAGTCCTGCTCTCGATGCGGAGGTAGTCCTGGCAGTTTCTCTGAAAAGACGTCAGTAAAATCTCGCACCACCGGGATGTCTGTCACAGACTCCTTAGCGTCCGCCATCTCAAATAGAATCTGATAAACCTCCTCTCCCTGTAGATGGGCCTTAACGGCCTGTACTGAAGATAAGAGTAAACGAGAGGCAGTTCTTATACCTTCGATGACATTGAAAGAGTCCCCATGCCTCACGGTGATCCTCTTTGCTTGGAAATAAATCTGGGCCAGGTTCTAGTGCAGCCATACCATGCCCAAGATCAAGTCGTAGTCCGTCAACTTCAAAAGCATCGCTGGAGCTTTGAACGCCTTTCCACCGATTTCTACATCCATATTAAGGTTGTCCGAGGTAAGGAGTTCAGATCCATCGGGTAGTCGCAACCTCGTCTCCGAGCCCGTGAATCGCTCCACGCCTTCCAATCCTTCTACAAATGTCTCTGACATAAAGGAGTGAGTAGATCTGGCATCGAAAAGCATGCGGGCAGGCTTGCCGCTAATGAAGACTATACCTGGGGTGATTAAATGTCTTAGGATTCTATAATTAGTTTTCTTTCCTATTTATTCTATCTACTGCAGTTCTACAAATTTGACAACTGAGAAAGGGAATTCTATTTAAACAATTAAACATCTTGGTATACCTGCTATGACTTGCTCTGGGTTACGAGGCTGCGCCAGGTCCAAAGCATATACCTGCTCCCTTTCTTGTCTACGATCCCCACCCTGGTATCCACGTCCTAGGCCACGACCTCGGCCTCCAAAATACTGCGCTGGCTGGGCAGTCGGTGGTGCTGGTCAAGGTGCCCCCCTCATGGGGCAATTTCTGCGAATGTGCCCAACCTGATGGCAGTTGAAGCACTCCGGCGGGGGAACTGCCATACCTCCGGGTCTCGGTGCCTCCTACATTTGAAGAGGCTGAGGAGCCACTACCACCGGCTCCCTCGGCTCCTGTCTCACCCCCTGACGAGGCAGGTCCTTTGCTCTTCATTCCTCTCTCCAATTAGTGATGCGGCCCCGCCGCTGATCATTTATGGCTCCCCGGCCCTGGTCCTCCGTTGGCCTCTTCCGAACCCGAGTCATGTGCCAGTCAGCCTCAATCCTCTTGGCCATCTCTAATATCCGAGGTATTGGCCTGTCAGATACGAATAGAAGGGCCTCCCTCAACTCCTCCCGCAGGCCATTATAGAACCTTTTGGTATATCCTGCCTCGTCTAACTGATAGAAGTCCGCAAACCGGGCTAGGTGGTTGAACTCCCGGTGGTACTCTACCACTGTCTTATTTCCCTTATTTAACTGTAGGAACTTGTCCTCCAGTTCATCCCTAGCCGACTGTGGAAAAAATGCTCTAGTAACGTGGCCCTGAACTCCTCCAAAGTAATCTTTGCAACCTCCATATCCGCAAAAGTCGTATCCAGCGACGTCTTCCACCATCTCTTGGAGTTAGACTTCAAGCAAGAGACCACCAATGACACCCTCTCCTCCTAGGGGCACCGAATCCCGGTCAACATCTCGTACATAATGTCCAGCCATTCTTCTGTCCGAACAGCTGACTCTGTCCCTAAGTTGGATGGGGGAGAGAGTCCTCGGAAGATGCTTAGCCAATTGGCCCCCGGGTTTGGTTGCGGAACCTGAACATGCTGGGCCCTGAAAGCCTCCAGAATGGATGTCAAATTCTTCCCCATCTCTGACTGTAGCAACAGAGTGGGGACCGGGGGAGGTGGTGCAACATTCGGAGTCTGCTTGACTCCGCCCTGTGGAGTAGGCTGTGCTGGAGGCTGCACAACAAAATATAATAAGCAATGACCCAAAACAAATAAAAGGGGTGGACAATTACATGTGATCACCAACATGGGCACACCACGCTTCCGCTGCTTAGTTTGTCCTCAAACTAAACATGCATGGGGGTGACCCAGGGATTTTTGGACTGGTACTTTTCCGATCGAGGTTGCCTCTGTTACCACTTGTAAGACCCCATATTTTTTCTTTTTAAACATCAGGGTCTTAGGCCAAGAACCGCCGCTTTGCGATGACACCTTCACGCCCTTAAGGGTCATCATCGCAAAACGCCGATTCTGCTGGCCGATTCGATCACAAAAAAGCAAAAAAAGTAGAGTAAACACAAGTGAGGTAAAAATTCTAACCAAAAGTCCACAATAAAATCACATCAGAGTAATAATATCTCCACGAAGGGAGAGTCCACAAAAAAAAGTTACTGTAAATCAGGGCTTAAGCTAGATAAATCAAATCCTCACTACATAGTCACTCAAGCGGAAGAAAAATAAAACACTACTAAGGTCAGGGACTCACATTCCCAGCTGTCTGAACTCCTGAGCTAGACTGCCCTATCTCCAAACGGGGCGACCTTCGGGGCGGCTCCTCCATGCTGGGCTCCGCGATCCCCTAAATAATATGGTCCGAAAACTGTTAGTCTATAAGACTAAATCCTATCACCCCCACCCCTTCCCCCATGTCCCCTAGGCACTGAGCGGAGAGGAAGAACGGGGAGGACTTGAAGGTGGAGAGTAATCAAAAAACAAATGACAGCGTACCTATACTAGAAATTTTATAGTACATGTGGCAGTAAAGTAAAGTATGAAATGTAACCTTAACTTATCGGCGGAAACGCATAAGCTAAGGGATCTTCTGCAGGGCTCCCATCATATAAAGAGTCCCATAGCAATTTATACGTTGGTGTGTCGGTTATTAATAACAGTATATATATAAAGAATTTGACCTTAATTTATAAACTTGCCCACACATGCTTATAGACCAAGGGGTCATTTTTCAAGTCCTATTGTGTAAGCGTCCCATAATATTTATACAATATGTGACAGGGGTTATATGCAATGATTATGCTATGACATGTTAGTGGGTTATGATGCGATCATGCAAGTGTAACTCACCCACCCGACTCTGTATACACAGACCTTTAGTTCCCCCTTTCTGGAGCCTCACCTACCAGGATACCTCCGTAGTAGTAGACGGAAATGGTGGGTAGGGCCTCGCCCACCTCTAAACAAGTAAGGCACTACCAGATAGACCTATCGTACGCCTCAATGCTTGGTGCACGAAGCGGACTCCTACGTACTCTGGCCGGCTGGCTCATCGGACTTCTGTTGGCGAAGTGCTAACCACACTTGCCGAGCCAACATATTAGCATCGGTGCATCGACCACTAACACCGAGGTCCCACCACCTTATAACTTATGCACATGCAATATTAATACGTTTCCCACCGAGCCAATGCTTCCTGGACTATCCCGTCTGTTCCAATTATCAACCGGGCCTCCGGCCCGCCGGGCTATCCCGCCCGTCTCCACAACCACCGAGCCTACCGCTCGAATATCCTAGTAAAACTAACTTCTCGAGACACCAAGGTGTGTGAAAGTGAACCCCTAATTATTCTAGTTGCTCTTTAAGATTTATCACTCCTACAGTTTACGTTAGCCTAGGACTGCCCCCGGTATACCCCGTGAAGGGATCTCAAAGGGCACTAGGAACTATGATGGTAGCTGAAGCCCATCATTCCCTTTCGCAAGACACTTATTGTTATTGGTTGATTCCCTGACCCATTCCCGTTTCACATTATGCTAGATCTATCCTAGGATGATTTTGACCTTCCCACTCCACGGGATAAGACGATCTTTCGTCGATTCCGAGCACCACCTAACACTAGTCAACCTCACACTCTACTAATCCTGTCTTCCAATGATGAACTCCTTTATTTACCCAAACCAGCTACCTTCTAAGGATCCAACTCTTAAAATTCATTACCCACTCTAGTTCAGTTTCTGCAGTTACTATATGCAGACCACCCTATACTATATGAGATGTATAAAGGAGGTACTCCGGATTATCTTCCAAATCTCCAATAAAATTTACTGGAGGTCTATCATAACAAGTGTAGTCTAAAATCAGAGATTCATAATTTTTCTAATTAATTTGATATTTATTGAATTTTCCCAAATGATTGGCCATGGGCAATTTTGAACATGAACTATATGATCTACTCAAGTAATGGCCACCCAAAAATTTTGATAACTAAATAACAAAGATATATTACTAGATACTAATTTCCATAATTTTTCAGAAACTATTTGACCTCTAATTAATTTATCCAAAATAATTCCCTTAATCATATGTAAAGAAGGAAGTACCAAAATTATTCATCAAAAAATTATATAAAAGTTACAGAATCTTAATATGGTAAAGAAAAGGTCATTGTGCAAAAATTATAATTTTACAAACTTGCTAGACACCAAAATAAATTAATTAATTTTTCATGGGAACCAATACTTAATGAAGCAACTCTTAGAAATAATCTTCCAAAAATCCCATAAAAATTCACAGAGCTTTAAAACGTAATAAAAAGTCCTCTAGCTAAAGTTCATCAATTTCCAGCAAGTAGTTACTCCATAATAAATTTCTAAGTAAATAATACAAATTACTAAATTGTTAATGAAGTATCCAAAATAATAATCCTAAATTCATAACAAAATCTCCAGAGCTTGTACTAACTTTAAACACTAACCTACCCAAATCTCATCACTATTTATTGAGTTTTAGTGACATTTTCTATCACTATAAGGTTTGTGCCCTTAACTAGGGTTAGGGTTTTGAGGGACCTATTCACCTTTGAATCTATTTTAGATTTCTTCCAGAGGATTCTACCTATTCCAGAATTCTCTCTCCCAAGTTTCAAATCCTTTCAAGGTCAACTGACCCCTTGTCCTTCACAACCCTCAAAAGTCCTCCCTTAGGGTTTGAGTCTAGATTCAAGGGTAAAACAATCCAAAACCACTCCATATTCCCTAAGAGGGTTCCTACCAAGTCAGGGGTCAAAATCACAGCCTCTGTTGAGGTGATTTGACCACCCAAAGCCAAAGTACACTCTTTATTTAAGAATCCTTCACTATGGGAGAGTTAGGGTTAGGTCATTACCAATCCAAAACACCTCCAAATGAAGTGGATTTTTATACAGAGACATATCATGATGCCAGGCATCTCTCACCATAATTTGGGAGGGTTTGGAGGTCATTAGACCACTTAATTAAAATACCCTAGTATTAATAAATAATAACAAAAACCATAGGACAAAGTGTTCCCAAAAATTCCCATTTTTGGACTGACCCTAGGTATGACTATGGCTGACCCCCTGCCCAAATTTGAGGTCATTTGGATAAGGGATGAAGTTTGGGCACCCTTTTGAATCTCAGGATAGCCCTAGGTATAGGTCCCACCAAAATGGATGCCCTAGTCCAACCAGAGGTCCAAATTGGTTCAAATTAATTTTGGATTAAAGTATTTTCATTTGATCCAGCACGGATCTTGGCGTAAATCCAAGGGCCCGGGTTCATCGTCTTCCTCCAGCCAATGACTTAGATAGCCCAAGCCTGGAGCAACTTCCAGCCGCCACCACAGCCCATCCTAGCCCTTCCCCGGCCATCCACCGCCACCAACACCTCTGTCGAGGTGGCGGCTATTGACTGGAGGCGACTCGGCTACCGGAGGGGAAAATTCCGGCGATTCTACCAAGAAAATTTCTCGGCCGAAACCATGAAAACAAGAAATTTTTTTGGGCTCAATTGCGCCCAAACCTTGAACCTAGGCATTACTATGATCTAACCATAAGAAAAGGAGAGGAGGAGGACCTTGTCGGCGGCCTGAAGTCAAAAAGATCGCCAGGAAACCATCTTTGAAGGTGGCGCCGCTCGGTTTCTGCAACTACACAGTTGTAGGCCTGATTCCTTTAGGTGAGTGTTGGTAAAGCCTTCTCTAAGCCCATTGATGGTGTTTAAAGCTTCAGTTGGGGAGAGGAGAGGCTGGATTATCAATGACCATTAAATCCATTAATGGCTAAACTCGGGTTAGGAGGAGGGGGCTGAACCAGCACCTTGGTGGCCGGGAAATGGCTAGAAATTTCTCCCCTTCCCTAGGGGAGTTGAATTCAGCCATTAAAGGTGGCCTTTGGCCTCCCTTTGGCCGAGCCCCTTCACCCCTTCCTCTTTCTTCATTTATCTCTCCTCCATTAACATGGAATGGAGCTCACCTTCTCTCTTTTAGTCATCAGGTTGACTTGGTAAACCTGGTGGTCTATTGGCCGCCCACACATACACATTACTCCCTAATGAATCCACATGAGGAGGCTTGAGCTTGGGCTAGACCATTTGGGCATGGTTGTCCCAAAGTTGGCTTGGGTTTACTCTAGTCATTTTGACCTTTTGGGTTGGCACCAATGGGTCCTTGGTAATCCATTGATCTCTCCTAAGGCTTAGGTGGGGTGGGATAGGACTAACTGGGCACCTTGAGGGTCATATAACCCTTAATAAGGGCATCTTGACCAAGTTGGTGTTTGAGTTGGCTTGGGTCATCTCAAGCTTGGGAGTTGACCCCATTGAGTCCCAGGTGAACCATTGACACCACTTTAGTTCTAGGAAGATCTGGGCAAGGTTGGTTGGGCACATTAGAGGCCAACTGCCCTTAGTTAGGGCACCTTGCCCAATTTAGGCCTATGGTGGCCTAGGTCAAATTGGCCACTTTGGGTTGACTCTAATGTACCCTTAAGGCTCTAGTGGACCCTCTAATAGGTTAGTGATGTTGTGGTGGGGACATGGAGTCATGGTGAAGCCCTAAGGTCATTCCCTAGGTTTTGTGATGATGTTGTGACATAGACAGACCAAGGTGATTCTCACCTTTGCCTTTGATCACCTGGCACTTTTTAGCTTCCTAGGGTTTTGTCATGACCTAGTCATGACTAAAACCACTCTTAAGGGTCTAGTTGGAAATGGGATGTTACACCCCGTATCATTGTGAGTGACCAAGATGGGCGCTTCACATCTAACGATTGGAGGCTAATACATCAACTATTGGGGACCAAACTGAAGTTCAGTATGGCCTTTCATCCGCAGATGGATGGTCAGACCGAGAGGGTCAACAGGACGATGGAGGACATGCTTTGCATGTGCGCCCTGGATTTCGAAAAGAGGTGGGATGATCAACTTTATATAATTGAGTTCGCTAACAACAACAGCTACAACTAAAGCATTCAAAAGCCACCCTTCGAGGCCCTTTATTGTAGGAAATGTCGTACTCCATTGTCGTGGTTGGATAAGGGAGAGACAAAGCTGTTTAAGCGGAAGGAAGTTTAGGATGCGACTTCAAATATGCGAATAATTCGAGAGCGATTGCTGATTACTCATGATAGGCATGCTAAGTACTATAACACCCAGCACAGGAATATTGAGTTCGCTGCGGGCGATTGGGTATATTTGAAGATTAAGCCGTTCAAAGGTGTGTTAAGTATTCGATTCTTGAAAAAGCTGAGTCCAAGATATCTTGGACCATTTTAGATACTGGAGCATATTGGCTAAGCTGCCTGTCGGTTGAAACTATCAACGGAACTGAGTGTTCTACATGATGTATTCCACATAACGATATTAAGGAAGGAGGTGCAAGAGCCTACACAAGTGATTGCTATAGATCAAGTACCGGTGGATGCTGGGTTGACAATGAAAGTCAAGCCCATTCACATTAAATACATGGAAGTAAAACAATTATATAACAAGGAAATCAGGATGGTCAAGGTCCATTGGGACAACTATGTCCGAGAGGAGCTTTCATGGGAGTGGGAGCAAACCAAGAAGTTTGAGTTCCTCGAGTAATTCGATTGAGGTACACATTTTAATGTAGTTACTTCTTTAGTTTTCCTGCACTGCTTAATTTCTGGACGAAATTATTTAAGTGGGGGGAGATTTGTAACGCCCCAAGATTTTTGAAGCAAGAAAATAGCTTCTGGGAGATACCGCCCGACAATAGTGTTAATATCAGCAGGAGCCCCGTGAGTATTTAGCAATTGGCATTCAGAGCGTCGAGCTGAGATACCGCCCGAAAGTATTGTTATCATTGGCGGTAGTATGTTCAATTAAATTGACAGAGCTCTCGGGTTGCTACCGCGCGGTGGTAGCATATATCGCGCGGTGATAGTGTCATAACCGATTCAAGTTATCGCGTGTTGGTAGTTTCTTATCATTTGGCGATAGCGGTGCTATAACCGCGTGGCCACATGTTGGCCAATGATTGGAGGGCCTGTGCGGTTCCACACAAAGCAAGGCATTGAATAGCGGTACCGTACGGCGGTAACTAGTAACCGCGCGACGGTAGCTTAATTTATAAAGTTTGTTTGGCCATTTCACTTCATTTCTTTTGGAGTTGAGAACTTGGCCTGGATTTCTAGAGGAGGAGCAGCGCCGAAAAGGAGGAGTTTACGCCGCAATTCAAGATTCAGAGCTCGGATTCGCAAGGCGAGTTCAGATCTATGGAGGCAAGGTCGGAGTGGTCGATTACTACCGTCTAAATTTTTTCCCATGGCGCTAAAGCCGATTTCAAGGCTAATGATCGTCTTTCTTGGACATGTGAAGTCCTTTGTTTTTTCATTTGAGTGTAGACGCTCCACGAGCACGTGGAAGTGGTTTTCTCGATGGGTAGATCCGTGTATCCTCATAGTATTGTATTTAGATCTGAATTCAAAGTACGGAATAGGCATGTTGTGCGAAGCCCATCCAGACGGGTTGGTCTGGATAGGTGATTGTTCTATACTTTTTATGTCGAAGAATAATCCGTGTTAATTCCTAGATTTTGGAGTCGTGGGGTGTGCAGGTGGCTACTGATAGATTTAACTTCAAGATAACCTAAACACCTAAGGGGGGGTGAATAGGTTCTATTCCTTATTTTAAACTAAGACAGAATATAGCTTCAGTTCTTTAAGATAAATCTCAAATCCCTACAGCTAACACAGCATATGCAATCACAGAATCTAAAATAACACAAGCATCACAGATTGCACATAGATTTATAGTGGTTCCCCAAGGTCTGGGTACATCCACTTCCCCCTTCACCTATCTAGCAGTGTGCTAGATTCGGCCTAACTTCTTCCTTCTTCTCAGATCCACAGATCTTACAGCTCAGAACCCCGAAAGGTTCTTACAACTCAGAACCCTATAAGGTTCTTACAACTCAGGCTAACAGCCCTACCTTAGCCTTGCCACAAGTCGTATAACTCAGAGAACAAATTCTCCTACACTCAGGCTCAATCAGCCTTATCACTCAGAGATCAAAATCTCCTACACTCAGCCTTTATAACACAGGCTTACAACTCAGATCTTTGAAAAGAACCTACAGAATTTGATAAGTAATTTGATGGTCTCTTACCCTTATTGAGAGAGAAAGGATAAGAGGATTCTTGATCAGCTTCTTGATGAGACTGATGATTGAAATAAACCCGTTCTTAGCTTTCTTCAAAGCTTCTTGAATCTGAACTTAGTAGGGTTTATCTCCTTTGAAGTTAACTGACTGTCAGCTTCCTTCTTGGATTCCAGATATGGATCTATATCTTCTTAGTAGATTAGTTCAGGATCTACTTCTTAAGAGACTTGTGATTGTATCCTTCTTGACATCAAAATAGCTGGAGCTCTCTCTCCCAAATTCCTCTGAAGTTCCTTCTGAATTCTGAATGAATTCACCTTAGAAAAAATCTGAATGGATAATCACTCAAGTATGTCTTCTTAGATCTTCTCATGAAGATCTTCTTCTGTGTGCCTTGCACTTTCTTGATCAACGATCAATCTCTAAATAGTTGTATTAGTTGTGTATATGATCAATCATCTCTTTCATCTTCTTAATCCATCTATATTTATAGACTTCATCCATGATAACCGGCTGATTCGGTTTATAACTAACTTCTGACAAGTCCGACACCTTCATTAAAGTTGATGGAATACACAGCTGTCAAGTCCCCAATCAGTTCTTGAACCTTTGTATCTGTCAGCAAAGCGTCGAGATTGACTATCATTATGTGTCGAGACAAACCGGCAATATGTGTCGACATATATAACTTAATTGTCGACCCAGACTTTGGTGGTGTTGACATAGCTGCCTTGATGTTGACACAGCTTCTTGACACTATATCTTGAGAATGTGTCGACACTGCCTCTTTATGTCGACATAATTACTTTTTCATTCCACAGCAATCAACTATGTTGAAACTCTGCTGTGTGTCAACACAAGTCCTGTGTGTCGACACAAGTCCTGTGTGTCGACACAGTTGATGTAGACTAAGAATTCTGTGTGTCGACACTGCCTCCAGGTGTCGACATAATTACTTCTTCATTCCAAAGAAATCAACTATGTTGAAACTCTGTTGTGTGTCAACACAAGTCCTGTGTGTCGACATAGTTGATATAGACTAAGAATTCTGTGTGTCGACACTGTCTCCCGGTGTCGACACAGTTGATGTCGACTATCTATTCTGTGTGTCGACACTGCCTCCTGGTGTCGACACAGTTGATGTCGACAATCTATTCTGTGTGTCGACACTTCCTCTCGGTGTCGACATAGTTGATGTCGACTAACATATTTTGTGTGTCGACACAGTTGCCTCAGGTGTCGACACATGGACTTAGAAACTTTTTCTGCATTTTAGCCAATACTTAACCTGCACATATAAACTAAAAATAACATCAAATACACATTGATGTATATCATTGAGCTAAGTGAGGCTTCTCCAAATCAGGTACATATTTTCCAATGTACCCAACAATCTCCCACTATTTGGAGAATTCATAACCCTTTTGTCAATGATATACACCACTTATGATAAATAAGCATGATGATGTATAAGCATTATTTAACAGAGGAATCTATAAACAAAACAAATAATAAACTGACATCACAGAATAAGGATGCAAATTAAATAAACATAAGAACATTGTTTTGTGTATTATATCAAAAAGTTTCTTAACAATGTTTACATTGACTTCTTTAAAAAACTAAGAAATACATAGTTCTTCGAAAAAGCTAGTAAAACTAGACTAAGGCTGGACTGGCTCCTTGATGACTATTCATTTTCCTGATTTAATCTGAGCCTGCACAGAAGGTTCTGTATCTTCAATGGGCTTCTTGCCTTTAAACTCAGCCTTCTTTTGTGCTTCAGCCTTAATCCTTTGCCTTTCAAAATAATGAAAAGGCTTAGGGAAATACTTGCTAGGCTCCTGAGCATCAGGAGGTAGCTTCCCACTCTTAGCGTTTCATCTATGTTGAACTATGGCTTCCTGCCTAGCCTCATACTTCTGCCACTCCTGCTCATTATACCATTTACCCCTTTCATGAACTTGGTCTTTTATAGCTTTCCAGGCAGTTAATATGATATTTCTAGAAGTGGGGCTCTATTGCTCAAAATCAGTTTCAACTCTGCCTGCTCTCTGAATCTCTTCTTTGATAATTGAGCATCTTGCTGAGCTTTCACACCAGCTTCTGGCATATCTACCTTTTCAATAATAACATTAGTAATTTGTGGTGGAGGGCTGTACATAGACTGAACTTGTTGATGTATCATTTCAAGATTTGCAGGGGGGTAAATGACTTGGGCAACCTCTGGTTGATCACCTTCAAGTAGAGCTGGTTGCACACCTAACTCAGCCACATTATCATAATCACATAAGGGTGGATATCCAGAGTGGCTCTAATACTGTTGGTTATCCATTTGGCATGATCAGTGCCTGCATATACTAACACCCTCTCCCCCTTTATGACTTCTCGGGTTACATGATCTCTCAAATCATCTTTTTGAAATCTGATTTGCCCATCTAGGTAATTGATACCATCTTTAAAGAATGACTTTAACTTTTGAAGCTGGGCAGTAATTAAAGTCTCAGATGAAGTGATGGCAGTTTTAACTGAATCTAGGGCAGCTTGTAGCTTCTTATCAAATTCCTCTTTCTCCTTATCTCTTGCCTCAGTTATTGCAGTAACTATTTTCCTTACTTCAGTGACTATCTCATAGTGAGATTCAATCAGATTATCATTCATTCTAATTTGATTTTCAAGGACATAGCCTTGTTTTACAGCAATATCATCCACTTTTTTCTTGATGTCTGCTTGTTGGGTAGCCAGAAAAACTACAGCATTGCCCCCCTTGTGGAAGCAATCTGTCATCTCTTTCTTATTCTGATGGACCTCAAATTTGATTGACTTTATATCTTGGGATAGATCAAATTGAAGGGCCTTATGGCTTTCATCCACATATTTTTCAAGAGATAATCTCTACTCATCAAATTTCACTTGTAAATCAACCAAAAATATTTTGTAATCAGTCTCAGGAGCATGTTGTGGAGGAGTAGTGTGTAGTGCCCTTTTATAACTCTGACTCCTTCTCTTAAAGACCTAAAGTTTTCTCTTCTTGGCAGTCCTCTGTTCTTTATTCTCTGAATCAGAAGTACTGGCTATCTCAACCCTATCTGGTGGAGTAGAGGGTGTATCTTTTTCAGTGCCAGGCTGCTCCCCCTCAAGATTAGCCTTCTCCCCCTCAACCCTGTCCTGTTCCTCCTTAACCCTGAGATGCTCCTCCTTTTCTGCTGCTCCCTCAATCTCAGGAAATGACTCTTCCAGAGTGAATTCCTGTTGAGTGTAAGCAGATGATAGGTCTTTCTCAGCAACATCAGCAACTCTAGATGTATCAAGATCAGGTTGTGAATCGATTTCTTCCGATAAATTGATTCTGTCTTCTTCCTGCACCTGTGCAGAATATGGCTCCCCCTGCATCTGTGCAGTAACTGTCTCCTCATGGACTTGGGCAGTTTCAGTCAGGTCCTGGACCTGTTCCCTAACTTGCTCCCCCTGCACTTGTGCATTTATGGTGTCCTCCTGCACATGAACATGCTCAGTAATGTCATGGATTAGTGATTTTGCTGCAGTCTCTTGAGTATCCAAATCAGGTATGTCCTTTGAGAGGACCCTATCCCATCTGGATATTATTCTAATGTCCATCCTTCTCATGTGATTTATTTTAGACCCTGGAAGCTGATTCATTACCTCTGGAATTGCTCCAGCCAGGTAGAGACTTATTAATCTAGCCAAATTGGGCTTTTTGATTCCTTCCTTTATCTTTTCAAACAAAACCGCAGACCAATCAGTGTTCATCTTATAGATGATCCTTATCATCAGATTGAACATAAAAGCAGAGATCCTATCATGGCCTCCTGGTTTACAAAAAATCACCTTCCCGACCACTTTTGATAGAAATTTGCCTTGTTGATTCATTCCTTTTCGGTTTATAGCTGCTCCAATCTTGATGGTTGGATCCAATCCACACCACTAGAGAGCCTCCCTTATCTTTGAGGCTGGGACCTCTTCTTCATCCTGAATTCTTGGAAGGTGAAGAATCTTTCTTTAACTTTTCAGAGTAAGTTTAACTCTATTCCCATGAACGGTTGATTTAATCTTCAGTCCAGTAGAACACACTATTGCAGCAGCATAGAACTCAAATACTTCTTTCTTCCATATCTTGGTAGGTTCAGAAACAAGAAACTCTAATCCGTTATCAGTAACAAGGGTGATGACCCCTTTAATTTCCGTCGCCACATCAGCAAAAGCATTGCGCACCAGCTCGTAGCCTTCGTTGATGTTATGTTCAACCTTTGGCGCCATTGGGATGAAGAGAAAGCTTGAATGGAGAGAAGAGAGTTTGTCGACACAGGGTTTTAGTCTCGAAAAACTGATGACTAGTTTTAGTCATCCCTTTTTAGGGCAATTTAGAAGTTTATTTCCAAAATATCATTGCAATTTTATGCTTTTGTAGGCTTGGAAGCTGTTATTTCATGTAATGTTCTCATTATTGTTGTTTTTTATAAACTTATGTTTTATGTTAAGCTTTATTTTATAAATTTATGTTTGGTTATCTTTGTATTAGTTATTATTATTATTATAACCAATATTATAACTTTATGGTTATTAATGTTATGTTTTTATCTAATGATCTAGTTAGGTATTATGTTTTAATTTGATAATTAGTTGTGTTATTATTATTAGAACTAATATTTTGTTTTATTTTATTTCATGTGTAGGTGCAGCCCATGCAGCCCCTTCATTATTTTGGAGCAGCTCTCATGCATATCAGCCTACCCGAGCCCCTATGGAGCAGCCCAAGCCATCAAGAGCAGCTACCCGGCCCCCTCAAGCACTTTGGAGCAGCCCGGCCTCTTGGAGCAGCTCTCCTAGCCTATACCCGAGCCTATGTAGAAGCCCCAAGCATTGGAGCAGCCCTTTAATCCAAGCCCATGCAACCCGAGCCCCAAGCAGCCCATGTAGCCCCAATCCGAGCCATCCAAGCCCAAGTAGCCCACTACCCTTGTATGGCCGGCCATACCCCTCTCTCTCCTTTATTATTCCCTTGCCACCTTTCCACTTATGTGTGCATTTTTTCCAAACCCTCTCTCCTCCATTTAATGCAATGCATGCATCCTCCCCTTGCATGGCCGGCCCCTATCATTTCTCTCCCCTCTTTTATTTTCCATTCACTCCCCCTTCCTATTACACATTTTTCATTAAATAAAATACATGCACCCTAGCATTCTCTCTCTCCCCTCATTTAATTCTATGCATGAACATTCCCCCCCTATGGCCGGCCACCCCCTTTGTCTCCCTTATTCTAGATGCTTCCCTCCTCTCCTATAAAAGGAACCCAAGACCCATGCTTTGAAAAGTGAGTTTTTTTTGGAGTTAGTCTTTGAGGTTGGATTGAGAGTGGGCTTTGGAGATAGCTTTGGAGAGTTTCAATTCAAGAGAGTTTATTGTAATTTTCTAGTTTGTTTTACTTCTTGTAATCTCATTTTTGTTAGTAATATAGTCTTGCTCTTTTTATTATCGTGTACTCCCTTTCCCTTTTTTTTATAAGTAATATGAAGTCTTCTCCTTCTCTTATTGTCATTTTCTTTTCCGTCATGCGTAGCTAATTTTCTCTTAGCATTTGATCATGAGGATCCATGATTTGAAATGAGAATTATTTTTATTCCATAGTTTTATTTTTGCCAAATTCTACTCGGTCCTTCTTTGAATATTATTTCGTCGATTCCGTATTTCCGGTATACGGTAGTAGGCTTATGATCTCATATTCGAGTAGCCGAGAGGCTCGTGAATGTGAAAGATCACTCAAAGAAGGAAGGAGTTGAACGCAACCCTAGAGATAGGGCGACATAAATCTTCCGGATTGGAGTCAAATCCAATAGTGCGGATCACTTCGATAATGCAACTTTAGGATTCTTTGGTTTGTAAAGAGATTTCGATCAAAGAGTCTATAAGTTAAGAGGCCTAATGCTCTAGCGAGATTTTGTCTCATTTTCGGATCCGTCACGACTGAGTTGGATTTGCAAATTTAAAACTATGCCCTTTTATTTTCTCGTTTCATTTCATGGTGAATCAATGTTCGAATGCTAGCCTTTTTTATATAAGTTTTCGTCTCGCAATTTATCGTTCATTTTACTTATAAAATTCTCAAAATCCAACTATTTTCCGGTAGGATAATATTTCAAGCTTGAGTAGCAGTAATTGACAACCCAGTGTTTAAATATGACCTTGGTACTACAATTCGACAGGTACGCTTGCCTGATCGGGTTTAGCCCATCAAGTTTTTGGCGCCGTTGCCGGGGACTTTTCTTCGTCAATATTTTGAAAACACTTGCGCTATTACTTCTACAAAAATCAAAAAAAAAATTTATATTTATATATTTAATAATTATATTCAACCCACTTCACCTTATTTCTACCCCACCTAAAATCTCTCGAAAAGGGTAAGGGGCTTTAAGCGCCACCATTTTACCTAGTACCGGGCGAACCCTTCACCGAGTAGTCCTCGGGAAGTTCGAGAGCCAAGCCGTAAAAATCTATTTTCAAAAAATCTATTTTAAAAAAAATCTTTTCTTCTCTTTTTCTTTCTTTTCCAAGCTTTCATTTTCACTCTCCTTCGTTTTCTTTGCTAGTGCATGACCCGAGCGAATCCGTCGCTACTTGTTGATTTGGACTCGGAAATTGAACGCTCCTTTCGGAGACAACTACGATTCGGGGTTTCAACTTCTCAAACAGCGGTTGAGGATTCCTACGGGGATTGTAATTTTAATTTTGAGATGGGAGACCCAAACCAAGGAATGGCTCAACAAAGGACTATGTCCGATTATGCTCGACCCAACTTGGAAGGGACTGAATCAAGTATTGTTCGACCTACTATTGCGAACAATAACTTCGAGCTTAAGCCTAGCATCATTCAAATGGTGCAGCAATATGTACAGTTCGATGGATTACAAGATGAAGATCCGAACTTGCATATTGCTAATTTTCTTGAAATCTGTGACACCTTTAAAATCAATGGTGTCTCAGATGATGCTATAAGGCTAAGACTCTTCCCCTTCTCCCTAAGGACCAAAGCCAAACAGTGGTTGAGTTCTCTTCCAAGAGGATCAATCACTACTTGGAACATTTTAACGGAAAAATTTCTCTCTCGCTACTTCCCCCCCCCCCCCCCCCCCCCCCCCCCGCCAAAACTGCTAAGCTTCGAAATGATATCACCTCTTAATCTAAAATTGCTTTCGAGACCCTCTATGACACTTGGGAGAGGTTCAAAGAGCTTTTGAGACGATGCCCACACCATGCTCTGCCTGTATGGTTGCAGGTCCAGACATTCTATAATGGGCTAAATCAAGAAACTAAGCAGAGGATAGATGCCGCTTCCGCTGGTTCTTTAGACCGCAAAACTCCGAAAGCCGCTCTTGAGCTTATCGATGACATGGCGATGAACTCTTATCACTGGAATTCATCTAGGTCTCGCCCATCTAAAACTGCAGGTATATTAGAAGTTGATTCGGTGACGCAACTGGCGATGCAAGTGGAAATGCTAAACAAGAAGATCTCGAAGATCATTGCTCCCTCCGCCGCTAAGGTATTTGAAAATGCTGATGCCGCCGAGCAGGTGGATTATCTGGGGAACATACCCAGGCCTGCTCAAAATAATTCTGCAAACAATTTTTCTGCTTTTTCGAACTTTTCTTCTCCTTCTGGTTTTAATGCTGCTACGAATTCTTATCATCCTGGATGGCGTAACCATCCTAATTTCTCGTGGAGTAATAACGCTAATGCCGTATGCCCACCGCACGATTTTACACCACCACCACCACCACCAGAACAAAATTTTCAAAAACCTTCCTCTTTGGAAGAGATCCTCGCTAAATATATAAGCTCGAACGATGCCACTATTAGATTTTTAACAGGATCAATGAAAAACTTAGAAAATCAAGTCGGCCAACTCGCCAAGGCCTTTTCCGAGAGACCACCTGGAACTCTTCCCTCGAACACTGAGCCTAACCCAAGGGAGCACACAAATGCGATTTCCCTTCGGAGCGGTAAGGTTGTTAACGAGCCCACCACAAGGGAAGAGCCAAGGGTGATTGTCCCTCCTGTTTGTACCCCCACGGAGAATGATAACATAGATTATGAAAAAGAAAAATCTATTTTTGAAAAAGAAAAGGATAGCTCCATTATTTCTAATTCTGCAAAAGAAAAAAATTGTTTTCAAAATGATGCTCCGATTGTTCTAAAAGAATTTCCGCCACCTCCTTATCCGGCTAGACTTAGGAAAGACAAACTAGATGATCAGTACCAACGCTTTCTTGAAATGTTCAAACAAATTCACATTAATTTGCCATTTCATGAAGCGATTAGTCAAATGTCGAAGTACGCAAAATATCTTAAGGACTTATTAACGAACAAGACGAAATTGGAGAACTTATCACATGTAACATTGAATGAAGAATGCTCGGCAGTCGTTAAAAATTCTAATCTACCTAAAAAGATAAATGACCCGGGTAGTTTTTCCATTCCGTGCGTCTTTGGTGATCTGTTCGTTAAACACGCCTTAGCGGATCTAGGAGCGAGCATCAATTTGATGCCTTTTTCACTATTTAAGAAGTTAGGATTGGGCACTCTGAGCCCTACAAGAATGAGTATCCAATTAGCTGATAGGTATATTAAGTATCCACTAGGTATCGTTGAGGACGTGCTAGTAAAGGTCGACAAATTCATCTTCCCGTTGGATTTTGTCATTCTTGATATTGAAGAGGACGTCGAGGTTCCTCTTATCCTTGGACGACCATTTCTAGCCACCTCTCGAGCAGTTATAGACGTTAGTAACGGAAAGTTGTTTTTGCGTGTGGGAGATGATGAGGTCACATTTTCCATAAATCAATCCATGAAAAACTCCTTAAAAAATGATGACTCTTGTTTTTTTGTTGACGTTCTAAATGAAGACTCTTCCCTTTCCCTTTCCAACATTTCTTCCAATGAATTTTCCTCTTCGTTTTCTGAAATTTCTTCACATAATTTTGACAACCCGGTGATGTCGATCCAAGAAAATTTTGAAAATAATTTTGTATGTAGTAGAAAAAAGTATGAAAATCTTGTTTTTGAAAAAGAGAAAAATTTAAAAAATTCTTATGACGAACCACCCCAACTTGATTTAAAACCACTGCCTGACCACTTCAAATATGCCTTTCTTTCAAAAGATTCAAAATTGCCCATTATAATCTCGGCTTTTCTTTCCCAATCCGAAAACGATCAATTGATCGAACTACTACAAAAGCATCGCCGAGCTATAGCGTGGCAAATTTGTGATATTCTTAGCATAAGCCCCTCTTTCTGCACACACAAAATATTTTTTGAAAATAATAAAAAAGGTGTAGTCCAACCTCAGCGACGTCTTAATCCCAACATAAAGGAGGTTGGGAAGGGTGAGGTTCTCAAGTTATTAGATGCGGGGATCATTTATCCCATCTCCGATAGTCAGTGGGTAAGTCCGGTCCAGGTAGTAACTAAAAAGGGTGGCGTCACGGTAATAACTAATGAAAATAACGATCTAATTCCGACTAGGACGGTAACGGGATGGAGGATGTGCATCGACTACCGCAAATTAAATGATGCCACTCGTAAAGATCACTTCCCCCTCCCCTTTATCGATCAAATTCTAGAACGCTTATCTGGGCACAGTTTTTATTGTTTTCTCGACGGTCTTTCGGGATACTTTCAAATCCCTATTGCACCCGAAGACCAAGAGAAGACAACATTCACTTGCCCCTTTGGAACTTTTGCCTACCGTAGGATGCCTTTTGGGCTATGCAACACACCAGCTACTTTTCAGCGGTGTATGCTAGCCATCTTTGACAAATACGTAGAAAATATTATGGAAGTTTTTATGGACGACTTTTCTGTTTTTGGCGATTCCTTCGAACTATGTTTAGAAAATTTAGGAAAAGATTTAAAATGCTGCGAGGAGACAAATTTAGTCTTAAATTGGGAGAAGTGCCACTTTATGGTACGTGAGGGTTTAGTCCTTTGCCACAAAATTTCCGCTAGGGGAATTGAAGTGGACAAGGCAAAAATTGAAATAATTGAAAAGTTACCGCCACCTACAACCGTTAAAGCAATTAGAAGTTTTTTAGGTCATGCGGGGTTTTATCTTAGATTTATTAAAGTCTTTTCAAAAATCACTAAACCTCTCACCCACCTGCTCGAAAAAGACACTCCTTTTGTTTTTGATAAATATTGTCTCGAGGCCTTTGAATTAATAAAATCGAAACTTATAAATGCTCCTATTATGATCGCCCCAGTTTGGGATTTACCGTTCGAAATAATGTGCGATGCGAGTAATCATGCGGTAGGTGCGGTTCTAGGTCAACGAATTGCTAAGAGCTTTCATCCGATTTTCTACGCTACTAAAACTCTCACTTCTGCGCAAGAAAATTACACCATGACGGAGAAAGAGCTCTTAGCAGTTATTTTTGCTTTTGATAAATTCCGATCGTATGTTACTCTTTCTAAGGTTATTGTTTTCACGGATCATTCCGCTTTGAAGTACCTCCTTTCTAAACCGGATGCCAAGTCGCGTCTTATCCGTTGGATCCTCTTACTTCAAGAATTCGACTTGGAGATTCGGGATAAGAAAGCAGCGGAAAACTTAGCAGCTGATCATCTCTCTCGTCTTGAAAAATCCCAATCTAGATATTTTAAATGAAACTTTTATTAATGACTCTTTTCCGGATGAGCGTCTTTTTAATATTTCTTCATCTCCTACCCCCTGGTTTGCCGATCTGGCCAATTATCTTGTGGCCCGGGTCCTTCCAAAAGAATACTCCACTCACCAAAAGAAGAAATTCTTTTCGGAGTTGAAGTATTATTTTTGGGAAGACCCATTTCTATTTCGCATTTGTGCGGACCAGGTGGTAAGGAGATGTGTTTCGCGGGAAGAGGGTCACCAAATTTTAAAACATGTTCATGAAGGTCCGACTGGCGGGCACTCTCAAGCTAACCGCACCGCACACAAAGTACTTAGTGCTGGCTTCTATTGACCAAGCATATTTAAAGATGCACAAATCTTTGTGGGCGGGTGCGATCGATGCCAGTGGACTGGAAATCTCTCAAATAAAAATGAAATGGAACAAAACTACTTTCTCGAGTGCGAAGTTTTTGATCTATGGGGCATAGACTTTGTCGGACCATTTCCCTCCAGCTTAGGAAATAAATATATTCTAGTCGCAGTCGATTATGTTTCTAGGTGGGCAGAGGCCCAAGCTCTACCAAATAATGATGCTCGCGTTGTTGTCAATTTTCTAAAAAAATTATTTTCTCGCTTTGGTTTTCCTCGAGCGATCGTTAGTGATAGGGGAAGTCATTTTTGCAACGCTCAACTCACTAAGGCTTTAGCCAAATATGGCGTTATGCATAAATTATCCACTGCTTATCACCCCCAAACTAACGGTCAGGTCGAGGTAGTCAATCGCGAACTTAAACGAATTTTGGAAAAAAAACATTTCTACTTCTCGTAAGGATTGGTCTTTAAAATTAGACGATGCTCTGTGGGCCTATCGGACAGCGTACAAGACCGCCATCGGGTTGTACTCCTTTCCGATTAGTCTATGAAAAATCGTGTCATCTTTCGGTAGAAGTAGAACACTGTGCATACTGGGCGTTAAAATTTTTTAATTTCGATCCGCACTCGGTCGACGAGCATAGAAAAAACCAACTAAATGAGCTTGACGAGTGGCCAGCGTACGCATATGAAAGTAATAAAATTTATAAAGAACACACGAAATTGTATCACGATAAGAACCTGCGCCACCCTAAAACGTTTAAACCAGGCGATCAGGTTCTTCTTTTTAATTCGCATTTACGTCTCTTCCCGGGAAAGCTCAAATCTAGATGGTCCGGACCGTTCATGGTCAAGGATGTTTTTCCTACGGCACTATGCTACTTTCACACCTCGATAAGGGGGACTTTAAAGTTAATGTCCATAGACTTAAACTCTATTTCTCTAATGATTCTATGACTCCTGCAAAGGAGAATCTTCTTTTTGATTCTTAGTTTATTATTTTCTGATGGACATTTTTATTTCTGGACTTATGGTTATTCTTATTATTATTATTATGAAACTCTTTTATTCGGACTTTGAACTGTTGTAATAAAAAAAAACATTATCGGGCATCTGCCCACGGACTATCTATTTTTTTCTTTTATTTTGCTCTTTCTACCAGAGGCCAATCAAGTCCATGATCGTGGTCGCCGCTCCGCTGCTGCTGATATCAGATGGATCAAGTCATACCTGCTGAAGATCAAGTACTCTAAAAAGCAAGCATGGGGGAGCGACATCCGCCTTCATCTCACGAACCCGGGGAAGTCCTATTCTTTTTATTTATTTATTTTCCTGCATTTTTCTTTTTCTCTTCTTCTCAGTCCCCTTCTCTTTTTCTTTATGTTTTCTTCTTTGAGGGCAATGAAGAATTTAAGCATGGGGGGGGGTCTAGTTTCTTTTGGTCTTTCTTTCTATCTTTCTTCTTCCAAAAAGAAAAGAAATTTTTTTTTTGTTTTATATTAGTATATTATTTTATGTTATGTCATCAAAATCCAAAAAAATTATAAAATATAAAACCCAAAAAAATTAGACAAAAACAAAACTCACAAAAAAATTCATGTGCTTAAATCGATTTGAAAAACAAAATCTAAAATTATTTCTATCGTTTTTTTTATGTTTCTTCTAGTGATGTGTAGGCCCGTGCGGTTTTTGTAGTTCTATGTAGATTCCTTTGAAAATGTTTTCTAAACTTATCATTTTAGCATAGTTCCATTCCATTAGTTTGTTTTTCTTAAATAGAGGCATCCGTTTTTTTACGTTATAAGTTAGCAATTTGTAGTTATGTCTTCTTATTCGGTTAGTTGCTTACGAATGGGTTCTAGGTATCATTAGTTCTTTTTCATTTGCGGGGTAGTCTTTCTTGGTGTCTAGAACTTGTACCAAGCTACTCTCGAAGCATTTGCGCCGTTTTTAGTTCTTTAGAAATGATTTAGGCCACCATTTGAATAGTTTGAGCTTTTCTTGCCCACCAAAAACAAAACCCTTGCAAAACAATTTTGGGCTTTTTCCTTAATTTCTTTGTTTTTAGCTCCACCATTCATTTCATTATGTTCACCAAAGCCAAATACCTTTCATATTTTTGCACTATAACCTTGAGCTTAAAAATTATTTTGTGGGAGGGGTATTATTTTTGAAATGAATAGGAAATTCTCAAGCTTATTTTTGGAGCTTTCTTATCAAATGTTATTAAAATGAAAAAAAATGAAAGAAAAAATCAAAATAAAAAAAATGAATGCAAAAAAAGTTTATGTTTGGCCAAGTTTATAAAAGAAAATTTTCATGGCCTTGTTTTTGTAGTTTCATATTGGAGAAATGACATACTTGTTATTTCTCATTTTGATATTACTTTGTTTATTTTTGAGCTCACCTTGGTTTAGTGCCTAAAGCCCTCATGTTTATCGTTGATTCCACTTACCTAATCATTTACCTAAGCCAAGTTTTAATGCCTAGTAGAAGTCCTAATGATCTTAGAACTTAAATTCGCGTAGTGGAGAAAGTGTGAACGTACAAGACTATGGCCACCATCATTGATGGATTTCTTTGGAGGTTATCTTGGAGTGTTTTAGGGTTAATGTTTATCTAGCAACCTAGTAGTTTGTTAATGCGCCGTTTATTTAGAACCTCTACTTTTGTTGTCCTTATTTTCATTTATTTTGGATGCCTTGCTTTTAAGATTTAGAAATTAGTAGACTTTTCTTATGTTTTAATGAGATTTTTAGGGTTCCACTTTCAAATTTTCTATTGTGCACTTCTCACCCCACTAGTTGGTAACATGAATATTAGGATAGTTTAATTTTTCTTATTTTTGT
Source organism: Platanthera zijinensis (assembly GCA_039513925.1). NCBI lineage: Eukaryota > Viridiplantae > Streptophyta > Magnoliopsida > Asparagales > Orchidaceae > Platanthera > Platanthera zijinensis. The sequence goes on from CM077085.1 coordinate 90,722,800, forward strand.
TTTTCTTAACTATGGAACTTAAAATATATATATCTTTTGTTTTCTTTTTGTTTCTCCCTATTTTATTTCTTTTTGCTTGAGGGCAAGCAAATGTCTAAGCATGGGGGAGTTTGATGACTAGTTTTAGTCATCCCTTTTTAGGGCAATTTAGAAGTTTATTTCCAAAATATCATTGCAATTTTATGCTTTTGTAGGCTCGGAAGCTGTTATTTCCTGTAATGTTCTCATTATTGTTGTTTTTTATAAACTTATGTTTTATGTTAAGCTTTATTTTATAAATTTATGTTTGGTTATCTTTGTATTAGTTATTATTATTATTATAACCAATATTATAACTTTATGGTTATTAATGTTATGTTTTTATCTAATGATCTAGTTAGGTATTATGTTTTAATTTGATAATTAGTTGTGTTATTATTATTAGAACTAATGTTTTGTTTTGTTTTGTTTCATGTGTAGATGCAACCCATGCAGCCCCTTCATTATTTTGGAGCAGCCCTCATGCATATCAGCATACCCGAGCCCCTATGGAGCAGCCCAAGCCATCAAGAGCAGCTACCCGGCCCCCTCAAGCACTTTGGAGCAGCCCGGCCTTTTGGAGCAGCTCTCCTAGCCTATACCCGAGCCTATGTGGAAGCCCCAAGCATTGGAGCAGCCCTTTAATCCAAGCCCATACAACTAGAGCCCCAAGCAGCCCATGTAGCCCCAATCCGAGCCACCCAAGCCCAAGCAGCCCACTACCCTTGTATGGATGGCCACATCCCTCTCTCTCCTTTATTATTCCCTTGCCACCTTTCCTCTTATGCATGCATTTTTTTCCAAAGCCTCTCTCCCCCATTTAATGCAATGCATGCATCCTCCCCTTGCATGGCCGGCCCCTATCATTTCTCTCCCCTCTTTTATTTTCCATTCACTCCCCCCTTCCTATTACACATTTTTCATTAAATAAAATACATGCACCCTAGCATTCTCTCTCTCCCCTCATTTAATTCTATGCATGAACATTCCCCCCTATGGCCGGCCACCCCCCTTGGTCTCCCTTATTCTAGATGCTTCCCTCCTCTCCTATAAAAGGAACCCAAGACCCATGCTTTGAAAAGTGAGTTTTTTTTTGGAGTTAGTCTTTGAGGTTGGATTGAGAGTGGGCTTTGGAGAAAGCTTTGGAGAGTTTCAATTCAAGAGAGTTTATTGTAATTTTCTAGTTTGTTTTACTTCTTGTAATCTCATTTTTGTTAGTAATATAGTCTTGCTCTTTTTATTATCGTGTACTCCCTTTCCGTTTTTTTTATAAGTAATATGAAGTCTTCTCCTTCTCTTATTATCGTTTTCTTTTCCGTCATGCGTAGCTAATTTTCTCTTAGCATTTGATCATGAGGATCCATGATTTGAAATGAGAATTATTTTTATTCCATAGTTTTATTTTTGCCAAATTCTACTCGGTCCTTCTTTGAATATTATTTCGTCGACTCCGTATTTCCGGTATACGGTAGTAGGCTTATGATCTCATATTCGAGTAGTTGAGAGGCTCGTGAATGTGAAAGATCACTCAAAGAAGGAAGGAGTTGAGCGCAACCCTAGAGATAGGGCGACGTAAATCTTCCGGATTGGAATCTAATCCAATAGTGCGGATCACTCCGATAATGCAACTTTAGGCTTCTTTGGTTTGTAAAGAGATTTCGATCAACGAGTCTATAAGTTAGGAGGCCTAATGCTCTAGCGAGATTTTGTCTCATTTTCGGATCCGTCACGGCCGAGTTGTATTTGCAAATTTAAAACTATGCCCTTTTATTTTCTCGTTTCATTTCATGGTGAATCAATGATCGAATGCTAGCCTTTTTTATATAAGTTTTCGTCTCGCAATTTATCGTTCATTTTACTTATAAAATTCTCAAAATCCAACTATTTTCCGGTAGGATAATATTTCAAGCGTGAGTAGCAGTAATTGACAACCCCGTGTTTAAATACGACCTTGGTACAACAATTCGACAGGTACGCTTGCCTGGTCGGGTTTAGCCCATCAAAAAGCTTGTGAGCGTGTCGACAGAATTTGTTCTGGGCCTATTTATACCCTTTCAAAAAAAGAAGGTCAACAGGTGGGCAAAAACTGTCGACAATAATGTGTCGACAATAATGCCGACCTCTATGTGTCGACACAAATTGATATTGTGTCGACACTTGACTTAAGAAGTTGTTGAACAGAAAGTCTGTGTCGACACTTATTCGAAGTGTCGACACAAATTCTGAATGTATAGACATCACTCCACTGGATGTGTCAACACTACTTTCTTGGAAGTGTCGACACTTTGACCCTTAGGTGTCGACACTATGACACTGTGTCGACACAATTTACCTGAATTGTCGACACAATTTTACTTAGCCACTTTTGTTAATCTAACATATGGTCAACATTACTATTTCAATTTTAAATCTATTGAATTTAGTTTCATCTAGAGGCTTTGTAAATACATCTGCAATTTGATAATCTGTCTTAACAAATTCTAGTGAGATGTCCTCTTTCTCTACATGGTCTCTAAGAAAATGGTATCTTATTTCTATATACTTAGTCCTACTATGTGAAACAGGATTATTAGCAATAAATATAACACTTTTTGAATCACAAAACAAAGGTGTTCTACTTGCCTGAATACCATAATCTTCTAGCTGGTGCTGAATCCACAACAGCTGTGAACAAAACCTTCCTGCTGCCACATATTCAGACTCAGCTGTGGAAATTGCCACACTAGTTTGCTTCTTACTGCTCCAAGACACCAATCTTCCTCCTAGAAATTGACAGGAGCCTGTAATGCTTTTCCTATCTTCTTTACAACCTGCAAAGTCTGCATCTGAATAGCCTGTTAGTAAAAAATCTCCATTCCTAGGGTACCAAAGGCCTAGATTAGGTGTGCCCTTTAGATATCTCAAAATTCTCTTTACTGCAGTGTAATGAGATTCTTTAGGGCATGCTTGGTACCTAGTACAGACATATGTTGCATACATAATGTCTTGTCTACTAGCAGTGAGATATAGTAGAGAGCAAATTATACCTCTATACAAAGACTCATCTACAGGTTTACCTGCATCATCTTTGCATATAGACATACTTGTTCCCATAGAAGTTCTCATGGTAGAGGATGATTCCATACCATACTTCTTAACTAACTCTTTGGTAAACTTAGACTGGGATATGGACAAGCCATCATCAGTCTGTCTTACTTGGAGTCCCAAGAAGAAGTTAAGTTCCCCCATACTGCTCATTTCAAACTTCACTTGCATAAGTTTAGCAAACTTTTTGCAAAGGTTGCTTTTTATAGACCCAAATATTGTGACATTTACATAAATCTGGACTAAGATTATCTTTCCTTTGGACTCCCTTAGGAATAGAGTTTTATCTATTTTCCCTCTTAAGAATTTGTTCTCAATAAGGAAAGTAGACAGGGTTTCATACCAAGCCCTTGGGGCTTGCTTTAACCCATACAAAGCTTTCCTAAGTCTATAAACATAATTAGGTTTGAGAGAATCTACAAAACCTTAAGGCTGCTCTACATAGACTTCTTCTTTTAGATTTCCATTCAGGAATGCTGATTTTACATCAATTTGGAATACTTTGAATCCTTGATATGCTGCATAGGCAAGGAACATTCTTATTACTTCCAGTCTTGCTACTGGGGAAAAGGTTTGATAAAAGTCAATACCCTCTTCCTACCTGTACCCTTTTGTAGTAAGTCTTGCTTTGTTCTTCACAATAATTCCACTTTCATCAAATTTGTTCCTAAAGATCCACTTTGTTCTAATGATATTGTGGTCTTTTGGTTTAGGAACTAACTCCCAGACCTTGCATCTTCTGAACTGATTTAGCTCTTTTTACATGGCATTAATCCAGTGTGGGTCTAGGATAGCTTCTTCAAACTTCTTTGGCTCTAATTGAGATAGAAAGCTTGAATACATGACTGTGTTCAAATTCCTGCTTCTAGTTTGCACTCCATGTCTTGGATCACAAATTATCTGATTTTCTGGATGATCTTTTAAGTGTCTAACTGCTGGAGGTAGTCTCTCTTCAGGCTGAATACCTCATGTTTCTTCAATGTGTTGCACCTCTTGGTTTTCTTCAGCTTCTAGAGAGTCTTGTACTCCCCCTGGACAGTAGCCACCATTTTCCATTTGTAGTTCTGCAGTTGAATCTTCTGCAATGGAAACCTTGTCCATTCTCTCATTTATACCTGTTGGACTGCATGAACTACAAGGCAACTCACTGTTGATCAATCTAGTTTCATCAAATACAATATGTATAAATTCTTCTACAACCAGTGTAATCAAGTTGTAGACCCTATAAGCCTTATTATTATTGCTGTACCCAACAAATATCCCATCTTGAGAATTGGCAGCAAACTTAGTTAGATAAGACTTGCCATTGTTAAGGATATAACACTTGCAACCAAAGATCCTAAAATAGGAGAAATTTTGTTTTCTACCTTTCATAATCTCATAGGGAGTCTTTTTGTGGCACTTAGTGATAGAAGCTCTGTTGAGCACATGACATGCAGTGTTTACTGCCTTAGCCCAGAAATATTCTGGGAGAGAAGTGTCACTCAATAGTGTTCTACCAGCCTCAATCAGTGTTTTATTCTTCCTTTCAGCAATACCATTTTGCTGTGGTGTTCTAGGTGCGGAGAACTCTTGAAAAATCCCAAATTCTTCACACAGTCTTGTCATACTTTCAGACTAAAATTCAGTGCCATGGTCACTTCTGATTTTGACCCTGTACTGTCAAGTTCATTCTGTATTTGCTTGACAAAACTATGAAAAACACTTGGGGTTTCTGATTATTGTCTCAGAAAGAACACCCAAGAATATCGAGAATATTTATCTACCACCACAAAAGTGTAGACCTTCCTACCTAGACTATGAACTAGCATAGGACCAAAAAGATCCATATGTAAGAGGTATAGACACCTCACTGAATCCTTGTTTTCAAGGCTATGAAAGGAGGATTTTGTCTTCTTGCCCTTTTGACAAGCTGAACATATCCCTTCCTTTATACACTTAACTTGAGTACCATTCCTCACTAACTCTTTGCTATAGAGTTGGCCAATTGTTTTGTAGTTAAGATGGGCCAGCCTCTTGTGCCATTTTACACAATGAGTGGCTTTCTCATCAGCTACAAGACAAATAGGAGAACCTTTGTTCACACACTCAAAATTAAGATAGTACACATTCCTTTTTCTAATCCTGTCAGAATGACCTTTTGATCACTTGACCTTTTGATATGACATCCATCTTAACAAATGAAATGTCATATCCTAAGTCACTCAGCTGACTTATGCTTATAAGGTTGTGTTTCAAACCCTTCACATAGGCCACTTGAGTGATAGTAATCTTATTACTAGAAATTTTACCAAACCCTTTGATGTTTCCTTTTTCTGAGCCACCAAAGATTACTTTAAGCCTATTTATAATAGGCAAGTACTCCTTCAGCAATCCCTTTGTTCCAATCATGTACCTGGATCATCCACTGTCCAAGTACCACATAGGGGTATGGTGACTTGGACTCACCTGCAACAAACAATTACTTTCCCTTAGAACCCAAGTAAGTCTTGGGTCCTTGGTTCAGGTTAGCTTCATGCTTACCAAATCTACCTGCTGCTCTTCTAACAGGTAGACTGATGTTCTTCTTGACACTAGTGTTGTGCCAGCAATCTATGGCATAATGACTTGTCTTGCCACAGCACCAACATGAACTTGTTGTATCTATTTTTAGATACATTCTTGATTGTCATATTGACAGCAAATCTCTTGTATTGTGCTGGTATTACTGCAGCTACACCCATTTGTTTCTCACAAACATGAGGTTTATGAACATGGGATGCCTTATTTACATAAGCACCCTTGCCATTCAGAACTTCAGTCTTACTATGACCATGAGTATTCTCAAGGTCATACTTGTTAGAAGGCACTTGAACCTTTCTAAAAACTACAGGGAATTTGAAATTAAGTGGCTTGACTGAGGCTTTGCCTTTTCTCTTGAATTGGACAGCCCTAGCCTTACCCTTAAAGCCTATTCCATCCTTACCCTTTTGAGCCACAAACTCATCTATTAAGGGTAAAACTGATTTAGGCTTGGAATAATTAGCCACTAAATTTTTTTCCTTTTGAAGTCTGGTTTCTAGACTTTTAATTAGATCATTTTTGTATGTTATTGTGCCCATCTGAATAACAGATATATTTTTTAGTTTGACAATCTCATTCAATTTTTTATCCAAATCCTTCTCTAAACCAGATGCAGCCACCTTAATATCTGCAATTTCCTTAGCCTGAGTTTTGGCCAGGTTCTTGCTTTTCTTTAGTGCTTGCAACAAGTCCCCATATTCATCTATCAGCTGATGAATATCACCTTCAAACTTAGATCCATGCACATAACTTGATGCAGATGTAGCTGACTCTGTTCCAGTACTATAAACTGAATTACAAGACAAACATTGTACCTTGCTAGGATCATGCTGATCCTGGCATTTGTCTTCTTTTGATACAACAATCAGCCCAATACACTGATGGTCTTCTTGTTCATAGATAGAGTTTAACAATTGCATAAACTCTTCTTCTTCATCAGCTGCATAAAGACCAATGTATGCCTCAACTTCAGATTCAGACTCTGAAGTTGATTGGTCTGACAGACTCTTCTCCTTCTTTGCAACAAAGGATTTCTCCTTCTTGCCCTTTTACTGAGTCTTCCTTTTATCAGCAGACTCCTTTCTTTTGTCTAGACACTCAGGCACAACATGTCAAGGCCTATTACAGTAATAACAAACTATCTTTGATGTATTAGATTTGCTAGGCTTTGACCAGCTCCTGTCCTTCCTAGAAGACTTTCTCTTTTGATAATAGTCATCAACTAGCTGTGATGTGGAGGGCCTAGATTTCCACTGCTTCTTCTTCAAGAATCTCTGAAACTGCCTTGTAAAGGCAGCAAAATCTGCATCTGAATCACTGCTATCTGAATTTTGGTTGTCTGAATTATCTGAGGTAATTTCAGCAACTTCCCTAGGAGGTGACAGAGACATCCTCCTATTCTTTCTAGTGGCTTCAACCTTGAAGGCCACAAATTTTTATTTATGCCCCCCTTTAGCATTTCTTTCTTCCTCTTTTCTAGTCATTAGTTTCATTTCATAAGACAACAACTTTCCAAATAAAGTTGGAGGAGAAATATCTGTAAGTTTGGCAACTTCCCTAATGGCACAAATCTTGGTGTCCCAATCCTTTTTCAAGGATCTTAGGAATTTATCATTCAGTTCATATGTACTGAAGACTCTTCCATAAGACATCAGTTCATTTACAATTCTATAGAACTTCTTATAGCACTCAGATATGCTGTCTAACTTCCCTTGTCTGAAGCTTTCATATTCCTGATTTAGCATGGACTTTCTATCTTGTCTAACTTCTTCAGAACCCTCCATGTAGACTATCAAAGTGTCCCACATTTCCTTGGAGGTCTTGTAGTGAATCAAATTCTGAAAGGTTGAATCATCTATGACACTTACTATGATGTTCTGAGCACTTTTATCCCTAGTTGCCAGGATGATCTCATCCTTAGTCATCTCAGAAAAATCTTTAGGAGTTCTTTGATTTTCATCTAGAACAGACACATTCATTGGAATATAAGGACCTTCTTTTACTGTAATATAGATCCTTGGGTCAGAAGCCGCCATAAACAACCTGGATCTTTCTTTCCATATTCCAAAAATCTCCTTCCTACAGATTGGTAATTTCATAGAACCTAGTTCCTTGTGATTTTCTCCAGAACCCATTTTCTTGATTCTTGATTCTGCCTTAGGGATCTAACTCAGACTGTTAAGTCCATCCTGGAGTAACCTCCATCCGATACCACTTGATAGATTTAACTTCAAGACAACCTAAACTTATAGAGGGGGGGGGGGTGAATAGGTTATTTTACTTGTTTTAAACTAAGGTCGAATATAGCTTCAGTTCTTTAAGATACATCTCAAATCCCTACAGCTAACACAGCATATGAAATCACCGAATCTAAAATAACACAAGCATCACAGATTACACATAGATTTATAGTGGTTCCCCAAGGTTTCGGTACATCCACTTTCCCCCTTCATCTATATAGCAGTGTGCTAGATTCGGCCTAACTTCTTCCTTCTTCTCAGATCAACAGATCTTACAGCTCAGAACCCTGAAAGGTTCCTACAACTCAGAACCCTATAAGGTTCCTACAACTCAGGCTAACAGCCCTACCTCAGCCTTGCCACAAGACCTACAACTCAGAGAACAAAGTCTCTTACACTCAGGCTCAATCAACCTTACCACTCAGAGATCAAAATCTCCTACACTCAACCTTTATAACACAAGCTTACAACTCATATCTTTGAAAAGATCCTACATAATTTAATAAGTAATTTGATGGTCTCTTACCCTTGTTGAGAGAGAAAGGATAAGAGGATTCTTGATCAGCTTCTTGATGAGACTGATGACTGAAATCAACCTGTTCTTAGCTTTCTTCAAAGCTTCTTGAATCTGAACTTAGTAGGGTTGATCTCCTTTGAAGTTGACTGACTGCCAGCTTCCTTTATGGATTCCATATATGGATCTGGACCTTCTTAGTTGATTAGTTCAGGATCTACTTCTTAAGAGACTTGTGATTGTCTCCTTCTTGACCTCAAAATAGCTGGATCTCTCTCTCCCCAATTCCTCTAAAGTTCCTTCTTAATTCTGAATGAATTAACCTTAGACAAAATCTGAGTGGATAATCACTCCAGTATGTCTTCTTAGATCTTCTCACGAAGATCTTCTTCTGTGTGCCTTGCACTTTCTTGATCAATGATCAATCTCTCAATAGTTGTGTTAGTTGTGTATATGATCAATCATCTCTTTCATCTTCTGAATCCATCTATATTTATAGACTTCATCCATGGTAACTGGCTGATCCGGTTTATAACTAACTTCTGACAAGTCCGACACCTTCATTAAAGTTGTTGGAATGCACAGCTGTCAAGTCCCCAGTAAGTTCTTGAACCTTTTTCTCTGTTAGCAAAGCGTCGAGAATGACTGTCATTATGTGTCGAGACAAACTGGCAATATGTGTCGACATATGTAACTTAAGTGTCGACACAGACTTTGGTGGTGTTGACATAACTGCCTTGATGTTAACACAGCTTCTTGACACTGTATCTTAAGAATGTGTCGACACTGCCACTTTGTGTCGACATAATTACTTCTTCATTCCACAACAATCAACTATGTTTAAACTCTACTGTGTGTCGACACAAGTCCTGTTTGTCGACACAGTTGATGTAGACTAAGAATTCTGTGTGTCGACACTACCTCCAGGTGTCGACATAATTACTTCTTCATTCCAAAGAAATCAACTATGTTGAAACTCTGTTGTGTGTCAACACAAGTCCTGTGTGTCGACATAGTTGATATAGACTAAGAATTCTGTGTGTCGACACTGTCTCCCGGTGTCGACACAGTTGATGTCGACTATCTATTCTGTGTGTCGACACTGCCTCCTGGTGTCGACACAGTTGATGTCGACAATCTATTCTGTGTGTCGACACTGCCTCCCGGTGTCGACACAGTTGATGTCGACTAACATATTCTGTGTGTCGACACAGTTGCTTCAGGTGTCGACACATGGACTTAGAAACTTTTTCTGCATTTTAGCCAATACTTAACCTGCACATATAAACTCAAAATAACATCAAATACACCTTGATGTATATCATTGAGCTAAGTGAGGCTTCTCCAAATCAGTTACACATTTTCTAATGTACCCAATAGCTACAATGAGAGTACTGGAGGAAGTCTCTAGGAAAACACCTAAAAAGAGAATAATCGATAGTCTATCGCTTATAGCGTGGTGGTAGCGCTACCGCCTATGGTAGCTCCATATGAGCACTGTATTGATGTGAAGCTTGTCTCATGTATACCTGAGGGATACTATTGTGAGGCCTGTCTCGTGGAGACCTGGGGGCTATATGATGGAGTGTGAGCTTAATTTGGTCAGCTATATTGGTCGTGAGAACTATCCTTGGGCATAACGTGGTTATGTGTGTTGTAAATGGGAAAGGGAATACTGACCCATGTTGTGGCTTACGAGCCTGATGATTTGAGCAACGTGATGTGGTTATCCAATACCCACTCTATAGCATTCGACTTGGAGTGAGTGAGTGGCATGTATCCAGTAGGGAGCGCCTTGACTTTGTCATAGCATAAAGAGAGAGAGACTTTGGCTTCGGCCCAAGGAACTCTTTTAAATGCTCAAAGGGGCCGTCATGAGAACGGTGGTGGGACCTGAAATCTCGGCACACCGATAATGTACCCTAAGTGCATGAGGCGTGTGGTCGGCAATGCCACCATTTGTGGCGAATGATGCTTAATCTGCATGTTCTGGTTGCCATGTTATGTTTATATTAACACCTTCTAGGAAGGAGTACCGCCACCCTTAGTGAGGGGTGGGGTCGTTATAATTGGTCAGCTAATGCTGACTGTTGCTTTTGTTTGCCACCATTGCTGTGGAATGTCTCTTAAAGTTGCAGCTAGGACAAGCGGGAAATAGCGAGCTAAAGTCCATGATAGCTTTGCCGTCCCTCGAAGATCAAAGCGAAATGCCCGTTAAATTTATATTTCATGTATAGCCTGTCTGCATGCCGATGTTTGTAAAACATAAACTTTTGAGCTGAACTATATAAGGCCTTAAGGCCAAGACTCTTGTGTATTTTGTTATTCATTCCTAATTGTTGTTTACTGGACATTCATATGGTTGGGTTCTTATAGTAACCTTTAACTTTACTTCCGCAAGAATGCACTCTGAGTTAGGATGCATTTGCAGTTATGGTTTCAATTAGTAACTCCTTGGTCTGTCTGTTGTATATGGCATCGGTCCCTGGTCGGGCCTACTGCAATATGCTACGTCATGGATGAGGGTGTTACACAAGTCATGGATCTTTGCCTTTAATGCGGTGTTTTCCAAGACAACCATCACACACCGGTTCGCGAATTGTTTCTTCCCATTTTCGATGTAGCCAAAGAGAAGTTTGAAGCTTCCTTTCCAAGTATCTCCTCTATTTGGTAAGAGTTTTGTTTTTGGAGAAAGTCTTGGAGTGGCTCTCTATAACGGCCAATAGACAAGAGAGGGGTTCTGGGAGCTACCGCCCGACAATAGTGTTAGCGTCGGTGGTAGTATTGTGTCATTATTGTAGGAGCTCTCTACGAGGTACCGCCTGGCAGTTGGTTGATACTGCATTGTGGTAGCACTCGACGCAATCGTCATACTAATGCGTCGAATGGTATCGCGCGATGATAGTGGGTTACCGCTCTGCAATAGCCTGGTCGAATTAATAAATAGAGTTTCAGTAAGCTACTGTCTGACGGTACTGTTAGTGATGGTGGTAGCATGCCCGATTCATTTGATAAGGCCCTCGGTGGGTTATCGCCTGAAGGTAGCAGAGCAGTTACCGCCCATAAGTAGGACTGCAGTTACGACACTTCCATATGTCAGCATAGGATTAGAGACTTTGAATGGTGGCTTGCCGGAGAAGCTACCTAATGGGGCTACCCAGCGGTATTATCTTCTTACAACGCGACGGTAGCACTTTGTACAGATAAGCATTTTAAATCGTAACCATTCGCCAAGATTTGATGGTGGGCTATGATTTCTGCTGGTTTAAGGCCATGGGATGAGAGTTATCTCTCATTCTAAGCCAAAGCTTTCTCTTCCTAAGGTTTAGAGAGAAGAGAGAGCAAGTAAGAGGAAGAAGAAGGAATCGTGCCATTATCGGAGCTTTGGAGCCTCAAATCGTGAACCAAAGAGTCCAGATCTACGAAGAGAGGCCCGATGCGGTTCTTTCCATCTATTTCGATTTTGATCTATTGCTCTAAAGAGGACTTCAAGGGTAACGATCTTCCTCCTTGGGCATGTGAAGTCCTTTATTCTAGTATGTGAGGGTAGATGCTCCACGAACACGTGGAAACGATTCTCTCGACAGGTTGATTGGTTGTATCCCCGCTATCTTTGCATTTAGAATCTGAAATCGAAGTACGGAATATGTATTATATGTGAAGCCCATTCGGACAGGTTGGCCTGGATTGATGAAGTTTGTTTTTGTATGCTGGAAAGGATTCCATGGTAAACGTGTAATTTACGGAGTCGCAGGTGTGCAGGTTGCTGTAGTGACAGTACTGGAGTAGGTCTCCAAGAAAACATCCATTTGGTGAAGAAACGATAGTATGTCCCCTACTACAAAGCAGTAGCGCTACCGCCAACAATAGATTCCAGTGTGAATTGATTGTGAGGCCTATCACTTGGAGAATTGGGGGCCATTGTGTTGAACTGAGAGCCTGAAGGGCCCAGCTTTGGTGGTCGTTAGTGCTAGCCTTGGAACATAATGTGGTTATGTATATTTTGTTATGAAGGAAAAGGGAAGCTGATGATGGACATGACGACCCTCAACATATTGAAGACGGTGATGACTCGCTTACAGAAGAACTTTCTCCGCCTTCAAATTAAGATTTGTGGCGTCATGATGACCATGTGGAGCGTCGCCATAATATTCGCCCAGGGCGCAAACCAATTTATTTATAATTATTAATAATTTATTAATAATGATTCATAATTATTAAGTCATTTTTATGTTTGTTTTATTTTCATTTCATGTGTAATGATGGGTGCTTATAACCATCATGTGTTGTTTTAATTATTTCATTTCATGTGTTATGATGGGTACATATAACCATCATATTTTAAATTTGAATTTTGAATGGAGGGAGATTGAGTGGTGTAGGCTATTTATAGCCATGTTAAGAAAGATTGACTAGAGAGAAGATGAATAAGAAAATAATCCCCCTAAAGATCTTGTGAGATCCTCCTTCCCCTTGGCAAAATTCGGCCACCCCTCTTTCCCCCTCTTCCTTGGCAATTTTAGCCACCCTCCTCCCTCTCCTCCTTGTCGAATTCGGCCATAAGATTCCTCCCCTGTTTCCCTCCTCTTTTCTCCCCTTAACAACCCTCTCCTACTCCTTTTCTCCCCTCAAAATTGACCTCCAACAAAGCAACCATTCAACCCACCTCCTTGAAGAAATCGGTCAAGGCAAATATTTCCTTTGTGGATTCCAACTCCAGCATGACGCGACGAAGGCGGACAAGTTTCTCTCCAACCGACGTGACTTCGACGGAGCCGTTGAAATGATCCAAGTAGAGAAATTGGAATCATCCATTCTGATAGGGTAACGAATCCTTTCTACCGATTGTGTGTTTCTATTTCTAGATTAATTCCTGTGGTGGTAGATTTTTAGCATTGAATTTTTGATAGCAATAAAAATTATATCGTGGTGATCTTTCAATTGCTTTTGTTATCCCTCTTAATTTCCTTTAATTTCGAGAAAGGCTTGTTGAGCCTTCATATTCTTTTGTTGGGAGAGATCTACCTTTTTCGAATCGTATTTTATTTGGTAGATCTCTTTTGGTACAACACCGCTCGTTCGAACAGGGTAGGTCCTTTTAGCCAGAAAGAATATTGGCCTATCGCCTCTATTCGATCCTAATTGGTTTGGCTACCTGTACGCTAGCATATAATTTATAGAATTAATTAACGTGGTGCCGCCTAGAGCGATTGTGCGAATATAGGATTTGGATTGTGGAGAGATATTCGTGCTAGTCCGCAGATCTATTCGGTGTCAACGTGTAAGCCTGCATCAATTTGGTATCAGAGGGAGGTTCACATCAATTTCTTAATTGGCCCCCTCCCCCTTTTGCTTTGAACACCGACACGCACTTTGCACGTTTATTGCACAACATATAAATCCATTTTTAAAATTTTGGTCTGCAAACAGTGGCCTAAAATTTGCAATATTTCTCAAATTTAAAAAAAATAAAATTCTGTAATTTCTCCATCATTTTCTCAGTAAGAAATCCAAAAAAATTTTATTTTTCATTAAGTCATTATTTTTATTAAATCGTTATAAACTCTTAATTTTGGTCTGCAAATAGTGGCCTATATTTTTTTCTGCAAAAAAAATAAAAAAAAATTCTTTAATAATTTTCATATTATTTCCTGCAAGCAAATAAAAAAAAATCTTTTATCGCCATAGTTATTAAGCGGGAACAAATCCATCTATTGAATTTTGAATAGGGCCAGGTTCATTTCTCATTGCATGCGTACCAAATCCGGGTGAGTTTCTCTCCGGTTCTTACGAAAATGGCATATGACGTATATGCTGCCGGATTAAACTATTCATATGCTAAGGATATGACTAAACACACCCCTAGGGAACACCACATTTATCCTACTTATGACGGGTTAGGATGGCCCCAAATTTTTAGAGATTGGCTTAAGGGACTAGAAAATTATTTTATTTTTCACATATAGGACGACTCCCAAAAGGTTAATATCGCCCGAGATCTATTAGTAGGTCAAGCCCGCGTATTTTGGCAAAACGAAGAGCGTCGTGTTGATAGTTATAAACATACTTGGCAGGAAATGTGTTGCCTACTCTCAGATCAATTTGATCCCGCCTATCTCCGCACTACTAACACCAAGCCTGCGAGTGAGTATCATTATGGTACTAGTTCCATACCTGCATTTAAGAATGACTATAAACCAAATGCCCAGACCGAGCAGAAGATTATTGATGATTTGGCTACCCTTAAACAAGAAAATAAGTCGGTCTCAGATTATATACAACTCTTTAAGGATATGATGGTTAGGAGAGGTGTGAAGGAGTTGCCAGAGATCACCCTCTTTAGGTTTCATAAGGGGTTAAAACCCTACATACAGGGTAAATTGTTGTGTTATTTTCACACCGATCTAGACACCACTTTTATTACGGCAGTAGAAATTGAGAAGCACTACATTCCTAGTAATAAAGCTCACTCGTGTCAGACCGGAAAGACCGTATTAGGACCACCACCCCCCATTAGGGAAACCTCTCCTAATAGGTTTTTTGCTGTGGAATCGATATATGTTACCACTAGGGTTATGCCTCTGTTAGCCTCGACATCTAAGCCCTAGAGAAAGTGACTGATACCCCTGAGGATGTTGATGTTGATATACTATCTCTGGATTTTGAGGATGACCCCATAAGTGAGAGTATTCTGACATGTTCGTTAGTGCCCGACGATTCTGATGCGTCTGAGTCTGAGGGAATCCCTAGTGATCTAGAAGATGATGTTTGTGATGATGATGATAGTCTAATCTGTGAGAGTAGTACATTGTCTATTACTAGCCCTTCTAGCATTGTGAATGATCACCCTTGTATTGAGAGCCCTCTCCAAACTACGATCCCCATCGTATTAGAGCCTACGATTACACCTATAGAGAATATACTTGAGTTATCTGAGGAGCCTGTGAGTGAGGATTTCAATATTATTATTGATGACCCGGACTTAAAGGATGTTCCAACTGATTGGGAAGACTCACCTTATGTGAGAAGTTTATGTTTGGATGATTTTAGCGCTATGAACCCGAACGATAGTTCTTTATTATTATCTCCATTATCTAAAGTTCACTATGAGTTAAAATTTACGTCGGGCTCGATTTTGCCCATTTTTGAGGCCTTTACTAATTTTGAATTGGATGACGTGTCTAATGTGTTGGAAGAATTTCCATGTGAGAAAGTTATACTTTTGGAAGACGTTATTGAAGTAGGCCCAGATGAGCGTCCCCTGATGCTGACTCCGTTGCATGAAATTGAATATGATTTTAAATCTCTCTCGGTTTTAGTTTTACCGACTCTCCCACATGATCCGTTGACTAGTTTAGTGGACCTTTTTGGACACGAGTTTGGTATGTTTTATTTGAGTCGTTTTATTTTGCCAACCCTGCGGGCCCCTTCTTTGGACATGTCTCGTTGTACAAGTTTTAGTGCGTTGACGAAATTTTTGTTTTGCCACGATTTCATTTTTTATAGCTCTGTATCCTCTCGACTTTCTAAGAATAACCAAATCTATGTGTATACGTTAGTGATGTGGCCATCTATTGTGCCACCTGATGTAGTTCCGCTGGTGCCACCTTATTTCGTTCCATTGGTGCCACCATATTTAGTTCTGTTACCTCCACCGAATATATTAAATAAGCTTGCAAAAGCTTATGCTCATCATGATCACATTTTATAAGCACATTAGAGAAATGCTAGCCATACAATTTATATCTTATCAAATTCATGCTAACTTACATAAAAGAGTGTCTCACTATATGATTTACGATTTAGTTGTGGTGCATCTTGTCCCTAAATGGTTGCCTTCGGGCACTATAGAAAGTTGGCGAGTTGGCGAACTGGACCTTTTTCGGATATTAATGAAATTAGGAGAATATGCATATCATTTTAAGTTATCCACTGATTGGGGTATTACCCCTATTTTTAATGTTTCTAATTTTACGCTATATGTTTCTCCACCACATGAATTATCTGCTTGTCCATTTGGGTCCACTTTGTTTTCTTATGGTTTGGGTAGTGAGTTTGTGTCTGGATCACTCTCTTCATTGGTCTTCAATGGAGGTACGTTGGTTATTGATGTAGAAATTTGTTATCCTTTATTTCCTAATGCTTTTCTGAGGTTCTCTGGTACCACCTTTTTGCATGACAGGATTCTCCAGGTTGTAGTGCTCTCTTCTCCAAGTGGTGCTGTTTGTCGTTACGTGTTTCGTTGGGATGATTCTCTCCTGCAACGGTACTTTCAGACCAACTCATCGGTGATGAGTACTTTTGAGCGGGGGAGGATTGATGGATATGACGGCCCTCAACATATTGAAGACGGTGACAACACGCTTACAGAATAACTTTCTCCGCCTTCAAATAAATATTTGCAGCGCCGTGATGACAATGTGGAGCGTCCCCATAATATCCGCCCGGAGCGAAAACCAATTTATTAAATTATTAATAATTATTAATAATTATTAAGTCATTTTTATGTTTGTTTTTATTTTCATTTTATGTGTAATGATGGGTGCTTATAACCATCATGTGTTGTTTTAATTATTTCATTTCATGTGCTATGATCGGTGCATATAACCATTATATATTCAATTTGAATTTTGACTTTTGAATGGAGGGAGATTGAGTGGTGTAGGCTATATATAGCCATGTTATGAAGGATTGATTAGAGAAGAAAAATAAGAAAATAACCCCCCTAAAGATCTTATTAGATCCTACTTCCCTTTGGCAAAATTCGGCCACCCCTCTTTCCCCCTCTTCCTTAGCAATTTTGGCCACACTCTTCCCTCTCCTCCTTATGGAATTTGGCCATATGACTCCTCCCCTCTTTCCTTCCCTTAACAACCCTCTCCTACTCATTTTCTCCCCTCAAAACCGACCTCGAACAAAGCAACCATTCAACCCACCTCCTTGAAGAAATTAGCCAAGGCAAAGATTTCCTTTGTGGATTCCAACTCCGGCGTGACGCGACTAAGGCGGACAAGTTTCTCTCCTACCGACGTCACTCCGGCGGAGCCGTTTAAGAACGATCCAAGTAGAGAAATCAGAATCATCCATTCCGATTGGGTAACGAATCCTTTCTACCGATTGTGTGTCTCTTTCTAGATTAATTCCTGTGGTGGTAGATTCTTAGCACTGAATTTTTGATAGCAATAAAAATTATATCGTGGTGATCTTTCAATTGCTTTTTTTGTCCCTCTTAATTTCCTTTAATTTCGAGAAAGGATTGACGAGCCTTCGTTTTCTTTTGTTGGGAGAGATATACCTTTTCCGAATCGTATTTTATTTGGTAGATCTCTTTTTGTACAACACCGCTCAATCGGACCGGGTAGGTCCTTTTAGCCGGAAAGAATATTGGCATATTGCCTCTATTCGATTCTAATTGATTTGGCTACCCGTACGCTATTATATAATTGATAGAATTAATTAACGTGGTGCCGTGTAGAGTGATTGAGAGAATATAGGATTTGGATTATATAGAGGTATTCATGCTAGTCCGTAGATCTATTAGGTGTCAACGTGCAAGCCTGTATCAGCTAACCCATATCATTATCGTTAATTGGCACGACGATCTGGGCAACGAGAAAAAGTTGAACTGTACTCGCACTATGTCGTTTGGCTAAACAAACCAAAAGTACATGGCAGTTATCATTAGCATAGGAGAGAGATATGACTTTAGGCCAGGATAGTAATGCTCAGGTGAGACCGTCCAGTCTGGGACTGAGGATAGTGGTGGGAATCATGGAGATCTTTGTGTGGGTTCTTTGACACCAGTGATTGTCGTGATGGTAAAGGTGGGACCCTGGAAGTCACACCAATAATGTGCCCTGAGTGTATGATACGGTTGTCCGGTCGTACCTTCCTCTGTGTTGGTTGGTGCTTAAGTTGCACTTCCGTGTATATTGTGATCATGCTAATTGCTGCAGGGAAGGATCACTATCGCCCTGGGTGAGGGGAGGGTTCATTATAATTTGTTCAGCTAATGCTGATTGTTGCTCTGTTTGCCACCATTGGGGTGGAATGCTTTTGTGAAGGTGCAACTGGGCTAAGTGGGAAGTAGCACGATGAAGCCATATTTGTTGTGCCAGCCCTCGAAGTCCAAGCGAAGCGTATTACTACTGATTCATGTGTTGCTGGTCTGCGTATTGATGTTTGTAAAACAATTGTTATAGAGAAACATCTATGTAAGTCCTTAAGGCCAAAGACTTTTGGTGTATTTTGTTATCATTCTTACTGTTTGGAATCAGGGACATTCGTGTGGTTAAGTTCTTAATACTTTTAAAACTTCCGCTAGAATGCTCTCTGAGTTAGGATGCATAATTTGTCTGTTTTTGGAATCAATGCGTAACTATACTGACTATCCATGGAATATGGCATGGGGCCCCGGCCAGACCTTCTGTTATATTCTATGTGACAGATGGAAGTGTTATAATTTGGTATCAGATTCTAGTGCCGGTCTTTCTTATTCGAATTTGTGGACGAATTCTTTTAAGGGGTGTTAAGCACATGTATGTGCACTATCTTTATAACATGAAAGAACAAATGAATGTCCACTCAGGAATGAAAATACACATGTTTCATGAACTTTCGTGTTCCTATAATTACTTTTTGGCAATATGTTTAGTCGCTTAATTGTGTATTTCGCAATTATAGGTGACTAGGAGTGGTGCAGAGCAATCCTAACATCAACACTCTGCAGAGAGTAATACGTTGAATGATGTGCCTGCAATCCCTCCTTCTACTAAAACTATAAGGCTAGTTGTTGAAGCTACGTTCGCCATGATAAATAGTCTACCTTTACTGATGAGGAGTGCAAGACCAACCGGTTCTATGAAGGTCTACGGGATGATCTAAGTCTACTGCATGCAAGATCGATGACATAGGGATTTCTAACATTGATCAATACTGCTCGATCTCTGGAGAAAGATATGCTAAGAGTGCAGAGTAATAAGCACGTGTCTGTGAGGAATCCCATGTTCAAAGTACCAAATCTTACGAAGTCTGGGTTCCGTAAGTGGAACAAGAATGTTAGGACTTTTGGGCCAGCTTCTTCTGTGGTATCTAGAGCCACCACCTGGTAAGGCCATATAACTTGTGACACATGTAACAAGGTTGGGCATTATGCTCAAGATTCCTGGAGTGGTCGCCCAAAGACAGAGAAGAAGCTAGGAGCATCATATGTTGAGAAAGGGAAGACGGTGGAGTCAACCGCGTCTCATTATGCTCTAGTCCAACCCATAGTTTACAACCTTGGCCAGCAGGAGGCCATTAAGTAAGGCGATGTGTTTACAGTATGAGTTAGATTTTTTACTTTATTGCTTTCTATACCTTATGCCCTATGCATTGGTTGTATGGTTGTCTTGTATTAGGCTTTGTCTTAATCTTGGACTGTCCGGTGAGAGTACTATTTAATATAGGAGCTTCCACTCCTTTCTGTCTGAGGATTTCATTTCGCGTATTGGAGCGCATTCTTTTATGACAAAGGATAGATTATATGTGTGTATGCCTAACTGGTGTTCAATGCATACTGATAGAGTTTGTTGCATAAAGTCGCGGATAGAGAGTAAAGAGTTTGACTTGGAAGCATCGTTATTACTGATAGTGGAGTTTGATGTGATCTTTGGCATGGACTGGCTCTCGGAGCAACGTGCGTACATTGATTGCAGTCTCACTGTGGTCAAATTGGGGATGAATATGGGTCGTGAATCTACCTTCTCTGGCATGAAGGGATCAAACAAGATGCTAATGTCTGCTCTCAGAGTAGTCAAGATAGTTCATAAAGGTGCAAAGTTATTCTTAACTCTAGAAGCTGTTTTGAAGCCCAAGCCCAGTTTGATTAGTATTCTCGATGTATCGGAGTTTGCCAACGTTTTCCCTGAAGATATCCCTAGAGCTCCACCTCAGAGAGAGATTAATTTCACCATTGAGCTAGTGTCAGGTGTCAAGCCCGTGTCACGATCTCCATACCATTTAGCATCAAAGGAGAATGCGGAACTGAAAGTGCAACTTCGAGAATTGCTAGATCAAGGTTATGTGCGTCCAAGTTCATCACCTTGGAGCGCACCAGTCCTTTTTGTTAAGAAAAAGGATGGAAGCTTGCAGTTGTGTATAGATTATTTGGTGTTGAATAAGGTAACGAAGTAGAATATGTATTTGATTCTTAGAATCGATGACCTATTTGATCAGCTAGTCGGATCGACTGTATACTCAAAGTTGGATTTGAAATATGGGTATTTTTAGTTCAGAATCAGGGAAAGTAACATTCCCAAGGCGGCTTTTAATACATGTTATGGGAATTTTGAGTTCACGGTCATGCCATTTGGTCGAATGAATGCGCTTTTGGTATTTATGGACCTGATGAACAGAACATTTAGAGAGTACTTTGACCAGTTCATGATAGTCTTTATTGACGACATCCTGGTGTACTCTCGGTCTGAGGAGGATCATGAAGATCACTTACGTACTATTTTAGAGACCCGGAGGATGAGTCGTTTATACGCTAAGTTCTCGAAGTATGAGTTTTGGCTGTATTCAGTGGCATTCCTCGGTCATGTGGTGAGTGAAGAGGGAGCTGCGGTAGATCCGATAAAGATAGTTACAATACGGGAGTGGCATGTGTTGGCGGAAGTCTGGAGTTTCTTGGGACTTGTCGGCTACTACATGTGCTTCGTAGAGAACTTCTCGCGGATAGCTTTACCCCTCACTATCTTGACAAGTAAGGATCAGAGGTTTGTTTATTCGCCAGCGTGCGCACAAGAGTTTTAGATTTGAAAAGTCATCTGACCACGATTACTATTTTGTGTTCTCCATTTGTTGTAGAGGGATTTGAAATTTACAGCGACGTCTTATGGAGCGGCTTAAGATGTGGTCTACTTCAATATAAGAAGGTGATACTGTATGTCTCTCGCCGGTTGAAAGTGCATGAGAGGAATTATCTTGTCCAAGACTTGGAGTTAGCGGTCGTGATATTTGCTCTGAAGTTTTGGAGGCACTACCTGTATGGAAGAAAAGTCGATATCTTTACAGACCATAAGAGCCTAAAATATCTGATAGATTAGAAAGACTTGAACATGCGTCAGCGGAGGTGGATGAAGTTCCTTGGAGACTACACCTTCAAGATACATTACATTCCCGACAAGGAAATGTTGTTGTGGATGTGCTGAGTCGCAAGGCTCCTACACAGGGCAACTGCATACTGCTGCATGATGGGCATCTTATTTGAGATTTGGAGGCCTTTGAAATCTTTTGCGGTGATAGGAGATCTAGTGCAAACGCGTGTTTAAACTGGATAGAAGTGCAATATGACCTTGCAGACCGGATTCAGCAAGAATTGGAGCTGGATGATAGCATGAAACACTACTTGGCAGAGTCTTTGTATCAGTCTAATGCATAATTTTCTATTAATGGTGTCCTTTTATGGAAGGACAGACGATTGTACGTCCCAAATATGGGAAAAATATGGGAGGAATTGATGTACAAGGCACATTTTACAACGTACTCAATCCACCCGGGAAGCACGAAGATGTTCAAATACATGAAAAGGTTGTTCTGGTGGGCAGGATTGAAGAAGGATATAGCTCTATATGTGGCGAAGTGTCGGACATGTGCCCTAGTAAAGGCCGAATGTCAAAAGCCCGATGGATTTCGAAGTCATTACCTATACCGTAGTGGAAGTTTTACGGCATATCTGTGGATTTCGTGCACAGCTTGCTGTGATAGCAGAAGGGGAACAATGCCATTTGGGTGATCATTGACCATTTAATGAAGGTGTCACACTTCATTCCAAATAGGAAAGACGATTCAATAGAAAAGCTGGCGAAGCTTTATGTTGACAATATCATACGATGGTATGGTTTTCCCCGTAGTATCGTTAGTGACCGAGATGGGCGCTTCACGTATAATGATTGGAGGATTATTCATCATCTATTGGGAATTAAACTTAATTTTAGTACGAACTTTCATCCTAAGACGGATGATCAGACCGAGAGGGTAAACAGAATGATGGAGGATATGCTTCGCATATGCGCCCAAGATTTCGGGAAGAGGTGGGAGGACCACCTTTATATGATCGAGTTCGTCTACAATAATAGCTACGAAACAATTATTCAGATGGCCCCCTTCGAGGCCCTCAATGGTAGAAAGTTTTGTACTCCCTTGACGTTGCTCGAGGCGGGCGAAACAAAGTTGTTTAAGTGATAGGAAGTTTAAAATGCTACTTTGACTATACGTACAATCTGGGAGTGATTGTTGATCGCTCGAGATAGGAAGGCCAAATACTATAATGCCAAGCACAGAAATGTTGAATTTGGCGTGGGCTACTGGGTTTATTTAAAGATCAAATCGTTTTAAGGGAGTATCAAGGATTTGACGCTTGAAAAAGCTAAGTCTGAGGTACCTTGGGCCATTTGAGATATTGGAGCGCATTGGGAAAGCGTCCTATCGATTGAATCTTTCGGCTAAATTAAGTGGTCTGCACGTTGTATTCCATATATAAATGTTGCGGAGGGAGGTGCAAGAGCCTATGCAAGTGGTTACTGCAGATCAAGTGCCAATCGATGGGGGGTTGGCAACGAAGGTCAAACCCATTCGAATCGAAGACATGGAAGTCAAGCAGCTATGAAATAAGATGAACAAAATGGTCAAAGTCCTTTTGGGCAATGGTGTCCATGAGTAACTATCATGGGAGTACGAGCAAACCATGAGAGCGGAGTTTCCCGAGGTATTTTTTTAGGAATATAATTGTAATATTGATACTTCTGTGTTTTCCTGCAACGTGTAATTTCAGGACAAAATTTCTTTAAGTGGAGAGAGATTTGTAATGCCCGATGTTTCCCGTAGCAAGGAGAGGGGTTTTGGGAGATACCTTCCAACGGTAGTGTTATGGAATTATTGCAGGAGCTCTCTGCGAGGTACCTCTTGGTGGTAGGTTGATACCGCGCGACGGTAGCACGCGACATAGTTGATGTACTTATACCTCAAATGGTATCGTGCGGTGATAGTGGGTTACCTCTCCATAGTTCCATGGTTGAATTAATCGACATAGCTCTTGGTGAGCTACAGCTTGATGGTAATATTAGCGCTGGCGGTAGCGTGGACAATTAATTCGGTAAGGCCCTCGATGGGTTACTGCCCATCGGTAATAGAGCAGTTACCATGCAGCGGTAGCAGGGAAATTATGGGGCGGCCACGTGTCGACGTAGGATTGGAGATTTTGAATAGTGTCTTGCCGGAGAAGTTACCTAATGGGGCTACCATAAGGCGGTATCTTCTTGCCATGCGACGGTACCGCTCTGTACAGAGAAGCGTTATAAGTCGTACTCGTTCGCCAAGATCTGACGATGGGCTATGATTCCTGCTTGTTTAAGGCCGTGGGATGAGAGTTATCTCTCATTATAAACCTAGGCATTCTCTTTCTAAGGTTTATAGAGAAGGGAGAGCAAGAAAGAGAAATACGAAGGGGAATCTTGCCATTGCCGAAGATTTGGATCCCCAAATTGCGAACCGAGTCCAGATCTACGAAGTGTGGACCGACGCGGTTCTTTCAATACGTTTGGATTTTGATCTATGAATCCAAAGAGGACTTCAAGGGTAACAATCTTCCTCCTTGTATATGTGAAGTCCTTTGTTTTGGCATGTGAGGGTAGATGATCCACGAACACATGGAAACAATTATACCGATGGGTTGATCAGTTGTATCCCCGATATCTTTGCATTTAGAATTCGGAATCGAAGTACGGAATATAGTAATGTAATAGTAATGTAATGGCGTTACGTTAGTTCAAGAGTTTTTGTGTGTCGGCAATTTATTTTGTAAACATCCATTATGTAAGGTTATAATAAAATTTTCAATATATTTAATTAAAATCTCTCCACATATAAAAGCTAAACCCTTAGAATTAGGTTTTTACGAAACTTCTTATTCCACCTAACCAGACAACGTGATAGAGGAGAAGTAGGCCTTTTCGAAAGTCTACTGCCCGCCATCGCCGGAGCAAGGGTGCAGGAAATAGTTGTTGGATTAGAGATTCAGACTGCTCTCACCAAGACCTTTGTGTGCGTGGTGAGTTATTTAGGTTTCATGGATTTTTGGAGATGGAGCAAGCAGCCCTAACATCGTTTTCACACATTAAATTTCAGATTCTTCTCGTTGGGCATATCTCTCAGCCAATCTGTGGCGTGGGGTGTTGTAGAGGCGATTTCATCGAGATTTGAGGCAAGTGTGAAATTATCTAGAGTCAACCTAAATCCCCTAGAGGGGATGAATATGTGAGCTATGAGTCTTTTCACGAAATAAAAATAACTGAAAAATGAAGCAGACAGAACACCGATATTTATAGTGGTTCCCTGAGTTAGGTACGTCTACTGTATCTTCTCTCCTATCTACCACGAAGGGCTAGATTTGTCTACTTAACCTTTAACTCAGATTCATCACAATCTTAGACCTTAGAGCCTCAACTCCTACAACTTGGAGACAACGCTCCTACTTCTCGAAGAACAACCTCTCTTACAACTCGATTCAAACACGAATCTACAACTCGATCCAAACACAGATCTACAACCCGGAGAGAAAAACCGCCTATAATAGTAAAAAGATTTTCACAATAAAGATTAAAACTAATCTTTTATAGATCTAAAGTCTTGAGTCCTTCATTCTTCTGAATAGTCGATCTTGAATGTCTTCAAGAACAAGTGAAATCGAAGGATTTGAAAACTTGATCTAAACGCACGAATCAACTAGATCTAAGTAGAATTGGAATCTTCAGAGATCAATGATCTAGTCGACTTGGTGGAGGTAGATCGAATCGTGCGACGAGATTGTCGTCGGCCGTGCGGGTTTCGTTAATCATGTACGAGTGTCGACGGGAATGTGTCGTTCATGAATGTTTCTTGATTTGAATAAGGAGCATGATTAGGGTTGAGATAAAATCTACCCTAAATTTATATAGGAATCCTCCTTCTGTAATGGCTAGAAAAGACATTCCATACCGGGAAATCCGCGTATACTGTACATTGCAATATGGACAAGCTGAGCCGTAATTTTGACAAATAGAAGAAATAACCCTAAGTATAATTCATCGAGTATTGTTGGGAATATTGCCCTTCAATGTTTCCATGACTTGAATATGCATCACCATCAATACTAAGAGCATAATTATATTTGATGTATGTTCAAGTTCATGCATGCAGGTTGTTCTTTGTCACATTGATTGGACAGGTGTTCCAAGTGATAATGACTGGTGGGCACAAGGAAGAATGCTAGAAAGACAAAAATCTATCTAAAACCATAAGCGTTGAGTGAATCCAGTTCACTCAATGCCAGATGTCAAGAATGAGGCTAAGTCCATAGGCGTTGAGTGATGATTCTTCACTCAACGCCATACAATAAGAGCGTTGAGTAAAGGCAAGGCAGTCAAAGCTTCAGCATTGGTAGGGAAGAATTTTGGTTAAGTCTATAGGCGTTGAGTGAAGCCAGTTCACTCAACGCCAAATGACAAGAAGCGTTGAGTTAAGACAAGACAGTCAGAGCCTAATTATTGGCTAGGTAGAAAATCTGGTTAATTTCAGAAGCATCGAGTGAGGACAACTCACTCGATTCCAGAAGAGCTAAATCATTGAGTGGAGCTAACACTACCAAAGACACATAGATTCTTTCAATAAATCTGGCTCAGTCTAGAAGCATTGAGTGAAGCCAGTTCACTCAATACCAACACGAGAAAACGTCGACTGAACAATGTGCAGTCAAAGCCTCAGAAGAAGGAGATAGAAAATTTGTCTAAGTTCAGAAGAGTTCAGTGAAGGCAGTTCACTCAACGCCAGCTCATCAAGAAAATTGGCTAAGTACAGAAGAGTGAGTGAATGCTATTCACTCAATGCCTCAGTAAGATGGCAGGATAAGGCGGGAAGCGTTGAGTGAAGACAACTCACTCAACGCCTCCATTAAGAGAAGCGGCTAAGTCAAAATGCATTGAGTGAGGAAGGTTCACTCAATGCCTAAGTAGTTAGACTATAAAGTCAAGAAAGCATTGAGTGATGATGGCTCACACAACGGACTCAATGTCTGAGATGCAGAATTTGACTAAGTACTTTTTTGTTGAGTGATGAAGGCTCACTCAACGCACTCAATGCCTCAGATGTAGAATTTGGCTAAGTACTTTTGCGTTGAGTGACAAGGCTTTACTCAACGCCTGAACAGTCTGTCTGAAATTTTCAAAGTCCAGAAGAACTGAGTCATACTAATGTCAGTAGAATTTCAAATTTGTTGAGGGAAGTCTACGGTACAAGACAAACAGTGCCATAGGCCTACTATACAACATTTACTGAAAAAGCAAGTTGTAGCCAAAAACTAAAACTGGTCCCAATGTTCAAAAGAGAAGTTGAGCCTCGGGAATAAAAGGATTCAGATCAGTTCGAAGAAAATAACTTTCGGGGTTAATTTTAAAAAGGAATCAGACTTTATCTTCTTCCTCTCGACATTATTGCAGAGGAAGAGAAGCTATTCATATCAACTGATCTGAAGGTTCAAAGAGTTAGCTGTTGTCATCTTCACCGTCAACAGCAAGTACAGAGAATCTCTCTGAGAAAGAAGAAGCAGCAATGGGCAAACCCTTGCTACATCATCTTCACAGTTCAAGCTCATCTTTCCTGAAGAATTTTTTCTAGAGCTGTGAAGAAGACTGGACAGAAGGTTAGCTGATTGAAGAATATATAGAACTTATATCTCATTTTTCTTCATCACTAAGTTCAGAAACCCTTGTTTTTGAGTTACTTCTCAGCACAAGAAGAACATACTTAAAGATCAACCATCTTTGTGTTGTGAAGAAGTTGTGTAGAGTTTTTTCTCAGCTCAGGAAGCAGAAGACTCAGGGAATAAATTTCTATGAAGTCAAAGTTAGGACTAAGTTTTCCTAAGTTCAGGAAGGTTGAATCAGAGATCCTTTCTCTGTAGTCAAATTTCATCAAACTCTTTCTCATTCTGTAGGATCTTAACAGATCTGAGTTATAAGCCTAAATTATAAAGGCTAAGGTAGGATTTTATTGAAAATCTGAGGTAGGTCTTTGGACTGAGGTAGGATCCTTCTATGGATCTGAGGTAGGATCCTGTTGTGGATCTGAGGTCGGGCTTGTGTGCCTGAGGTAGGATCATGTTGAGGATCTGAGGTAGGGCCTTTGACGTGATGTAGGATCTGGTTTAGATCTGAGTTGTTAGAGAGTATTACTCTATGAGTATAGGAATATCCTCCTAGCCTTATTATAGTACTATTAACTTAGTCTGAGGTAGGTGATCTCCGGATCACTGAGTTGTAGGGCTTTATGCCTGAGCTGTAGGTCTTAGAGGAGACTGAAAGATCCTGAGGGATCTGTGTTGTAAGACTTTTTGAGCTGAGATTTGGAGAAGTTGGCCTTATCTAGCAAAATATTAGAAAGGTGGGATGGAAAGTGGATGTACCCATACCTTGGAGAACCACTATAAATCTTGGTGTGCTTATCTGTGTTCTTGAAAGAAAGATAACTAAGCCTACTCCTAACACACTAAGTTAAAGATAGTCATAAAATACTATAAAACCTATTCACCCCCCCTCTAAGTGTTTAGCTACACTTGAAACTAAAGACTTTCATGTGGTATTAGAGGGAGGTTTCTTAAAAAAATGACTTAACAATCTGAGTTGATCTCCAAGGGCAGATAAAAGGACTGTACTTATGGGTTCAGGAGAGAACCATAAGGAGTGGATCTCAATGAAGCTTCAATTCTGTGTAAAAGAAAACTTTGGGATTTGGAAAGAGAGGGTCAGGCTATTCATGGAAGCCCTTAATCCTAAGATCTTTGTAACAATTCAATAAGGACCCTTCATTCACATGAAGGTCTTTGTCTTAGATGAAAATGTCAAAACTCCAAAGAAGTATTCTGAAATGACCAAGGATGAAGTCATCCTTGCTACTATAGATAAGAGGGAACAAAAATCATTATTAGTGTCGTAGATAATTCGACCTTCCAAAACTTAGTCTACTGCAAGACATCCAAAGAGACGTGGAACACATTGATTGTATACATGGAAGGCACAGAAGAAGTCAGGGATGATAGGAAACCCTTACTTAACCAAGAGTATGAAGCCTTTAAACAAGGCAAGAAAGATTCCATAGCTGAATGCTATGAGAAGTTCTCCAGGATAGTGAACAGTCTGATCACCTATGAAAGACAG
The DNA here is from genome assembly GCA_039513925.1 of Platanthera zijinensis. Lineage (NCBI taxonomy): Eukaryota > Viridiplantae > Streptophyta > Magnoliopsida > Asparagales > Orchidaceae > Platanthera > Platanthera zijinensis. The sequence continues at coordinate 90,751,446 of CM077085.1, forward strand.
TTCACTAATTATGAACTTAATGACAAGTTCTTGAGATCCCTAAATAAGTAATGGGATATCAAGATCTGTACCATCAACTTGTCCATAGGGACATTGCCTTGAACTTGTCCCCACTGACAATCAAGTTGTTGATATCTTCACTAAGTCATTGGATGAGGCTAAGTTAAACTCTTTCAAAGTTAAGTTTGGAATGCTTAATGATTATATGACTCATGTACATTAAGTGTTTCAGTTATAGATCTATATGTCAATATTCTTGATTTAAATTCATAATGAAATCTATCTGCCTAATTGTTTAAAATATATTTTTAGCAAGGTTAGATAGATAGTTAGCAGTTAATCACCTTAACTTGCTAGGTTATATTTTACTGAGATCAACTGAATCAGTACAATATTGGTTTCACTAAAATATAATGCTGATACAAGTGGTATCAGAGTTGGCTGAGGAATCAACTCTTCCTGAGCATGATTGTCAAAAGGAATAAGAGAAAAGTTCACCCTTTATCCTTTCTCGTCCCTCAATAGATGAATGCCTATTGAAGAAGCCATAAAGGGGGAGAAGTGGAAGAGCAATGACTTGGCAATGACTTGACATGACTTGACATGTTGAGTCTATACATATACTTAGAGGAGTGGGAGAGCAATTACTGCATGTTGAGTCAGTACATAATACATAGAAACATTTAAGTGGTATGAAGAGTGCAATGACTTGACATGTTGATTCATGACATTAAATTGGGGAACATTGAACAAGCTACATTTGTTAGCTTATATTTGCTTAATTAATATGTTTTATATGTTAATGCATCTTATTATTACTGTGTGTTCTGACTTCTTCAAATAGGGGGAGATTGTTGGGAATATTTCCCCTCAATGTTCCCTGGATTTGAAGAGGCATCACCATTAATACTAAGAGCATAATTATATTTAATGTATGTTCTAGTTCATGCATACAGGTTATTCTTTGTCACATTGATTGGACAGGTGTTGCAGGTGATAATGACAGGTGGACACATGGAAGAATGCTGGAAAGACAAAAATCTGTCTAAGTCTATGGGCAATGAGTGAAGCCAGTTCACTCAACGCAAGATGTCAAGAATGCGGCTAAGTGCATAGGCATTGAGTGAAGGCAGTTCACTCAATTACATACAACAAGAAGTATTGAGTAAAGACAAGGCAGTCAAAGCTTCAACATTGACAGGGAAGAATTTTGGTTAAGTCAACAAGCTTTGAGTGAAGCCAGTCACTCAACGCCAAATGACAAGAAGCGTTGAGTAAAGCCTAGATAGTCAAATCCTAACTATTAGCTAGTCAGAAAATCTGATTAAGTCCAGAAGCGTCGAGTGAGGACAACTCACTCGACGCCAGAAGAGCTAAAGCATTGAGTGGAGCTAACACTGTCAAAGCCACAAGGATTCTGTCAAGAAATCTGGCTAAGTCCAGAAGCGTTGAGTGAATCCATTTCACTCAACGCCAACACGATAAAGTGTCGATTGAACAATGTGCAGTCAAAGCCCAAAAGAAGGAGATATAAAATATGTCTATTTCTAGAAGCGTTGAGTGAAAGCAGTTCACTCAATGCCAGCTCATCAAGAAAATATGCTAAGTACAGAAGTGTTGAGTGAAGGCTATTCACTCAATGCCTTAGAAAGATGGTAGGATAAGGCGAGAAGCATTGAATGAAGAAAACTCACTCAACGCCTCCATTCAGTGAAGCAGCTAAGTCCAAATGCATTGAGTGAGGAAGCTTCACTCAATGCCTAAGAATTTAGATTATAAAGTCAAGAAAGCGTTGAGTGATGAAGGCTCACTCAACGCACTGAATGCCTGATATGCAGAATTTGACTAAGTACTTTTGCGTTGAGTGATGAAGGCTTACTCAATGCACTCAATGACTGATATGCAAAATTTCGCTAAGTACTTTTGTGTTGAGTGACAAGGATTCTCTCAACGCCTGAATAGTCTGTCTGATATTTTCTTAGTACAGAAGCGCAGAGTCATGCTGACGTCAGAATAATTTCAAATTTGTTGCGGGAATTCTATATTACGTGACCAATGGCATCACATGCCTATTGTATGACATTTACTTGAAAAGCAAGTTGCAGCCAACAACTAAAGCGGGTCCCAATACTCAAAAGAGCCGTTGGGCCTCTGGAATAAAAGGATTCAGATTAGTTCGAAGAAAATAACTTTTGGGATTAATTTTAAAAAGGAACTGGACTTCATGTTCTTCCTCTCGACATTGTTGCAGAGGAAGAGAAGTTGTTCTTATTAACTGATCTGAAAGTTCAAAGAGTTAGTTATTGTCATCTTCACCGTCAACAATAAGTTCTGAGAATCTCTCTGAGAAAGAAGAAGCGGCAAAGGGCAAACCCTAGCTGCATCATCTCACAATTCAAGCTCATCTTTCTTGAAGAATATTTTATGGAGATGTGAAGAAGATTGGACAGAAGGTTAGCTCATTGAATAATATATAGAACTGATATCTCATTTGTCTTCATTATAAAGTTCAGAAACTTGTGTTTTGTGTTACTTCTCAGCACAAGCAGAACATACTTGAAGATCAACCATGTTGGTGTTGTGAAGAAGTTGGGCAGAGTTTTTTCTCAGCTCAGGAAGCAGAAGACTCAGGGAATCAATTTCTCAGAAGTCAAAGTTAGGAATGAGTTTTTCTTAGTTAAGGAAGGTATACTCAGAGATCCTTTCTCTGTAGTCATATTTCATCAAACTATTTCTCCAAAGTAGGATCATGTGTATCTGAGGTAGGATCATGTTGTGGATCTAATGTGGGGTCTGTGTACCTGAGATAGGGCCTTTGTTCCTTAGGTAGGATCTTATTATGGATCTGAGGTAGGGAATTTGGCCTGAGGTAGTATCTGGTTCAGATCTGAGCTGTAGGAGAGTTTTACTCTCTTAGTATAGGGTAATCCTCCTCGCCTGAGTGTATGACTATAAACTTAGTCTGAGGTAGGTGATTTCTTGATCACTGAGTTGTAGGGCTTTGTGCCTGAGTTGTAGGTCTTGGAGGAGACTGAGATATATTGAGGGATCTGTGTTGTAAGCTCTTTTGAGATGAGATTTGGAGAAGTTGGCCTTGTCTACCGCACTATTAGAAAGGTGGGAGGGAAAGTGGATGTACCAATACCTTGGGGAACCAATATAAATCTTGGTGTGCTGATCTGTGTTCTTGAAAGCAAGCTAACTAAGCTAACTTACAACACACTAAGTTAAAGATAGTCATAAAAGACAACAAAACCTATTCACCCCCTCTAGGTGTTTGGAAACTCTTGAAACTAAAGACTTTCAAGTACAACCGAGTGTACTCATCGAATAGCAATGAAACTCGACGAAAAATACTTAAACAATTCCAGCAAGATCGAACATATCACTCAACGCTTAGCAGAGGAATAACTCGACGAATTCGACGAGTATCGTCTGACTTACTCGACGAATTCGACGAGTATCAACTGATACACTCGACGCATTTGACGCATAAGCAAAGTGATATTCGACAAATATGACTTAGAAAAATCCAGAAAAGTAAATTCGGAAACTCAACGATGTACCCAATGAGTCTCGACGAATTCAGCATGTATCGATATGTATATTCGACAAATTCGGCATGTATCAGAAGATACACTCAACTAATTCGACGAGTATACTTGATGATACTCGATGATTTTTACTTAACTGATTTTACAGATCTCAGAGATTTTACCCTAAGTAAATATGATGAATTCGACGAGTGTCGGTAGGTATACACGAAGAATTCGACGATATCCATGAGTATACTCGACGAGTATCCACTACGATACTCGACGAATTTTACTTAGGTAAATTTATGTTCTTCTGAATCCAACACATTGTCTTTCCTTGATCCTTCTAATGAACTTGGAATATAAGTACACCCCAATAGAGAGAATACACGTGAGTCAACACATTGGCCTACACAATGAAGGATTATATTATATAGTCCTATGTTTCATGACCTACTGTAACTTAACATTGGGTTGTACTTAGCAATATAGTCCTGCAAGCACATAACTAAACACACAACATCAAATACAATCTCAATTCATCTTAGTTCAAGGGACTCTTCTTCAAATCAGGGTTATTGTGGATATAATATCCAACAATCTCCCCCTATTTGAAGAAGTCAAAACCCTACAATCTAAGGTGAATTGTTCACACAATAATAATAAAGCATGAAAGAAAAGAACATATAAAATTAAGAATTGAACGTATTTCAGTCAAAAAATTTAAATTATATATATATATATGAAAGTTCTTTTATGGGTAAACAATATCCGCATACATCCACTGAAACTAAAACATCACACTTTTTTTATCCTGGCTCTTCGAAAGTTGTCTGGCAAAACAGGCCTTAGGCTTCAGATAGTATCTTGGCGGAGCTGGAGGTGCATCTGGATCATCATGTCTATATTTCCTGAAATGTAGTCTTCTTTTTTGTACAAGCAACCTCATACTTCTTCCATTCATCACGGCAATAGTGATTCCATCTGTTTTCACCGGCTAAATCAACCAAAGTGAAGGAGCCTAAGATGACGCCTATGGAAACATGACTCCATACTTCAGCCATTTCTCTACTGGGATCTAATCTAATATTAGATGGGCTTTCATCATACCTTATTCTCTTTTGAGTTAGTTGAGGTGCCTCTTGAACCACTTACACAATTGATTCAACAACAACATGTCCAAACTGAGAAAAATACTACGTGTCTGACCAGTACTGAGAGTAATCCTGAGCAGGGTAAACATCAACATTTACTGGCGTAGGCACAAAAAGTACTGGAATTCTTTCCTCAACCTGACTTTGTTAGCTAAATATCTCACCATATAGCCAACTGAAGTTGTCATAACTGTAGTTGTTAACTCCCGTGAAGTTTTCTACCATGGAATCTTCAAGGGCAATTACCTTTGCCTTCAGCTCATTCTCCCCGTTTCTGACTTCTTTAAGGACTTCAACAACCATAACATTGGAATAGTAGACCATCTGATCATCAAAATGAATTATTGTTGCATCTTGGGCATTGATAAATGTCTTGGAGTTTGCATCTATAGTCTTGAGAACATCAAGGTTGCTCTTCAGCATAACCATCGTGTGAATAATGGCTTGACCACCTTGCATAAACCAAGAATCAAGCCTTGAATCCAGTTCATCAAATCTTACCTTGACCTCTGTAAGGTCTTTGTTCATATCACTTTCTTTCTCTTTAACTTTCTTAAAAACTTTCTGCATATAGGAGTCAAAGTGAGCTTGTTTCCATGCCAACATGGCTTCTATAGATTTCAGAATAGAACTGTCTGAACTTAAACTAGGAACATCATCAAGCTGGGGTCTTGGAACATCAGCACGAACGTCAGTCACAGGAGGACTCTTTTAACGGAGAGATATGAGCATGAGAAATTAGTATAGGATCCTAAGCAGCTAGGATATGAGGATTCTCCTCTGCATCTCCTTACTTAGCATAAATATCAATATACTCTTCCTCCACAACTGAAGCAACACCTGACATCCTTGAAATTTTCTTTTCGAGCTTGCGAATAAACCTGTCAACCTGTGTAGAAACGGAGATCAAAGATTGAGTCGGCTCCCCCTCAGACACTGCAGGAAGAATCTCTAGGATAGTTACTATCATGTTCTCCATAGAATCTAGCTCAAAAAGATAATTAGCATTATCAGCAGCTTTGGGCTCATCAACATCATTTACATTATCAGCAGCTATGACCTCATTAACATCCACTTCTTAGTCGGTAAAGTCCAAATCCAACTCAGCAACAACAACATCAATCTCAAGGTCAGAAGTAACTAGAACATCATCACTAACAACCTCACCCTCAGCCTCATCAGGCACTAACACAGCAACAGAAGCACGACCTATATCAGCAACCTCAGAAAGTAGATCATCTGTCTCTTTAAATATAACTACAGTAACTTGAACTGGAACTGAAACCTCTACAGTTGAAGCTGGTACCTCTATCTTAGGACTGGCTGGAACATCTGTCTCTCCACAGTAGGAACACTCAAGGGCACTATCTATGTGGCCACTTGTGTCTTAACAGGCTCCCCCTCAATTCCTGTACTCAAGCTCTCAGGAATCTCACGGGGGAGAGGAGAAGAAATCCTATCCTCAGGAGAAGTTTCATCCTCGCCTACCTTAGGCAAGTCTTGAAGACCACCTTGTATAGGGATCTGTCTTTCCCATCTAGAGAAGATAATGGAATTTATTTTCTTTAGGTGGTGAATCGGTACTCCTCTGCTCATGTCAAATGTATCTCTATTCAACTAATTCAAGTAGAGACTGAGAATCCTACAAAGATTGTGAGCACGGAGACTATCTTTGATCTTTTTAAATAGCACAACACCCAAATCCATTTTCTTCCAGCAGATGATGGCCACAAGAATCTTGAACATTTCTGATGAAAGGTAGTCGTGCGATCCAGTCTTGCATAAGTGTACTTTACCAATGATGTCTGACAGTAACTTGCCTTCATCATTCATTCCTTTCCTCTTGACAGCTTTAGTTCCTCTTGGTAGACCGCAAAACAACAGAGCTCTAGTGATGTCATCCTCTTCAAGATGATGGGCCTATTCACAAGCTAGAAGGCACAAGAATCGTGTGAGGAGAGATGCCTTCACCTTAACTCTGATCTTCCAAACTTTGCTTTTGATCACCCTGTCTTCATGGAGAAGCTTTATATTGGAGAAGAATTCAAGAACATCTTTGTCCAACACTTTGCAAGGGTGTCTTAGGATGAAGGAGAGGCCAGCAGATTCCAACATGAGTAGGCCAAAGCGAACCCAGTTCGCACAAGTTCTCCACCACTGAGCAAGCTACTAGGACTTCGAGGAGCCATGGAGGGAAGAGAGGTGAGAACTAGACATTTGTCTTGTGATGAACTACTGCGGTTATCGAGACTAAATCGAGAGGTAAAGTAAAGATCTCTGGAAGAGCTGGAATCTCTTCTGTTGATGTCAGTGCTTTCTAGAATGGATTTCGTGGAATCAAATTGACGAGGAAGATGAAGTTCTGTCGTGGGATTCAAATTGTCGGGAAGATGAAATCGGCGGAATCCAGACTTTTCTTTCAACGGAATGTGGACGGTTTACCCCGAGAACTATTTATATTTATTTATTTAAAGTTTTAAGAGGGGAAAACTGCGCATACCTGAAGTATCGGCGGCTCTTCAGATCCAATTTAAAATAGGAAAAAATGTTGACCTAAGTCCAATTCATCGAGATTCCATGGAAGCCGAGCAGAATTCGTCGAGTTTCGTCGTTGAAACTTGTAGTATTTCGACGAATCGTCGAGTTCCGATGAGTGATATCTGATGATTTTTCCTTGGATTTTTTTGCTATTTAGTGATGTATTTCCCGAGAGAATTTATGTCTCCTTAGCCATCTTCAAGAGTCCTTGTTTAGCCTGCCCAGTTCCATTTTGAAAAATGAGAACTTGGCCTCGTCTAGTGGCTTCGGGAATATATCTGCGACATGCTTATCCGTCGGGACATAGCTGGGAGTTATGTCCTTGTTCTCCACATGATCCCGAATGCAATGATATATGACTTCGATGTGCTTTGTTCGGTTGTGAGAGACTATATTATTTACAATTGCTATTACACTGGAGGAGTCGCAAAACATCGGAATCTCCTTGAATTTTAGGTAGTAATACTCAAGTTGATTCCTGATCCATAGAAGCAGTGCGCAATAACTACCAGCAGAGATGTACTCTGACTCGATTGTGGAGGTTGCCACGCAGTTTTGCTTCTTGCAGCTCCATAAGATAAGCCTTCTTTTGAGAAATAGGCACGTCCCGGAAGTTCTTTTCCTTTCATTCCTGCTACCAACAAAATTTGCATCTGAAAATCCAATTAGCTCGACATCATTACTTCTTGGGTACCATAAGCTAAGATTTGGTGTACCCTTAAGGTATCTCAAAATCCTCTTTGATGTGAAGTAATGAGATTCCTTAGAGTTCACTTGAAATCTAGCGTACACACATGTTGAGAACATTATGTCAGGTTTGCTGGCAGTCAGATAGAGCAATGATCTAATTATGCTTCTGTACTTAGTTTCACCAATAGGTTTCCCTTTCTCATCCTTGTTCAGAGACATAGTTGAACTCATTTGAGTCCTCATCGAGGTTGCGTTCTCCATTTCAAATTCCTTAAGTAACTCTTTGGTGAACTTCGTTTGAGAGATGAAAATACCATCGTCAGATTGCTTCACCTGAATTCCTAAGAAATACTTCAGCTCTCCCATACTGCTCATTTCGAACTTCCCTTGCATAAAGTTTAGAAAACTTCTTGCAAAGGTTGTCTTCTATAGAGCCAAAGATAATGCCATCAACATAGATTTGTAATAGCAAAATCTTGTCTTTTACATCCCTAAGAAATAATGTCTTGTCTATCATTCCTCTTGTGAACTTATTCACAAGAAGAAAGCAAGACGACGTCTCATATCAAGCTCATGGGGCTTATTTTATGTCATATAAAGCTTTATTAAGAAACCTAGGGGTTGTGCTACATATACTTCTTATTTCAGATTCCAATTGAGGAATGTTAACTTCACGTCCATTTGATAGACCTTGAAGCCTTTGAGGGAAGCATACACAAAGAACAACTTGATCGCTTCATGTCTGGCCCTTGGATCAAAGGTCTGATCGAAGTTGATCTCTTCTTCTTGTATGTACCCTTTAGCTACAAGCCTGACTTTGTTCTTTATTATTACTCCATTTTTATCTAGCATATTTTTAAATATCTATTTGGTGCTGATCACGTTTTGTCCTTTGGGCCTGGGCACCAAGTCCCAAACTTTGCACCTTTCAAACGGGTTGAGATCCTCTTGCATTGCCATTATCAAAGAGGCATCCTTGTTTGCTTCTTCAAACTTTTTTGGCTCAACCTGAGAAAGAAAGCTAAGATGTAATATCTCATTAGTTGTACCTCTTCTGGTTCGAACACCATCGTCAGGCTCTCCAATGATCAGATCAACTAGGTGATATCTTAGATGTCTGAATGCTAGATTTCGTCCTCTCTCGCCTATAAGTTCTGCCACATCTATTGCATCCCCTATGGGTTGAAGTAGTTCTTAATTTAGTTGTTCTTCTACCACCATACTTGGAGTGATGACTTTGACTGAGCTTAGAGCACCTTCTTGTATTTCTTCTTCCAAGCTTAGTTCTTTGAACCTGGTACTTACATCTGCACCAACAACACTAGCGAGCTGCTATGGATCATGCTTGTCTCATCAAATACAATATTTATAGACTCTTTTATAACCAGGGTTTTTTTTATTAAAAATCCAGTATGCCTTACTTTGGATACTATGGCCTACAAAAGTACCTTCAAAACATTTATCACTAAATTTAATGTGATAGTACTTCCCATTGTTAAGTACGAAGACTTTACTGCCAAAGATTCTAAAGTAGGACACAGACAGTTTTCTGCCCTTCAATAGTTCATAGGGATTCATATGATGGTTTTTGTTAATTAGTACTCTATTTTGCACGTGTCAAGCTGTGTTGACTGCTTCGGCCCAGAAGTACTCTGGTAGTGATACAATATTCAACATAGTTGTACATGCCACAATGAGTGTTCTATTTCATCTCTCGGTAACACCATTTTGTTGTGGAGTATACGGGGAGAAAAACTCATGAAAGATACCTTGACTTCCACAGAATTCTGTCATGGTACCAGACTCCGATTATGTTCTGTAATCACTTCTAATTTGGACCACTGAGCAGTTCAATTCATTCTGAATTTACCAGATAAAATTAGTTAAAGCGTCAATGGTGTCTGACTTGTGTTTCAAAAAGAACAACCAAGTAAAATGAGAGTAGTCATCAACAATTACTAATGTATATAATTTACCTCCTAAACTGTGAATTGGCATGGGATGGAATAAGTCCATATAAAGTAAATACAAACTTCTAGAAGAATCTTATTCAGCAATACCCTTGAAGGTAGCCCTTGTCTGCTTACCCATTTGGCACACGTGACATGGACTCTCTTTAAGTCACTTAATATTGGGTGCATCACGCACTAAGTTGTGAGAAAATAACATAATTTTTGTTTTTAAATTAATATGTGATAATCTCTTGTATCATTGGTCACAGAGAGGCACACTATCTTTTGTTAAAAAGCACACTTGGGTAGAGTTGTCTAAACATAGAAAATTTAAACAGAAATTTTTTCGACTCCGAGTGCTTGTTAAGTCTGTCTCCAAAATTTGCAGACGATTTTATCAGACACTTGTCTTTGTAGAACTCAACAATATAACATTTATCACATAATTGACTTATGATTATAAGATTATGATGTAATCCTTTAACATAAGACACTTTTGTGAAGGAAACTATACTGTTGGAAACCATACAATAGCCTTTAGTGATTCTCCCGTCTGACCCTACAAAGATAACTTTTGGATCGTCTTCGACTGGGGTAAGTTCTAGCAATAGGCTTCTTGTCCCGGTCATATGCTGAGAGCATCCACTGTCCAAATACCTGATTGGATTTTTGTTGTCCTTTCGACATGGCTGCAATCATAAATCATTTTTCATTAGGAACCGAAACTGATTTGGTTCCTTGTTTTCCTAACACCACTAGGAACATTAACTTTGCGAGTGGTCGGTCTCGCACTGTTAACTCATTGAGTTTCAATTTCTACAGGATGAAACCAACAATCTATGACAAAGTGACCGATCTTGTAACAATACCAACAGTCAAACATGTTGTACCTTCTCTTGTACTCCTGCTTTATCTTTTGAATAAGAGGTCTAGTAAGGGCTACAGACTTTGAGGTGGAAGCCACCAGATTGCAACAAACACAAGGCTTCTTTGTCTCATTTGCCTTGGGTATAAGAGTTTTGGCTTTGGCTGCCTTCTCCAAATTAGGTCCATGAATATAGGGACCATACTCTTTAAGACTTATTTCTTCATAAGGTGACTTAAGAAAACTTGCCCCAAAGACTCAAGGATGGGTCCATCCTTGGTAGCGCCTTTTAGGCTCCACATAAGTTGGCATTGCAAAGTGACTATAAGGCGTCTCAAAGTCGTATTTATTCGTGGGGAAGATTACCTTCTTAAAATAGGGTTGACTTTGAGGAGCCTTCCCTTTGCCTTTGGTAGCGGATCTCTTAGCAGCCTTGAATTTCTCAGCTAAGTGGCCAAAACCACTACCCTTCTTTGGAGCGGAAAATTTATCAATGAGAGGAAAAATAGTTCTCGGCTTTGAGTAACTTTCAACAAGTTTCCTTTCCACCAAGAGCTTTTATTCTTGCTCATCTAAGTATTTCTCCTTCTGACTTAATACTTTGTAACATCCCATTTCCGACTAGACCCCTAGGAGTCGGTCTGTCGTGGCAGAACCCTAGGAAGCCCAAAAAATTGAAGTCCGTCGACCAAGACTTCGAGTCTCGGGTTGGTCACGCCCGTGACCGACCCGTCACGCCCGTGACCAGGGCGTGACCCCTTCGACGATCGTCGATCTCAGGAAGATGATCGTCGAGTGCAGATTTTGCATCACGGGTTGGTCACGCTCGTGACCGACGTGTCATGCCCGTGACCTAGGGCGTGACCCCTTCGACGATCCTAGATCTCAGGAAGGCGATTTTCGAGCGCAGATTTTTGCAACCCGGGCTTGTCACGCTTGTGACCGATGTGTCACGCCCGTGACCAAGGGCGTGACCCCTTCAATGATCGTCGATCTCAGGAAGATGATCGTTGAACTCTGAATTCGTAACACACCTTTCACGCTCATGACCTATGTGTCATGCCCGTGACAAAGGCAGAAACGTCAGCCAGGCTGGAAATTTCTGTAACCCAAGTAATAATCAATTCTGATTATGGGAATTTACAGCAGGAGTATTTATGAGCTGTTTCCTTCTCTAATTATTTAATAAAATGAAGAAGTGTGGTCCAATAGGAAATCGTCACCTGGTAAACGCATCTCCTTATTCCAGCTTTTCTTTTTCTCCACCATAACCAAAAAGCCATTCGTTAAGTGAGCTTTTATTGTCATGAATGCTTCACCCTTTCCCCTCCCCACTTGGAGATCTATAAAAGCCCCCTTAGAGCAAGAGGAGAAGGTTACACTCTTGACCAAACGGATTCAGATTTTTCTCTTGCTATAGGAGAAGTTCGGGAACGCCACCACTACTCCATGACAATCCGACGTTCATCTCGCCTCCAAACCACGAACAAGGTCCTCCTCTACTTCTTCTTTTGTGGGTAGATCTTAGGATCTTAGAATGAAGTTCGTGCTCAAAGGAGCCGGACCTATCTCACGTTTTCATGGAAGACCGTGAAAAATATATTTTCGGGTACGCCGGAAACCGCCACCTCCGGCGGCCAAACCACCGCCAACTGATAGCCATCGCCTCGATGGAGGTGGTGGTGGTGGTGGCTGGCCAGGGAAGTGACCGGACAGCCGACGACGCATCGCGGAAGAGCTACAGGAAAAATATAAGTTGTCTGTTTTAATCCACGGGTTCTGAAGAAGTTGAACAGTAAACTATGTTTATATTATAAGTTTTAAATATAATATAAGGAGAATATATATATAATAGGCATATTATGATATTGCAAAATGAGGCACTTAGATGTCGATTTAGGAAAAATGGCCAGTCACTAATGTTGTAGCCCTTTGGGTCTAGATTAATCTAAAATTAATTTCAACTCGTTTGGGTAAGGGGTTTGACCGCAGCACCCGTTTTAGTGGGGACTGTACCTAGAGGTTGGCAGAAACTAAAATGAATGCCCACGCTTCGTCCCTTGTCCAAATGACCTGAAATTTGGGCAGGGGGTTTCCCTTCGCCATTTCTAGAGGCTGTCCAAAAATGGAAATTTTTGGAGATACTTTGCCTAAAGTTTCTGTTTTAATTTAATAAAGATAGAGTAATTTATTTAAGTAGTCAAATGAGCTTCAAACCCTCCCAAATTTTGGTGAGTGGTCCCTGGCTATAAAACCTACGTCTTTAGAAATTTTCAACTCATTTGCTTGAGTTTTGGATAGGGAGTCACCTATTCTTAACTAGACAATAGAGAGGCATTTTTGAGTAAAAAGTGCACTAGAGGTTGGAACGGTCAAATCACCTCAACAGAGGCTGATATTTCGACCACTGAATTGGAAGAGTTTGTAACACCCCAAAATGTTGTAGGAGCGACGGGGATCGAATTTGGCCAAGACAGGGTTTTGGTGCAGGTGACACGGGCCCCGACACGGGCGTGTCGGAGGTCGTGTCGGGCGTGTCGAGCTCGGGCCGTGTAGTCGACCAGTTCAGGTCGACGATGGTCGTGTGGTGGAACACGGCCTAGGACACGGGCGTGTCCCAGGCCGTGTCACACCTGGGCTATGCGGTTGGGTACACGGGTAATGACACGGGCACGAACACGGACGTGTCTAGTTTGACACGGGCGTGTCTGATGCCGTGTCACCAAGCCGTGTACCTTTCTGACTGCGAAGTGTTGATATATTGCACACGGGGGGCGTGACACGGGTCCCGACACGGGCGTGTCGCAGGCGACACGGGCGTGTCGGAGGCCGTGTCACATGCCATGTTGTTGGTTTTCAATTTTGGTCGAGACAGCGAATGAGCTACACGGCCAGGCACACGGCCGTGTGTGAACCCGTGTTCGGCCCAGTTTTTGGGATTTCAGATCTAATCTCGACCGTTCGTTTCCTTGGCTTTGGATCCGACGGTGGGGGGATGCTCATGGGTGGTTTTAGCCGGGAATAGGGTTTTGATACCCTTTTTTCTCTTGAGTACTCTCTCTCTAAAACCTAGAGAGAAGGGAGAGCTTGGAGGAGGAAGAAGGAGGTCAACTCCGGCGGCCGGTGGAGATTCGGAGCTCCAAATCGCGAGCCTTCTTCGGATCCGCGGAGGCAAGGAGATTGCGGTGCTTTTCATCCGCATAGATTTTCATGGCGCCGCGGAAGAACGCAAGGGTAACGATTTCTCATCCTTGGGCATGTGAAGCCCGTTTTTCCTTTGCATAGGAAGCCCTCTCTCGCGAGTGAGCGAAGAGTTGGAGCGTTCCTTGGGGTAGATATGTATAGTCCCCCTTGTGTAGAGTCCGTATGCGTAAACGGACATAGGCATTGTGTGTGAAGCCTATTCGGACATGTTGGTCCGGATCGGTGATGTTGCATTGCATTTGTACCGGGCAAGACTCCGGATGTTTGGGCGTTTTTCGGGTTTTCTACGTGGTAGATTGCATCAGGGAGCCTTGGAGATTAACTCCAAGGTGCACCCGGAAAACTGGGCAAAAGCGGGTTTTTCCAACACGGTGGCCGGGGAGCCAACGTGAACATAACCGGGTTATGTGATTGTTGTGGTGGGAACGGGACTCGGTGAGTCTTGACCTGCGCATATGGCTTAAATTGCCGTTGCGGTATGAGCACGGGTCAGGCGGAACCGTACCCGGTCTATGTCATTCGGTGGGACCGTTGGCATGGATGAGGGTCTTCGGCGGTCTATGGCTTAAATTGTCGTGACCAAGGCCAATAAGACAAAATGCTCATATGGATGACCGTCCAAGAGGCGGTGGTGGATTGGGAACGTCTATGGCTTGAATTGACGTACGTGACGTTGGCCGGTTCGCCGAGAATGTGCCCTGAGTGCACGGGGTGTGTGGCTGTGTGAGCCTACGCCTGTGGTGAAGTGCAAATACTTTATATAAATGCCTATGCTAATAAAGTGCAGGGAAAGAGCATCGCTGCCCCGACTGTGGGGGCGGGATCGTTATAATTTGGTCAGCCTTGCTGACCGTTGCTATTGTTTGCCACCAGGCGGTGGTTTGTGGCTTGCAGGTGCTGCGGAGCAGAGCGGGAAATAGCGGGCTAAAGCCCTTGTTGCTGTGCCGGCCCTCGAAGGCCTAATTGCTTATGTTTCTTTCCCGTTTTCATGTATGGCCGGCCTGCGTGCCGAAGTTAGGAAAACACATCTTTTGTTAAGTGAACAGTGTAAGCCCTTAAGGCCATTTCTCTTTTGACGTATGTATACATTCCTAGGTTTGTAGTGGACATTCATGCTGTTGTGGCTGGGTTCTTATTTCTTTTGCAACCTAATAAATTGCTTCCGCTAGGTGTTGTGTAGGACGACATGATTGGTTGAATGGTTTCAACGCGTAACCAACCGGTCTGTCCGTAGTATATGGCGTCGGGCCCCGGCCGGACCTACTGCTATATGCTATACGACGGATAGGGGTGTTACAAATTGGTATCAGACTTCTGGTTTCGGTCAAGCTTAAATGAATTCGTGGACGAATTCACTTTAAGGGGTGGTGAGCACATGTGTGCGTCATCGTTATAACATGAAAAGAACCCATGAATGTCCACTTAGGAATGAAAATATACATGTTTGAGGAACCTGCGTGTTCCTATAATTGCTGTTTGTAGTAATTTTTGGTCGCTTATCGGTGTTTTGCATGATTATAGGTGAACAAAAGTGGTGCTGGGCCATCTGAACGGCCAGGTTTTTAGGCGAGCAGTGCGCTAAGCGATGCGCCTGCAACACCTCCTTCTGCCGAGACCATTAGGTTGGTGGCAGAAGCGGTCATGGCAATGATCAATGTGCAGCCTGCAAGGCAAGTGCAGCAGCCTGCTCCTGCTGTGGAGCAAGTACCGCTTCAGACGGTAGAGCAAAGGAGGGTTGAGCAAGTAGTTTTGGAGCCAGAGTTGCCTCGGAGAGCAACTGAAAGACAACTGAATCACGTGATGGGCTTTCATCCACCGGTATTCACGGGGGCAGAAACCCCGACCCAAGTAGAGGATTGGCTCTCAAGGGTCAACAGGGTGATGACTGCGACGGAAACGGAAGAGTGGCAGAAGACCACAATAGCGACGTTCCTTTTGGATGGGGACGCAAGGTTATGGTGGGAAGGCCTAGAGCTACATCAGTTGCGGGGAAGGCCGTTGGCCGATGTTTTGATGGAAGAGTTTGCGAGACTATTCGTGGCTCGATACCTCCCCTCGGCGCAGAGAATTGCGCTAGAAAGCGAATTTCAGAAGTTGGTGTAAGGGGATTGCACCATTGATGAGTACCTCCACGAGTTTACTCGGTTGGGGAGATATGCCGGCGCTACCTTCGCAGACGAGGAGCGCAAGACGAGCCGCTTCTATGAAGGGCTAAGGGATGATTTAAGGTTACTACTGTCGGGGCCCAAGGCGCAGGGTTTCATGACCCTGGTCAGTTCGGCCCGGTCCTTGGAGAAGGACATGAAGAATGTCCAAGCGAAGAAGGAATCCGGTAGTAAGAAAGCGGAGATCAAGGCACCGACTACGTCGAAGTCGGGCTACCGCAGATTCTATAAGAAAGCTAAGACGTCGGGTCCAGCCTCTTCAGGTGCCTCAGGGGCAACTACCAATCGAACCCCGGGCGCTTGTTTCTCGTGTGGAAAGACGGGGCACTTTGCCCGTGATTGCTGGAGTGGACGCTCAAAGTCCGATAGGAAACAAGGAGCTACCTACGAGGAGAAGGGCAAAGCGGTGGAGTCGACCGCGTCCCACTATGCTCCGACTCAGCCTAGAGTCTATAACTTGGGCCAGCAGGAGGCCATCAAGCAAGCGGATGTGGTGACAGGTATGAGTTAATTTATAGCAAGTTAGCTTTAATACCGTTATCTATTGCTTGTTAGCCTAATATTGTTTGTATAGGCTTTGTTGTGATTAGTGATAGTCCGGCACGGGCACTATTCGACACGGGAGCTTTACATTCCTTCTTGTCTGAAAGCTTCATATCGCGCATCGGAGTCCCTTCTTCGATGGCGAAGGACAAGTTGGATGTGTTGCTACCGAATGGGTGCTCGATGCGTGCGGACAGGGTGTGCGCCGTAAAGGTTCATATTGGGAGCCAAGAGTTCGACTTGCTAGCGTCATTGCTGCCGCTAGTAGAGTTCAACGTGATCTTTGGAATGGATTGGCTGTCAGAGCAGAAAGCTTGGATTGACTGTGACCGGAAGAAGGTCAAGATGGGTGTTGGACGAGGGACAACATTCGAGGGACTCAAGGGGTTGAGCAAGACGCTGATGTCTGCTCTCCAAGTGGTAAAGGCAGTTCGTGCTGGTGCAGAGCTGTTCTTCGCAATAGTGGGGGCTGTGGAGCCAAAGTCCACGTTGGATAGCATTCTCGTGGTTTGCGAATACCCCGATGTGTTCCCGGATAGTCTTCCCGGAGCCCCACCGCAGTGGGAGATTGATTTCACCATCGAGCTCGTGCCGGGGGCCAAATCGGTGTCACGTGCTCCGTATAGGTTGGCGCCTAAGGAGATGGCAGAGTTGAAAGTTCAGCTAGAGGAGCTGATGGAGCAAGGGTATGTGCGTCCAAGCTCGTCGCCTTAGAGCGCACCGGTCCTCTTCGTTAAGAAGAAGGATGGTAGTATGCGGTTGTGTATCGACTATAGAGAATTGAACAAGCTGACGAAGAAGAATAAGTACCCGATCCCGAGGATTGATGATCTCTTTGATCAGTTAGTCGGATCGTCGGTATACTCCAAGTTGGACTTGAAGACGGGGTACTATCAGCTGAGGATCAGGGAGTGTGATATCCCGAAGACGGCGTTCAGTACGAGGTATGGGCATTTCGAGTTCACGGTCATGCCGTTTGGACTGACGAATGCGCCATCGGTATTTATGGACTTGATGAACAGGACGTTCATAGATTTCCTGGATCGCTTTGTGATCGTCTTTATTGACGATATATTGGTGTACTCGCAGTGCGAAGAAGATCACTCCAAGCACTTGCATCTAGTGTTGGAGACTTTGAGGAGGAATGAGCTTTATGCGAAATTCTCCAAGTGCGAGTTATGGCTACCCTCGGTAGCGTTCCTTGGTCATATAGTGAGTGGGGAAGGTATAGCGGTGGATCCGGCGAAGATTGTTGCGATACGGGAGTGGCCTGCGTTATCTTCTGTCGCGGAAGTCCGTAGTTTTCTCGGGCTTGCCGGATATTACAGGGGCTTCGTAGAGAACTTCTCTCGGTTAGCATTACCTCTCACGAAGTTGACAAGGAAGGATCAGAAATTCTTGTGGACGCAGGAGTGCGTGCAAGCTTTTGAGGAGCTGAAGAGGCGGTTGACCACGGCGCCAGTGCTTAGTTCGCCGAGTGGGACCGAGGGCTTCGAGGTGTATAGCGACGCTTCGGGTAGTGGCTTGGGCTGCGTTTTGTTGCAGCATGGGAGCGTGATAGCGTATGGATCGCGTCAGCTGAAAGTGCATGAAAGGAACTATCCGGTCCACGACTTGGAGTTGGCGGCCGTGATATTTGCACTCAAGTTGTGGAGGCACTACCTTTATGGCGTAAGGGTCGATATATACACCGATCACAAGAGCCTAAAATACTTGTTGGATCAAAAGGACCTTAATATAAGGCAGAGGAGGTGGATGGAGTTCCTAGGGGACTACACCTTCAAAATACATTATGTACCCGGTAAGGGCAACGCAGTTGCAGATGCGCTGAGCCGCAGGGCTCCCGCCCAAGCCAACTGGTTGTCGGTGCATGATGAGCGGCTAGTACGGGAGTTGGAGGAGCTTGAGATCTGTTGCGTTGACAGGGAGACGAGCGCCAAAGCAATGTTAAACTGGACAGAAGTTCAGTATGACCTAGCTGACAGGGTTCGGCAGGCATTGGAGTTAGATGACTCCATGAAGGAGCTTTTGGAGGCCGCTCTGGATGGGTCAAATTCCCAGTTCTTGGTGGAAGATGGTTTATTAAGGAAGGATCATCGGTTGTGCGTCCCTAGTGGGGGTAACCTCCGGGCGGAGTTGATGTACGAGGCTCATCACCAAGTACTCAATCCACCCAGGGAGCACGAAGATGTATCGTGATCTCAAGAAGCTGTTTTGGTGGCCGGGGCTTAAGAAAGATGTGGCGTTGTACGTGGCTAAATGCCAAA
Organism: Platanthera zijinensis; assembly: GCA_039513925.1. Classification (NCBI taxonomy): domain Eukaryota; kingdom Viridiplantae; phylum Streptophyta; class Magnoliopsida; order Asparagales; family Orchidaceae; genus Platanthera; species Platanthera zijinensis. The sequence continues at coordinate 90,770,360 of CM077085.1, forward strand.
CGTGCGCCTTGGTGAAGGCGGAGTGCCAAAAGCCGGGAGGATTTCTGAAGTCCTTGCCTATACCGTAGTGGAAATTCGATGATATATCTATGGACTTTGTGCACGGGTTGCCAAGGTCGCAGAAGGGGAACGACGCCATCTGGGTGATCGTAGATCGGCTAACCAAGGTGTCGCATTTCATTCCGTATATGAAGGATGACTCGGTGGAGAAGTTGGCGAAGCTATACGTGGACAATATTGTTAGGCTGCATGGTGTGCCCCGTAGCATTGTGAGTGATCGCGATGGGCGGTTCACGTCAAATGATTGGAGGTTGGTGTAGCAGATGCTGGGAACAAAGTTAAAGTTCAGCACAGCTTTCCATCCGCAGACGGATGAGCAGACCGAGAGGGTCAATAGAACGATGGTGGACATGCTACGCATGTGTGTTATGGATTTTGGTAAGCATTGGGAAGACCACCTGTATTTGGTGGAGTTCGCGTACAACAACAGCTACCAAGCTAGTATACAAATGGCGCCCTTCGAGGCCCTGTATGGTAGGAAGTGTCGCACGCCGTTATCATGGCTTGAAGCGGGTGAGGCAAGGTTGTACAAGAAGCAGGAGGTGGAGAGTGCTACCTCGTTATTGCGGATCATTCGGGAGCGCTTGTTGATCGCTCAGGACCGGCAGGCAAAGTATTACAATGCCAAGCACCGGAACGTGGAGTTCGCGGTAGGCGATTGGGTATACCTGAAAGTGAAGCCGTTCAAGGGGGTTTCGCTGGTGAGATGCTTGTAGAAGCTGAGCCCAAGATACCTTGGACCTTTTGAGGTTCTGGAGCGAGTCGGCGAAGCTGCATACCATTTGAAGCTATCGGTGGAGTTGAGTGGGTTACACGATGTGTTCCACATTTCTGTGTTGCGAAAGGCGGTGCAAGAGCCTTCGCAGGTGATCGCGGCTGAGCAAGTGCCGGTGGACGAGGGGTTGACGACTAGGGTCAAGCCCATTCGTATCGAAGATGTTGAGGTCAAGAGACTCCGTTACAAGGAGATCCGGATAGTTAAGGTCTAGTGGGATAATTGCGGGCGTGAGGAGCTCTCTTGGGAACGGGAGCAGACTATGCTCGAGGAGTACCCGGAATTGTTCCGCTCAGGTACTGTTTTACGTTAAGTCCTGTTTTTCTTTTATTAATTTCGTGGACGAAATTCTTTAAGGGGGGTAGAATTGTAACACCCCAAAATGTTGTAGGAGCGACGGGGATCGAATTTGGCCAAGACATGGTTTTGGTGCAGGTGACACGGGCCCCGACACGGGCGTGTCGGAGGCCGTGTCGGGCGTGTCGAGCTCGGGCCGTGTAGTCGACCAGTTCAGGTCGACGATGGTCGTGTGGTGGAACACGGCCTAGGACACGGTCGTGTCCCAGGCCGTGTCACACCTGGGCTGTGCGGTTGGGTACACGGGTAATGACACGGGCACGAACACGGGCGTGTCTAGTTTGACACTGGCGTGTCTGATGCCGTGTCACCAAGCCGTGTACCTTTCTGACTACGAAGTGTTGATATATTGCATACGGGGGGCGTGACACGGGTCCCGACACGGGCGTGTCGCAGGCGACACGGGCGTGTCAGAGGCCGTGTCACATGCCGTGTTGTTGGTTTTCAATTTTGGTCGAGACGGCAAATGAGCTACACGGCCAGGCACACGGCCGTGTGTGAACCCGTGTTCGGCCCAGTTTTTGGGATTTCAGATCTAATCTCGACCGTTCGTTTCCTTGGCTTTGGATCCGACGGTGGGGGGCTGCTCCTGGGTGGTTTTAGCCGGGAATAGTGTTTTGAAACCCTTATTTCTCTTGAGTACTCTCTCTCTAAAACCTAGAGAGAAGGGAGAGCTTGGAGGAGGAAGAAGGAGGTCAACTCCGGCGGCCGGTGGAGATTCGGAGCTCCAAATCGCTAGCCGTCTTCGGATCCGCGGAGGCAAGGAGATTGCGGTGCTTTTCATCCGCATAGATTTTCATGGCGCCGCGGAAGAACGCAAGGGTAATGATTTCTCATCCTTGGGCATGTGAAGCCCTCTTTTCCTTTACATAGGAAGCCCTCTCTCGCGAGTGAGCGAAGAGTTGGAGCGTTCCTTGGGGTAGATATGTAAAGTCCCCCTTGTGTAGAGTCTGTATGCGTAAACGGACATAGGCATTGTGTGTGAAGCCTATTCGGACATGTTGGTCCGGATCGGTGATGTTGCATTGCATTTGTACCGGGCAAGACTCCGGATGTTTGGGCGTTTTTTCGAGTTTTCTACATGGTAGATTGCATCAGGGAGCCTTGGAGATTAACTCCAAGGTGCACCCGGAAAACTGGGCAAAAGCGGGTTTTGCCAACACGGTGGCCGGGGAGCCAACGTGAACATAACCGGGTTATGTGATTGTTGTGGTGGGAACGGGACTCGGTGAGTCTTGACCTGCGCATATGGCTTAAATTGCCGTTGCGGTATGAGCACGGGTCAAGCGGAACCGTAACCGGTCTATGTCGTTCGGTGGGACCGTTGGCATGGATGAGGGTCTTCGGCGGTCTATGACTTAAAATGCCGTGACCAAGGCCAATAAGACAATGCTCATATGGATGACCGTCCAAGAGGCGGTGGTGGATTGGGAACGTCTATGGCTTGAATTGACGTGACGTTGGCCGGTTCGCCGAGAATGTGCCCTGAGTGCACGGGGTGTGTGGCCGTGTGATCCTACGCCTGTGGTGAAGTGCAAATACTTTATATAAATGCCTATGCTAATAAAGTGCAGGGAAAGAGCATCGCCGCCCCGACTGTGGGGGCGGGATCGTTATAATTTGGTCAGCATTGCTGACCGTTGCTATTGTTTGCCACCGGGCGGTGGTTTGTGGCTTGCAGCTGCTGCGGAGCAGAGCGGGAAATAGCGGGCTAAAGCCCTTGTTGCTGTGCCGGCCCTCGAAGGCCTAATTGCTTATGTTTCTTTCCGGTTTTCATGTATGGCCGGCCTGCGTGCCGAAGTTTGGAAAACACTTCTTTTGTTAAGTGAACAGTGTAAGGCCTTAAGTCCATTTCTCTTTTGACGTATGTATACATTCCTGGGTTTGTAGTGGACATTCATGCAGTTGTGGCTGGGTTCTTATTTCTTTTGCAACCTAATAAATTGCTTCCGCTAGGTGTTGTGTAGGACGACATGATTGGTTGAATGGTTTCAACGCGTAACCAACCGGTCTGTCCGTAGTATATGGCGTCGGGCCCCGGCCGGACCTACTGTTATATGCTATACGACGGATAGGGGTGTTACAGGGTTATTATAACCCACTTGGAGAAAATGGTGTTGTTTAGGGTTGGTCTACCCTAGGATCTAAACTAAAACACTAAATGGAGGTTTTTGAGGGTTTTGAAGGACATGGGAGCAATTGCTCTTGTATTTCCTTGAAACTCTGTAGAGTTGACATTAGCATGATAAAAATTATTTGGATAGAATCTTGGAGGATTTGGAGACAAGTAGATAACTCAAAACCCCAACCTTAGCTTTAGGGTAAAATACTAATTAAGCACAATTTGTCACTAAACATTATCTAAAGGCTATGAAACTCGGGTAGAGTAAGTTTTAGGACGGGTAGAACCTATAACAATTTTATTGGAATTTTATGATGTCTATTTCCAGCACTTCATTTGTAACGATTGTTATAGCCCCAATTGATGATTTAATTAATTATATCTTTTTGATCATTGAAATCTCATAAAATCTTGGAAGTAAATGTTTTAGGATAGAATGGCTACCTTTGAATTTTTGTATAATTGTTAGTTGAGTAAATCCAGTACTTTCTTCACAAATGTTAAAAATGGGTTTTATACTTTGAAAATTTATTATGGATGATATTATTACTGAAAAATTATGAAACTTGGTCAATACTATTTTTAAGGTTGTACCTGTATACTGTAATTAATTTATAAGTTTTGGATGAATATACTATGTACTTGGTTCATAAATAATGAAATATAGAAGATATTGCTAAAATGGTTTTAGTGCCCTTTTGATGATAGAAATTTAAGATACATTGGATTTACCATATTGAGATAACATACTATTTATTATAATTTTGTTGGATATCTTGCATGAGAACTTAGGACAGTTCATGTTCAAACCGGTAGCCCTTGGAATTTTTGAGGAAATTAATTAAATGCCAGATAAATTATGAAAATTACCATTTTCTGGATTTAGGCTAATTATATCATTATAAGTCTCCAGTAAATAATTTAGGGCATTTGGATGAGTATTGGATCACTGCCTAATCGGTTCGACATATAGTCTAGGTTGGTCTGCATATAGTATATTGTTAAATTGCAATAGGACATGATCTGGGATAGTGGTTGGAGTTAGTCATTTTTCCTGGGTGAATAGATGTGGATGATATCGCAATAGAAGTATATGAAGAGTAGTGGGAAGTGGTGTTAGCTAGAGTTAAGAGGTGCTCGGGTTCGACGAAAGATCGTCTTCCCCGAAGAGAGGAATGTTAAAAATCACCCTAGGTTAGCCTATCATTACATGAGAAGGGAATGGGTAAGGGAATTCAACCAATAACAATAAGTGCCTTGTGAAAGGGAACGATGGGCTTCAGCTACCATCATAATTCCTAGTGCCCTTTGAGATCCCTTCACGGGGAATACCGGGGGCAGTTCTGGGTTAACGTAAACTGCAATAACAAACTGACAAGAGTAACTTAGTAATTAGTGTTGCACCTTTCACCAACACTGTTAGCACAGGAAGATTTATGGGAGCTTCGGCTCGGTTGATTAAGAGACGGACGGAATGGTCCGGGGAGCTTCGGCTCGGTTGGTTAAGAGACGGACGTTTTGGTCTGGGGAGCTTCGACTCGGTTTTTGTGTGATTACGAGTAAATTTGCATGTGCATAGAAGGAATGAAAATTAAGGTGGTGGGTCTTCGATATTGGAGGGTCGATTCACCGATGCTAATACGCTGACTCGGCAAGTGTGGTTAGCACTTCGCCAACAGAAGTCTGGTGCGCCAGCCGGAAAGAGTACGCAGGAGTCCGCTTCGTGCACCAAGCGTTGAGGCGTACGATAGGTCTGACCGGTAGTGCTCCCAACCCACCGCTTCCGTCTTCCACTACAGAGGTATCCTGGGAGGTAACGGCTCCGAAAGGGGGAACTAAAGGTCTGTGTGCACAGAGTCGTGTGTGTGAGTTGCACTTGCATGTTTCATCATACCCACTTGCATATCATAGCATAATCGATTCATTAAACCCCTGACACCTAAAGTATAAGTGGAATGGGATGCTTATACATTAGGACTTGCAAAACGACCCCTTGGTCTATAAGCTTATGTGGGCAAGTTTATAAATTAAGGTTAAATTCAATATATATATGCTGCTGTATGATTACCGACACCCCAACGTACAAGTGGTATGGGACACGTTATACGATGGGAGCCTTGCAGAAGATCCCTTGGCTTATGCGCTTCCGCACATAAGTTAAGGTTACATTTCCTACTTTCTGTTATTGCCATTATTATTATAGAATTGCTAGATTAGTTTCCGCTGCCACCTGTTTGCTTTTGAGTAATTCTCCACCTTCATGTCCTTCCCTTTCTTCCTCTCCGCTCGGTACCTAGGAGCCATGTGGGAAGGGGTAGGGGATGATAGGGCTTAGTCTTTATAACTAACGGTTCTCGAACCGCATCATTTAGGGGATTGTGGATCCCAGCATGGAGGAGCAGCCCAAGAGACCGGTGCGCTTGGAGATAGGGCAGTCTAGCTCCGGAGTTCATACAGCCGGGACCGTGAGTCTCAACCTTAAGTAGATGCTTGTTTTGCTTCCACATGAGTGACTTGTAGTGAGGACATGTTGTACTGGGCTTAATCCCATATTCTATTACTCTGTTGTATTATTTTGTGGGCACTCCCTTCGTGGAATTTTATTTCTATATATGTGATTTATCTAGTGGACTTGCTTTTACTTACTTCATTTTGTGCTACCTTTCTATGATCGAATTGGCCGGCAGAATCAGCGCCTTGTGGTGATGACCCTTCAGGACGTGAAGGTGTCACCGCAAAGCGGCAATTCTGGGCCTAAGACCCTGGGTTTAAAAAGAAAAAAAGGGGGTCTTACAAGTGGTATCAGAGGGAACATTGATCTGAAAAAGGTAGCAGTCCACTAACCCTGGGTCACCCCCGCTCGAGTTTAGTTTGGTGACAAACTAAGCAGCGGAAGCAGTGGTGTGCCCATATGGGGATCACATATAAATTGTCCACTTTTAGTAAAAAATTGAATGTTTTCTCAAGTATTGGTTTTTGTTACGTAGCCTCCAGCACAGCCTATGCCACAAGGTGGAGTTAAACAGGCTCAGGAAGTTGAACCACCTCCACCGGTCCCCACTCCTTTCCTTCAGTCAGACATGGGACAGACTATGACTGCCATTCTGGAGGCTTTCAGGGTCCAGCAGGTTCCGGTCCCGCAGCCAAATCTGGGGGCCAACTGGTTGAGCATCTTCCGAGGACTTTTTCCCCCGTCCTAATTGGGGACAGAGTCGGCGGTTCGGACGAAATAGTGGCTAGATATTATATACGAGATGCTGACTGGGATACGGTGTCCCTGGAAGGAGAGGGTGGCTCTGATTGTCTCTTGCCTTGAGTCCCATGCCAAGAGGTGGTGGAAGACGCTGCTGGACACGACGTTTGCCGATAGGGAGGTTGCGGAGGTTACCTGGGAAGAGTTCAGGGCCGCATTGCTGGAGCATTTCGTTCCGCAGTCGGCCAGGGATGAGTTGGAGGAGCGGTTCTTACAGCTGAAGTAGGGCACCCAGACGGTGGTGGAGTACCATCGGGAGTTTGACTATCTGGCTCGATATAAAGATTCTTACCAGCTAGACAAAGCAGGGTACATCAAGAGGTTCTATAAGGGCCTGCGGGAGGACTTGAGGGAGGCTTTGTTGTTTGTATCTGACGGGCCTATCTACCGGATTTTGTAGATGGCAAAGAGGATTGAGGCTGATTGTGTAAGATCCTCCCCCTTACCAAGGGAGCCCTGATCTTATGCCCAGGACCGCCGCCTTACGGTGACACTAACTCACGGGTTAGTCGACACCGCAAGACGCCGAACTTGCCGGCTAGTACGATCATAACCTGTTCGGCCAATATGAGAAACAAAAGCAAGTATATAGTAAACAAAACTACACAAGTCCACAGCCACAGAGTACATATCATATAAAAGAAATGATGAGTACATAAATATAGTCCACAATGAGTACAACAAAGAGAGAAATAAGGGCTTATGCTCATTACATTATATCACTGAATCTCTCCTCACAAAGCAAATAGCGGAAGTCTAAACTATCACGGACATCTCGTCCCTTCTGAGAACGCGCTGTAGTAGTAGTAGTAGTAGTAGTAGTAGTCAGCATCTGCTCCTCAAGTCCTGCCTCCTCGTCGTGCTGGTCCATCTCCTCGAGCTCCTAAAAATAGTATGGTCACCGACCATTAGTCAAAAAGACTAAGTCGTATCCTCAGCACCTCCTCCTGCAACTCCTAGGCACAGCGCGGGAGGACGAAGCGGAGGACAAACAAGGGGTGACAAAGGCGGAGTAGGTGACAGGAAACTAAGTAGAATATGTAACCAAGTAAGTAATGAAAGGTAACCTTCACTTATGCGAGTACGCATAAGCAAGGGGTCTTTTGCAAGGCTCCCATTGTATAAAATGTCCCAAACCATTTTATACAACGGGGTGTCAGGTGTCATAAGCAAATATATATATAAAAGGAAAGTAACCTCAACCTATAAACTTGCCCACTCAAGCTTATAGGCTAAGGGATCGTATAACAGGTCCTAATGTATAAGCATCCCATACCACTTATACATTAGGTGTCATAGGTTGTTATGAAGGTTAATGATATGCATCTATATGGTGGGTATGATATGAACATGCAGTGCAACACACACACACGACTCCGTGATCACAGACCTTTAGTTCCACTTTTCAAGAGCTAGCATCACTCTCAGTTATTACCGCTGTGGCTACGGCAGCAGCGGAGCGGGCATCTCCGCCTTCTAGGCGGGTATACACACTACCAGGCCTAGACCTCTCTTGTACGCCTCTGTACACCGACAGTGCACTCTAGAGTCTCTGCGTACCACTTTGCTGACTACCCGTCAGTCTTGTTAGGCCGGGTGCGCGTTATTAGGAAAAGTCCTCCAGATTCCAGTATAAACATCCTACTGGTCCTTCTAACCCTCGCACCCGCCTGGTCCACCGTACTGCCGTCGGTGTGACGACTGGCCAGTACCGCATGGCCCGCCACTAGTATATGCACATGCAAGTATAGTATATTGAGCCTCCAGCTCGATGGACTATCCAGTCCCCAAATCTCTCCAACCCGTCACGGGTGAGTATGTGCTACAAAACCTCCAACCCTGCCTGGGTGAGTGTATATAAATCAATCCCTTTCTCCAACTCTGCACGGGTGAGCAAGTAGTCAAAAGACTCCAAGTCCCTCCAACCCGGCACGAGTGAGCACATGTCCAGTTCACTTAACCTATTAGACTACTCTTGTCTACAGATTATCATACTTAGAGTCTTAAGGTTAATCCCAGGACTGCCCAAGGTATTCCCGGTGAAGGGCTCTCAGGGGCACTAGGAGCTACGATGGGCTGAATCCCAAAGCTCCCTTTCTCAAGGATATTTACTTTAGTTGATGTCTACCTAGGGTCCACAACCAACTCTCATTGTTACTTTAGGACTAACCTAATGACTTGAGTTATCATTATCTCAGGGTGACAGTCTTCCGTAAACTCTTCCAAGGCAAGTCAAATATTGCACTGTTACTCTCGTCTCTAGAATGCATCTGCCACCCAGGGTTATACTTCCGAACTTAGACTCTAACTTAGTTGTTGATTCATCCCCTGGCGGCCTATAGTTCAGCCTACTTTTACTATGCGCACCCCATGACCTAATACCACCCTAAAATCGAACTTCTAAATTCTTGATCCAACTGACCCCAAATATTTATCCTAGGGTTGTATGGACTAATAAAATGAGTGTGTTGATTTTCATAATTTTCCTAGGTCATTAAGGCCTTTAATTAAATCTTTTAAAATTATTCCCTAGGTCATTTTACACATGAAGTATCATCAATTAAAATCTTTTGACCTAGGAGAATTTTCCTGAGTTGCATATGAGTAAAATATTACTGTCTACAAGATTTCATAATTTTCCTTTTAATATGTCTATTTATCCCATAATTAATAAAATTTCTACATAAATGCCATTTTCCAAATGAAGTAGGAGTGATACATAAATCAAAATTCCAGGAAAATTACTGAGCAATTGTAACATTAATTCATGACTTATGGCAGAGTTTCATTAACTTCTATAGTGTAATAGCCTATAAATTTCCATTCTTAATTATTTACCAAAATGCCATTTTCCTACCTTAATAATTATCACTGTGTACAAAAATTCTGAAACAATTCTACAATATTAATATTACTATTATACAACTAAAGAAATATTTCTGCAATTTTCCAACATGTAATTCCACCAATTCATAAATAAATACAAAAAGGGTAAAATAGTAATTTCAAGGTATTTGCTCCAATAGTTCTCAAACAGAGGTATAAAATTTTCCTATGTCAAATAAAACATCATTCTTTGACTTGACTGAATTTGGGAATTTCCTATGGTCAAAATCTATTTTTCCAATTTATTTTCCAAAAAGACCTATATTTTGAAAATTCCAATAAATGGTATTTTTGATCCCAAAAATCCCCTAATTAATTCCAGAGGTGAAATTTGCCCTAATGAATCACTGGTAAAGATTCCATGATTTTTGGATGCCTCAACTAGGCTAATACTCAATATTTCATTTCTTGCTAATAGCACCCCAAGTCTATAAGTAGCCAACACATGCACATGGATTAACCCATCATACAGGGGTCCAATTGCTCTGAAATTTCTACCAGACACCAATAATGCCCCTAAGGACATGCCACCAAAATTTGGGGCCATTTGGGTGCATATAATTACAGTTATACCCTTAATTTACTTTTTGAAATAATGATAAAAACTATAAGAAAATGTTTTCCAAAAATTCCAAATTTTTGGCAGGGCCTAAACATGCCCTAAATACACACATGACCAAAATTTCAGGTCATGATGACACTTGGTTTGGCTTGGGCATCAATTTTACTTTCTGCCCTAGTCTAGGAGCAGTCCTAGCAAAACAGCCCTACAACACAAACTACTGGACCAAAACTTGAATTTAGGGTGGCAGATTAAAGTTAACACATTCACCTATAATTTCCATCCAGGGGTCAACCTATGGTGAGGTCTCTAGGTACCCTAAAATTGTCATGCAAAAGTACTGTTAAAGTGTGACAGATTTCATACTATTCATAAAGTAATAATAATAACAGAATTATAATTAAAAATCTGCACTAATCTTAAAGCCTATCGGACGGCCCTGGCTCATCTTCCCCATGCATGCATGGATGGCCAACCCGTGTAGGCGGGTTTTGCGGGGCCATTTCCGGCCATCGCCGGCGGCGGGACCTCCGGCCAAGTCATTCCCCGGCCTCACGGTGGTCGGGGCTTGAGCTGGCCGGCGGCTGGGCGGCGGAGAGCGGTGGATGGCGGCGGCGCAACCAAGCCGAAACTCCAGAAAAATGCCATTTTTACAGAATTTTCAAGCTTTTGAATCCTACTGTCGAGCTCGTTTGAGCTCGACGTCTAGCCTAGAGGATCTAGGATACTAGCACAGTAAGAGAGGAAGGGATACGGACTTGTGGTGGCGGCTGAGGCTGAGGGAGGCGGCGGTTTCCCATGGCATGCAAGCTCCGGCAATTTCCTCCTCTGTTGGCCATGGCAGCAGCTGGCTTTTGTTTTCTCTCTCTCTCTGAGGGGTGGAATGAGTGGGAATGAGGGGGATAGGCGGTTTGGGGGCTGAGTTAAGAGGGGAGGGCGACTTCACCAAGGTGAGGGGGCGATTTCACCAAGGGAAAGCTCGGGTTGGGGGGTTGAGCTGGCTGGCTGCTTGGGAGATGGGCCCCACTGGTCCTGCTGGGTGAATTGACCCCTATTGGGTCGGGTTCCATGATTGGGGCCAAGGTGGGTGGTGGAGAGAAGGGGGTTGGCTCTTTTGAATGAAATGGGTTAGGTTGGGTCGGGTTTGGGCTTGGGCTTGACCCAAGGTTGCATGGTGGGGTCCCCACACCTCCTAATACCCATACCTGGTCAGCCAACCCATTGTGGGTTGGTGGGATGAGCCCAAGTGGCCCAAAATAACTCCTTAACATTTTCTCTCTCCTATTCCTCCTCTTTTCTCTCTCCTAGGTAATTTCCCAAAATTACTATTGCATGCCCCTATTTTTCTCTTCCCTAGGGGGTATAGGGTCACTTTAGACCCACCTAATGAGTTTGGCTTGATTTGGGTGGACCCAACCCAGTGAATTGGGCTAGGGCACCATTTTCACTATTTAGGTCAAAGGTGTTGACTTGACTCATCATGGGTCAACTGGTTGACCCCATGGCCTACCTTAGGGTCCACTTAGATTGTATTTAGGGTTAGGGCATCATGGTGGGGTCATGGTGTGGCTAGGGTTCCTGTTTAGGCTAGTTTGACCTAATTTGACTTTGGCCCCATGGTGGGCCCCACATGGCTACAACCCACTATCTAGGGTCAAACCAAGCTTATTACCCTAACACCCACCCCATGCCTAACCCAATCTAAGTTAAGGGGTCTGGAAGTAACATTGGGATGTTACAGATTGGCTCACCACTTAGGGCCGGAAGCGGCCAGCAGAGGATCAGGGACGGAGAGTCAGAAATGACCAGCGGCGAGGTACTATACCAGAGGGGAGAAGGACATAGGACCAGCCTCGTCAGGAAGTGAGGCAGGAGCCGAGGGAGCAGGTGATATTGTCCCCTCAACCTCTTCGGATGTAGGAGATGTCGAGACCCGGGGGAATTGTGTATCCCCCACAAGAGTGCTTCGATTGTCATCAGATTGGGCACATCCGTAGGAACTGCCCAATGAGGGGGGCACCACCTCCAGCACCACAGGGTGGACCACCTGCTCAGCATTTCGGAGGCTGAGGACGCGGCCGAGGTCGTGGATACCAGGGGGGAGATCGTAGACAGGAAAGAGAGCAGGTGTATGCTTTGGACCTTGCGTAGCCTCGAAATCAAGAGCAGGTCATAGCAGGTACGCTGCAATGCATCTTTATTTTCATAGAATTTCCCTTTCAGTTGTTAAAACATAGAAATGCACTAGATAGATTAGCATGGAAATAAAACTCATTATAGAACCTTAAGACATCTAATCACCCCAGGTATGGTCTTCATTAGTGGCAAGCCTGCCCGCACACTGTTCGATAATGGAGATACTCACTCCTTTGTGTCGGAGATGTTTGTAGAAGGACTGGAAGGCGTGGAGAGATTCACGGGCTCGAAGATGAGGGTGCGACTACCGGATGGATCTGAGAACCTTAACACGGACCACTGCAATATGGAGGCAGAAATTGGTGGATAGGCGTTCGAGGCTCCAGTGACGATTTTGAAGCTGACGGACTACGACCTGATCCTGGGCATGGTATGGCTGCACTAGAACCATGCCCAGATTGATTGCCAAGCGAAGAGGATCACTGTGAGACACGGGGACTCTTTCATTGTCATCGAAGGTATAAGACCTGCCTCTCGTATACTCTTATCTTCGGTACAGGCTGTTAAGGCCCATCTACAGGGAGAGGAGGTTTTTCAGGTTCTATTTGAGATGACGGAAGTTAAGGAATCTGTGACAGACATCCCAGTGGTGCGATATTTCGCTGACGTCTTTCCAAAGAAACTACCAGGACTACCTCCGCATCGAGAGAAGTACTTCCAGATACAGCTTGTGCCGGGGGCCAGGCCGGCATCTAGGGCCCCTTATCGGATGGCCCCGAAGGATTTGGCGGAGTTTCGGACTCAGTTGCAGGAGTTGGTGGAGGAGGGATTTGTTAGACCAAGTTCCTCGCCATGGGGAGCCCCGGTCCTATTTGTGAAGAAAAAGGATGGGACACTTCGCCTGTGCATCGATTATCGAGCACTAAACAGGTTGGCCGTCCGGAATACCTATCCGCTCCCACAGATAGACGAACTGTTCGAACAGATGGAAGGGGCGCACATCTTTTCAAAATTGGATTTGAGGTCGGGCTACTACCAGCTTCGGATTCGAGAGGAGGATATTTAGAAGACTGCTTTTAGTAGTAGATATGGATTGTTTGAGTTTACGGTGATGCCCTTCAGGCTCACTAATGCACCTTCAGCATTCATGACCCTCATGAACCAGGTTTTAAAGGAGTACCTATATGTGTTTGTCATTGTGTTTATCGATAACATCCTCATCTACTCGAGAATGGAGGAGGAGCACGCTCGCCATCTAGCACTGACCCTACAGAGACTGCGGGAGAATCACTTATAAGCAAAGTTCAGCAAATGTCAGTTCTGGTTGAAGGAGGTGGGCTTCCTAGGCAATATTATCAGTGGAGCTGGGTTGGCAGTGGATCCGGCAAAGATTCAGGTAGTTCAGGACTGGCCGCAGTTGAAGACAGCCACCGATGTACGAAGTTTCCTAGGACTTGCCGGTTACTACCGGATGTTCGTAGAGGGGTTCTCTCAAATTGCCCTCCCACTCACATCTTTGACGAAGAAGGAGGTACCTTTCGTTTGGACCCCGCAGTGCCAGGCAGCTTTCCAGGAGCTGAAGGATCGACTCACCTCGGCTCCCATACTTACTCTCCCCTCGGGGAGGGAAGGTTTTCAGGTCTACACCGACACTTCCTACCAGGGTATGGGAGCTGTACTAATGCAGAAGGGTCATGTGATTGCATATGCGTCTCGCCGTTTGAAGAAGCATGAGCGGAACTACCCGGTGCACGACCTTGAGATGGGAGCGGTCGTTTTTGCTCTGAAAGTCTGGCGTCATTACCTTTATGGAGTCCACTGAGACATCTACTCCGACCACAAGAACCTGAAATACGTGGATATGCAGAAGGAGCTGAATATCAGGCAGAGGCGCTGGGTGGAGTTCTTAGCGGACTATCAGTATGAGATGCACTACCATCAAGGGAAGGCAAATGTGGTGGCCGACGCGTTGAGTCGGAGAGCTGCCACTTCCAAAGACGGGCCCCAGGTTATGTCCATGGAGCTAGTCCGGTCCTTCAAAGATATGCAGATATCCCTAGTGTCCGAGGATGATCCAGAGCTGTATAGGGAGTATCTGGCATCGATGGTGGCCATAGATGATATCCGGGACCGCATCCGGAACGGACAGAGGACAGATGCATGGGCAAAGCCGATATTCCGAGCCTTGGAGGAGGGTTCGACAGGAGATTATTCCCTGAGAGATGGATTGCTACATTTCAGAGGCAGAGTATATATACCCGCAGGAGGCCGGATTCGGGAGGACATCAGGGTGGAGGCGCATTGTAGTAGATATTCTATACACCCGGGGATCACCAAGATGACGACAGATCTGAAGAAGATGATGTTTTGGCCAGGGATGAAGAAGGACATTACGTACTTCGTGACTCATTGCGAGGCATGCCACTTTGTGAAGGCGGAGAGCAGAAACCCCGCTGGATTGCTACAGCCACTCCCGGTGCCAGAGTGGAAATTTGAGGACATTGTGATGGACTTTATTCATGGACTCCCACGATCACGGACGGGAAACGACTCGATTTGGGTCATCGTCGATCAGTTGACAAAGGTGGACAGATTCATTCCGATCAGGAAGGATGACTGTGTGGGAGTACTAGTGCGGAGATTTGTGGAGCAGTTTGTTCGATACCACGGGGTGCCCAAGACGATTGTGTCGGATCGGGATGGCCGGTTCACTTCCAGGGAGTGGAGATCCGTACAGGCTTACTTAGGCATGTGATTGACCTTTATCACCACATTCCATCCCCAGACGGATGGGCAGATGGAACACACCAATCAGACGCTGGAAGATCTTTTGAGGTTATGCAGTTTGGACCGCGGGGAACTATGGTAGAAGCTCTTACCCCTGGTCAAGTTCTCCTATAACAACAGCTACCAGTTCAGCATCAGGATGGCGCCTTATGAAGCCTTGTATGGAAGGAAATGCAGGACCCCGCTTTCTTGGGTTCAGGACGAGGATCCGAAGGCGTTGGGATCAGACTTTGTTGAAGACACCGAGGCTCAGGTGAGACTGATCAGAGACAGGATGTTAGAGGCGCAGAGCAGACAAGCTAAGTATTATGACACCCGACATCGTCAGGTGGAATTTCAGGTGGGGGACCGAGTGTTTTTGAATATCCGGCCCATGCATGGAGTTTCACGGGTGCGCGGTCGGAGAAAGAAGCTCAGCCCTAGGTATATGGGCCCTTACAGGATCCTGGAGCGGATCGGGGCCCCAGCTTACAGGCTGGAGCTGCCACCAGAGCTGGCAGCTCTACACGACGTATTCCACATTTCTTCGCTGAGAAGGGCTCTACTATGCCCGGAGACCTAGATTTTGACCCTCGAAGGGCCAGTAGCTTCAGACCGGTCTGTTCACTTGGAGCCGGTTAGGATCGATGACAAAGGAGTACGGATCTTGCGCCGCAAGAAGATCCCCTTAGTCAAGGTTCTGTGGAGGAATCATGGTCAGGAGGAGCACACCTGGGAACTGCAGGACCTGATGAGGCAAAAATACCCGGAGTTATTCAGTAAGGTATACATCACCACCTCTCAGTATACTATGAATTGCCTTCTTGTATTGAACAGGTAGGACTAGATAAGGGAAATTGAGAACTTAGGCATGAGCAGGAAAGTAGGGGCTAATCTTTTGTTTATTGGGGGGATTGCCCTCATTTATCAAACAAATAACCTCGCTTCGACTCAATAGGAAAACCATATGGGATGTTACAAGTTTAATTTATTTCTGTAGAAATCCCCGTAGGCTCAACCTCAATTTCGGGGACGAAATTTTTGTTTTGTTTATTGGGATTTGTAACATCCCATTTTCGGCTAGACCCCTAAGAGTCGGTCTGTCGTGATAGAACCCTAGGAAGCCAAAAAAAATTGAAGTCCGTCGACCAAGACTTCGAGTTTCGGGTTGGTCACGCCCGTGCCCGACCCGTCACGCCCGTGACCAGGGTGTGACCCCTTCGACGATCGTCGATCTCAGGAAGACGATCGTTGAGTGCATATTTTGCATCACGGGTTGGTCATGCCCATGACCTAGGGCGTGACCCCTTCGACGATCGTCGATCTCAGGAATACGATCGTCGAGCCCAGATTTTTGCAACCAGGGCCTGTCCCGCCCGTGACTGATGTGTCACGCCCGTGCCCTAGTCCCCTTCGACAATCGTCGATCTCAGGAAGACGATCGCCGAACTCTGAATTCACGACACACCTGTCACGCCCGTGACCTATGTGTCACCCCCGTGACAAAGGCCGAAATGTCAGCAAGGCTGGAAATTTCTGTAACCCAAGTCATAATCAATTCTTATTATGGGAATTTACAGCAGAAGTATTTATGGGCCATTTCCTTCTCTAAATATTTAATAAAATGAAGAAGTGTGGTCCAATAGGAAATCTCCACCTGGTAAACTCCTCTCCTTATTCAAGCATTTCCTTTTCGCCACCATAACCGAAAAGCCATTCGTTAAGGGAGCTTTTATTGTCATGAATGCTTTACCCTTTCCCCTCCCCACTTGGAGATCTATAAAAGCCCCCTTAGAGCAAGAGGAGAAGGTTACACTCTTGACCAAACAGATTCAGATTTTGCTCTTGCTGTAGGAGAAGTTCGGGAACGCACCCACTACACCATGACAATCCGACGTTCATCTCGGCTCCAAACCGCGAACAAGGTCCTCCTCTACTTCTTCTTTTGTGGGTAGATTTTAGGATCTTAGAATGAAGTTCGTGCTCAAAGGAGCCGGACCTATCTCACATTTTCATTGAAGACCATGAAATATATATTTTTCGGGTACGCCGGAAACCGCCACCTCCGGCGGCCAAACCACCGCCAACCGATAGCATCACCTCGACGGAGGTGGTGGTGGTGGTGGCTGGCCAGGGAAGTACCGGGCGGCCGGCGACAGATCGCAGAAGAGCTACAGGAAAAATATAAGTTGTCTGGTTTTAATCCACGGGTTCTGAAGAAGATGAGCAGTAAACCATGTTTATATTATAAGTTTTAAATATAATATAAGGAGAAAATATATATATAATAGGCGTATTTTGATATTGAAAAACGATGCACTTAGAGGCCGATTTTGGAAAAATGGCCAGTCACGAAAGTTGTAGGCCTTTGGGTCTACATTAATATAAAATTAATTTCAACTCGTTTGGGTTAGCGGTTTGACTGCACCCCCTATGTTAGTGGGGACTGTCTCTAGAGGTTTGCAGAAACTAAAATGAATGCCCACGCTTCGTCCCTTGTCCAAATGACCTGAAATTTGGGCAGGGTGTTACCCTTAGCCATATGTAGAGGCTGTCCAAAAATGGGAATTTTTGAAGATACTTTGCATAAAGTTTCTGTTTTAATTTAATAAAGTTAGAGTAATTTATTTAAGTAGTCAAATGACCTCCAAACTCTCCCACATTTTTGTTATTGGTCCCTGGATATAAAACCTACCTCTGTACAAATTTTCAACTCATTTGGATGAGTTTTGGATAGGGAGTCACCTATTCTTAACAAAGCAATAGAGAGGCATTTTTGAGTAAAAAGTGCACTAGAGGTTGGAACGGTCAAATCACCTCAACAGAGGCTGATATTTCGACCACTGACTTGGAAGGGTTATTATAATCCACTTGGAGAAAATTGTGTGGTTTAGGGTTGGTCTACCATAGGATCCAAACTCAAACCCTAAATGGAGGGTTTTGAGGGTTGTGAAGGATATGGGGGCAATTGCTCTCGTATTACCTTGAAACTCTATAGAGTTTACATTAGCATGATAAGAATCATATGGATAGAATCTTGGAGGATTTGGAGACAAGTAGATACCTCAAAACCCTAATCTTAGCTTTAGGGTAAAATACTAATTAAGCACAATCCTTCACTAAACATTACTTAAAGGCTGTGAAACTCAGGTAGAGTAAGTTTTAGGATGGGTAGAACCTATATCAATTTTATTGGAATTTTATGATGTCTATTTCCAGCATTTCATTTGTAACGATTGTTTTAGCCCCAATTGACGATTTAATTAATTATATCTTTTTGATCATTGAAATCTCATGAAATCTTGGAAATAAATGTTTTAGGACAGAATGGCTACCGTTGAATTTTTGTATAATTGTTAGTTTAGTAAATCCAGTACTTCCTTCACAAATGTTAAAAAGGGGTTTTATGCTTTGAAAATTAATTATGGATGATGTTGGTACCCTAGTTTGTTTTCAGTTTAGTCCTCTCCTTTGTGCCCCTTGACCCAAGAAATATCTATGGTCAATGTTTAGAAGTCTAGCTGTAGAGTCCTCGCTTTTCCAAATTGAGAATTTGTTTAAGTAGGTTTTTCGTTCGACGATAGTCGAACGCCGCTCGACTATCGTCTATCGGCTGATCGACGATCGTCTATCAGTTGGTCGACGCTTTGTCTGCGTTGATAGTTCGACTATCTGTCCTGATAGATCGACTATCTGATAGTTCGACTATCTGTTGATAGGTCGACTATCTGTTCCGCCTTGATAGTTCGACTATCTGTTGATAGATCGACTATCTGTTTCGTCTTGATAGTTTGACTATCTTTTGATAGTTCGACTATCTGTTGCCTTTGATAGTTCGACTATCTGTCTTGATAGGTCGACTATCTGATAGTTCGACTATCTGCTGATAGCTCGACTATCTGGTTTGGTTTGATAGTTCGACTATCTGTTGATAGATCGACTATCTGTTTTCTGAGGTAGGTCGACTATCTGCTTGATAGTTCGACTATCTCTGTGCGCTTGATAGTTCGACTATCTGTTCTTGATAGATCGACTATCTGATAGTTCGACTATCTGTCCTGATAGTTCGACTATCTGCTGCGGTAGCTCGACTATCTGTTTGATAGCTCGACTATCTGGATCGTTCGACTATCTGCCCGATAGTTCGACGATCTCCGTGCGCCGTTCGACGATCTTCGACGGTCGTTCGACGTTTTCTGTCTGCCTTTGTATTTTGTATTTATTTATTATATTTAATTAATTAATACATTTTCTGGCACAGTATTTTAAGCTGTATGATAAATTAACCAGGCAATATTTGCTCTATTCTTTTTGCCTGAGTTCAAATCTTTTTAAGATAAAGTTGTTTGTCTTATTAGCTGTCATTTTAATTTACTTTATCTACTGACAGCCCTTTATAGCCGTTAGACTGAAAAGTCTTCTTTTGCTATAAAGAGATTATTTCTGATGTGACTTTATTTAGTCCTTCTGTTATTTGTTTTAAGCCTGCAGCTTCTTAGAAAGTGATTTATTCCTTTTATAGAATGTTTTGCTGCAGAGATATTTCTGTCTTCTTGATATTTACAGCCCAGGTCTCAAGGCTTAGAAGAAGACAAATAATTCAAATGGAAGAGAGCCGTTGCTTGCTGATGATTATATAAAGAACCCTTTGAAGAAGGATTCAAGCCAGTTAACAGAAGCTGATAGCTAACCAGTTGTTCACTCTCAAGCCTTCATCAAGCTCAAGCTTCCTGCTCTCAGCAATCTCCATCCAACTGAGAAGTGTTAAGATCTTCATCTCTTCTTCAACCTGAGTTCTCCTGCTTTCAGGAAGATCTAACTCAGAGTTCCTTTGAAGAAGAAGAAGAAGAAGAATAGCTGCTCGAAGATCTTTGATTTTATTATTTACTTTCTTCCTGTAGCTCTTTCCTTCAGAACTTTCTGAAGAGTTTCTCTGCACTGAAGCAAGACTTCACCTGGACATTCTTGAGCCAGGGGGAGCCTTGATTCTTTAGAGCATTCTAGCTCAGTGCAAGCTTTTGTGCTTCTCTAATCTATTGTAAAATAGAGAAGACATTTTAACCTTCTTCCCCCTCCTGTACAGGGTTATTACTCCCTTCAAAAGTATCCCTTGGTGGCAGGGCACCTGATCAAAAACCTGTGCTTGGTTTTTAGACACCTGATCAAAAGTCTAAAGGGTTTCTGAATCTACCTGGATCAGATTCTGTTGGTGGCAGGGCACCTGATCAAAAACCTGAGTGGATTCCTACCGTTTGGGTAGAAGAGTGGACGTACCCAAGTTGTTTGGGGAACCACTATAAATTTCCTTGTGTCGTCTGGATTCCACTGTTTAATTCCTGCATTGTGGCTGTGATTAGATATAACTAGGTTGCTAGTTGCTGATTAGGTTTTCCAAGCTTAACTGTAATTACAGTTAGCTTGTGTTTGTACACATCACTTGTGTTAGGCTTTAAGGTTAAATCAATATCTATAATCTTTTCATTCCTCACTTCACTCCAAGGGAGTTGGGTAGAAAATTAAGTTTTGTCTGTGCAAAATTTGATAACTCTATTCACCCCCCCTCTAGAGTAGTATCTATCCCTTCACTTTCAATTGGTATCAGAGCCAGGTTGACTGACTGTATAGGCTAACACCTAAGTCACAAGATCCTGATAGATACCAAGAGCTTATAGATATTCACTATCATGGCCCAGTCTAAGGATTATAAAAGTGAGGTGATAGATCTGATATGCTTAAGAGTTTTTAGAAAATGAAATGCAAAATAAAATTCACAGCACATAAGGAAGAAAATAGATCAAGCAATCCAGATAACACAAGGATTATAGTGGTTCCCCAAATCTGGGTACATCCACTCTTCTACCACCCTGGTAGGAATCCACTACAGGATGAGTTGATCAGGTGTCCTGGGCACTAATGAGCTTTTGATAAGGTGCTCAAAAACCAAATCTAGATTTTTTGATCAGGTGTCTTGCCACCACTGAGTTTTGATAAGGTCTCAGAAACCAAGCAGAACTTTTGAAGGGAGTTCAAGAACCCTTTGTACAGGAGGAAGGAAGAGTTGATGTTGTCTTCTCTGTTCAACAAGCAAAGAGAAGCACAAGTGGATTGTTGTTGTCAAAGCTCCCCCTGAGATGTAGAATAGTTCAGGAGTGGAAGCTTTGCTTCAGGGTGTAGGCCTTCAAGTTGATGTTGCTCTCCAGCAAGCTTTTAGATTGATGTTGATTTTTGTGTCTCTTGAAAGCCTGGAGCAGATGAAGAAGATGAAGATGATCTGTATATGCCTGCTTCTTTTTCTCTGTCACTTTATGATATATATTATATATATATTCAATCTTCTGTATATCATATATATATATATATATATATCCCTTGGACTAATTCAAACATTTGAATTCTTGCCTTGAAACGGCTGAAGCCTTTTCCCAAGAATGGTAATTTCTTTTGGGAATCAATTGTCATTAAATCTATGATTTAATCCATAATTAATGCAGCCTCCAAACGGCTATATTCTTAAGAATATATAGCATTAATTTTGATAGCTGTAATCGCCTCAATAGCCTTAATTAAATCTGCCAGCTGTAAATAAATCTGTCTGAAAAACAGCACAGGTAAATGCCAAAAATGAATCTTTTAAAGCTTCCTGAAAAACTGCACAGAAATAGTTGAACTCCGTTCGACTATTTCTGGACTGCAATAGTTGATCTCCGTTCGACTATTTCTGGACTGCAATAGTTGAACTCCGTTCGACTATTTCTGGACTGCAATAGTTGAACTCCGTTCGACTATTTCTGGACTGCAATAGTTGAACTCCGTTCAACTATTTCTGGACTGCAATAGTTGAACTCCGTTCGACTATTTCTGGACTGCAATAGTTGAACTCCGATCGACTATTTCTGGAGCTAAAATTTCTGAACCTCAAAACTGATTTTCTCTGGAATTCTTCTGCACTTCTTCTGGGATTCTTTCTGAGGAATACCTGGAAAGACCTATGACCCTTAGACTATACATTTTGGGTCAAACTAATCATCCTAATAGGGATCCTAACCCAAATCAGAACCTAAGGTTCCAACAATCTCCCCCTATTTGGGTTAGGATTACTATTTACATGAAAATGAAAATATTACAATAAATGTTACAAAGCATAAGATATAAAAAGAAAAGTTTTGCATAGCTGTCTTCTGTTGCTGTTAAAAACTGGCTGCTGCTGGCATTATAATCTCCCCCTATGTTGATGCAGTAACTGTGATTGGAGGAGGCTGGGATGACTTTGAAAATTGGATTTTGATTGAGTCATCCAGCTAACTCTTATAGATGGTACCTGCAGAAAGCTATGGTAGAGATTGCTCTCTCCTTGAAAAGGATATATTAGCAGAAAAATGATATTTGTCCAGCAAATTTTATTAGGGTTCTGAATCTGAAAAACAAAGTCTGATATCTTCCGTCCTATAGAATTTCTTTTCATCAGAAGAGATTCAAACTCAGTGCTATGATCACTGCTGACCAATGCAACAAGAGTAGAGGACTAAATCTAGATGAATTTAGAAAAAGATCTATAAGAAATATAAAGTTATCTGACAGAGGATTCTCATACAGAAGTCCTAACATAATTTTGAACAAGATATCATAAAGATAAAAGCAGACCTAAGAAAAGATGTTTCCTGATAAATTTGTTCCAAATAAGAGAAGGATTTGAAAATATTTTAAATAGTTTATCCTTATAATTATAAATCAAATTTATGAAATAGCAGACTGAGTTCGACGATTTTATATAGGATCGTTGATCTGAGTTCGACGATTTTATATAGGATCGTTGATCTGAGTTCGACGATTTGAACTCATTTCGTCGATTAAAATGTTTCTTCTTCCTTTGAATATATTCTGAAAACATTCCTCTGAGAAGTTTTGTTTCCTCCTCAGGTTTTATTGAATCTTGGCAGCAAAATTGAAGTTCTAAGTTAACTGAACTGAAAACAAAGTTAGATAATACCTGATCCTCTTCAGGTTTTGATTTTCCTTCTGTTTGTTCAGCCTCTAAGCTGCTACAGGAAGGGTTGATGGCCATTAAGCAGAATTTTTTGTCCCTTGCTTCCTCCTCTTCATCTTCAAATGATGATTCATCATCTAATACATCCCAAATAATATCTAGGGATATTGATTCTCCTCCTTTAAATAAGATGTTGTGGCTTCTTTCTGTTGTTCCATCCACTGGTTCAGAAGCCATTTGATGAAGAGAATCCCATATCTCCTTAGCTGTTGAGCATTCAACAACTTCCTGGAACAAGTCATCAGATAATGACTGTGCTAGGATATTCATGGCTCTGGCATCAGCTAGCCTGACCCTTTTTGTTGTTGTTGAGGTTGGGAGACCTATCATGATGGCATAAAATATTTCTTCATCAATATTGTCCATAAATGACTTAATTCTTGTCTTCCAAAGTGCAAATTTATTTATATTGCACTTAGGAGGTCTGGTGCTAGAATATTCTTCATTTTGTGCCATGAAAACTCTTAAAAACAATAAGATCTATCAAGGATCTTTTGATTCAGGTGTTAGCCTGTACAAACAATCAACCTCCCTCTGATACCAATTAAAAGTGAGGTGATAGATCTGATATGCTTAAGAGTTTTTAGAAAATGAAATGCAAAATAAAATTCACAGCACATAAGGAAGAAAATAGATCAAGCAATCCAGACAACACAAGGATTATAGTGGTTCCCCAAATCTGGGTACATCCACTCTTCTACCACCCTGGTAGGAATCCACTACAGGATGAGTTGATCAGGTGTCCTGGGCACCAATGAGCTTTTGATAAGGTGCTCAAAAACCAAATCTAGATTTTTTGATCAGGTGTCTTGCCACCACTGAGTTTTGATAAGGTCTCAGAAACCAAGCAGAACTTTTGAAGGGAGTTCAAGAACCCTTTGTACAGGAGGAAGGAAGAGTTGATGTTGTCTTCTCTGTTCAACAAGCAAAGAGAAGCACAAGTGGATTGTTGTTGTCAAAGCTCCCCCTGAGATGTAGAATAGTTCAGGAGTGGAAGCTTTGCTTCAGGGTGTAGGCCTTCAAGTTGATGTTGCTCTCCAGCAAGCTTTTAGACTGATGTTGATTTTTGTGTCTCTTGAAAGCCTGGAGCAGATGAAGAAGATGAAGATGATCTGTATATGCCTGCTTCTTTTTCTCTGTCACTTTATGATATATATTATATATATATTCAATCTTCTGTATATCATATATATATATATATATATATATATATATCCCTTGGACTAATTCAAACATTTGAATTCTTGCCTTGAAACGGCTGAAGCCTTTTCCCAAGAATGGTAATTTCTTTTGGGAATCAATTGTCATTAAATCTATGATTTAATCCATAATTAATGCAGCCTCCAAACGGCTATATTCTTAAGAATATATAGCATTAATTCTGATAGCTGTAATCGCCTCAATAGCCTTAATTAAATCTGCCAGCTGTAAATAATTCTGTCTGAAAAACAGCACAGGTAAATGCCAAAAATGAATCTTTTAAAGCTTCCTGAAAAACTGCACAGAAATAGTTGAACTCCGTTCGACTATTTCTGGACTGCAATAGTTGATCTCCGTTCGACTATTTCTGGACTGCAATAGTTGAACTCCGTTCGACTATTTCTGGACTGCAATAGTTGAACTCCGTTCGACTATTTCTGGACTGCAATAGTTGAACTCCGTTCAACTATTTCTGGACTGCAATAGTTGAACTCCGTTCGACTATTTCTGGACTGCAATAGTTGAACTCCGATCGACTATTTCTGGAGCTAAAATTTTTGAACCTCAAAACTGATTTTCTCTGGAATTCTTCTGCACTTCTTCTGGGATTCTTTCTGAGGAATACGTGGAAAGACCTATGACCCTTAGACTATACATTTTGGGTCAAACTAATCATCCTAATAGGGATCCTAACCCAAATCAGAACCTAAGGTTCCAACAGATTATTCTAGCACCAGACCTCCAGCATGCAACTTAGCAAAGTTTGGCATCTGGAAGGCAAGGATTAAATTATATATGAACTCTATTGATGAAAGCATCTTTGCTTCTATTTTGTCAGGTCCCCCAAGAGCTCCTGCTGCTGCCACTGCCTCATCATCTGATATGAGTGCAGTGCCTCCTCCAGATTATAATGATGAATACAAGAAGGCCAAAATTGCTGATGCCAAGTGTAACGCCCCGTCTTTTCAGCGATTATTTTTATTCTCGTTTGGCGTTACAATGACGCGATTCCGTGGCTTGTGCCATGTGTGGAGTATAGTTTAGCTCCTTAGAACTGAGTGCCCTGTTTGGTAGCCTGTTGGCAAGATCTCCCTAGCAAACCGAGTCGTTTTGGTGACCCGGTGTGGCCTCTCGGGGGGATGTTTGTGTTTGGCTTTGTTTGGGCATAACTCGAGTTCTGTTCGTCGAAAGTTAATTTCGACTTCGCCGTTGTGTTCGTAGCGTGGGTATTTAGCTACGGTGCGAATTTCGTCGAATTCCGAGGTGAATCGGTTTTCGCGTCAATTTGGTGCTTTATGTAATTTTGTAATTAATTATATAATTATATAATTATATATATATAAACATAATAAGATGAAATGAAAAGCCCCATCATCTTCTTCACGTAAGAAACCGCCGCCCTTGTACGAGAGAATCGAGTAACCGCCGAGCCTTCCCTTCGGACGCCGATTCCCGGAGCGTTTGTGGACGGAATTCGATTCCGAGAGTGGATACGGATTGCTCTCGACGAGACCTTCATTCCTGCGGTAAGAAATTCGATTTTCGTGGAGTTTTGGAAGGATTGGAATTTTCAGTTTTGGAAGTTTTCCGCCATTAATGGCCGAGTCTTTGTTCTAGGTGTTGCGGCCGTCTTGATCCGTGCGAAGAGGAGGAAAGCAGTCCAAAGCTTCGCTGAGATTTGAGGCAAGTGGTATTCTTGCCCTTGCCAAGTGTTTTCTTTTATTTTATTTGATGAAATTGAAATCCCGGTTAGCCCAGGTTAGAGGCCTTGTTGTTCTCGTTTTCTTGCTAACTATAGGGCTTAGTTCTTCCTACTGAAACCCCCCCTATGTTGTGATGTGTGGAATCCAAATTGTCGGCATGAAGCCGTTGTTTTCCTTTAATTTTGATTGATGCTCTGGTTCGGGCGTAGCCGAGAGGGAGAGTTAGGAGGGGGGTGTGGTTGCCAATTTCCTTCGTTATGGTATTATTCGAATGGTTAGGCATAGTTTATATGGTAGTAGCGTGAGACGTGATAGTTGTCTACTGCTACTGCAGTGGCGTGAGTCGTGTGCGCGTTCCGGTGTCGTTCGGGAAATTCCAAACGGTACAGGTTTGCCGCGCACGGTCATCAACCTTTAGGGCGCACGACCACTGGTCGTGTGCCTCTGTTCGTGCGCGTATAAATTTCAGTTTCCAAAGTTCTGTCTCGGGCAATCGCACGAGCGCTGACATCAGTGCGCACGACCACTGATCGTGCGACACTGATCGTGCGCAGTTGCTAGGTTTTTTGTCAGGTTTCCAGGTTCGTTTCGCACGATCATCAGCCGATGAGTGCGCACGACCACTGATCGTGCGACACTGATCGTGCGCTTTGTATAATTCCTTTTGCCAGGCGAATTTAGATGGTTTCGAGTGCGGGAGTTTAGATACTCAAGTGGCAGGCAATTACTTGAGTTCTGGATCTTCTGCCTTGGTCGTTCGACTGTCGTCGAGCTCCGTTTTCTTTAGCGGGCTTGTGGGTAGTAACTTAATTTTGGCGGCGAGTGAGGCTAGCTCACTCAAGGCCAAAGTTTAGGTAGGCACTGAGTGGGTTTCACTCAACGCCTAGTCGTGTTGGTTTATTTCAACACTCTTCCTTTACCTTGTATTTCGTTTCCGAGTGGATTTTTTTTCCAGTTGTATTTCTGGGTTTTTCTTGTCGGCCGTTTTCTTTATTTTTCCTAAAGGCCGAATCGTGGGTCGTGGATAGTAGTGGTGGTTGTAGCTCTTTATGGGGGTGGAGTTGTGTGATATAGCCAAGGCCACCCATGGATTTCTTTCTCCAGGTACGGGCTGGGCATGTCGGGTGGAAGGTCCCTTGTGTTTTCACGTGTTGACCCTCGAGCTTTTGACTTGGACATGGTGGATTGGGGGACTGCGTTTGTCTTCGATCCGGTTCCTCGTTGTTGTTTTTGCTACTATCACTTCCCGCAGTTTAGGGTGTTAGAAGTTTCTTCTTTGGTAGTGTTGCAGCATTCTGGCTCTTGGTAGTCTAGTAGGCCCTGCAGGATGTTGTTCCTGGGCTGGGTCGTTGCTGTTTCTTTGCACGTTGTGCAGTTCTTGTTGTCCTGTTTTGGACAGTTGTGACTCTTTCTACTGCATGTTTTCTGTTATTTTGTCCTTTTGGTTGACTCTTTCATGCAGTTTTACATTGATTTTTTTTTGCTTGCTGAGGTATTCTGTTTTCTTTTGGAATACCCCAGGTTCTGAGCTGTAGCCAGTTTGGTGGCTAGATGGAGGTGTTGTTGTTGGTGGACTCCCGGACTTTGGAGTTTTGTTTACCTTGTTTGTGAGGTTGTTTTCAGTACTTTCTTACAGACATATATGTGTGCTGGTGGGTTCGTGTCAGGTTGTTGGCGCCCACTAGTAGTTTTTACCTTGTACTAGATATATACTATTGCTGCTACCATTTATTTTCTGGAGATAGTCTACTTGCTTTGAGAAGGTTTTATGCTAGGTTGTTAGTTATTTTTAAACTATAAATACTATTATAAATGAAGCTCATGATCAGCATGTTTTTATAAACTTAAACACTACTTTCCAAATCACGTATGAAAAATCGTTTTCTTATATATATTATATAAACTAAGTGTAGTGTCTTGCATAGTATGAGTGGTTCTCTTGGGACCCTTATGCGCTCTTTAGGGTGTAAAACCTAATCAAAGTATTTTTCCGCAACGTTTAAATATAGTTTTCTTTTGTGGACTAGATGATCCACTGAGCCGAGGGATACGGACTCTAAACATAACTGATTTTCTATTCATTAAGCACATGATTTTCTTGCATAAAGATTGTAGTTGGATTTGCCTGAGCGTCAGCAGTTATCCCCTGCTTGACGTGGCATCATGACGCGTGTTTTCTCTTACTCTGATAATTCTTAATTCGGAGAAAATGCGGGTTGTGACAGTTGGTATCAGAGGGAGGTTGCTTGACAAGTTAGTTGGGCAACCTTCCTTAGATGCTGTTAGTAGTTCAGCATCATGTCATTCACACACCGATATGTCATCAACACGTCTTGGCAAAGGCACGAACACTACACTCATAGCATAACATGAAGTATACGGGGCATATTATGTAGTATGGGATGCATAATATGTGTTCGTATATGGATCCACCATAGGGGCTACATGTGAGGGTTATGTAGTATGGGATGCATAACCTCACCACATGACTGCGACTAGCACGTTTCTTTTTCGTTGCATGGAAATGTTATGTAGTATGGGATGCATAACATTTTCATGTGTACGCCGCTCATATCATGCATTAGGGCCTTCTTTTTAGAATGCATAGCACAATCATGCATATCATATCATTGCATAAGCACAACGCGCCGAGCTAAAGATTTGCAGGATGACATATGTACACACATAAGTTTTCAAACTAACATAAGTTCATGCATCCGATCTAGGCACAAGAGTTAGTGAGGTGGTGGTTAACCATCCTAGGATAGGGCATATCATCTAATTATTGTGAAGAAGATAAACTCTCAGAGCAAGTTTAGCAGCTTTAAGTCTATATCTACATATGTATTGTCTGTACTGGTAGTCGATTCTAGTCGTGGGATTTGGTTCTGATTTGCGTTGTATTGATTTTTTTTTAGGATGGCTAGGCGTCCTGCGACCCGATCGACTCCCCTGTCTGAGGGTGAATCTTCTGGAGCTCAGAACGATGCGGTGATCGAGGGTCTGCACCAGAGTAGCGTAGCTATGGGGAGGCAGTTGGAGGAAGTGCAAGCCCAGATTCAGACTTTGGTGGCAGTTGTGGCAGGGCAGGCTCAGGGTGCGCAAGTTCCTGCAGGGGGGTTAGCTGTTCCTCCTCCTCCTGCACCCTTGAGACCTCCAGTGGTGGTGCCAGCAGAGATGGCCTTCATCTCGCAGTTTCAGAGGCTGAGCCCTCCCACTTATGATGGGAAGGCAGATTTCATGGTGATAGACGACTGGCTGATCTCCATGGAGGAGATGTTCTCGTACTCAGGGATTGCAGATGATCAGAGGGTGATGATAGCCGCCTATCAGCTTAAAGGATTGGCTAAGAGTTGGTGGCTGAGAGAGAAGGAGAGCTTAGTGGCTGGATGCTCTTGGGAAGTGTTCAAGGAGATGCTGTTGAGGAAGTTCTTACCCTCGGTCGAGCGTGACCGCCTCATGAATGATTTCCTCTATCTGAAGCAAAGGCAGCTCACGGTGGGTGAGTATGAGATAGAGTTTAGTAAGTTGAGCCGTTTTGCCCCTGGATTGGTCAGCGTGGAGGCTGATCGAGTTAAGCGATTCCTCGGTGGTTTGAGGAGTGAGGTGCAGCAGTTGGCCAGTGCTTATGGGTCAGTGACTTATGCTGGAGTTGTAGAGGCTGCTCTTAAGGTTGAGGCCATTGAGACGGCGAAGAGCAGAGGCCAGCAGTTGAGGAAGGATAAGAGGAAGTTGGTAGAGGAGAAGAAACCCCTGGTACCCGATGCTGTTCCGGGAAAGAGGAGCAGGGTGGTGTGCAGTTTTTGTGGCCGGTCAGGCCATCCTGTCGAGAGGTGTTTCAAGAAGGCGGCAGCTCAGAAGAAGGAGCAGGTTCATGCGATTCAGGGTGCTCCTAGGAGAGATGTCTCCTGTTCAGTTTGCAAGCGATCCGGGCATGATGCAGCCCAGTGTTGGGCCAGGGATAGAGTCTGCTATCAGTGTGGGCAGAAGGGTCACGTTAAGTCGAGGTGTCCTCAGGTCCAGTCAGCTCTTCCTGCAGTTCCATTGCAGGCATTACCTCCACCTCAGCGTGTGGACAAGGGAAAAGGGAAGCTGAACGTGATTTCTTCCGAGGAGGCTCAGACTTCGACCCAGGTGATCTCAGGTTAGTAGTTGGTTGTTTTTCTTTCTAGCCTGGTAGTTTAGTTGCTAGATTGTTTGCGGTACTGTTGTGCTAGTTCCTTAGCTTTGTGCGTTCCTATAGGGAAATTTAAGGTGAAGAACCGCTGGGCGCGTGTTCTGTTTGACTCCGGCGCTACCCACTCGTTCGTGGCTAGAGCCTTTGTGGAGCGTCATCGGTTGTCTCTAGATCGTGTTCGGGATTCCTTCCGTGTCAAGTTTCCCTCTGGTGAATCTGTGCTGTCAGATTTGGGTATTTTGGATTGCCCGGTTTTGTTGGGGGATTTTCTTGCGAAGGTGGATCTGAAGATGATCGATCTAGAGGACTTCGATGTCATTTTGGGCATGGACTGGCTCTCTCGGTATGATGCGGTCATTCAGTGCAAGGGAAAGCGCTTGGACTTCATCAGGGACGACGGTCAGCCCGGCAGCGTGTATGCTGATCCGTGTCAGGATTCTCCTGTTCTCTCTGCGGTATGTGTTCAGAGATTGTTTCTTTCTGATTGTTGTGTTTGTTTAGTCTCGGTGGTTGGAACCGTTGTTAGCGTGCCACGCTTGGAGGAGATTCCTATTGTTCGTGGTTTCGCCGATGTTTTTCCTGATGATCTTCCTGGTATCCCTCCTGAGCGGGATGTGGAGTTTGTTATTGATTTGGAGCCGGGTACGCGTCCTATTGCTAAGGCGCCGTACCGGATGGCCCCTCGTGAGTTAGAGGAGTTGCGAATTCAGTTAGATGAGTTGTTGGCTAAAGGTTTTATCAGGCAGAGTTCGTCGCCTTGGGGTGCTCCTGTTTTGTTCGTAAAGAAGAAAGATGGGTCGATGCGGCTTTGCATCGACTATAGAGAGTTGAACAAGGTCACTATCAAGAACAGGTACCCTCTGCCGAGGATCGATGATTTATTTGACCAGTTGCGTGGTAGCACGGTGTTCTCCAAGATCGATCTTCGTTCGGGCTATCATCAGCTCAGGATCCGTGAGGCAGATATTCCACGGACTGCGTTTAGGTCGAGGCATGGGCACTTTGAGTTTTTGGTGATGTCGTTTGGTTTGACCAACGCACCATCAGCCTTCATGGATATGATGAACAGGGTGTTCAAGGATTTCCTAGACAAGTTCGTTGTGGTCTTCATTGATGATGTGTTGGTTTATTCTCGCAGTGCTGAGGAGCACGAGCAGCATTTGCATTTGGTCCTATCAGAGTTGAGGAACCACAAGTTATTCGCCAAATTGAGCAAGTGCGAATTTTGGTTGCCTCAGGTTTCTTTTCTAGGCCACGTGGTGAACAAGGATGGGATCTCGGTTGACCCAGAAAAGATTGCAGCAGTGACGGATTGGAGTAGGCCGAATACTCCTAAGGAGATCAGAAGTTTCTTAGGGTTGGCTGGCTATTACAGGAGATTCGTGGAGGGTTTCTCTTCTCTAGCCGCACCATTGACCAAGCTGACTCAGAAGAATGTGGCTTTTGTTTGGAGCGAGAAGTGCGAAGAAGCTTTTCAGGAGTTAAAGAGGAGATTGTGTACTGCTCCCGTTCTGACCCTACCTACTGAGGGCGTGGATTATGATGTATATGTGGATGCTTCGCATATAGGTCTGGGATGCGTATTAATGCAGGATGGAAAAGTAATTGCTTATGGGTCAAGGCAGCTGAAAACTCATGAGCGGAATTATCCTACGCATGACCTTGAGTTTGCAGCGGTTATCTATGCGTTGAAGTTGTGGAGGCACTTACTTTATGGGGCTCAGTGCAAGATTTTTACTGACCATAAGAGCCTGAAGTACGTGTTCACGCAGAAGGAGTTGAATCTGCGTCAGCGGCGGTGGCTTGAGTATGTAGCGGATTATGATGTGGAAATCCAGTATCATCCGGGCAAGGCCAATGTGGTGGCCGACGCCCTGAGCCGAAAGACGGGAAAGATCTTTAACCTCTCCGCCGATCGATTAGTCGAGGAGTTCCTCCTTATGGATATTTCAGTGGGATGCTATAGTTTACAGAGTAGCTTATCAGTGGAAGAGCCGTCCTGGATTTCTTTGACTAGATTGCATCAGAAGGACGATCCGGATCTGTTGCACCTTTTTACCAGGACAGAGAAGGGAGAGTTGCCAGATTTTTCTATTGATGATGCGGGTACTTTGAAGTACCGCGGCAGGTTTTGCGTTCCCGCTGTTGGGGACATTAAGAGTATGATTTGCAGTGAGGCTCATGGTTCCAGCGTTGCCTACCATCCAGGATCTACGAAGATGTACCGTGACTTAAAGCAAATTGCTTGGTGGTATGGTATGAAAGGAGATATAGCCCGATATGTTGCTGAGTGTCACACTTGCAAGCGTGTGAAGGCCGATCATGGAAGGCCTGGTGGTAAGTTGACTCCGCTAGATATCCCGACTTGGAAGTGGGAGAGTATATCTATGGACTTCATTACGGGTTTGCCAAAATCCCCGAGAGGATTTGATTCTGTTTGGGTTATAGTGGATAGATTGACGAAGTGTGCTCACTTCGTGCCTTATAAGATTGATTACCCGATGAAGAAGATAGCGGAGTTGTACTTGTCTGAAGTCATCCGACTCCACGGTGTGCCGGTTAGCATCATTTCTGATCGAGACTCCCGGTTTACTTCTCGTTTTTGGCAGAGTCTGCAGGAGGGTTTGGGTACGGATCTGAGGTATTCAACTGCGTACCACCCTCAGACCAATGGGCAGACAGAGCGGGTCAATCAGATTGTTGAGGATATGATCCGGTGCTATATTTTAGACCACGGTGGAGCGTGGGATGAGCGTCTGCGACTCATGGAATTTGCTTACAATAACAGTTATCAGGAAAGCTTGCAGATGGCTCCGTTCGAAGCCCTGTATGGGAGGCGCTGTAGGACTCCATTGTTTTGGGCTGAGGCTGGTGAGAAGCCTTTGTTGGGTCCTGATGCTCTAGAAGAGATGGAAGTCGCCGTGAAGCTTATTCGGGAGAAGCTTCGTTTAGCCCAGGAGAGGTATGAAAAGAACGCCAATCGGCGTAGGTCTGCTTTGGAATTTTCAGTAGGGGATCTTGTATACCTCAAGGTTTCTCCAATGGTTGGTGTAAAGAGATTTGGTAAAAATCGGAAATTGGACCCAAGGTATGTGGGCCCGTTTGAGGTTTTGGAGCGGATTGGCGTGTCTGCATATAGATTGGATTTGCCAGCAAACTTCCCTGGTGTTCATAATGTTTTTCATGTTAGCCAATTGCGGAAGTGTGTGCGCAGCAGTGGGCAACTCTTGGATGTTGTGCCCCAGTTAGAGCCCAACCTCTCTTTTGTTGAGGTGCCAGTTCGTATTTTGGATACTCAGGAGCGTGTGCTGCGAAAGAAGTCCATACCGATGGTGAAAATTCTATGGAAAAATCAGGATTTGGAGAGCGCGACTTGGGAGCTAGAGTCGGCCATGAGGAGGGCGTACCCTCACCTGTTTCGCTGATTTGATCGGTATGTTTCCCTTTGTATCTTCTGTTTGTTACTTTTCCTTCTTTTGTAGGAGGGTTGTGCGTAAAGTTTGGGGACGAAACTTTCTTTTAGGGGGAGTGACTGTAACGCCCCGTCTTTTCAGCAATTATTTTTATTCTCGTTTGGCGTTACGATGACGCGATTCCGTGGCTTGTGCCATGTGTGGAGTATGGTTTAGCTCCTTAGAACTGAGTGCCCTGTTTGGTAGCCTGTTGGCAAGATCTCCCTAGCAAACCGAGTCGTTTTGGTGACCCGGTGTGGCCTCTCGGGGGGATGTTTGTGTTTGGCTTTGTTTGGGCATAACTCGAGTTCTGTTCGTCGAAAGTTAATTTCGACTTCGCCGTTGTGTTCGTAGCGTGGGTATTTAGCTACGGTGCGAATTTCGTCGAATTCCGAGGTGAATCGGTTTTCGCGTCAATTTGGTGCTTTATGTAATTTTGTAATTAATTATATAATTATATAATTATATATATATAAACATAATAAGATGAAATGAAAAGCCCCATCATCTTCTTCACGTAAAAAACCGCCGCCCTTGTACGAGAGAATCGAGTAACCGCCGAGCCTTCCCTTCGGACGCCGATTCCCGGAGCGTTTGTGGACGGAATTCGATTCCGAGAGTGGATACGGATTGCTCTCGACGAGACCTTCATTCCTGCGGTAAGAAATTCGATTTTCGTGGAGTTTTGGAAGGATTGGAATTTTCAGTTTTGGAAGTTTTCCGCCATTAATGGCCGAGTCTTTGTTCTAGGTGTTGCGGCCGTCTTGATCCGTGCGAAGAGGAGGAAAGCAGTCCAAAGCTTCGCTGAGATTTGAGGCAAGTGGTATTCTTGCCCTTGCCAAGTGTTTTCTTTTATTTTATTTGATGAAATTGAAATCCCGGTTAGCCCAGGTTAGAGGCCTTGTTGTTCTCGTTTTCTTGCTAACTATAGGGCTTAGTTCTTCCTACTGAAACCCCCCCTATGTTGTGATGTGTGGAATCCAAATTGTCGGCGTGAAGCCGTTGTTTTCCTTTAATTTTGATTGATGCTCTGGTTCGGGCGTAGCCGAGAGGGAGAGTTAGGAGGGGGGTGTGGTTGCCAATTTCCTTCGTTATGGTATTATTTGAATGGTTAGGCATAGTTTATATGGTAGTAGCGTGAGACGTGATAGTTGTCTACTGCTACTGCAGTGGCGTGAGTCGTGTGCGCGTTCCGGTGTCGTTCGGGAAATTCCAAACGGTACAGGTTTGCCGCGCACGGTCATCAACCTTTAGGGCGCACGACCACTGGTCGTGTGCCTCTGTTCGTGCGCGTATAAATTTCAGTTTCCAAAGTTCTGTCTCGGGCAATCGCACGAGCGCTGACATCAGTGCGCACGACCACTGATCGTGCAACACTGATCGTGCGCAGTTGCTAGGTTTTCTGTCAGGTTTCCAGGTTCATTTCGCACGATCATCAGCCGATGAGTGCGCACGACCACTGATCGTGCGTCACTGATCGTGCGCTTTGTATAATTCCTTTTGCCAGGCAAATTTAGATGGTTTCGAGTGCGGGAGTTTAGATACTCAAGTGGCAGGCAATTACTTGAGTTCTGGATCTTCTGCCTTGGTCGTTCGACTGTCGTCGAGCTCCGTTTTCTTTAGCGGGCTTGTGGGTAGTAACTTAATTTTGGCGGCGAGTGAGGCTAGCTCACTCAAGGCCAAAGTTTAGGTAGGCACTGAGTGGGTTTCACTCAACGCCTAGTCGTGTTGGTTTATTTCAACACTCTTCCTTTACCTTGTATTTCGTTTCCGAGTGGATTTTTTTTCCAGTTGTATTTCTGGGTTTTTCTTGTCGGCCGTTTTCTTTATTTTTCCTAAAGGCCGAATCGTGGGTCGTGGATAGTAGTGGTGGTTGTAGCTCTTTATGGGGGTGGATTTGTGTGATATAGCCAAGGCCACCCATGGATTTCTTGCTCCAGGTACGGGCTGGGCATGTCGGGTGGAAGGTCCCTTGTGTTTTCACGTGTTGACCCTCGAGCTTTTGACTTGGACATGGTGGATTGGGGGACTGCGTTTGTCTTCGATCCGGTTCCTCGTTGTTGTTTTTGCTACTATCACTTCCCGCAGTTTAGGGTGTTAGAAGTTTCTTCTTTGGTAGTGTTGCAGCATTCTGGCTCTTGGTAGTCTAGTAGGCCCTGCAGGATGTTGTTCCTGGGCTGGGTCGTTGCTGTTTCTTTTCACGTTGTGTAGTTCTTGTTGTCCTGTTTTGGACAGTTGTGACTCTTTCTACTGCATGTTTTCTGTTATTTTGTCCTTTTGGTTGACTCTTTCATGCAGTTTTACATTGATTTTTTTTTGCTTGCTGAGGTATTCTGTTTTCTTTTGGAATACCCCAGGTTCTGAGCTGTAGCCAGTTTGGTGGCTAGTTGGAGGTGTTGTTGTTGGTGGACTCCCGGACTTTGGAGTTTTGTTTACCTTGTTTGTGAGGTTGTTTTCAGTACTTTCTTACAGACATATATGTGTGCTTGTGGGTTCGTGTCAGGTTGTTGGCGCCCACTAGTAGTTTTTACCTTGTACTAGATATATACTATTGCTGCTACCATTTATTTTCTGGAGATAGTCTACTTGCTTTGAGAAGGTTTTATGCTAGGTTGCTAGTTATTTTTAAACTATAAATACTATTATAAATGAAGCTCATGATCAGCATGTTTTTATAAACTTAAACACTACTTTCCAAATCACGTATGAAAAATCGTTTTCTTATATATATTATATAAACTAAGTGTAGTGTCTTGCATAGTATGAGTGGTTCTCTTGGGACCCTTATGCGCTCTTTAGGGTGTAAAACCTAATCAAAGTATTTTTCCGCAGCGTTTAAATATAGTTTTCTTTTGTGGACTAGATGATCCACTGAGCCGAGGGATACGGACTCTAAACATAACTGATTTTCTATTCATTAAGCACATGATTTTCTTGCATAAAGATTGTAGTTGGATTTGCCTGAGCGTCAGCAGTTATCCCCTGCTTGACGTGGCATCATGACGCGTGTTTTCTCTTACTCTGATAATTCTTAATTCGGAGAAAATGCGGGTTGTGACACCAAGGCAATGAACATACTGGCTCAGACAATGTCTGATGAGGTGTTCCAGAAGGTGGCTCACTGCTCCTCAGCCAAGGCCATGTGGGACACACTGAACCAGATTGTAGCTGGTTCAGCTGATGAAAGGAAGGACAGAAGGTCCAACCTGATCTCACAGTATGAGAACTTCAAGAAAACTGATGCTGAATCAGTTGAAGCCATGTACACCAGGCTCAGCTCAATCATCAATGAGCTGAGGACCCTAGACAAGGACATATCATTGACAAAGGTCAATGATAAGATTCTTATATGCTTCCCTAGCACATGGGATCTAAGGATCTGGCCCATCAAAGAAGCCAGAAGTACCAATGAGATCTCAACTGAAGCTCTCCTCGGCAAGCTCAAGTCTTTTGAGCAAGTGCTGAAGACCAGAGAAGCAGAAGCTGAAGCCAAGACCCCCACTCCAACAAGAAAAGAGCAATCCTTAGCTCTTAAGGCTGCAAATGTGTCTGAAAGTAGCCAATCTAATGAGGAACTTATGGCATTGTTTGCCAAAAGATTTCTCAAGATGGGAAGAAAGGAGTTCAGAAAGAAGTCTTCACGCTATGAAGACAAACCAAGGTATGATCGATCTCCTGCTAAAGAAATCATTTGTTATGGTTGCAGGAAGCTTGGACACATTTTGCCAGAATGTCCAGAGGAGAAGAACAAGGAAAAGAGAAAAGAAAAAGAACAACACAGGAAGCACTCCAAGCCATCCTCCCACAAAAACAAGAAGAAGGAGAGAGGTTTCATTGCTGAAACCTGGAGTGATTCTGATGAAGAATCCTCCTCATCAAGCTCCAGTGAAGATGAGGAAGAGAAGAAGGCAAAAGAAGTTTGCCTAATGGCAATAGATGCCTGCAGCAACCACTCTGCTGTAGAGAGTTCTGATTCTGATGAAGAGATGCCTACTGAAGATGAGGTACTTTCATCTTATGATTTTACTTCAGAAGAGTTTAAGTTAGAATTTAAATCTTTGTGTTTAGATTTAATTAGTTCAGAAAAAGAAATAAAAGAACTTAGAAATAGGTTAGCTGACTCAGAATCAATAGCCTCTGAAAACATTAGGTTAAAGGAAGATCTCACTACTTGTAGTGAAGAAATTAAATTTCTTAAAATAGAATTAGCTAAGTCTAAGAGATTAGAAGAATCCCTTAATGGTAGAAGCCTTAAGCTGTTAGAAATTACCAGCATGACTAACACTAGGTCAGGTAATGATAAACTAGGCTTAGGAGCTTCTCCCAGTGAACCCCCAGTCGTTCTTAAAAATAACCTTTCAACTCCAGTGAACTTCATTTCAGCTAGTGGAAAGAAGAACACTGAGCAAGTAAACCTTGTAAATAAAACCCTAAATAAAGCTAAGAGAGAAAAGAGAAAGAAGTTTTTCAAAGAAATGCAAAGAGCGTCGAACGCCGCTCGACGATCGGAAGCTCCATGGTCGAACGAAGCTCGACGATCTGAGCACCCATCGTCGAACGTCGATCGACGATTTCAATATGATTTTCAAAATCATAATCCATTCCATAAAACCTAAATGAGAATAGAAACCCTAGGTTTGTTGACCCATCATTAGCATGGAGAATCCCA
The DNA here is from genome assembly GCA_039513925.1 of Platanthera zijinensis. NCBI lineage: Eukaryota > Viridiplantae > Streptophyta > Magnoliopsida > Asparagales > Orchidaceae > Platanthera > Platanthera zijinensis. The sequence continues at coordinate 90,808,522 of CM077085.1, forward strand.
CCTAGGAGATCTCACCCACTAGGTTATCACCCTCAGCCTGCATTCTCTTATATTTCCAGTTTTTCTTATGTGAAAAACAAGGGACCCAAGGTTACCTGGGTCCACTCTGTCTAAATAATTGTCTTGCAGGTGAAGGCCTATCCAATCACTCAAAATAAGTGGTATTTGGATAGTGGATGCTCTAAGCATATGACAGGAAATAAAGATCTACTGTCAAAATTCAAAGCTAAGCTTGGCCCAAAGGTTATCTTTGGAGACTCCAGCTGTGGTCAGACAGAAGGCTATGGCAAGATCACAATTGGAGCAGTTACATTCAAGAGAGTTGCTTATGTCAATGGACTGAAGCATAATCTGATTTCAGTCAGCCAGCTATGTGATGCTGGCTACCAGGTTTCATTTTCCAACTCATCTTGCAATATTACTCTGAATAATAATATTGTTTTAGTAGGTATTAGAATAGGTAATATTTATTTAGTAGATTTTAATTCATCTCACTCTGAAATCTGCCTGTTTAATGAAGTAACCCTTAATAATAATTCCCTATGGCATAAAAGGCTTAGTCATGTAAACCTTAAAAATATATCTAGGTTATCTAAGCACAACCTTGTTAGAGGTTTACCTTCTTGCCCCTACAAGAAGGAGAGCCTATGCAAGGCTTGTCAGCTAGGCAAGCAAACCAAGAATTCATTTAAATCTGTAAATAAAAGTGACTCTCCTAGAATCCTGTATTTATTACATTTGGACCTTTTTGGCCCAGTAAATGTACAGAGTTTAGGAGGGAAGTATTACACTTTAGTAATTGTAGATGACTTCTCTAGGTTCAGTTGGGTTTTCTTTTTGAGAACTAAGTCTGATAACTTCAAAGCCCTTACAGACTTTCTACTTTGTGTGCAGACTGAGTACTCTACTCATGTGGCCTTGATCAGAAGTGATCATGGTACTGAGTTTGACTCTCTTCTCATGCAAGAATTCTGTGAGAGAGAAGGTATCAAACATAGCTTCTCAGCTCCTAGAACTCCCCAACAAAATGGGGTAGTTGAAAGGAAGAATAGAACACTAATTGAAGCTGCTAGTACATTGTTGGCAGATGCTAACATGCCTCTATCCTATTGGGCAGAAGCTGTTAGTACAGCTAACTATGTCTTAAATAGAAGTTTGATACACAAACTTAAGTGTAAAACTCCTTATGAGTTGCTTAAAGGAAAGAAACCAAAAATTAATTACTTTAGAGTTTTTGGCTGTACTGTTTATATTCATAATAATAATAAAGAATATATTAGAAAATTTGAAGCAAAAGCTTCAATGAGAATCATGCTTGGATATTCCCAAGTAAGCAAAGCTTATAGGGTTTATAACAAATCTACCTGTAAGATAGAAGAATCTGTGCATGTGACTTTTGATGAGTCTCAGATGTTTTACAAGGAGAAGGAAAATTCTCCTTCCTCCAGTTCTTTGCAGGTACCTGATGCCCCTCAAGAAATTCTTCAACTATCAACTCTTCAGATCACTGAATCAGACAGTGATGAAGACATTGCTGAAACTGTTGAAGCTGTTGTTGTACCACCAACAGTAGATCAAATTCCTCTTGAGGAATTAATCCCAACTGTTGCTGAAGATCACATCCCACCTGCTGATATTGTCATACTTAGAGATCACCCCACATCTCAAGTGATTGGAGACATATCAGCTGGTGTACAAACAAGACACCAATTAAGACAGGATGTGATGCATGCTTGTTTCCTCTCACAGGTTGAGCCCCTCACCTTTAAAGATGCAGAGCTAGATCCCCACTGGATCATTGCAATGCAAGAGGAGCTCAATCAATTTGAGAGATGTAAAGTTTGGACTTTGGTTCCAAGACCTAAAGGCCAACTGATCATAGGCACCAAGTGGGTGTATAGAAACAAGTTAGATGCAAATGGAATAATAGTAAGGAATAAAGCTAGGCTTGTAGCTCAGGGCTACAGACAGGAGGAAGGTATAGACTATGACCAAACCTTTGCTCCTGTTGCAAGGCTAGAAGCAATAAGGATCTTCTTGGCCTATGCAGCCTTCATGAAGTTTAAGGTGTTCCAAATGGATGTCAAAAGTGCATTCCTAAATGGTGAGCTTAAGGAAGAGGTGTTTGTTGAACAACCACCAGGGTTTGTTTCTTCAACTCAGCCTTCTCATGTTTTTAAGTTGCAGAAAGCTCTTTATGGACTAAAGCAAGCTCCTAGGGCCTGGTATGAGACCTTAGCTAGTTTCCTGTTAGAGCACAACTTTACTAGGGGAGTAGTTGATAGAACCCTCTTCGTCAAGCATCACAAGGACACAATCCTGTTAGTTCAGGTGTATGTAGATGATATTATCTTTGGCTCCACTGATCCCAAACTGTGCAAAAAGTTTTCCAACTTGATGCATTCTAAGTTTGAGATGAGTAGTATGGGTGTGCTGTCTTACTTTCTTGGACTCCAAGTTAAGCAAGATGCTGATGGTATCTTCATCTCCCAATCCAAATATGCCAAGGAATTGGTAAAGAAATTTGGGATGGCTGATGCTTCAGCAATGCCTACACCCATGGCTACTAATGTAGTTATTGATTCTGATGATCACGGCAAGCCAGTTGATCAAAAGAATTATAGGGCCATTGTTGGTTCCCTATTATATCTAACTGCAAGTAGGCCAGATATAATGTTTGCTACATGCCTTTGTGCTAGATTCCAGGTCAACCCCAAGGAATCTCATCTGATTCTTCTAAAGAGAATCCTGAGATACCTGAAAGGATGTCCAGATCTAGGACTTTGGTACCCAGCTGAGTCAGAATTTGAATTAATTGGATATTCTGATTCTGATTATGCTGGCTGCAGAGTTGACAGGAAGAGCACCTCAGGAACTTGCAAGTTCCTGGGAGAGAGATTGGTCTCTTGGTTCTGTAAGAAGCAGGCTTCTGTCTCAACTTCAACTGCAGAGGCTGAATATATAGCAGCTGCCAGTTGTTGTTCACAGATCTTGTGGATTCAAAACCAGCTTGTGGATTATGGTTACTCACACAAGAACACCAAGATCATGTGTGATAGTACCAGTGCCATTTCTATTGCACAAAATCCAGTGCACCACTCTAGAACCAAGCACATTGAGATTAGGCACCATTTCCTGAGAGATTGTGTGGAAAAGAACAAGATCTGTCTTGAGTTCATATCCACTGAGTTTCAGAGAGGTGATATATTCACCAAGCCTTTAGATGAACAGAAGCATCTGTTCTTTTTAGTTCAACTAGGCATGATTAATGGACGAGACTAAGTGTGACTATATCTGCCTTTGTTGAAATCTGCTTGAAGATCGTCGAACGATGATCGAAGATCGTCGAACGGATTGAGCCTATCGTCGACCTCTGGTTAATGATAGCTTCTGTTTGAAGATCGTCGATCGACGTTCGACCATCGTCGAACAGGTTGAGCTCATCGTCGATCTCCGAACGACGACAGCTTGTTGCGTGTGAAGCCAGAAATAGCCGAACGATGGTTCGACTACTCTGCTTCTGAGCCGATCGTCGAACGGCCGTTCGACTATCGGGTCAAGTATCTTTTTAATAGATCGACTATATCCGGTCCAATATAAAGCCGATAGTCGACCTAGGTTAAAAGATCTTGTGTCTTTTCGTCGACGGAGCGTGCCCTTTCGCATTCTGCTTTCCCGCTTGCGATTTTCTGGCGCTTCGTCTTTCTCGTTTTCTCTCCTGCTTTCTCGTGCTTTCTCCGGCGAATCCATGGCGATTTCCCCGGCTGTTCTAGCCGTAGTAAAGTTTGATGCAGGATTCAGTGTGGATTTCGAAGCATTCAGCAGTTGCGATGCCGGAATCGTGGAAGTTCTCCAGCTCTGCAGGGATCAAGGTTTAGAGAAGCTAATGTCTGAAAGGATTAAGATCAATATTCCAGAAATCAAAGAATGGGCTTTCACGTCGTCTTCCACAGACGAATCGATGACTGGTACCATAGGCGGAGAAGAAGTTATCCTGACTCCGGCCGTCTTATCTGATGTTTTTGAATTAGTTATTGGTGATGAGGATTATGAGCAAGACGCTCAGGAATTTGGAAGAATGCTGGTTGAGCTGGGACATGCTGAGGGCATTCCCACCAAGCTGCTCAAAGTAAACTTCCCCTTCAAGATCAAGTTCCTCGCTGAGGTAGTCGGAAAAGTGCTCCTGGGTAAGCACTCTGCCCACGACAATATAACAAGGCAGTAATTCGCACTCATGTGTGCAATTGTTAATCGAAAAAGGATAGATTGGGCAGCTGTTTTGTTTGATTTAATCAGGAAGAAGACTGGTAAGAAGGAAGTCACCCTGGGAAGGGTCATTGGAATCTTCCTTAAAGAGAAATACCCCCAGCTGCTAAGTTCAACTGCAACAACAATCAACGCCAGCAAGAAGATGGATCCCCACTTGTTCTCTAAGTGGAAGAGGACATTTGTGAAATCTGCTCCAGCAACATCTGAGGGCACAAGGACTGTAACAGTCGCTCCTCAACCTGTTGAAGCTGGCTCAGCTCTTCCTTCCTCCTCCTCTGTTTTGCCGTCTGCCTCAGTTGAAGTACCATCAACTTCTGCTGAGGTACGACCTTCTTCCTCTGCTGCTCCTGAAACAACTACGGTTGTTCCTCTGTCTCCTCCTGCCTCTCCTCTACCTGCTCATCTGGCTAGGATATCTGCTCCTAGCTTTGATTTGTTAGGATCAGAGAGAATTCTTACTCCTCCTGTATCTCCAATTCATTCTCCTGTTCGATCCCCTGTCCACACCATTTCTCATCCCAGCACCACTACCATATCTGCTGCAGCTCCATCCACATCTCATCCTTCATCTTTTGAAATCTCTCCAGAGCTTATCTCCCGCATTGTGGAGCTGATTACCCCGTCAATCAAAACCATGATTGACGAGGCAATCGCTCCCCTTGCAGCCTCCATTGATCTTTTGTCTGCCTCCACCAAATCCATTTCAAAATCAGCTGAGCCATCTTCCTCTAGGGGCCTGGTTTCAGTATCCACTGAAATCAGGCAGGGGGAGATGTTCAATGAAGATGCCTCAGATCATCCTGCCTCTCCTCCAGCTTTAAAAGATTCAGTCATGTCTGCTCAGGAAGAAATAGTTCCAGATGTTATCATGACAGCTGAGAAAGAGATAGATCCAGCTGAGAAAGTGATAGATCCAGCTGAGGAAGAAATAGCTCCAGCCCAGGAAGAAACAGCTCCTGCTGAGAAAGTTTTAGCTCCAGTTTTGTCTGAGAAGGAAATAGCAGATGGAATCCTGCTATCTGAGATTGCAGTTAAGGTTTGCTTAGAAGATCTTTCCACTCATATGATTGCTAGATTCCTGGAAGGAATCATAACTTCTTATCTGAATGAATCATGGGAAATGGTTAAATATGAAGGTAACTCTTTCATTCGTTTTGTTGATGAGTCGATTAATTTGATAGTTTGTGAATACCTTGAAGGAATGATTCAAGCTTATTTAGCAGATATGTATTCATAATTTTACAGATATTATTAAAGAAGATTTAACTGCTCAAATTATAGCAGTAGTTTCTGAGGTTGACCCAAGTATTCTTGCTACTCAAGTAGACCCTGAGTTGGAATCCTTCTTAGATAATAAAGAAGATGAGTCTGAGAAAGAGGAAGTCAAAGTTGACTCTCCCGTTCTGAGTTTGGAAGAAGCTCAAGCAAGAGCAGCATGGAATTTAAGAGTTCAATCTTTAAAAGAGAAAGAGAAAGATTTGCAATTTGAAAAGTCATCCATCTGGGATGACTCTCCAGGTTTAGATTTAGACTCCCTTCTGGCTCTGGATGCCATGGAAGAGGAAAGGGAGAAATCTGCTTCAAAGCTTAAAGAAAAGGCTGTCTCAGAAGCCTATGATCCTTATGAGAACCCTCCATCATCCCATTCTGATGATGATGATTCTGATATGTCTGAGAAGTCAAAGAAAAAGAAATCTGCTGCAAAGAAAATAAAAGCTGCTCCTCCTCCACCTCCCAATAAGGATAATGATATTCCATATTACATTTTGAAGGGCATTGACCCCAAATCCAAGGATTTTAAGCATTGGATGTGGTTTTCGAAGAATCAGCAAAAAGAAAGAAAAAGAACCAAGAGGTATGACAGTCCTGTCTCAAGATGGACTCCCAGAGGTCCCCCTCCTCCACCTCCAGGTGCAGGAGCCTCTGGGAACCTTTCAGCTCATCCTTCTGCCTCCTCTGGAAAATCTGCGTCTGTTCAGCCCCAGCCAAGAAAAGGTTATCAAAGCTCTCAAGGCAAATCATTTTATAGTTCTCAAAGACAAATGAAGGAGGTTGTGGCTCAAAGACCAACCTTTTCCCCACCTCCTTCTCCAAAGAAAAGAATTCCTTCTCCTTCTCCAGTTCAGACTGAGGAAACTGTATCAAAAGGTAAATGGTTTACTGTGTTTTAAAACCTTCTAGCAAGTCCTTTTTGCTAAGTTACTCTAATGTCTTATCTAGATATAATAGCTGATGTTGCTTCTCCTGAGCCCGTATATGAAAATCCTGAGCTCGATCCTAACTTTAGGATGGCTCGCTTTCAAGAACTTGTAGGAGCAGCCCAAATAAGAAAAGCAAGAGCCGAAGGTAAAGATACGACTGGTTTTACTACCATGTCAACCTACAGAAAGAATGAATTTGAAAAATTCCAAGTCAATCCTGAGATTTTTGATCCAGCAAAATACATGGAAAAACATCCTGAAGCTGTTGTCCCCAGAGCTTCAGAGCTGAAGATCATTGGTGCTCAGGACCTGAAGATGTCAAAGAAAGAATCAGATGACCCTCTAAGAAAAATTTCCTTTGTTTCTAGTTCTTCTGATCCTTTACCAGACTCTAAAGATTCTTAATAGTTTGATTAAACTGCTGTGATATATTTGATTATTTGTTTATCTGATTGATTATCTGCCAGTTTATTGTTATCTATTTTCTGTATTATTTTAATTTTCTATAGCTAGTTGTTTGTTTTAGATTTTGAGTGACTTAACTCAAATAGGGGGAGATTGTTGGTACCCTAGTTTGTTTTGAGTTTAGTCCTCTCCTTTGTGCCCCTTGACCCAAGAAATATCTATGGTCAATGTTTAGAAGTCTAGCTGTAGAGTCCTCGCTTTTCCAAATTGAGAATTTGGTTAAGTAGGTTTTTCGTTCGACGATAGTCGAACGCCGCTCGACTATCGTCTATCGGCTGATCGATGATCGTCTATCAGTTGGTCGACGCTTTGTCTGCGTTGATAGTTCGACTATCTGTCCTGATAGATCGACTATCTAATAGTTCGACTATCTGTTGATAGGTCGACTATCTGTTCCGCCTTGATAGTTCGACTATCTGTTGATAGATCGACTATCTGTTTCGTCTTGATAGTTCGACTATCTTTTGATAGTTCGACTATCTGTTGCCTTTGATAGTTCGACTATCTGTCCTGATAGGTCGACTATCTGATAGTTCGACTATCTGCTGATAGATCGACTATCTGGTTTGGTTTGATAGTTCGACTATCTGTTGATAGATTGACTATCTGTTTTCTGAGGTAGGTCGACTATCTGCTTGATAGTTCGACTATCTCTGTGCGCTTGATAGTTCGACTATCTGTTCTTGATAGATCGACTATCTGATAGTTCGACTATCTGTCCTGATAGTTCGACTATCTACTGCGGTAGCTCGACTATCTGTTTGATAGCTCGACTATCTGGATCGTTCGACTATCTGCCCGATAGTTCGACGATCTCCGTGCGCCGTTCGACGATCTTCGAAGGTCGTTCGACGTTTTCTGTCTGCCTTTGTATTTTGTATTTATTTATTATATTTAATTAATTAATACATTTTCTGGCACAGTATTTTAAGCTGTATGATAAATTAACCAGGCAATATTTGCTCTATTCTTTTTGCCTGAGTTCAAATCTTTTTAAGATAAAGTTGTTTGTCTTATTAGCTGTCATTTTAATTTACTTTATCTACTGACAGCCCTTTATAGCCGTTAGACTGAAAAGTCTTCTTTTGCTATAAAGAGATTATTTCTGATGTGACTTTATTTAGTCCTTCTGTTATTTGTTTTAAGCCTGCAGCTTCTTAGAAAGTGATTTATTCCTTTTATAGAATGTTTTGCTGCAGAGATATTTCTGTCTTCTTGATATTTACAGCCCAGGTCTCAAGGCTTAGAAGAAGACAAATAATTCAAATGGAAGAGAGCCATTGCTTGCTGATGATTATATAAAGAACCCTTTGAAGAAGGATTCAAGCCAGTTAACAGAAGCTGATAGCTAACCAGTTGTTCACTCTCAAGCCTTCATCAAGCTCAAGCTTCCTGCTCTCAGCAATCTCCATCCAACTGAGAAGTGTTAAGATCTTCATCTCTTCTTCAACCTGAGTTCTCCTGCTTTCAGGAAGATCTAACTCAGAGTTCCTTTGAAGAAGAAGAAGAAGAAGAATAGCTGCTCGAAGATCTTTGATTTTATTATTTACTTTCTTCCTGTAGCTCTTTCCTTCAGAACTTTCTGAAGAGTTTCTCTGCACTGAAGCAAGACTTCACCTGGACATTCTTGAGCCAGGGGGAGCCTTGATTCTTTAGAGCATTCTAGCTCAGTGCAAGCTTTTGTGCTTCTCTAATCTATTGTAAAATAGAGAAGACATTTTAACCTTCTTCCCCCTCCTGTACAGGGTTATTACTCCCTTCAAAAGTATCCCTTGGTGGCAGGGCACCTGATCAAAAACCTGTGCTTGGTTTTTAGACACCTGATCAAAAGTCTAAAGGGTTTCTGAATCTACCTGGATCAGATTCTGGTTGTGGCAGGGCACCTGATCAAAAACCTGAGTGGATTCCTACCGTTTGGGTAGAAGAGTGGACGTACCCAAGTTGTTTGGGGAACCACTATAAATTTCCTTGTGTCGTCTGGATTCCACTGTTTAATTCCTGCATTGTGGCTGTGATTAGATATAACTAGGTTGCTAGTTGCTGATTAGGTTTTCCAAGCTTAACTGTAATTACAGTTAGCTTGTGTTTGTACACATCACTTGTGTTAGGCTTTAAGGTTAAATCAATATCTATAATCTTTTCATTCCGCACTTCACTCCAAGGGAGTTGGGTAGAATATTAAGTTTTGTCTGTGCAAAATTTGATAACTCTATTCACCCCCCCTCTAGAGTAGTATCTATCCCTTCACTTTCAGATGATATTATTACTTAAAAATTATGAAACTTGGTCAATACTATTTTTAAGGCTGTATCTGCATACTGTAATTAATTTATAATTTTTGGATGAATATACTATGTACTTGGTTCATAAATAATGAAATATAAAAGATATTTCGAAAATGGTTTTAGTGCACTTTTGATGATAGAAAATTATGATACATTAGATTTACTATATTGAGATAACATACTATTTATTATAATTTTGTTGGACATCTTGCATGAGAACTTAGGGTAGTTCATGTTCAAACTGGTAGCCCTTGGAATTTTTGAGGAAATTAATTAAATGCCAGATAAATTAGAAAAATTACCATTTTCTGGATTTAGGCTAATTATATCATGATAAGTCTCCAGTAAATAATTTAGGGCATTTGGATGAGTATTAGATCACTGCCTAACCGGTTCGACATATAGTGTAGGTTGGTCTGCATATAGCATATTGTTAAATTACAATAGGACATGATCTGGGATAGTGGTTGGAGTTAGTCATTTTGTCTGGGTGAATAGATGTGGATGGTATCGCAATCGAATGTTATGAAGAGTAGTTGGAAGTGGTGTTTGCTAGAGTTAAAAGGTGCTCGGGTTCGACGAAAGATCGTATTCCCCGAAGAGAGGAAGGTTCAAAATCACCCTAGGTTAGCCTATCGTAACATGAGAAGAGAATGGGTAAGGGAATTCAACCAATAACAATAAGTGCCTTGCGAAAGGGAACGATTGGCTTCAATTACCATCATAGTTCCTAGTGCCCTTTGAGAGCCCTTCACGGGGAATACCGGGGGCAGTCTTAGCTTAACGTAAACTGCAATAACAAACTGACAAGAGTAACTTAGTAATTAGTGTTGCACCTTTCACCAACACTATTAGCACAGGAATATTGATGGGAGATTTTGCTCGGTTGGTTAAGAGACGGACGGAATGGTCCGGGGAGCTTCGACTCTGTTGGTTAAGAGACAGACGTTTTGGTCCGGGGAGCTTTGACTTGGTTTTTGTGTGATTACGAGTAAATTTACATGTGCATAAAAGGAATAAAAATTAAGGTTGTGGGTATTCGGTATTGGAGGGTCGATGCACCGACGCCAATACGCTGACTCGGTAAGTGTGGTTAGCACTTCGCCAACAGAAGTTCGGTGCGCCAGCCGACAAGAGTACGCAGGAGTCCGCTTCGTGCACCAAGTGTTAAGGCATACGATAGGTCTGACCGGTAGTGCTTTACTGGTTTATAGGTGGGAGAGGCCCAACCCACCGCTTCCGTCTGCCACTACGGAGGTATCCTGGGAGGTAACGACTCCGAAAGGGGGAACTAAAGGTCTGTGTGCACAGAGTCGGGTGTGTGAGTTGCACTTGCATGTTTAATCATACCCACTTGCATGTCATAGCATAATCGATTCATTAAACCCCTTACACCTAAAGTATAAGTTGAATGGGACGCTTATACATTAGGACTTACAAAACGACCCTTTGGTCTATAAGCTTGGGTGGGCAAGTTTATAAATTAAGGTTAAATTCAATATATATATGCTGCCGTATGATAACCGACACCCCAAAGTATAAGTGGTATGGGACACATTATACGATGGGAGCCTTATAGAAGATCCCTTGGCTTATGCGCTTCCGCACATAAGTTAAAGTTACATTTCCTACTTTTTGTTATTGCCATTATTATTATAGAATTGCTAGGTTAGTTTCCGCTGCCACCTGTTTGTTTTTGAGTTATTCTCCACCTTCATGTTCTTCCCTTTCTTCCTCTCTGCTCGGTACCTAGGAGCAATTGGGGATGGGGTAGGGGATTATAGGGCTTAGTCTTTATGACTAACAGTTTTCAAACCGCATCATTTAGGGGATCGTAGAGCCCAGCATGGAGGTGCAGCCCCAGAGACCGGTGCGCTTGGAGATAGGGCAGTCTAGCTTCGGAGTTCATACAGCCTGGACCGTTAGTCTCTACCTTGAGTAGATGCTTGTTTTGCTTCCGCATGAATGACTTGTAGTGAGGACATTTTGTACCGGGCTTAAGCCCATATTCTATTACTCTAATGTATTATTCTGTGGAGACTCCCTTCGTGGAGTTTTATTTCTATATATGTGATTTATCTAGTGGACTTGCTTTTACATCATTTTGTGCTACCTTTCTGTGATCGAATTGGCCGGCAGAATCGGCGCCTTGTGGTGATTACCCTTCAGGACATGAAGGTGTCACCGCAAAGCGGCGATTCTGGGCCTAAGACCCCGGGTTTAAAAAGAAAAAAAAGGGGGTCTTACATACTTAACTAGAGCACTTTAATTCCTCTTTTAAGGAGTGAACTTCATTTCTAAGAGGAGTTAATAGAGCAATTTCCTCCTGCAGACGTGATTCCACTGCCTTTAGATAGACAATCTCTTTTAATTGTTTTTTAACTACCTTGCGACATTTTTCAAAGGCTTTCAAAAGTTCTTGATGATGAACAATCAAGTTAGAATTGTCTTCCTCAAAAGAATAGCCTTCATGACCATTAGTAGAGGTTTCAGATTCTGAAAGTATTGTGTGAGAGTTTACCTTCTTGTGAAATTGGGAGTCGCCTACTTCCTCATCTGATTGATCCATAAACCCGAAGTAGGCTTCTCCATTCTCAGAGCAAGTGTAACACCTCCCCTGGAATGACCGTAAAAAATAGGTCCGGTCGGGGCCCCACAACATAGAGACTCCACAGGCTAAGCATTATAAGATAATATAAAAACTACCCAACTCAAAACTCAGAAAAAAGACAGTGGACACAAATAACCAACCAGGAGTTATCCACTACCAAAGAAGTTCAAACCGCCCTTGAAAGATAGGGGATAGACCTGATTTATTCTAGAGGGGGTGGGGGTGAATAGAGTATTAAAACTTTTGGCTATTTTTAATTTATCAGAGAAAATAAGTGATACCAATAATAGAATAAAAGAAATGAAAACAGACTAAGCTACTCTATCACATCACAACAAAACAAAAAGAAAATGAACAACCAAACAACACAAGAATTTTATAGTGGTTCCCGACCCCCGGTACATCCACACTTCTACCACCTTGGTAGGAATCCACTATCTGGTTTTTGATCAGGTGACTGCCACCACAAGATCTATTTCCAGGGAGATATCACAACCCTTTAGGATTTTGATCAGGTGCCCAAAAACCAACAATAAAATTTTAAAGGGAGTTAAAAAAACCCTTTTACAGGAGGTTGAGAGAGTAGATGATGTCTTCTCTTTTCTCTATACAATAGAGAAGACTTAGGGGATTGTTGTTGTCAAAGCTCCTTTTGAAATGTTGAGATGTTAAGAAAGCTTGGAGCCTTGCTCAGGGTGTAGGTCTTCAGCCTTGTCTTAAAGAGATCCAGGAACTTGCAGACTGATCAAGAGTTATTGTCCTTGAAGATTCCTGGAGTAGAAGTTGAAGAAGAATTTTAGTATATGATTGTTGTTCTTCTTCTGCCTTCTGTATGAACAAGGGGAAAACATAATGTTTTCTTGCATAGAGAAAAAGCAATTATTCTTCTGTATGTTCTGTGTATCTTCTCTGTGTTCTTAGTGCTCTGTGTTGTCGTTTGAAGATCAAATCTCTTTTATATTCTGCTGTCAAAATTATCCTTTGAAATTTGAATTTCAAGATTAATTTTCGACTGATTTTTGAGAATGAAACGGCTGGAATATTTGACTTAAATGAGTTTCCCTAACTGTCTTATTAAAATAAGCAAGTAATTAACCCTGATGAAGACCATAATTAATGATGCCAATAACGACTATATTCTGGAGAATATGAGCAATAATTACTCAGAGAATTACTTCTAAATAATATAATAAATAGAGATAGAAATAAGGAAAACTTCTCAATCTAGCTCGGGACAGAAATCGTCAACCTCTGAACAAAATTCATCAACTGGAGTTCCAAGATCGTCGAGCTGAGAATTCTTGTTCGTCAACCTGAGCTCAACAAACTGCATTCTGGAAATAACTTGTCAATTCTACGCTCTAAGTTCATCGAGCTTAGAATCTATCTAAATGAATAGATCGTCGACTTGAGCTCGAATATCGTCGAGCTCAACTCAGAGAAAGATTACTATGTTCGTCAATCTATGATCGACGATCGTCGAGCTGAGTTCGAAGAACTTTGAACTGATAATTTTGAACTCTGAATTCCTCTAATTCTGAGACTACTGAAGTCTTATGTTGGCTGGTCCATGAAGGTTGAACCTAAGGAGTAGCCTAAATTCTAGGACTCATAGACTTGACCCTGGCTTTACAATGTGGGTCAAACTCATCCAAATTATTGAATCTAGCCCAAATATAAACTGGGGATCCAATAATATCCCCCTATTAGGGTGAGGTCACTAATACAAATAAAAGAAAACAATCACAAAGCATAATAAAATATAACTGGAAGAAAATAAAACATCTAGTAGATATGTATAAAGGTGCTTCATGATTAACAAATAGAGTTCAGAAAATAAAAACTAAATAGAATAGTCAATTAGATTTCTTGGCCTTCTCATTGTCAGATATCTAAGATGGCTGTTTGAATTTGATTTCTCTATTGGGGTTTATATCATCTTTCTTTGATATTGTCATGGTTGATGCTCCAATTATATTGCAAGAAGTGGCACTTGGTACTTCTACTTCAGGATGCAAACTCATATAATCATCTACATTGAAAAATTTATTAGTTTTAACATACCTCTTGAGTTCTTCTTTTCTGTAAGATGATATTGTGGAGTATTGAGATGGATCTTTTCCTTCTGCTTTAGCTTTGTAGATCATAGAAAGTATAACCAGCTCTTGAAACCTTACCATTTTTGCAGTTTTATCTTGTTCTGGATCTACAAAAGGAATAGGTGGAGATTCTGGCCTTTTAGGACTAGAGTCCTTCTTTGAATCATCAAGAGATGCTGATGAACTTTTCTTATCTATAGTTGGAGGAGGCTTGTTCTGAGAGAATTGCTGTTGTTGACTTGGCTTGGAGTGTCTCTGATAGGTCTTGGTAAATGGTGCTGATCTATGAGAAGCACTTCCAGAGGCCCCAGCTGATGGAGGAGGAGGAGGAGGGTCTTTCCTGAAATGCCTAGGAGGAGACCTGTACCTTCTTGTCTTCTTCCTTTCTTTTTGCTCATTCTTTAACAACCACATCCATTATGGCATCCCTGGGTAAGGTGTAGTATTTTTCAGAATATAATAGGGAGTGTCATGAGTAGGATTTGTCTCGGGAGCAGCTTTGGGAACAACTTTCCTTTTCTTAACAATCTTCTTCTTTGCTTTTGGATCATCATAATCCTCAGAGTCCTCTTTATTATTGTCTTCATCAAAAGATTTTGGAGGATTGTCATACATATCATCAATTTCCTTCAAGGCTTCCTTTGAGATTTGCTTCTTAGCTTGAGAAAGCACTTGAGGTTCTGTAACTTCTTGTGGAGCAACATTCTCAGTAACCATCTGATTATCATCTTCTTCTAAATCAGCAAACAAAAATTCATCCATGTTTGGTATTGGGGACTCAACCCACATGCGAGGAGGAGGACTGCAAACCTCCTCAACAACTGATATTTCAGAATTTAAAGAAACTACAAAACTTGCCTTAGTTGTTTAACAACTTCAGGACTTATTGGTGAAGTACAACTAACAATAGCTATAGACTGCTTTTGACAAACTTTTGGAAGAAAATTCAAATAAGCTGTATTAAAAGAATTCAATAAACTTAATAAATCTACTGTGAGGTTGATAAAACAATCACCAACAGTTAAAATTTTTGGCAGATCAACTTTCTCATCTGTACAAATCATATCAAAATCAACTGCTGTCTCAACTTCTGTAATCATATTTTCATCTGCATTTGCATATGCTAGCTCATCTAACTGAAAAACTGTATCTACTGCTATTACTGCTGGAGGAGAGGAGACTGGAGCTTCTTTACTAGATATCTCTCCCTACTTGGGTTCAGAGGGTCCTGAAGCCAGGCCCCCAGAAGAAGGGATAGTGGGGGCAGTAGAAATGAGGGCAGATAGGGATGAAATAAAGTCAGCAAGAGGTTTAATGGACTATACTATAAGAGTTTTGAGGACGGGAGTGATGAGTTCCAATAGAGAGGGAATGGAGGGGAAATCCATTTTTATAAACTCAGAGGGTGTCTAAGTTGATACATTAGGATGAAGGGTGGATGATGAAGGGAAAGATGTGATGTTAGGCATTAGTTCATCTTGTGGTGATGGTGTGTGGATGGGAGATGATGATATAAGATCAAAAGATGGAAGCTATTAAGTGACTTAAAGCTATTTTTAGTTTGCTTGCCTAACAGACAAGCCCTATAAAGTCTTTCCTTCTTATAGGGGCAAGAAGGCAATCCACTAACAAGGTTGTCCCTAGAGAGTTTAGCAATGTTTTTCAGATTAACATGTCCTAATCTCCTATGCCAAAGTTCATTATAATTACTGGTTTGATTAAACATGCATATTTAAATTTTAGCAGACCTAAAGTTAACTACATAGATGTTACCTACTCTAGTACCAATTAGTACTACTCTGTTATCTACAGAAGTAATAATACATGGGGTTTTGTTAAATGATACCTGAAACATTTCATCACAAAATTGACTTATGGATATAAGATTGTGCTTCAGTCCACTTATATAAGCTACCATCTTGAAGGTGACAGCTCCAATTTTAAGCTTTCCATATCCTTCAGTCTGGCCACAATTAGAGTCACCAAATATTACTTTGGGTCCAAGCTTTGACTAATAGTTGATTAAGTTGTCCTTGCTGCCAGTCATATGCTTTGAACAGCCACTATCAAGATACCACTGTTGCTCCATGGTGGGATAGTCTTTCACCTGATCTTTCTCGTATTCAGAGTCTTCACCCTCTAACTTGTCATCTTCTACTTCTGTATAGCTCCCTGATGCATTGATGGCCATCAAACACACTTCTTTTTGCTTTGCTTCCTCTTCATCTTCACTGGAGCTGGAAGATGAAGATTGATCTTCAGTTTCACTCCAGGTTTCAGCCATAAAGGCTTTCTCCTTCCTTTTATGCTTGCTGGAGGAGGGCTTGTTGTAGCGCTCCTTCCTGGGTTCCTTTTCTCTTCTTCTCTCCTTTTGGTTCTCTGGACACTCTGAGATGAAGTGTCCTGGATTCTTGAAACCAAAGCAAATAACTTCTTTAGTTGGTGTCTTATCATACCTTGGCTTGTCATCTTGTCTAGATGACTTTCTTCTGAAATCCCTCTTGCCCATCTTGTACAATCTCTTGGCTAAGAGACTCAGAAACTCTTCACTGGCTGTTGTAGCTTCTGATTCTTCAGATTCTTTGAATGCAATGTTCTGCTCCTTTCTTGCTGATGAGGGAGTCTTCTGCTCAATAGATTCTTTAATATTTATAAATTGTTCCTAGTACTTGAGCTTTCCAAGTAGAGATTCAGTGGAAATCTCATTCAGACTTTTGGCTTCCTTGATTGGCAAGATTTTGGAATCTCATGAGTTGGGGAAGAACATGAGGATTTTATCGTTGACCTCTATGAGATTTATGTCCTTGTCCAGAGTCTTTAGCTCATTTATGATTGAGCTTAGTCTTTTATACATGTCACTCACAAACTCTGACTCGTCTTTCTTGAAGTTCTCATATTGAGAGATGAGATTAG
This sequence comes from Platanthera zijinensis, assembly GCA_039513925.1. Lineage (NCBI taxonomy): Eukaryota > Viridiplantae > Streptophyta > Magnoliopsida > Asparagales > Orchidaceae > Platanthera > Platanthera zijinensis. The sequence goes on from CM077085.1 coordinate 90,825,365, forward strand.
ATCTCCTGTCTTTCCTCTCATCTGCAGATCTAACAACCATCTTGTTTAGGGAATCCCAGATGGCATTGGCTAAGGTGCACTCTGCCACTTTTTGGAAGATGTCATCAGACATTGTCTGAGCCAGAATGTTCATGGCCCTGACATCAACTACCTTGGCCTTCTTTTGTGCATCTGTCCACTCAGGTGGTTGAACAACATGAGTGCTGGAAGTTGTAATAGTTATATCCAGTGGAGCTGATGGTCTTATCAAAATAGAATTGTATATATCTTCATCAATAGAGTTCATGTAAAGCCTAGTTCTTGCCTTCCAGATTGCTAACTTGTTAAGGTTGCAAACTGGAGGTCCGGTGCTTGCATAATCATTGTTCTATGCCATGATATATAAAAACAAAAGTCATATCTATCTAAGATCTTTTGGTTCAAGTGTTAGCTTGTACAACCAAAGGAACCTTGCTCTAATACCAATGGAAAGATAAGGGATATACCTGATTTACTCTAGAGGGGGGTGGGGTGAATAGAATATTAAAACTTTTGGCTATTTTTAATTTATAAGAGAAAATAAGTGATACCAATAATAGAATAAAAGAAATGAAAACAGGCTAAGCTACTCTATCAAAGCACAACAAAACAAAAAGAAAATATACAACCAGACAACACAAGAATTTTATAGTGGTTCCCCAACCTGGGTACATCCACTCTTCTACCACTCTGGTAGGAATCCACTATTAGATTTTTGATCAGTTGGCTGCCACCACAAGATCTATTTCTAGGGAGATGTCACAACCCTTTAGGCTTTTGATCAGGTGCCCAAAAACCAACAATAAACTTTTGAAGGGAGTTAATAAACCATTTTACAGGAGGTTGAGAGAGTTAATTATATCTTCTCTTTTCTCTATACAACAGAGAATACTTAGTGGATTGTTGTTGTGAAAGCTCCTTCTGAAATGTTGAGATGTTCTGAAAGCTTGGATCCTTTCTCAGGGTGTAGGTCTTTAGCCTTGTCTTGAAGAGATCCAGGAACTTGCAGACTGATCAAGAGTTATTGTCCTTGAAGATTCCTTGAGTAGAAGTTGAAGAAGACTCTTGGTATATGATTGTTGTTCTTCTTCTGCCTTCTGTAAGAACAAGGGGAAAACAAAATGTTTTCTTAAAAAGAGAAGAAGCAGTTATTCTTCTGTATGTTCTGTGTCTCTTCTCTATATGCTTTGTGCTCTGTGTTGTCGTCTGAAGAGCAAATCTCTTTTATATTCTGCTGTCAAAATTCTCCTTTGAAATTTGAATTCCAAGCATTAATTTTTGACTGATTTTGGAGAATGAAACGGCTGGAATATTTAACTTTAATGAGTTTCCCCAACTGTCCTATTAAAACATGCAAGTAATTAACCCTAATGAAGACAATAATTAATGATGCCAATAACGGCTATATTATATAGAATATGAGTATTAATTACTCAGAGAATTACTGCTAAATAATATAATAAATAAGGACAGAAATAAGGAAAACTTCTCAATCTAGCTCAGGACAGAAATATCTGACCTCTGAATAGAATTCATCGACTGGAGTTTAAAGATCATCGAGCTGAGAATTCCTGTTCGTCGACCTGAGCTCAGCAAACTTCATTCTAGAAATAACTTGCCAATTCAGCGCTCTAAGTTCGTCGAGCTGAGAATCTGTTTAAATGAAGAGATCGTCGACCTGAGCTCGAATATTGTCGAGCTTAACTCAGAGAAAGATTTCTGTGTTCGTCAATCTGCGATCGACGATCGTCGAGCTGAGTTCGAAGAACTTCGAACTGATAATTTTGAACTCTGAATTCTTCTAAGTCTGAGACTACTGAAGTCCTCTGCTGGCTGGTCCATGAAGGTTGAACCTAATGACTAAAATAAACTCTAGGACTAATAGACTTGACCCGTGCTATACAATATGGGTCAAACTCATCCTAATTAGTGAACCTAGCCCAAATCTAAACTAGGGATCCAATAGGCCTTAAGGCCTTACAATAAATAAATGTCCAGAAACTGAAATAACATCCAACAGAGTAACGCACCTTGGCACTCGTAAGCTACCTCAACATGTAAACTGAAATTACATTGCACTAAGCATAACACGTAACAAGATCATAAGCTAAAGGGAAAAGGTAAACTTCATGAGGCTTAGGCCTTTTTGGCCAACGAGCTTGCTCCAGCTTGCAAACCTTGCCTTGTAAAAATTTGTTTTAACGTGGGTCAGCAAAGGCTAACTTCAACTGTGTAACCAACACATCTCCTCCCAACCGTCCCTAGCAGACCTCGGGGAACTCCACCACCCTGCTAGTCAGCTCTTCACATGCAAATGTATATAAACATAGAAAGCAATTAAATAGTTTTGGATGTCTCATACAACAAACACATTTTTATGTTGAGCATGTAATAAAAAGGGGGCCCACAATACAACATGTATGTAATCCTAGGTTTCACCCAAGGCACCCTATAATGCATGAATCTAACACATCATCACTCAACATCAAATAGGTACTTCTAATTTTCCTATCGGCATCCAAGACGCAAACACACGGGTACTTCCAATTTCCCCTCACGGCATTCAAGCCGCTACACGGAACTCTTGCCTAAGCCCCACCCCCTTATGGGTCTCAAAACCCGGGCTTGCTTGGAAGATATGACCTCTCACGTCAGGATTTTGTTACACAAAAAACTGATGCTAAGAGCCTTTACTAGACCCCACCCGCTCGTGGGCTTCATTTCACGGGGTTGCCCAAAGCTTTGCGTTCTCATCAGTTTAACAGAAGGGGACTTATCTCGTTGGGACCCTCTCCACACATGACTTGCACATCATGGGCTAGCCAGCTGACTATAGAGACAAAGTCGCGCATTAACACATCATAAACAATAGCCTTTTCCATCCTAATCAACCATTCGTACTCACGCGAAAAAAGGGAACAGACATAACAAATGGCATCTTGCCGCAAACAGATTTCTAGTAAAATCCTTAAGGCTCGCTATGCAATATCATCGAGTCAGACTAACAGTCACAACTACAACATGACCACAATGCCTTATCTGCTAGCGTAGCGGATTCTTAGTGCAAAAACATGTCAGGGATGGAATCAATTGACCCGGAGGTTCCTCTTGAACAATGGCAACCCGTACCCCTCTCATTTGAGATATCCGATGCCTAAATGCTTAAAAGAAAGAAAATGAGAAAATGGATGTCATGCATGTATCCTAAATACCGAGAGGAGACATGTCATTACCTTACGACTCCTCTTCCTAGACATGAAAATCTCGACTTGCACGGATTAACGTGTGCGCCTACAAGCCCTCTCCCTGGATCTGACTTCAGATCGAAGAACGGAGCCTCGAAGCTTATTTAAAGGCAGAAGATGTTCTTCCTCTTCCTCTACACCCTCTTTCCCCAAAACCCTAACTTCCACTCAAGGATGAGAAGAAATGAAGGAAAGTGTGTTTCAGCTCTAGTTATGCCCTTTGTACGGAGTGTCTTGGGCCATAGGATCAAATCCCAAGTGAAATCGGATGGCCAGAAACCCAAACGACGGAACTGCTTTCAAAATCTACTGCCAAGCGGAAACTAACTACCGCGTTGCGGTAGCTCACAGTGTCGTATACCCTTCAGGAAAGCCCTACTATCGCGAACATTAACGCTACTGCCGCACAATGGCCTCTCAACGCTTTCCTCTCAGCACTTTCGTCTCGATGGATCAAAGCTACCACCGGGAGATAGCTACTTACCGCCGTGCGGTAGCTCCCAAAACCACAAGTCTTGAAAAAACTTGGGTGTTACAACTACTCTCTCCTTAGAAGAATTTCGCCCTCGAAATTTAGCACGTACTCAAACAAAAAGAATACCTGAAGAAAAATGTTCTTGGAAGTCCTCCCGCATTGCATGTTCACGCTCGCAGGAGAATTCGTCTTGCTCACAGTTATCCTACCACACCTTTACGAGCTTAACCTCTATATTCCGTAAATGCTGAACTTCTGAATCCTATATACCAATCGGATGGACTTTCATCCTCAAGTCCTCTTCTACTGGTATCTCTGCCGACTCGACCACAACACTCGCCTCCATCAAGGCTTTCCTCAAAACTGAGACATGTAAGACATCTTGTAATCCACTCAGCTCTATGGAAAATGCCAACCAGTTGGCTGCTTCTCCAAGCATTCCGTAACTTTGAACGGCCCCAAAAACCTCGGACTCAGCTTCTTGAGTCGGCGCATCCGCGAAACACCTTTGAATGGCTTAATCTTTAGATATACCCAGTCGCCTACTGCGAACTCCACATTCCTATGGCGAGCATTAAAATACTTTGCTTGTTGATCCTGATCAACATTCATGCCCTCCTGAATTGTTCGCACTAACTCACAAGCATCAACCACCACCTCTTTTCTCAAATGTTTGGTGTCTCCCGCCTCTGTCCATGACATCGGTTTTTGACACCGCCTTACATAAAAAGCTTCGTATGGTGCCATCTTTATACACATTTGGAAACTATTATTATATGCGAACTCTACCATAAAGAGGTGATCTTCCCACTTCTCACCAAAATCAAGGGTACACATTTTATGCATATCCTCCAAAGTATGATTCGTCCTTTCAGGTTGACCACCGGTTTGAGGATGGAACGCCGTACAAAATTTGAGCCTTGTGCCTAGACTCTTATGTACTAGTCTCCAGTACTTGGACGTAAACCATCCATCACGATCACTAACAGTGCTCTTTGGAATTTGATGCAACCGCATAATATTGCGAACATATAATTCTACTAGATTCTCCACCCTGTCCTCCTTCCTATTTAGGATAAAGTGAGCTACTTTGGTCAAGCGATCCATAATTACCCAAATTGCATCATTCCACGGATACGACTGAGGTCAGAGATGCAAAAAATCTATGGAGTTGTCATCAAATTTCCATTTAGGGATAGGAAGAGGCTTCAGGAATCTGCCCGACTTCTCATACTCAGCCTTCACTATGACACAAGTTTGACACCGACTAAAGAATAAATCTACATCCTGCTTCAACACAGGCCACCAAAAAGATTTCTTCATATCCAAGTACATCTTTGTACTGCCAAAGTGAATTGACTACTTCGTGAAATGGTCCTCAAACATCAACTCCTTGTAGAGCTTGTCGAACTGTGGTACACATACCCTTTCATCCTTCTTTAAGATCCCACCTACCATATCCCAGGCACTTTCCTCGCTTCTTTAAGCTTCCACCACAAATAGCTATAACTCTGCATCCACACTGGTTGCTTCCTAAATACGATTAGATAAGTCACTTTGCAACTCGATCCAGTTCAATTGATTTATATGAGATTCGCCTCTTTCTACACACTCAATGCCAGGGGACTCACAGTCCCGCACCAACCACCCATCCTGAGCTTCAATCCAATTCCCTTGTCCAAAATATTTCCTACTCAAGGCATCCGCCACTACATTGGCATTGTTTGGTGTATATTGAATCTCCACGTCGTAGGCCCCAAGGATCTCAACCCACCTGCATTTCCACATATTCAAATATTTTTGATCTAAGAGATACTTTAGGATTTTGTGGTCCGTGAAGATCTCTACCTTCGCACCATACACATAGTGCCGCCATAATTTCAATGCAAAAATTACCGTCGCCAAATCCAAGTCATGGATGAGGTAATTCCTCTCATTAGGTTTCAACTATCTTGACCCAAAATCTATCACATTTCCATGTTGCACTAGCACGCAACCCAAACCGCAACCCGACGCGTCGCTGAAAATCTGAAATCCTTTGGTCCCTTTAGGAAGACTTAGGATTGGAGCCGAAATCAGCCGTTCCTTCAAGATATCAAATGCTTTATTGCACTCCTGAGTCCACACAAACTTCTGGTCCTTACGAGTCAGAGAAGTGAGGGGCAGTGATATCCGCAAATTTTTTTCCACAAATCTTCTTTAGTACCCGGCTAGTCCAAGGAAACTACGGACTTCCGCCATGGTTCTCAAAATTGGCCAATCCCTGATGGCTTTAACTTTCGCCAGATCCACCACTACCCCACCACCACTAATCACATTGCCCAAAAATGCCACCTTCTCTAACCATAACTCGCATTTCGAGAACTTAACATAAAGTTGGTTCTCTCTCAACACTTACAAGACTACTCTAAAGTGAGTCTCATACTCCATCTCCGATCTGGAGTACACCAAGATATCATCGATGAAAACTACTATAAACGAGTCTGAGTACTCCTGAAATACTCGGTTCATGAGATCCATGAATATTGATGGCACGTTCGTCAACCCGAATGACATCACTGAGAACTCGAAGTGACCATACCTCATACAAATTGCTGTCTTGGGTATGCCCTCGCCTCAAATCTGTAACCGGTAGTACCTTGATTTAAGTTCCAACTTAGAGTACACCACCAACCCTACCAACTTGTCGAACAGGTCATCTATCCGAGGGATCAGATACTTATTCTTCACGGTTAGTTTATTCAACTCTCGGTAGTCTATGCACAACCGCATGCTACCATCTTTCTTCTTCATGAACAGCACTAGAGCACTTCATTGCGAAGAGATGGGTCTAATGTACCCCTGCTCAAATAGTTCTTGCAGGTGTACCTTGATCTCGGCCAACTCCTTTGATGTCATCCTATAAGGAGGATGTGACAACAACCTAGCTTCTAGCACTACCTCAATCAAGAAATCGATCTCCTATCGAGGACGTGCTCCTGGAAGCTCCTCAGGAAAGACATCCTTGAATTCTGCCACTACCGACACTTCTCCAAGTGATAGCTTGGAAAGGTGAACTTCAAACAATGATACAATAGCTATCCCTCCTTGGTTAACTGCCCACACCATTTGCATGACCGAAATCAAGGAACATGCCACTCCACTAATGCCCTAAAATTTGACTTATTCCTTTCCTTCGCTTCTCAGGGTCACCACCTTAGATATGCAGTCAATACTGGCATGCTGCTTTGCAAGCCAGTCCATCCCCATGATTACATCAAACTCGGCTAACGATAGAACTGCTGTTGCCAACATGAATTCAAATCTATCTAAACTCCACCCAATGCGCCCTTTCGTCTCGGTAGTCATGAAGGACCCATTGGGGATGCGTACCCTAAGCTATGCGTATGCCAAAAAGGGCTCGAATCCAATTCTACGGATAAAGCTTTCTTCAAGAAAGGTGTGTGACGCTCCCGTGTTGAACAATACCCTAGCGGGGTGACCGAAAACTAGCACAAAGCCTAAAACACATGCGACACACATAAAAGGTCTCAAAAGTCTAAAGCAAATAGATGAACTTAAAATTTCCCATACAGGTCACCACATCGGGTTGTCAAATCACTTCCTGCTACCCGAGGTCGTAAGCCCTTGGCTGCACGGGTTGTAAATGTGAAGCGCTCAACTCCTCCATTTTCCCTTTCTCCGCGATACTGGGACCGGAACGCACTTACTGCTCCTATCTTGGCTCCTGCTCAGCGCCACCCTCAGTACAAAAAAAGCTATGTGGCATGGCTTGCCATACTTGTAGCATGATGGTGGTCCCTTTCCAACGTTCTGGCAATATCAATTGACTCGTTGAAGCCCGCATTCTTCATAGCTATAAGAGGTTATCTCAGATTCTCTCTCAACTCATGGTAGAAGAGGTTGTCCCTCTCCTCATCATCCGCCATAGTCGTTCCATCATAACGACCCAACCGAGTAAACTCCTTAATGTAATCTTCTACGGTCTTATCCCGTTGAACCAAGTGCAGAAACTATCTCTGAAGGGCTAACCTCGTCGACAAAGGAATATACTTCTTTAAGAAGGCATTACAGAACTCTTCTATGGACGGTATGCGTCAAGGAAACTTGCGGCCACTATGGATCACCAACCACAACTTAGCATCACCTTCTAACATGAAGGTCACAAACTAAGACTACTACTCCTCTAGCGTCTCTTCCACCCTTTGAAGTTCTTGAATCCTCGCCCACCAGTCCTCCACATCGGTCAGCGTGTTGACTCCCTTGAATGTTGGAGGATGGAAACTTATGAAATACTTCATTTGTCGATCTCCTTGCTCGACAATCAATATCTGAGCCAATGGCTCAGCCTGCTAGGCTCCTCCTCCTGGTATGGCATGTGTCGCATCTAGGGTAACAAGAGTCATTATTTGTGCAATGGGGGTCTCAACATGCACTGCCGTTGAAGCTTGGGTCGCTACCATTGCCTCTGCTAACATGCGACAAAAATTGGTCGGGGATACGCCCATGCCCATAGGACCTGGAGTAGTAGTAATTCTCACCGAAGGATCCTCTTACGGCCTCGATTTCCCCGCCTCGTCGCTTGTACCCTTAGCAAAAGATAGGTAAAAAAGAATCAGCTTCTATTCGCAAAAACTTTGAAAAAAGGACACTCACGGTCCCGCGATACTCCTAAGAGGATAACTTATTTAATGGATCTGATATAACCAATCAACCACTAAACCTTACCTTGGACACAAGAATCCCTCTAATACCAAATTATAATACCTCCCCTGTAATGACCGTATAATATGGGTCCGGACAGGGCCCCACAATATACAGACTCCACAGGCTAAGCATTATAAGATGATATAAAAACTACCCAACTCAAAACTCAGGAATAAGACAGTGGAAACAAATAACCAAGTAGGAGTTATCCACTACCAAAGGAGAACCAGCCTTAAGGACTTACAATAAAGAAATGTCCAGCAAATGAAATAACATCCAACAGAGCAACGTGCCTTGACATTCCTATGCTACCTCGGTATGCAAGCCAAAATTACATTGCACTAAGCATAACACATAACAATATCATAAGCCAAAAGGGAAAGGTACACTTCATTAGGCTTATGACTTTTTGGTCAGCGAGCTTGCTCCAGCTTGCAAACCTTGCCCTATAAAAATTTGTTGTAATGTGGGTCAACAAAGACTGACCTCAATTGGGTAACCAACATATCTCCTCTCAGCCATCCCTAGCGGACCCCGACACACTCCACCACCTGCATGTCAGCACTTCGTATGCAAATGTACATGAACATAGATCACGAAAAAAAGGAAACATGCATCACAAACAACATCTTGTAGTAAACAGATTTCTATAAAAATCCTTAAGGCTCGCTATGCAACATCATCGAGTCGGACAAAGGGTCGATACTACGGCTTCACCCACAATGCCTAATCCGCTAGCTGAGCAGATTCCTAGTGAAACAACATGTCGAGAACGGACTCAATTGACATGGAGGTTCATCTTGACCTATGGCAACCTGTACCCCTCTCATTTGAGAAATCTGGTGCCTAAATTCTTGAAAGAAAGAAAAAGAGAAAACGTATGCCATGAACAAATCCTAAAGACCAAGAGGAGACATGTCATTACCTTACGAATCCTCTTCTTAGCCATGGAATTCTTGAAATGCACGGATAAATGTGTGCGCCTCCAAGCCCTCTCCACAGATCTTACTTCGGATCGTCGAACCGAACCTTGAAGCTTAGTCAAAGGCAGAAGATGCTCTTTCTCTTCCTCCAAACCCTCTCTCCCCAAAATCCTAACTTCCACTCAAGGATGAGAAGAAATGAGGGAAAGAGTGTTTCAACCCTACTTATGCTCCTTTAATGGAGTGTCTTCGGCCATATGATCAAATCCCAAGTGAAATCGGACGGCAAGAAACCCAAATGACGGAACTGCTTCTGAAAGCTACCGTCAGGGGGTAACTAACTACCGCGCCGCAGTAGCTCACATAGTCGTCTACCCTCCAAAAATGCCCCTCTATCGTCAGCATTAATGCTACTGCCACGTGATAGCCTCTCAAAGCTTTCCTCTAAGTTCTTTCGTCTCGACAAAACAAATCTACCACTGGGCGATAGCTACTTACCGCCGTGCGGTAGCTCCCAGAACCACAAGTCCTGGAAATATCGGGGTGTTATAGCTAGACTCACATGAGTCTCTATCATTAAGAGTCTTTGACTTCCTAGTAACGAAGATCTTCTCTTCCTTCCTCCTATCTTTGAAGGATCTCTTCTCCTCCTACTTGGATCCTTCCTTTTTTTATAAGGACACTCTGCAATCATGTGTCATGTCTTATTACAATAATAACAAACAATTTCAGAAGAAAAATGTTTGTTCGGTTTAGACTTGTACCTGTTTTCTCTTTTATAGCTTTTCTTGGACCGATCACCATCATGATGTGATCTTCTGAAGTCAGAGGAGGATGACTGGTTTTTCATTTGCCCCCTCTTGCTGAGCAATCTTTTGAATTGCTTGGAGATTAGCAAAAATTCTCCATCAAACAATTTTGAGACTGACGTGCTTGGCTTATAATCTTCTTGGGAATCAGAAGCACGTGTCCTTACTAGTGACACAGCTTTAATTTTTCTTGATCATTCAGCCTTCAGAGCTATCGACTTCTCTTTGCGGTAAGTTTTGCTGCTTGGCTCTAATTTCTTTCGAGTGTTCATTTGCAGTTCATAGTAGACCACCTTTCCGAAAAGATTCAGGGGATCAATCTCTAGCAGCTTTCGAAATTCCCTAATGGCTACCACCGTAGTATCCCAATCTTTTATCAGGGATCTTAGGAATTTATCGTTGAGATCACCATTAGTGAATGTACGGCCATAATTTCTGAGGCCGTTGACGATCTTAAAGAATTTATCAAAACTGTATGCAAGTGTATCATTTACACCATGCTTGAATGCCTCGTATTCTTGATTGATAAGAGACCTATGATCGTCTCTAACTTCTTCAATTCCTTCCATGAGAACTACGAGATAGTCCCACATCTCTTTGGGTTTTGTAGCATGGAATCATCCATTGCACTAGCTATAATATTCTTTACCTTTTTATCCAAGGAGGCCAAGTCAATTTCATCCTTATTCAGATCCATCATCATCTAAGGGATCATGACAGTAGGAATCAGAGCAGACGACTGTGTAGGAATATGAGGTCCTTCTTCAACAATCTTAAATATTCTGGGATCTGCCATTTCTATGAAGAATCTTACTCTTTCTTTCCACATAGAAAACTTTCTTTTGTGCACACAGGTAACTTCATCGAAGACACATACTTGCTTCTATCCATTGCAACTAAGCGGTATCTCCTTACACTAGATGGGAGATCTTGTTCAAGGTACTAATCATATATTGAACAACACCCCTCTAATACTAACTAAAAGTATCTAGAGCTAACTTAAATCACCTAGAGTTGGTGAATAGGTGAGTTCTGAGTCTTTTTATAGAATAAAAATAACTGAAAAATAAAGCGCACAGAACACAGAGATTTATAGTGATTCCCCAAGTTAGGTACATTCACTGTCCCGCGTCGCCTATATACCATGAAGGGCTAGATTCAGCTACTTCACCTTTAACTCAGATTGATCACAATCTTACACCTCGGAGACTCAACTCCAACAACTCGCAGACAATGCTCCAACTTTTCAGAGAATTACCTCTCATATAACTCGATCCAAACACGGATATACAACTCGATCCAAACACGGATCTACAACTCAATCCAAACACGGATCTACAACTCGGATGGAAAAACCTCCTACAATAGTAAATACGATTTACATAATAAAGATTAAAACTAATCTTTTATAGATCTGAAGTCTTGAATCCTTCATTCTTCTGAATAGTCAATCTTGAATGTCTTGAAGAAAAAGTGAAATTAAAGGCTTTGAAAACTTGATTTGAACACACAGATCGACTCGATTTGAGTAGAATCAGAATCTTCAGAGATCAACGATCTATTCAACTTGGTGTAGGAAGATCGAATTATTCTGCGAGCTTGTCGTCGGTCAAGCGGGTTTCGCGAATCACGTACGAGTGCCGACGGGAATGTGTCATTCTTGAATGTTTCTCTATTTTAACAAGGAGCATGATTAAGGTTGATAGAAAATCCACCCTAAATATATATATGAATCCTCCTTCTATAATGACTAGAAAAGACATTCCTAATCAGGAAATCCGCGTATACTATACATGGCAATCTGGACAAGCCGAGCCAAAATTTTGAAAAATAGAAGAAATAACCCTAAGTATAATTCGTCGAGTATAACCGAGTATACTCGCCGAACAACAATGAAACTCGACGAAAAACACTTAGACAATTCCTGCCAGATCGAACATATCACTTGGCACTTAGTAGAAGAATAACTCAATGAATTCGATGGGTATTAGCTGACTTACTTGACGAATTCGATGAGTATCGGCTTATACATTCGACGCATTCGAAGCATAAGCAAAGTGATATTTGACGAATATGACTTAAAAATCTAGAGAAGTAAATTCAGAAACTCAACGGTATACCCAATGAGTCTCGATGAATTTGGCGTGTATCGACATGTATATTCGACGAATTCTGAGGGTATTGGAAGATACACTCGACGAATTTGACAAGTGTACTTGATGATACTCTATGATTTTTACTTAACTGATTTTACAGATCTCAGAGAGTTTACCCTAGGTAAATACGACGAATCGATGAGTGCTAGTAGGTATACACAACAAATTCGATGAGTATCCATGAGTATACTCGACGAATTCGACGAGTATCCACTTCGATTCTCGATGAATTTTACTTAGGTAAATTTTTGTTCTTCTGAATCAAACACCTTGTCCTTCATTGATCCTTCTAATGCACTTGTAATAGAAGTACAACTCAATAGAGAGATTACACGTGAGTCAAAACATTGGCCTATACAATTAAGGATTATATTGTATAGTCATGTGTTTCATGACCCACTGTAATCTGACATTGGGTTGTACATAGCAATATAGTCATGCAAGCACATAAATAAACACACATCATCAAATATAATATCAATTCATCTTAGTTCAAGGGACCATTCTTCAAATCAGGGTTATTAAGGATACAATACCCAACAAAGTGGCGATCTACCCCTCTAGCTTTATTACCATTATTCTTGTATATTTCTTCCCTTTCTTCATATGACTTGAAATATCACTAGTTCTGGAAATAATTGCATTGGCAGAATTTGATGATGTAACGAAATCTATCATATGTAGAATTCGTCGAGTGAACTCTTGAGACCGAGTAGAATTCATCAAGTGAGCAGTGAATTTGTCGAGTGTTCTCGTAAAGCCTAGTAAAATTTATCGAGTGAATTCGTGAGGCTGGGCCGAATTTGTCTAGTGTTATCATGTAGCCTAGCCAAATAAATCATTTGAACTCGTGAGATCGAGCCGGATTCATCGATTGTTCCAGAGTAATTAGCTAAATTGGTTAAGTAGAATTCATCGAGTGTACTAGTGAAGTCTAGTAGAATTCATCGAGAAAAATCATGAGACAGAGTAGAATTTTTCGAGTGAACAGAGGATTCGTAGAGTGTTCTCGTGTAGTCTAGCCAAATTTATCGAGTGAACAGTAGATTCGCCGAGTATACCCTTAGAAATTTCTAGATTTTCTTTCCTTGCATCGCTGTGGCAATCTGATGTTAAGTCTTAGGTATTTTATTCTCATTTATTTTTTTTTATTGTTGGAACTTGGCAGTGGATAAAGGACTGCCACCTTAGTGTCTGTCTGAATCATCACGTCTGGAGACTTTATTATTTGGACTTTTGGTTGGCAATGGATAAAGTAGCACCACCTCAGTGCCATGTTTCTTTGGATATGTTGGTTTGATGGTTTGTGTTGGAAAGATAGCCACTGGCTCAATACCATTTTACATCCAGCATCGATGATTCACCCTTCCAGCTAAAAAATGTTATTACAAAACTATATATATATACCTTGTACTCCAACAAGTTTCCATTTCGCACTTAGTAAAAAATTTTCTCCTTATGGCCGCTTTGTGCCGAGCTAATCATTCCCCTTACTCTTATGTTATTGACTTGTGTAGTTTTGCAGTTTTTCAATAGGGTTGGTAACCCACTTATTGTAAGACCCCCCTCCCGGAACACAAAACACGGCACGAGGGGAGTCTTATTCCCGAAATAGCCGCCTTGCGGTAGCACTAACACACGGGTTAGCCTTTACCATAAGACGCCTATTCCGCCGGCTACAATCCATATCACATATACTATGCCAACCCAACCATAACAGAAAAGTAAAGCAGTTCAATTCACAACTAAGTTTAAGTCCAAAAGAGCGGAAGATAACAAGCACAACAGGCTTGTACAAAAGAACAAGAGTCTAGAAATGTTTTGCCAAACGTCTACATGAAAACACTCACGACTGTCACTGACGGTGCCGATGGCACCACCACTTCAGGTCCTATCATCCGGGCCTGGCTGTCCTGCTGCATAGTCCGTTGCTGCTCTACCTGCGGGGTTTCCTCCTAAAAAGGAAGACGTAGCAACCGTTAGTCATAAGACTAAGTGGCTTCACATCCGCTCCCCCGGCGACTCCTCGACACCGGGCGGAGAAGGGAACAAAGGTACAATATGTATATATATAAGCAAGTAAACAAGCAGGTGACTGTAAATATGGTGGAGTACAAACTACGCTACACAACTAGCAGTTCTACAAATATCTATATATATGACAGCAGGTATAAGTAATCAGAATAGTAACTTAACTTATAAGAGTGCCCATACAAACTTATAAGTTAAGGATCGGCTTAACAGTAAAGTAACTCATCGTATAAGAGTGCCCATACAAACTTATACGATGAGGATCTTGTGTATGCAATGAATGACATGATATGAATGTTATGCTATGACCGAATCATGCGCACGCACATGCAAGTTGCTATGTCGACACAGACTTGAAGTTCCCACTTTTCGAGCTGGTAGCTAACCTCTCAGGCGTCGTCCGTCGTGGCCAGACGGCGACAGTGGAGCGGGCGTCTCCACTACTAGGTGGTATCACACTACCTATCCTAGGCCCCCGTACGCCTCAACGCTAAGAACACAACAGCGGAGCTCACATGCGTACTACGGCTCAGAAGGGGTCTTGGGTAGATGTGCACCAAGAACACAGCCCAACCTGGCCTTTGATTTCGAACCGGATGGAACCTCGGAAACGCACGAGGTGCAAGCCCAACCGTTCTCATGGCGCGGAGGAGATCTCGGGTTATGGACACCAAGTATCTAACCCTACCGCCCAAGGTCTACCCATTGGTTCCCGTCGGTGTGACAACTGGCGAACCCGTAGACCTGCCACAGTCATTATCTCAATATCGCGACACGATGAATCGTCGCACATCACATGACCCAAAATAACTCACTCGATGCTACCCGTAGGGAGGCAACTCTAAGCATCGGTTGTTAATAAACCCCTTGGGCTCGGATTACGGTTACAAAATACTCTTCACATAGTGTTCATCATATTCACGCCCATCTATTCAATGAATTCACCTCAACACTTCGCATAATAGATATGTTCAACACCAAACTATATAAATATATTCTATACCAATCTCACCCCTTAATTTCTAGCCTTCTCATCCAATCCATTTCTCTACCAATACATGGTCATTCCTTATTACACAACCAAATGAGTAACCATGCTAAATTACAGTAACTACAGCATTATGAATATATGGGAGCAAGATAACAAATGAGCAAATCACAACCATTGCAAGAGTGCCCACATTATAAATTCACAAGTGCATTAACATAGGATAGCCTGATACTAATACTGGGATTCCCGGAGCTACAGGAATCCGATCATAATGCTCAACCCCTCGTTGGAAAGGTATTCGCGAGGGCTACGACTTTCGTGTTGAGTCGATCGCCCAGATCTGGTCGCAACATACCAGAAATTCAACTCGAATACGTATAGGAAACAGTTTCCTGTACAGGATTTTCCCGAACGCAGCGGACTCGAACCAGCTTTCCCGTGGCTACAGGTATCGCATGGAAACGTGCAACCACTCGTTGGAAAGGTAATTTCAAGGGCTACGACTTTCGTGTTGAGTCGATCACCCAGATCTGGCCAGAACACCTCTGAAATTGGCCAAGAAGGTCGCCGCGTGCAGAAATCAGATTTTTGCACGCATCTTAAGGCGAGATGAACGGCATTCGTTCATCTTCTTCCTTGCAACGACCTCGCATAAACTTCTCCAGAAATCGCACCCAACCTTATTTCTCCTTTCAAAGCCAAACCCTCAACGAAAACCCCTCTCATCTCCACTTTGAATGATGAGAAGGTTGAGGGAGACTAAGCCTAGAAAACCTAGGCATGGCTTATCCTAAGAACTCTCCTCCTCACGATCAAGACTTTATGGAGTCGATGTCTCTCCTAAAATAACTACAGATCTAGCACCAAGGGAGAGGGGAGAAAGCTCACCTCAAGTCCAGCGGTACCACCATGGCCGGCCACGAGCCTCGCACTCCTTCGTAGCGGCATTTCGTTTCCGCCAAGGATGGCCCGGCAATCTTCTTCCAAGGATGGCTCCGGCAAGCCTCTTCTTCCTCCAGCCAAGAGAACTCTCTCAGAAATTTCGGGGCAGAAGAAAGGGGATGAAATGCCAGGGTTTCACATCTTTTTCGTTTTTATACACCGCAGACATGGGTAGGCACACGGCCGTGTTCCTACCCGTGTTCAGGTGACACGGCCGTGTCGCCTGCCGTGTTTAGGGCCGTGTTCATCCCAGAATCTCTTTCTGCCGTGCTGGGGTTGCGGTACACGGGTAGAGACACGGCCGTGTCTCGACCCGTGTCCTCAGCACACGGGTAGGGACATGCCCGTGTCCCAATACCCGTGTACCTCTCTGACTGATAAGCCTAATCTTGGCATGAGGCACACGGGTATGGACACGGCCGTGTCCATACCCGTGTCGGCCAAAATTACCGTTTTGCCTTGTTTTCCTCATTTCCCATACGTTCGCACCTGTTCACCCACACCCCCATTGGGCTCACCACAGCCCCCTAGACTTAAATACGCAATCAAGGGGCCTAGCGCGAATTGGGACGTTACAAATCCAATAAACAAAATAAAAGATTTCGTCCCCGAAATCAGGGTAAGGCTATGAGAGTGAAACACATAAAAGGGAACTATGCTTTCAAATAAAATTCTTACTTGGAGTAAATAATTCCGGGTAGCGCCCTTGCATCAAATCCTTTGGCTCCCAAGTGAACTCCTCCTTCCCATGATTAGACCATAGCACTTTCACCAAGGGAACACTTTTGCGGCGCAAGGTTCTTGTCTCGTTATCAACGATCCGCACCGGCTCCAGTCGCACAGACCTATCAGACGCCACAGCACCATCCGTCGTGGGGATATACTGTTCAGGCCGCAATAAAGCCTTCCGAAGCGACGATACATGGAACACGTCGTGAAGGTTCTCCAGCTCCGGTGGTAACTCCAATCGATAGGGCAGAGGGCCAATCCTTTCCACTACGACATAGGGCCCGACATACCTTGGGCTGAGCTTCTTGACTCCACGCACCCGCGACACTCCGTGCATCGGTCGAATCTTCAGGAACACCTTATCACCCACTTGAAATTCCACCATACGGTGCCTTGTGTTGTAATATTTCGCCTGTCGGCTTTGAGCCTCTAGCATTCGATCCCGAATCAACCTAACCACCGCGTCCGTGTCATCAATATACTCATTTCCCAATGTCTTCGGATCTTCGTCTTGCACCCAGGACAAGGGTGTTCTACACCTCCTTCCATACAAAGCTTCATGAGGTGCCATTCCAATACTGGCTTGATGAATGTTATTATAAGAGAACTCCATGAGAGGTAAGAGTCTTTCCCATGGTTCTCCTTTATCTAGCACACACAACCTCAGAAGGTCCTCCAATGTTCGGATGGTTCGTTCAGATTGCCCGTCCGTTTGTGGGTGAAAGGCTGTGCTAAAGGCGAGGCGCGAGCCCAAATTAGCCTGTACAGCCCTCCATTCTCTTGAAGTAAACCGACCATCCCGGTCGGAGACGATCGTCTTCGGCACACCATGGTACCGCACAAATTGTTCCACAAAGAGACGCACTAAGACGCCCACCTGCGCCTCCTTCTTCATTGGGATAAATCGGGCTACCTTGGTCAACCGGTCAACTATCACCCACACAGAATCATTCCCCGAGCGCGAGCGAGGTAACCCGTGGACGAAGTCCATGGAGATGTCCTCAAATTTCCATTCGGGGATGGGCAACGACTGTAGCATTCCACCGGGGCTTCTGCACTCCGCCTTCACCATTTGGCAGGCCACACAATGAGTAACAAAGTACTTGACATCCCTCTTCATGCCCGGCCAACACATTGTCTTTCTCAAATCGGTGTACATCTTCGCGATCCCCGGGTGCACCGAGTACTTGGAGCAATGGGCCTCCTTTAGAATATCCTCCCGAATGTTGTCACCTTCGGGGATGTAAAGCCGGCCACGAAAATGGACGAGGCCGTCTTTTAGGGAGTATTCTTCCGTAGTCCCATCCTCCATTGACTTGAAAGCCGGGGTTAAAGCCGCATCCTTCTTTTGCTCCGTCCGGATCCGGTCTCGTATGTTGCAAACTATACTCATCGCGGCCAAATATTCTGTATACTCTTCCGATTGATTCTTAAGGACCAAAGTGATTTCCATCTCTTGCAGTGTCCGGATTAACTCCATCCTCATCAAGCGGGATTCCGTGCTCGTTCCCGGTGCTTTTCGGCTCAAGGCATCAGCTACGGAATTAACCTTCCCGGGGTGGTAGTTCAAGGTGAATTCATAGTCGCACAAGAACTCCAACCACCGCCGCTGTCTCAAGTTTAACTCCTTTTGGGTGTGAACGTACTTCAGGTTTTTGTGATCCGAGTAGATCTCGCAGTGGGCGCCATATAAATAATGCCTCCAAATCTTCAAGGCGAATACCACCGCTCCCAACTCTAGATCATGCACCGGGTAGCTGGCTTTATGCTTCTTCAACTGTCTTGAAGCATAAGCAATCACATGCCCATTCTGCATCAACACAGCTCCCATCCCTTGATACGACGCATCCGTGTAAACTTGAAAGCCTTCCTTCCCAGATGGAAGAGCTAGGATGGGTGTAGTCGTCAATCTGTCCATCAACTCGTGGAATGCAGCTTCGCACTGGGGTGTCCATTCAAACGGCACACCCTTCTTGGTCAGCGTAGTAAGGGGAAGGGCGATCTTCGAGAAGCCTTTCACGAACTTGCGATAGTACCCGGCAAGTCCAAGAAAGCTCCGTATGTCGGCCGCTGACTTCAATGACGACCACTCCTTCACGGCCCGCACCTTGGCCGGATCTACTGCTAGCCCCGCCCCACTAATCACATGGCCCAAGAACGCGACCTCTTGAAGCCAAAACTCGCATTTGCTGAACTTGGCAAACAAAGTGTGCTCCTTTAGCTTCCTCAGCACTAAAGTTAGATGTTCGGCGTGTTCTGCTTCAGTCTTGGAGTAGACTAGGATATCATCGATGAACACGATGACAAAGATGTCCAAATAAGGGCTGAACACCTTGTTCATCAAGCTCATAAAGGCGGAAGGGGCGTTTGTGAGCCCAAACGGCATCACAGTGAATTCATACAAACCATATCTCGAACTAAACGCCGTCTTCTGAATGTCATCTTCTTGTATCCTCAGCTGATAATATCCCGAACGCAGATCTAACTTGGAGAACCAATACGATCCCACCAATTGATCAAACAATTCATCAATGCGCGGTAGGGGGTAGGTGTTCCGCACCGTTAACCGGTTCAACTCTCGATAATCAATGCATAACCGCAGGGTGCCATCCTTCTTTTTGACGAACAAAACGGGCGCTCCCCAAGGCGACGAGCTTGGGCGAACGAACCCTGCTTCCACCAACTCCTGAAGCTGGACTCTAAACTCTGCAAGTTCCTTCGGAGCCATTCGGTATGGAGCTCG
This sequence comes from Platanthera zijinensis, assembly GCA_039513925.1. Taxonomy (NCBI): domain Eukaryota; kingdom Viridiplantae; phylum Streptophyta; class Magnoliopsida; order Asparagales; family Orchidaceae; genus Platanthera; species Platanthera zijinensis. The sequence continues at coordinate 90,845,134 of CM077085.1, forward strand.
CGAGACGGGCTTGGCACCCGGAATTAGCTTGATTTGGAAGTCCACTTCCCTATGCGGGGGTAGTCCCGGCAATTTCTCGGGGAATACCTCGGGAAATTCTCGCACCACCCGCACATCCTTGACCTCTAATGTCAATTTCTTCAACTCGAAGCAAATTACATAGACCTCGTCCCCTTCCATATGAGATTTCACAACTTGAATTGAAGATAATAATTTACGGGGTGCGAATCTAATACCTTGGAAGATGACTTCCGAGTCTCCATGCCTCAACATAACTTGCTTCTCCGCACAATTGATCCTGGCGTGGTTCCAGTTCAACCACTCCATGCCCAGGATGAGATCGAACTTCGGGATTCTTAACACTGTAGCCGGAGTTTCAAAGAACTTTCCTCCAATAAGGGTGTCGAAGTCGCAACTTGCTGACGACGTCATCTCAGAGCCGTCCGGAAGGCGCACCCTTTGAGTAGTGCCCGTGAAGTGTTGCACTCCCTCCAAGTCCTTCACGAAGTCCGCCGAAATGAACGAGTGAGACGCACCCGTGTCAAATAACGTATAGGCGGGGCTCCCGCTAACCATGACAGTGCCTAGGTTCCAAAAAGGGTAATCACTATCCAGAATTGCGCGTATCATTTGTATCGTAAATCTAACAAGTCATATATTATTAATAAATTTTGCACGTACCGGTGATGACTTACTGCAGATTTCTCTCCTGAGTCATATCCAATGCGAATACATGCTCCCGTGCATGTCCTTGATTTCTCCCTGGTGGTCCTCTTCCTCGGCCACACATGTGCCCTCGCCCCCGTGGAGCTACTGGAGGGAGAGCAATAGGAGCACCCCCGATTAGTCGCGGGCAAACCCGTCGGACATGTCCCGATTGGTTGCACTCAAAGCATATCACCTCACGTCGGCCCCCAAGTTGTTGATAATGTTGCTGCTGCGGTGGTGGAGGTAAAGCTGGTGGTTGCGGAATTGGGTACTCCACCTGATAGTTCCGGTTGACCCACCGACCGCCTCTGTGGTTTCCCCTTCCTCTGCCATGATCATTCCGCCTTCTATTACTAGGGCCGACTTCAATTACTCCTTCCGCAGGTCTCTTGCCACATCCCATGTGGTCCGCCTCCAGTCTCTTTGCCATGTCGATGATTTCTGCCAGGCTTGCATCGGCTATAAACAAAAGGGCCTGCCTCAGGGGGTCCCTTAACCCTTTGTAGAAGCGCTTCGCGTAGCCTCTATCGTCCAAATCATAGGAATCGGCAAACCTAGCGAGGTGTTGGAACTCCCTCTGGTACTCCGTTACGGATTTCGATCCCTGCTTCAGCTGCAGAAATCTTTCTTCAAGTTCATCCCGAGCAGAAGAAGGGATGAAGTGATCCAGAAAGGCCTCGGTGAACTCGTTCCAACTGATGTCCGTGTACAACCGCCTTTGGAAGGTGGAGCCCATGAGGGACTTCCACCATCTTTTGGCATGCAGCTCTAGCAGCGTCACTACCAATGTCACCGCCATGCTGTTCGGACATCTTATGCCAGCCATCAATTCCTGCACGGTATCAAGCCATTCCTCGGTGCACACCGGCGATTCTATCCCAAGATAGACACGAGGGGACAGGGCACGGAAGGTGCTCAACCAGTTGGAGCCTGGCGCTTGTTGTTGCACCGGAGCTTGCTGGGCTTTAAATGCATCCAATATGGCTGACAGCGTTTGTCCCAGTTCCGACTGCTGGAACTGTGAAGGGACGGAAGCGGTAGGAGTGCCCCCAACCGGCTCCACCTGCGCTGGGACCTATACGCAAGGTACAAATTAGGGTCAGGTTGGCTAAAACTAATGTCAAAGTTGGACAACTTAGTGCGAATTACATATGGGCACACCACTACTTCCGCTAAGTCGGTTTGTCCCCAAACCGACTAATCGAACGGGAGTGGCCCATTGTTACATGACTGCTCTAGTTGAAGATCGGCTAAGTCTGATACCATTTGTAAGACCCCCCTCCCGGAACACAAAACACGGCACGAGGGGAGTCTTATGCCCGAAATAGCCGCCTTGCGGTAGCACTAACACACGGGTTAGCCTTTATCATAAGACGCCTATTCCGCCGGCTACAATCCATATCACATATACTATGCCAACCCAACCATAACAGAAAAGTAAAGCAGTTCAATTCACAACTAAGTTTAAGTCCAAAAGAGCGGAAGATAACAAACACAACAGGCTTGTACAAAAGAACAAGAGTCTAGAAATGTTTTGCCAAACGGCTACATGAAAACACTCACGACTGTCACTGACGGTGCCGATGGCACCACCACTTCAAGTCCTATCGTCCGGGCCTGGCTGTCCTGCTGCATAGTCCGTTGCTGCTCTACCTGCGGGGTTTCCTCCTAAAAAGGAAGACGTAGCAACCGTTAGTCATAAGACTAAGTGGCTTCACATCCGCTCCCCCGGCCACTCCTCGACACAGGGCGGAGAAGGGAACAAAGGTACAATATGTATATATATAAGCAAGTAAACAAGCAGGTGACTGTAAATATGGTGGAGTACAAACTACGCTACACAACTAGCAGTTCTACAAATATCTATATATATGACAGCAGGTATAAGTAATCAGAATAGTAACTTAACTTATAAGAGTGCCCATACAAACTTATAAGTTAAGGATCGGCTTAACAGTAAAGTAACTCATCGTATAAGAGTGCCCATACAAACTTATACGATGAGGATCTTGTGTATGCAATGAATGACATGATATGAATGTTATGCTATGACCGAATCATGTGCACGCACATGCAAGTTGCTATGTCGACACAGACATGAAGTTCCCATTTTTCGAGCAGGTAGCTAACCTCTCAGGCGTCGTCCGTCGTGGCCAGACGGCGACAGTGGAGCGGGCGTCTCCACTACTAGGTGGTATCACACTACCTATCCTAGGCCCCCGTACGCCTCAACGCTAATAACACAACAGCGGAGCTCACATGCGTACTACGGCTCAGAAGGGGTCTTGGGTAGATGTGCACCAAGAACACAGCCCAACCTGGCCTTTGATTTCGAACCGGATGGAACCTCGGAAACGCACGAGGTGCAAGCCCAACCGTTCTCATGGCGCGGAGGAGATCTCGGGTTATGGACACCAAGTATCTAACCCTACCGCCCAAGGTCTACCCATTGGTTCCCGTCGGTGTGACGACTGGCGAACCCGTAGACCTGCCACAGTCATTATCTCAATATCGCGACAGGATGAATCGTCGCACATCACATGCCCCAAAACAACTCACTCGATGCTACCCGTAGGGAGGCAACTCTAAGCATCGATTGTTAATAAACCCCTTGGGCTCGGATTACGGTTACAAAATACTCTTCACATAGTGTTCATCATATTCACGCCCATCTATTCAATGAATTCACCTCAACACTTCGCATAATAGATATGTTCAACACCAAACTATATAAATATATTCTATACCAATCTCACCCCTTAATTTCTAGCCTTCTCATCCAATCCATTTCTCTACCAATACATGGTCATTCCTTATTACACAACCAAATGAGTAACCATGCTAAATTACAGTAACTACAGCATTATGAATATATGGGAGCAAGATAACAAATGAGCAAATCACAACCATTGCAAGAGTGCCCACATTATAAATTCACAAGTGCATTAACATAGGATAGCCCGATACTAAAACTGGGATTCCCGGAGCTACAGGAATCCGATCACAATGCTCAACACCTCGTTGGAAAGGTATTCGCGAGGGCTACGACTTTCGTGTTGAGTTGATCGCCCAGATCTGGTCGCAACATACCAGAAATTCAACTCGAATACGTACAGGAAATAGTTTCCTGTACAGGATTTTCCCGAACGCAGCGGACTCGAACCAGCTTTCCCGTGGCTACAGGTATCGCATGGAAACGTACAACCACTCGTTGGAAAGGTAATTTCAAGGGCTACGACTTTCGTGTTGAGTCGATCACCCAGATCTGGCCAGACCACCTCTGAAATTGGCAACGAAGGTCGCCGCGTGCAGAAATCAGATTTCTGCACGCATCTTAAGGCGAGATGAACGGCATCCGTTCATCTTCTTCCTTGCAACGACCTCGCATAAACTTCTCCAGAAATCGCACCCAACCTTATTTCTCCTTTCAAAGCCAATCCCTCAACGAAAACCCCTCTCATCTCCACTTTGAATGATGAGAAGGTTGAGGGAAACTAAGCCTAGAAAACCTAGGCATGGCTTATCCTAAGAACTCTCCTCCTCACGATCAAGACTCTATGGAGTCGATGTCTCTCCTAAAATAACTACAGATCTAGCACCAAGGGAGAGGGGAGAAAGCTCACCTCAAGTCCAGCGGTACCACCATTGCCGGCCATGAGCCTCGCACTCCTTCGTAGCGGCATTTCGTTTCCGCCAAGGATGGCCCGGCAATCTTCTTCCAAGGATGGCTCCGGCAAGCCTCTTCCTCCTCCAGCCAAGAGAACTCTCTCAGAAATTTCGGGGCAGAAGAAAGGGGATGAAATGCTAGGGTTTCACATCTTTTTCGTTTTTATACACCGCAGACACGGGTAGGCACACGGCAGTGTTCCTACCCGTGTTCAGGTGACACGGCCGTGTCGCCTGCCGTGTTTAGGGCCGTGTTCATCCCATAATCTCTTTCTGCCGTGCTGGGGTTACGGTACACGGGTAGAGACACGGTCGTGTCTCGACCCGTGTCCTCAGCACACGGGTAGGGACACGCCCGTGTCCCAATACCCGTGTACCTCTCTGACTGATAAGCCTAATCTTGGCATGAGGCACACGGGTATGGACACGGCCGTGTCCATACCCGTGTCAGCCAAAATTACCGTTTTGCCTTGTTTTCCTCATTTCCCATACGTTCGCACCTGTTCACCCACACCCCCATTGGGCTCACCACAGCCCCCTAGACTTAAATACGCAATCAAGGGGCCTAGCGCGAATTGGGACGTTACACTTATCTTATTTTAACCTTTTGATTTATGTTCATGTTGACTTTTGTGCTCTTGTGTTGAGGAATTCTTTCTTTTGAATGCCTTAGGATCAGGCAGGTAGCAGGTACAGCTGACCGAGTTATTGGACCAGTCTTCTGCAGCCATTTTTCCCCTCCTTCCAGCTGAGGAGTGGTTGATGGCTTTTTTTTCTTGGTGTTAGAAGTTCAGACTTTGCTGCAATTGCTACGTGTTCATCTCAGCTTGTTGGCGCCTATAACACGGTTTTCTTGTGTTTTACACAGTTGTTCTGCTGTCTTTGCTACTAATGGTATTTTCTCCAATGAAGTATTTTCCTATGGGGACATTTTTTGTTAGGGCGCATGTTAGTTATTTTGTACATTGGTAAATCTATTTTTTAACGCATACTCATAACATCTTTTCAACTTAATATCAACCTACTTTAATGAATATAAAACTTTTTTCCTTTACTTATACTAAATTTAGAGGGTGCATATCATTAACATGTTCGATGGGTTTTCATGTTCATATAGAATGAATGAAAGTAGTAAATTAAAGGTTTTCTGCTGCAATTATATTTTTATCATCTGTGGACTAGTTGTTCAATTAAACCGAGGGACACGATCTGGAACTTTAAACTCAAATAATGTTTTCAACCATAAAGATACATATATTATATTAAATTTATTAGAAGTGTCCTTGCTTGAGCGACTACAGTTGTCCCCAGTATGGCATGTCATCACGATGCGTATTTTACCTTACTTTGATTTCATCTCGCATTTCCAACGCTTAGGACCCCCGACCTATGATGTGAGCTATGATTTCATTGCATTAAATGACTGGATCATTTCTATTGAGGAGATGTTTTCCTACTCGAGAATTTTTGAGGAACAAAAGGTCATGGTCGCTGCTTATAAACTGAAAGGCCTTGCTAATGGTTGGTGGATCATAGAAAAGGAAAATCTTGTAGATTGATGCTCGCGGGAAAGGTTTAAGGGGATATTGTTGAAAAAGTTCCTGCCAACGCTAGAGAGAGTTAAGATGATAAGAATAATTTTCTGCTTCTGAAGCAGAGTCAACTCATGGTCGGTGAGTATGAGATTGAGTTCAGCAAGTTGAGCAGGTTAGCTCCAGAGTTAGTAGCCACTGAGGAAGATAGAGTTAAGCATTTCCTGAGTAGTCTTCGAAGCAACATCCAGCAGTTAGTTTGTGCCTACCGATCCGAGAGTTTTAGGGAAGCGTTGGAGGCTGTGTTAAAGGTCAAGGCTATGAACAATGCCAAGAATCGTTGCTTGTAGTTGTGGAAAGAAAAGAGAAAGGATGAGGATAGTGAAAGTTCTTGGGAATCTAGCCCTACTCCGAAGAAAGGAGGGAGAGAAGTATGCAGTTTTTGTGTCCATCTGGTCCAACCTGTTGAGAAGTTCTTCAAAAGGTTGGGCCCCTAGAAGCAACCTCAGGTGCTTGATATTTAGAGTTGACCCAAGGGAGAACTTACCTGCACTTTTTGTAAGCGAAAGGGGCCTTATGTCGCCCGTTGTTGGTTAAAGTATAAGACCTGTTATCTATGAGGATAGAAGGGACACATGAAGTCTAGATGCTCGCAGTCCTAGCCCGTGATGCAGCCAATTCCTCTACAGACTCTGCCACCGCCACAACTATAATAATTGGATGTGGGAAAGGGTAAACTTAATGTGATGTATAAGGAAGAAGCTCAGTCTTCAACCCAAGTGATTTTAGGTTTGATTCTAACTTATTTTTTTATTATTAGTTGTAGATTTTAAGGCAGTCATTTTAGTTTTACGTGTAATTTTATAGGCGAGTTTAAGGTAAAGAATTTTTGGGCGCGCGTTCTCTTCGAATCGGGTACTACTCATTCCTTTGTGGCTAGGAATTTTGTAGAACGACATTGTTTGGTTATCGATCAAGTTGGTGATCTGCTTCGTGTTAAGTTTCCATCCTGTGTTTTGGTGGTGTCTAATCAGGGTATCTATAATTGCCCTTGCCAGCATATGCCGATCTGAAGGTGCTAGATTTGGAGGACTTCGATGTGATTTTGGGGATGGATTGGTTGTCCAAGTATGATGCGGTCATCTAATACAAAGTTAAGCATTTGCAATTTCGGATGGATGATGGAAAACCCATTAGTGTGTGAAAGTGAGGCTAAGATCTATCTCAACTCTAGAGGGGGGGTGAATAGAGTATTTTAAAATAATTTTTCACAGTTGAAATAAACAGCACATATAAAATTCAATTTATGATATAGTGTAGAGTGCTAGTAAGAGGTTAAAAAACAATAAGTAAAGAGCACAGCACACAGCAGACAAATCACACAAACAAACCAGAAGACACAAGGAATTATAGTGGTTCCCCAAAAACCTGGGTACATCCACTCTTCTACCACCCTTGGTAGGAATCCACTCAGGATGAGTTGATCTGGTGTCCTGACACCAATGAGCTTTTGATAAGCTGCCCAAAAACCAAAACTAGATTTTTTGATAAGGTGTCTTGCCACCACTGAGTTTTGACAAGGCTCACAGAACCAGACAGAACTTTTGAAGGGAGTTCAAGAACCCTTTTACAGCAGGAAAAGAAAAATAAGAGTGAAGGGTGTCTTCTCTGTTCTCAATCAAATGAGAGAAGCACAAGTGGATTGATGATGTCAAAGCTCCCCCTGAGATGTATAAAGGTTCAGGAAAAGAAGCTTTGCTCTAGGGTGATAGGTCTTCAGAACTTTGATCTCCAGCATAGGATGGTTTCAGCAAGAAGGCTGAAAATAAGGTGTCTGGAGTTCTGAGATGAGATTGTGAACACTTTTCAGTCAGCAAGCAGATTTTTGGAGTCACTGTTCTTCTGTTGTTCTTCTGCTATCAGTATTCTCTATTTTGTGTGTTCACTTTCTTTCTTGTCAATCTCTGTATATATTTTCTCTTGTGTATTCTGTATATCTTAAAACACGGGAGAGAGGAATTAAAATTTTCTGAAGTTTTCCTCTTCCAAGAAAGCCGTTGGGAGTCATAAATGTCTTCCAAAAAGAGTCTTGTCTTCTAGAGGAAAGTCCAGCAAACATTCTCTGAATAATTCCTTGAAACTTGCTCCAGAATAAAGACAAACGGATAGAAGATCTCTTGATATAAATGCTGATAATATTCAAAAACATTCCAAAGAACAGCAGCATTTGAATTCCTGGAAGCGTCGATCTCTCCAAAAAAAACGTCGATCTGAGCTCTACGATCGTCGAACTGAGCTCAGAGATGAAATGGACAAGCAGACAGAAAACGTCGATCTGAGCTCGACGATCGTCGAACCGAGCTCAGAGACCTGAGAAATAACTTCAGGGAGGGATCGTCGAACTGAGCTAGAAGATAGTCGAGGGGAGTTTGACGACTAAGACAAAAGCAGATAGTCGATCTGAGCTCGAAGTTCGTCGACCGGAGCTCGACGATTTATTGAAGTTGAGCTCAGAGAGCGTCGAACGGAGTTCGACGATTCGTCGACCTGAGCTCGACGAAAATTGCCTTAGACTTAGCTCTTCAACCTTGATCTTGGAATGATCCTGGGGGCAGCTCCAAACCTAAGTTCTAAGCCCTAGACTCATTCTAATGTTGACCTTCTTAACTATACAACTAGGTCAACTGGGATTCCTAAGACAAGCATAGTGATCCTTACCCAAATTAGTAATAGGGTGTTCCAACAATCTCCCCCTATTTGGGTTAGGATTACTATTTACAGACAATCATAGGGAATAAAGGGCATACAACAATACAGAAGTTAATACAAAATTACAGAGAAGATATATAGCAGCAAAGCAGATACACAGATAAATAGCAGCAGATATCCAAAGATGGATGAAATGTTTAGCTTACACAGTTCACTTCCTTTCAGTTCCCTTTTTAAATAAAATTTCTCTATTAGGATTCTGACTTTCTTTCTTTGACCTTCTGTCATCCTCTGCACCTAGAGAAGTATGAGATTTGGGCCTTGGAACAACAGCCTCAGGGTGCAGCTTCATATAGTCTTCTGGATTGAAGAATTTCCTTGATGCATATCTCTCTAGTTCTTTCTTTCTCTGCTCTGATAAGGTAGTTATGTTTGAAGTATCCTTGCCTTGTTCTCTGGCCTTTTTTATTTGATCAAGGGCAGCCAATTCTTTCATTCTGGCTGTCCAGGACACAGGGTTGTTCTCAGGATCTTCAAAAGGAATAGGAGGTTCATATCTGTTGACGATTTCAGAATCAGTAGAAGGAGTCCTGGAGACAATTGTGTCTTTCAACTTGTAAGGGAAAGGGCCTGAAGAAGGGTCAGAGTGACCTTGCCCTTCCCTTGGATGAAGTCTATGCCCTCTCTGGCTTCCTCTAAATTGATCTCTTCTTGATTGATATCCCTTTTGATGCTGTCCCCTTTGATATGATCTTTGATAATACTGGGAAGAACTGTGTCTGGAGACTGGAGCTTGAGGGGCTGAACCTGAGCCAGAATCTGGAGGAGGAGGAGGAGGAGGCTGATATTGAGAAGATCCTTTTTCATATTTGTCAAGCTTCCTCTTCTTCTTCATAGCTTTCAGTTGATTCTTGGAGTATTGCATCCATGGCTCAGAGATGGGGCAGTCATGCAGGATATAGTATGGAATATCATTGGAGTCTTTGGCTTTGGCAGGAGGGACTGACATCATTGCTTTACTTCTGGCTTTTCTCTTCTTGGCAATAGTGCTAGCAGAATCATCAGAATCAGTCCTGTACTGGTCACTCTCAGAACTTTGAGGTTGATCATACAGATCATCAATTCTTCTGATAAGCTCTTCTTGAGCTTTAAGTTTTGCAGAAGCAGCAGGAGCAGGAGGAGAGAGAGAGCAGCAGCAGAGCAGATAGAATCAGGAGCAGACACTAGAGCAGGAGCAGCAATTTCATCAGCATCAGTTGCTGGAATCATTTCTATATCAGCAGTAGCAGCAGCAGTAATTTCAACAGAAAGAGGAACAGTGGCCTTAGTAGCAGCATCAGAGATATCCACAGCCTTCCAGGACTTGATGTAGGAATCAATATGGCTGGGATCACAGGTAGATACAGGCACAATGGCCTTAGACAAATATTCAGCAGGAGTTGCAGGCAGACAGCTGAAATGGACTGCATCAAATATAGATAGCAGCCTCTGCAGATTCAGTGCAAAAGCACATCCAAGAGCTGGAGCTGGAGCAGACATAATACCAGCAGCTGGCACATCCACTTCTTCATAAGGCATCTCCCCCTGCCTTGGTTCAGAGAGAGGTGAATCAAGGCACACAGAAGATGGGATAGCCAGGGAAGAGGAAAGGGAGGCAAGCTTGGTAGACAGCTCCTGTACTTGCTTCAGGAGTGGAGCCAGGGAAGACTCCAGTAGAGATGTCAGCTTGGGAGCTAGCAACTCATACAGCCTGTCTGCCAAACTAGGAAGATCCACATGCTCAAGTGGGGCTTGAGCAGAGGTAGAGGCAAGGTGGATGGAGGGATGGTGGCTGAAACTGAAAAGGTGGAGAAAGGTGGAGAGGGAATGGTTGGTTCAGAAGATGGAATTATGGAGATAGAGAAGGTTGAGGTGGAGATAGGGGAAGTAAGAGATGGTGTGAAGGAGGGTTGAGAGAGAATGTCATGGAGCATTTGTTGAAAGGAGGAAGTTGAGGGTGGCTCAGGAGGAGTAGAGGGTGAATCATCCATGAAGGAATCATCAATGAGTGAGAAGGATGGTAGAGAGAAGGTTGAATGGGAAAAGAGAGGATGGAATTCCTCTGAGGTGGATAGAGGAGGGGATGACATAGGTGAGGAAATGGTAATTGGGGATGAGATGATTATGGTGGTGACTGGTGGTGAGGAGGTGACGGCTTGGATGGATATGGCTGGAGGAGGGGAAGAAGCAGGCATCTCTTCTGCTGGAGGAGTGACTGAGATAGTCCTTGTGCCTGAATGAAGTGGTGCAGCAGCCCTGGAGGGATTTATGATCTGCCTGTCCCATTTACTGAAGAGGGCACAGGAAAGCCTCTTGGATGCATTGATAAACATGCCAGATGAGGTTAAAAGGTCAGGGCACCTGTTGTGCAGAAAGACCCCTAAGATTCTCCCATAACTAACTGCATTCTTGTTGATCTTCTTCTTAATCAGAGTGAAGAAGATGGAGCCCCAGTCCAGGTGTTTCTTATCTAATAAAGCTCCCATCAGGCAGAACTGATATCTGGAAATGGTGTCATGGGCTGAATGCTTGGCCAACAGCACCTTCCCAACTACATCAGCCAGGAATTGAAATTCTATAGCCAGATTTTTCTTCAGTAGCTTATTAGGGTTGACTGCATTGTGACCCATCCTATCTAGCATGGAGTCATACTCCTCTCCAGACAGTTCAATGGAGCCTTCTCCAGTACTGAGTTGAAAGACTTCTGTTAAAAGAGCCGGGGATAGAAATACCTGAGTCCCCTTAATGGTGCCGACAACAGAATTCTCAGTCTCGTCTGTTGCGGTAAAACACCACTCTTTAATTTCTTCTGAGGCGATCTTCATCCTTGTAGTCATTATTGGAGTCAGCTGTTGTTCTCTGAATAAGTTTAGGATGTCCTTGAAGCGCTGGTCGCTTCCGTCGAAGGATTTTATGTCGATGTCAAAGCCTGTGTCGAACTTCTTCTTAGCAATAGCAGCACTTGATTCAGCCATATTCACCTGCAACAGAAAACCAAAAATGACCAAGCGTAGAGAGTTTGGAGGGAAAAGAAAGAAAGTTGCAGAGTATGAAAGCACAAAAGGAGAACGACGGCTGAAAGAAAGATTTTATATTAGGGTTCGACGGCGAAGAGGAAGATCGTTGAGCTTAGCTCGACTATTTGGGCTACAGAGGGAATCTGAAGAGTCTTCAAAATCGGCGATCTTAGTTCGACGATGTTGAAAAACGTCGAGCTCAGCTCGACGCCCTCTGATCAGAAAGAGAGAAAGCCTAGTTATAGCGAGGACTCTGAACTCAGATCGATGACTGCAAAAGCTATGATCTCTGGTCGACGATTTTTGGAAAATCGTCGAGCTCTGTTTGACGATTTTGGGGAAAACATCGAGCGCAGTTCAGAGTCTAAACACATTCTACAGACACAAAAAGAATGATTTTTGGCCTAGTCTTGGTCTGTTTTAGCTTTTCAAAATCTTGTACTTTAATTAAGGCTTCCTCCATCTAACATGCCTAACTGATTTAGGAAGAAACTGTGTTTCTTTTCATCCAAAGGCTTGGTGAAAATATCTCCCCTTTGCAAATCACTAGGAATATATTGAAGTTCAATTTTATTTTTCTCTACATTATCTCTTAGAAAGTGATGCCTAATTTCTATGTGTTTTGTCCTACTATGGGGGACTGGATTTTGAGCTATAGAGATAGCACTAGTATTATCACAAAAAATTTTAGACTTCTCTAAGTTGTAGCCATAGTCTAAGAGCTGATTCTGTATCCACAATATTTGTGAACAGCAACTGCCTGCAGCCATATACTCAGCTTCAGCAGTTGAGGTTGACACAGATGTTTGCTTCTTACAGAACCAGGAGACAAGTCTGTCACCAAGGAACTGACATGTTCCACTGGTGCTTTTCCTGTCTATTCTGCATCCAGCATAATCAGCATCTGAGAATCCAGTTAAATCAAATGCTGAATCTTTTGGATACCAGAGACCTAGATTTGGACAACTTTTTACATACATAAGAATTCTCTTAACTAAGATTAAATGTGACTCTCTAGGGCTAACTTGGAATCTAGCACAAATACATGTGGCAAACATTATATCAGGCCTACTAGCTGTAAGGTACAATAAAGAGCCAATTATTGCTCTATATGTTGTCTGATCAACAGGTTTCCCATGTTCATCAGCATCTACTACAGCATTTGAGGGCATGGGTGTTTTCATACATGATGCATCAGACATACCAAATTTCTTAACCAATTCTTTTGCATACTTGGTTTGAGAAATAAATATGCCTTCAGCATGTTGCTTGACTTGTAGTCCTAAGAAGAAGGACAGCTCACCCATGCTACTCATTTCAAATTTAGAGTGCATAAGCTTGGAAAACTTTTTGCACAATTTTGAATCAGTAGAACCAAAAATAATGTCATCTACATAAATTTACACTAGTAGGGTGTGAGACTTATGGGTTCTAATAAAAAGAGTTTGGTCTACTCTCCCCCTAACAAAATCATTTTCCAGAAGAAAGCATGCTAGGGTCTCATACCATGCTCTAGGAGCTTGCTTGAGACCATATAATGCTTTATATAATTTGTAAACATAATCAGGGTGAGTTAGAGAGATAAAACCTGGAGGTTGTCTAACATAGACTTCCTCTTTGATGTCCCCATTGAGAAATGCACTCTTTACATCCATTTGATACACTTTGAAGCCCTTGTGAGCAGCAAAGGCTAGGAATATTCTGATGGCTTCCAACCTTGCAACTGGTGCAAATGTCTGATCATAGTCTATTCCTTCTTGTTGAGAGTACCCTTGAGCAACTAGCCTTGCCTTGTTTCTGACTATAACTCCTTGATCATCCAGCTTGTTCCTGAATAACCACTTTGTTCCAACAATGGGATGATCCTTTGGCTTAGGCACTAGTTCCCAAACCCTGTTCCTTTCAAATTGATGCAACTCCTCTTGCATTGCAATGATCTAGTGTGGATCTTGCTCTGCATCTTGTATGGATTGAGGCTCAATTTGAGATAGGAAGCAAGTGTGCATCAGGTTCTGGTTGACCTGATTTCTAGTTTGCACACCAGCTGAAATTTCTCCAATTACTTGGGTGATTGGATGATCTCTTGTTGTTACTAAGTCAACAGGGAGTGTTGATTGTTCACCAGCCTGTGTTGTTGTCTCCCCTAGTGGAGCAGCAACTGGCTCTTCAGGATGATTTTCTTCAAGATGTTGAACTTCTTCTTCATCATCACTGCTCTCATTCTTTTCAGCAACTTGCAATTTGTTCAAGTCTTCAGCTAGAGAATGTACCTGCAAAGGTTCTATGGTAGAAGCATTCTTCTCCTTGAAAGACATGTTAGCTTCATCAAAAATAATATGAACAGATTCTTCAATTTTACAGGAGGATTTATTATAAACCCTATAGGCCTTGCTGATCATGGAGTATCCCAGAAACACTCCTTCATCAGCTTTAGCTTGGAATTTTGCTAGATATTTCTTGTCATTATTATGAATAAAACAAGTGCAACCAAAAACCTTGAAATAGCCTATTTTAGGTTTCTTCCCTTTGAGCAATTCATAGGGAGTCTTGCCCTTCAGCTTGTGTATCAGGCTTCTGTTCAACACATAGTTGGAGGTGTTCACTGCCTCAGCCCAAAAGGACAGAGGTAGGTGAGCATCTGCCAATAATGTAGTTGCAGATTCAATGAGTGTTCTATTTTTCCTTTCAGCTACCCCATTTTGTTGAGGAGTTCTAAGAGCTAAGAGAGTGTGCCTGATCCCTTCACTTTGACAGAACTCTTGCATGAGAAGAGAATCAAACTCTGTCCCATGATCACTTCTGATCAGGGCAATGTGAGTGTTGAACTCAATCTAAATGCATTTGAGAAAATCTGTCAAACATTTGAAGTTATCAGACTTCTTCCTCAAAAATAATACCCAAGTGAATCTTGAGAAGTCATCTACAACCACTAGAGTATAGGATTTCCCTCCTAGGCTTTGTACAGATATGGGTCCAAAAAGATCCATGTGCAATAGGTACAAGATCCTAGGTGAATCACTCTTATTAATTGATTTAAAACTACTTTTAGTTTGCTTGCCTAATTGACAAGCTTTGCAAAGTCCTTCCTTCTTGTAGGGACCAGAAGGTAGTCCTTTAACAAGGTTGTCTTTAGATAGCTTAGCAATGGTTCTAAGGTTAATATGCCCTAGTCTCTTATGCCATAAAATATTAGATTTTGAAATGGAGTTGAACAGGCAAATATCTACTATAGGTAAATGAAAATCCACTAAGTAAATGTTACCTCTTCTGTTACCTGTCAACACAGTTATGTTGTCCTCTGTCTTGACCTTGCATATGCTTTGTTGAATGTCACTTGATATCCTTCATCACACAGTTGACTGATACTTATCAAGTTGTGCTTGAGTCCTTCAACATATTCCACCTTCTTGAATGTGACTGGGCAATTTTGACTGCACCATATCCTTTTGTAGTTCCAAAGCTTGAGTCTCCAAAAATTACTTTGGGTCCAAGCTTGGCTTTGAAGGAAGTGAAGTTGTCCTTGTCCCCTGTCATGTGCTTTGAGCACCCACTATCCAGATACCATTGATGGTTTGATGCTGGATAGATCTTCACCTACACAAAAACAGCTTATTTGTTTTTGACCCAGTTAACCTTGGGCCTAGGTTGATATCCCTTGAATTCTGAAATAAAGGACATCCCAGGTTGATCCTTATAACCTTCAGGATGGTATCTCCTAGGAGGTACTATCCATTCAGTATAGGGATTAAAGCCTTGGGATGTGGGACTTCTAGGATTGAATCCAGATGTGCCATTGAAGGATTATTCACAATCCTGATTTCTGTTCGACGATCGTCGAACTGAGGTCGACGATCATGGGTCAGATCATCGATCTCTGTTCAAAGATCGATTATGCTGAAGTTCAGAGTTTGGATATCGTCGAGCTGAGGTCGACGATCTGTAGTTAGATCGTCGAGCTCTGTTCGACGATTGTCGAGCTCTGCTCGACGCCATCTGTTGAACTGAATTCTTCTCTGACAGATCTGCATTCTTCCTGGGTACCTCTATTACTCCCTTTCCTTTGTCAGAGACAAACTTGATTGGAGTTGTCAAAATTATAGGTTGGCTGGATGAGGCACCCAAGCCCAGTGTGCTATTAAATCTAGAGTTCACTGTGCTTGTGATGTCCATCAGTCTGATACTTCTCCCATTTAGGGATTCTTCAAACTTTTTGGCCTTTGATAGTTCACTTTTCAGTGAAGCTATCTCTTCCCTACAGCATTCTAACTCCTCAGAGAGTTTTAGGTTCTTTGAGTTTAGGACACTATGCTCAGATAATTGATTCCTGAGAGAGATTATCTCCTTCTCAGATTTTAATAGATCTAGACACAGTGTCTTAAATTCATCTTTGAAGTCCTCAGAATTAAAATCAAAAGAGTTGATTACCTGATCTTCATCTGGTTGAGTTTCTGAGTCTGATTCTGATTCTTCATCAGAGTTTTGCTGTGAGGCATTGACAGCCATCATGCAAAATTCTTTTTCATCTGCATCATCCTCATCATCACTGGAACTGGATGAGGCTTCAGATTCTTCTTCAGTCTCACTCCATGTCTCAGCAACAAAGCCCTTCCTTGTATGTTTGTTCTTGCTGGAGGAGGCTTTGTCTGAGCTATTCTTCTTGTAATCCTTTTCTTTTCTTCTTTCTCTTCTTTCCTTCTTGTCCTTATTCTTGTTTTCTGAACAGTCAGGCACAATGTGGCCTGGTTTCCTGCAACCAAAGCATATAATTTCTTTATTGTTGTTTGATTTATCATACCTTGGTTTATCATGACCCTTGTTTGGTCTCTTTTTGAAGTCTTTTCTGGCCATCTTGTAGAATCTTTTGGCCAGTAGACTTATGAGCTCATCATTTCATATAGCTTTATCTTCAGGCTCCTCTTCTGCAGCTTTGAAGGCTATGGTCTTTTCTTTCCTTGTAGCTGGAGAGATAGCCTTTTGTTCTTCTTCTCTATTTTTAATGAGCAGCTCATAGGATTTGAGCTTGCCCAGGAGAGCTTCAGTAGTAATCTCATTTAAACTTCTGGCATCCTTGATTGGCCAGATTCTTAAATCCCAACTGCTGGGGAAGCACATCAGGATTTTGTCATTCAGCTCAGTCAGTGAGATTTCTTTGTCTAGGGTTTTTAGCTCATTGACAATTAGACTTAGTCTATTGTACATGTCACCTACTGATTCAGCTTCTCCCTTTTTGAAGTTCTCATATTGGCTTATCAGATGAGATCTTCTATCTTTCCTTTCATCAGCAGATCCTGAGACAATTTCAGAGAGTTTGTCCCAGATTTCTTTGGCTGAGTGGCATTCAGCTACCTTCTGAAAAATTTCATCAGACATTGTTTGGGCTAAGATGTTCATAGCCTTAGCATCTGCAGTCTTCCACTTCTTTATATCTGTATCTGTTCCAGAAGGAGGTGGAACAGCATTTGTACTTGAGCTTGCTGGTGGAGTTGGACAAACTGTCAAGACAGAATTGAAAATGTCTTCATCAATAGAATTCATGTATAATCTAATCCTTGCCTTCCAGAGTGCAAACTTAGAAAGGTTGCACACTGGTGGTCTGGTGCTTGTATAATCTTTGTTCTGTGCTATGTCTTTAAATAAAAAAAACTAGATAAAAAAAAAATCCTCTTAAGAGATTGATCTTATCAAGGATCTTTTGGTTCAGGTGTTAGCCTGTATGAGCAACCAACCTGGCTCTGATACCAATTGAAAGTGAGGCTAAGATCTATCTCAACTCTAGAGGGGGTGAATAGAGTATTTTAAAATAATTTTTCACAGTTGAAATAAACAACACATATAAAATTCAATTTATGATATAGTGTAGAGTGCTAGTAAGAGGTTAAAAAACAAGAAGTAAATAGCACAGCACACAGCAGAC
Organism: Platanthera zijinensis; assembly: GCA_039513925.1. Classification (NCBI taxonomy): domain Eukaryota; kingdom Viridiplantae; phylum Streptophyta; class Magnoliopsida; order Asparagales; family Orchidaceae; genus Platanthera; species Platanthera zijinensis. Next base: position 90,862,719 of record CM077085.1, read on the forward strand.
AAATCACACAAACAAACCAAAAGACACAAGGAATTATAGTGGTTCCCCAAAAACCTGGGTACATCCACTCTTCTATCACCCTTGGTAGGAATCTACTCAGGATGAGTTGATCAGGTGTCCTGACACCAATGAGCTTTTGATAAGGTGCCCAAAAACCAAAACTAGATTTTTTGATAAGCTGTCTTGCCACCACTGAGTTTTGACAAGGCTCTCAGAACCAGACAGAACTTTTGAAGGGAGTTCAAGAACCCTTTTACAGCAGGAAAAGAAAAATAAGAGTGAAGGGTGTCTTCTCTGTTCTCAATCAAATGAGAGAAGCACAAGTGGATTGATGATGTCAAAGCTCCCCCTGAGATGTAGAAAGGTTCAGGAAAAGAAGCTTTGCTCTAGGGTGATAGGTCTTCAGAACTTTGATCTCCAGCACAGGATGGTTTCAGCAAGAAGGCTGAAAATAAGGTGTCTGGAGTTCTGAGATGAGATTGTGAACACTTTTCAGTCAGCAAGCAGATTTTTGGAGTCACAGTTCTTGTGTTGTTCTTCTGCTATCAGTATTCTCTATTCTGTGTGTTCACTTTCTTTCTTGTCAATCTCTGTATATATTTTCTCTTGTGTATTCTGTATATCTTAAAACACAGGAGAGAGGAATTAAAATTTTCTGAAGTTTTCCTCTTCCAAGAAAGCCGTTGGGAGTCATAAATGTCTTCCAAAAAGAGTCTTGTCTTCTAGAGGAAAGTCCAGCAAACATTCTCTGAATAATTCCTTGAAACTTGCTCCAGAATAAAGACAAACGGCTAGAAGATCTCTTGACATAAATGCTGATAATATTCAAAAACATTCCAAAGAACAGCAACATTTGAATTCCTGGAAGCGTCGATCTCTCCAAAAAAAACGTCGATCTGAGCTCTACGATCGTCGAACTGAGCTCAGAGATGAAATGGACAAGTAGACAGAAAACGTCGATCTGAGCTCGACGATCGTCGAACCGAGCTCAGAGACGTGAGAATTAACTTCAGGGAGGGATCGTCGAACTGAGCTAGAAGATAGTCGAGGGGAGTTCGACGACTAAGCCAAAAGCAGATAGTCGATCTGAGCTCGAAGATCGTCGACCGGAGCTCGACGATTTATTGAAGTTGGGCTCAGAGAGCGTCAAACGGAGTTCGACGATTCGTCGACCTGAGCTCGACGAAAATTGCCTTAGACTTAGCTCTTCAACCTTGATCTTGGAATGATCCTGGGGGCAGCTCCAAACCTAAGTTCTAAGCCCTAGACTCATTCTAATGTTGACCTTCTTAACTATACAACTAGGTCAACTGGGATTCCTAAGACAAGCATAGTGATCCTTACCCAAATTAGTAATAGGGTGTTCCAACAGTGTGTTTGGCTTTTCACGTAAGGACACCTCAATCATATATACGGTGCATGCTCTAAACCTTTTAGAAACTAGTTGTATTACTTAACTTGTTTCTATTTTTGAAGTTGCTCACAATTCGTAGAATAATAAGGACATTCTCGTGGTGTGAGAGTTTCCCGATGTTTTTCCCTTGAGTCTTCCTAGTCTTCCTCCTATGGGAGATGTAGGATTTGTAATAGACCTTGAGCCTGGTACTAGTCCTATTGCAAAGTGATGTAGGCTTACCTTTTGGGCATTATGGTGATCGACGTAACTAATGCAACGCTCTCCAATAACCCTCACGCCACGCTCAAGCCTTAAGCGGAGCAACGACATAATTTTTATTTTCAATATTCAGATACGGAGGGTTTGCAATGCCCTTCAAGATAATACCAAGTCGATAGGCCAAGGTCCTCTCAAGCAAAAGGAACCCACATGATTCTGTCGAGCGTTGTTGTACCAAAATAAAATCCACCGAAAACAAAAGATTCGGACAAGGGTGGTTCTCTCCCAACAAAATAAAACGAGGGTTGCCACGCCTCATGAACTTAAACGGAAAAAGGAAAACACCAACAAGATCTATGAAGAAATAAACCACGAAAATTCAAGCATTTCACAAGCCACGCAACACGCATATGCCACAAGATCTATCAAGAGGGAAAATCATATATTAGAAGATATATTCGTTACCCATTCGGAATGGATGATTCTGATTACTCTCTACTTGGATCGACCTTCAACGGCTCCACCGGAGTCACGCCGGATGGAGATGAACTTGTACACCTTCGTCGCTTCACGCCGAGGTTTAAGAATCCACAAAAGGAAAGCCTCTTGCCTTGGCCGAATTTCTTCAAGGAGGGGTTTGATCGGTTTTTGGTGGGGGGAAGGTGGTGGTTGGGTTTGTATTGAGGAGGATAGCCGGCCTTGGTGTGGTAGATGAAGGGGTTGGTTTTGGGAGAGGTATTGAAGGATTTGGTCGAATATTGGAAAGGAGGAGGAGGAGGTAGGGAGGTGGGAAAGAAAGGGGGAGGCCAAAATTTTGGAGAGTAGGAGAGGAGAGGAGGAGGAGGAAACAAATTTTCCAAGAGGGGAAGAGAGAGGAGGGGGGGGGGGGGGGAGAATTCAAATTTTTATTCCATGGTTTTCAATTTTTCATTCTCTACTCAATCCTTCATGAAAAGGCCTATATATAGGCTACACAACTCAATCTCCACGTTACAATATTAAACCACTTATGATGGTTAATGACACCCATCATGTCATAACAACTCAATAATTAAAGACATTAAATAAAGATAGCAATTGATGGTTATAGGCACCCATTATACATGAAATTAAATAACATTGCAAAATAAAATAATAATAAAACAAATCATAAAAAGTGACTTAATAATTAATAATAATTTATTAATAATTATTAATAATTATTAATATATTTGTTTGCATCGCGGGTGGATATTTTGGCGTCGCTCCACATGGTCATCATGGCATCGCAAGTCTTTATCTGGAGGCAGAGAAATATCTTCTGTAAGCACGCCGTCATCGTCTTCAACATGTTGAGGGTCGTCGTCTCCATCACAAAGGCGCCTTATTATATGGCTCTACGTGAATTGGAAGATTTACGAACCAAATTGGATGAATTGTTACAGTGTGGTTTTATTAGGTCGAGTTCTTTGTCTTGGGGTGCTCTTGTTCTCTTTGTAAATAAAAAAGATAGTTTTAAGAGGTTGTGCATATATAATAGAGAGCTGAATAAAGTAACTATCAAGAAAAGATATTCATTGTCTCGGATCGATGATTTGTTTGACAAGTTGCGAGGTAGTTCCGTGTTCTTAAAGATTGACCTGTGTTCGGGCTACCATAAGTTGAGGATCCGTGAGTCAGACGTTCCGCAAACTGCCTTTCATTCCCGGTATGCAAATTTTTAGTTCTTGGTAATGTCTTTTGGTTTAATGAATGCACTCTCTGCTTTTATGGACATGATGAATAGAGTATTCAAGGATTTTATGAATCACTTCATGGTTGTCTTTTCGGACAATTCTCTAGTATATTCTAGAAGTGTCGAGGAGCATGTCTTGCATCTACACTTGTTGTTGTCCACACTAAAGGAGCACAAGTTGTATGCAAAGTTAAGGAAATGTGAGTTTTTGCTAACTCAAGTGTCTTTCCTGAGTCATGTGGTAAGTAAAGATGGGATTTCAGTAGACCCAAAAAAGATAAGTGCAGTTTTTGATTGGAAGATTCCTACAATGCCTAAGGATATAAGAAGTTTCCTAAGGTTTCAGGTTATTATAGGATATTAATAAAAGGATTTTAAGTATGGTCTGCACCTTAACCAGACTTAAGAAAAAAAGCATTGCTTTTGTTAGGATCGACGATTGCAAGGATGCTTTTCAGTAATTGAAGGAGAGGTTATGTTTTTCCCTAGTTTTTGTGTTGCACACCAAGGGGGTAGAATTTTCCATTTATGTCGACGCTTCGCGAGTGGGTCTCGGTTGCGTTCTGATGCAAGAAGGAAATGTGTTCGCATATGGATCAAGACAATTTAAGGTACATGAAAGGAATTACCAACCTCATGATTTGAAATTTTCTCCGATCATCTATTCCTTAAAGTTGTGGAGACATCTTTTGTATGGAGTGTCGTGCAAAATATATACGGATCATAAGAGTTTGAAGTATGTCTTCACCCAAAAAGAGCTTAATTTTCATCAGCATAGATGGATGGAGTATGTTACTGACTATGATGTCGATATCCTTTACCATCCGGGCAAGCCTAATGTGGTGGATGATTCCATGAATAGGAAAGTCGCGTATGTATTCAACCTCTCTGTGTAGTCCTTGGTGGAGGAGTTTTTATTGATGGACATTACTGTTAAAGATGTTGGCGTGCCGTATAGTTTGGAAGTTGAAGAGCCTTCATGGATAACACTTATGATATTTCATCAGAAGGATGATCCCGATTAGCAACACCACCGTAGTAGAAATGAAAATGGAGAATTACAAGATTTTTCAATTGACCAAGCTTGTACCTTGAAATATCGTGGTAGGTATTGTATCCTCGACGTTAAGGATATAAAAGTAATGATTTGTGATGAAGCATACGGCTCAAGTGTTGTCTACCATCCTGGTTCTATAAAGATGTATCGAGATCTAAAGAAGATTGTTTGGTGCTCTACGGATGATAAGCAGTAGAATATCTAAGGTCTGTGCCTAAAGCTCCCTATAAGCTTCGCTAGAAATGAGATATATATCTAGAATCACAATCTGACACAATACTCACCGACACACCATGCAATTCGATGAACTCATCCAAATAAATCTCTGTTATCTTTTCCATGAAATAACAAATTTTAAAAGGCACAAAGTGAGTACACTTTGTTAATTTGTCGACAATTACCCACACAACATCTTACCCTCCGGGAGACCTAAGCAAACCGGTAATTAAATGCATTGAAATACTCTCCCACTTCTAGCTGGGAATATTCAAAGGCTTTAACTTACCTTCAGGCCTCTATGATCTTCCTTAACACATTGGAAAGTGTAACACTCAGATACAAATTTAGTTATCTTATTCTTTCAAATGAAAAGAGTAAATCAGATTTTGGAAGATATGATTAGATGTTATATCTATAACCATGGTGGGGCCTGGGACAAGAGTCTCAGACTTATGGAATTTTCCTACAACAACAGTTATCAGGAAAGTTTGCAAATGGCGCCTTTTGAATCCTTGTATGGGAGGCATTGTCGAACTCCCCTATTTTTGGCTGAAGTTGGTCAGAGGCCCTTTTTAGGTCCAGATGCCTTAGAAGAGTTGAGTGTTGCGGTGACGCATATCCGTGAGAACCTTTGTTTCGCACAAGAGCATTATGAGAAGAATGTAAATCGACATAAGGTTGAATTGGAGTTCGCAGTTGGGGATATAGTTTTGTTGAAGGTTTCTCTGATGCCAGGTGTTAAGAGATTTAGGACAAACCATAAGTTAGATCCCAAGTATGTGGGGCCTTTCCAGATCATTGAGCACATCAGAGTGTCGGCTTATAGGATGGAGTTTCCTTCTACTTTCCCTGGTGTTCATGATGTGTTTCATGTGAGCCAGTTGTGAAAGTGTTTCCGGAGCAAGAGTCATTTCCTTAACTCGGTCCCTCAATTGTAGCCCAATCTTTCGTATATTGAAGAACATGTCCGTATCTTGGAGAAGTAAGATCAATTGTTGAGGAGAAAGACAATTCCTATGGTGAAAGTTCTTTGGAAGAATCAGGATTTCAGGAGTACAACATAGGAATTGGAGTCTGTTATGAAAGATTCACCTCCTCATCTGTTTTCCTAGTTTTCTCTGGTAAGAGTTTTACCCTACAAAGTTAGTTTCCTTTCTTTTTCTAGGAGAGTTGAGTAGCGTTATAAGTTTCAAGATGAAACTTCTTTTAGAAGGGGTGACTGTAATGCTCGTGAATTTTTGATAATTAATTCAGTCGTGTAATAGTAATGTAAGGACATTACGTTAGTTCAAGAGTTTCGGCGTGTCGGCAATTTCTTTTGTAAACATCGATTATGTAAGGTAATAATAAAATTTTCAATATATTTAATTAAAATCTCTCCACCTATAAAATCCTAACCCTTAGAATTAGGTTTTTACGAAACTTTTTCCGTGGAACCCGACCACATGAAAGAGGAGAAGTTAGCCTTTTAGAAAATCTACCGCACGCCGCCGCGGGAGCTAGAGTGCAGGAAATCGTTGTTGGTGTAGAGTTTTGAACTACTCTCGTCGAGATCTTCATGCGTGCGGTGAGGTTTGTAGGTTTCGTGGATTTTTGGAGTTGGAGTGAGTAGCCCTAACCTTCTTTTTCACCTCAAAACTTTCAGATTCTTCACGTTGGACGTTTTTCTCGGCCAATCTATGGTGTGGGGTGCTTTAGAGGCGATTTCGTCGAGATTTGAGGCAAGTGGTGATCTAACCCTCTTGCTTTGTTACCATTATTCTTTTTTATTTCTTCCCTTTCTTTATAGGACTTAGAAATATCACTAGTTCTGGAAATAATCGTATTGGTCGAATTTGATGATATAAAGAAATCTTTCCTTCGTAGAATTCGCCGAGTGAACTCGTGAGACCGAAAAGAATTCATCGAGTGAGCAGTGAATTCGTCGAGTATTCTTGTGAAGCCTAGCCAAATTCAACCAGTGAACTCGTGAGGCTGAGCTGATTTCGTCAAGTGTTTTTGTGAAGCCTAGACAAATTCATCGAGTGAACTTGTGATTCCGAGTTGGATTCGTCGAGTGTTCCCGAGTAATTAGCTGAGTTGATCAAGTAGAATTCATCGAGTCTACTCGTGAAGTCTAGTAGAATTCATCGAGTGAACTCGTAAGACCGATTAGAATTCGTCGAGTGAACAGTGGATTTGCCGAGTGTTATCGTGTAGTGTAGCCAAATTCGTCGAGTGAACGGTAGATTCACTGAGTATAACATTAGAAATTTCTAGATTTTCTTTCCTTGCATCGTTGTGCAATCCCATAATAAGTCTTGGGTATTTTATTCCCATTTATTATTGTATTTGGATTTATTGTTGAAACTTGGGTTAGCACTGGATAAAGGACCACCACCTTAGTATCCGTCTGAATCATCATGCTTGGCGACTTTATTATATGGACTTTTGGTTGGCAGTGGATAAAGTACCACCACCTCAATGTCATGTTTCGTTGGATGTGTTTGTCTGATGGTTTGTGTTAGAAAGATAGCCACCGTCTCAGTACTATTTTACATACGGCGTCGATGATTCAGCCTTCCAGCTAATAAATCTTATTACAAAACAATATATATATACCTTGGACTCCAATAAGAATCCTTTCGACAGTTAGTGAAAATTTTTCACCTTATGGACTCTTTGTGACAAGATAATCATTCCCCTTACTCTTATGCAATTGAATTTTATGGTTTTACAGCTTTTTAGTAGGGTTGGTAACCCACTTATCTTATTTAAACCTTTTGATTTTTGTTCAAGTCGCTTTTTGCGCTCTAGTGTTAAAGCATTCTTTCTTTTAAATTCCTCGGGTTCAGGTAGGTAGCAGGTAGAGCTGGTCGAGTTGTCGGACCAGACTTTGAAACATCCTACGGTCACTTTACTAGACCAATGTATGTTGACTCTAATAAGAACAACTAAGGATGCATCCTCCCCTGAAATTTATGAATGGGTGCTCTAAAGACATCTTATGAAGAGATCATCCTTAAGGATCATGGTCCATTCATTCATGGATCGAATGCTAAGAAAGCACCAAATATAAAACTTGTTATTGTAATGCCATGTTGGAAGAAGAAGCCATGTGTTTTCTTCTCTCATGAGGCTTCTACTTCGAATCAGTAGCTCCTGCTAGACCTCCTATTCAAAAGGTGAAGCGGGATAATAAGAGAAGATACAACAGATTTCAATGTTGGTTTTGTGGCAAAGTTGGTCATTTTGCCAAAGATTATCGGTTCAATTCTATGAATTATAAGACTCCACGAGTTCACTATACTAGAATGACCCCTAGCAATGTAAACGTTTCTATTGGTGTTCGACTAACAAGGAACCAAGGACCCAAATATTTTATAAGCATAAGTCAACTTTGTGACAAAGGATATATGGTTGAGTTCTATAAGGACAAGTGTTTGATAAAGTCATCTGAAAACTCAGAAACTATTTTATCAGGCACTCAGAGTAGAAATATTTTATATCTAAATTTTCTTTGCTTAGAATCTTCTACACGAGTGTGTTTTTAACACAAGATAGTGCATCTCTTTGTGATCAATGGCAATGATATTATCACATATAAATTTCTAAACTATAAGTATATTATTTTCTCACAACCTAGTGTGTGATGCACTTTATATTAAGGGTATTAAAGAGAGGTCGTGTCACACATGCTAGATAGGAAAGCAAATAAGGGCTATCTTTAAAAACATTATTGCCAAAGATTCTGATAGATGTTTATATCTACTTCATATGGACTTATTCGGTCTCATGCCAGTTCATAATTTAGGAGATAAACTTTATACCTTGGTTATTGTGTATGACAACTCACATTTTACATGGGTGTTCTTTTTGAAACGCAAGTCAAATACCTTTGACTCTTTCACTAACTTTTTCAGGCAGAGATAGAATGAATTGAACTGCTCTGTGGTTAAAATCAAAAGTGGCCATGGAACGAAATTTGAGTCTATTGCCATGATAGAGTTTTGTGCAAGCCATGGTATCTTTCATGAGTTTTCCTCCCCACATACTCCACAGCAAAATGGAGTTGCCCAGAGAGGGAACAAAACACTCATTAAGACATGTACAATAATGTTGAATGACTCTTCATTACTAGAGTACTTTTGGGCTGAAGCAGTCAATACAACTTGTCACAGGCAAAATAGAGCCTTAATCAACAAGAATCATCGTAAGACACCTTATGAACATCTGAAAGGCAGAAAACCGAATGTGTCCTACTTTAGAATTTTTGGAAGTAAATGTATTGTACTAAATAATGGGAAACTTTACAAAACTATGTTTAGTGAAAAATGTTTTGAAGGTAATTTCATAGGATATAGTGGACATAGTAAGACGTATATGATTTTAAATAAGAAAACCCTGGTTGTAGAATAATCTATCAAGGTTGTATTTGATGAGATGAGTATGCTTCATATCAGCTCTTCCAGTGTTTTAATTGAAGATGCATGTGCTAAACTTAAAGTACTAAGCTTGGAAGAAGCAACAAAAGTTTATGTTCCTAGTTTAATCAAGAACAGCTCTCCAAATTTGATTGAAGAGGAAGAAGAACATCAAGATGAAAGGCGTGCACTAGAAGTAGCAGAACCTCCTGGTGGCATAGGGAATGAAAGGAATCTAGGGATCAAACACTTAAGAGATCATCACATTGATCAAATTATTGGAGATATAAGTAAAGAAGTTAGAATAAGAAGATGTACATCTAACGAAGTTTTGCACTTGAGTTTTCTTTCTCAGATTGAGCCAAAGAAGTTCGAAGATGCAAATAAGGATGCTTCATGGATCGTTGTGATTCAGGAAGAGCTCAATCAGTTTGAAAGGTGCAAAGTTTGGGAGCTAGTACCAAGGTCTAAAGGTCAGAATGTGATAGGGATGAAATGGATTTTCAGAAACAAGCTGGACGAAAATGGATTTATTGTTAAGAATAAAGCAAGGCTTATAGCTCAAGTTACAGACAAGAAGAGGGAATCGACTTTCATCCGAGATTTTCTCCAGTGGACAGACTCACAGCGATTAGGTTGTTCATAGTGTATGTTGCTCACAGAGGCTTCCAAGTCTATCAAATGGATGTGGATTTAGCCATCCTCAATGGAAAATTGAAGGAGGAAGTATACGCAGAACAACCCCTAGGTTTTGTCAATTTATCCCTTCCTGATTATGTTTATTACTTGCACAAAGATTTATATGGATTGATACAAGCTCTTAGAGCTTGGTATGAGGTGATATCTAGCATTTCTTGAAAACAAGTTCTCAAGAGGAAAGATAGATAAGATATTATTTCTTAAGGAAGTTGATAAGTATAGTTTGTTTTAAAGAAGATAGATTTGGTTTTATATAATCTTTTACGTATATAAGTCAATCTCTTTTCTACTTACTTATATCCTGAGGATTAAGGCAAGAGTACCTATTGCATAGGAGTATAGTATTTTTTTAGAAAATATCAAGGTCGTATTTTTTCTGGGATCGGTGTTAATTATTCTACTTTTTAGAACTAACTATTATCTTATCGAACGAATGGAGTGGAGTTTATATTTAAAAACAAAAGATAAAAAAATATATATACGTGGTTTTATTAAGATAAGGACTCAGAGGTTAGTCCTTGATTTCAGAATTACTAAGAGAGAATATTAATTCAGCTATTAAAGAACAACTTTATTCCTTAATTACCAAACTTAACGAGAGGGTCCCTTTGGTAGCATCACTGACTTGAAAGTATGACCCAGGAGGCTTGCGTTTAAAATGGGTTAATGTAAACGTAGTGTCTCTTCACCTGGTATATGATCAATTAACAAAAACCCTAGTTAAGATAACTAGAAAGTAGAGTTGAAATAGTTGAAAATAATATCCAGCCCAGAGCTCATCTTGACCAAGTGATAAGGGTTCTTAGCCTCTTCTCAGGATGGGGGCGGTATAAAGTACAGAAAATAATAACTACCTATCAATCTTAATCCATGACTTAAGCTTTCACTTCGCCTTTCATTCGGGATAGAGTAGTAAAATCTAAAATTTTGAAAAGCTTTCGCACAATCTTAATCCAGGTCATAGGCTTTCGCCTCGCCCTTCATTCGGGATGGTATGAAATAATAAGGTTTTGAAAATAATTTTGAAAGCAGTTTCACGCTATCTTAATCCAGGACATAAGAAGAGTTTCACCTTTCATTCGGGATAGTATGAAAAAATAAAAAAAAGTAAAATTAAAAATAAAGCAGTAAAGTACTCAGAATTGAAATTGAAGGAGTCTGTAACGCCCCCGATTTTGCTCGATGATTTTATTTAAATGGGAAACATCATATTTATGACGTCATGGCGTTACCTTTAACGTCAAGATGACGGCGTAATGCCATAAAGGCATTTTCGCGTCCATGCGGTCAAGTCGGCCGAATTCTTGTTGTAATGGGAAAATTTTGCATTTGGAATTTAAGTTGAGTAATTTTTGACTTACTCGTCAAGTTTCGTCGTGATCCGAGCGATATTTGGGCCTCGGCATTTTTTCAAAGTTTTGTGGAATTTATGTTCGTCGTAAACTTTGAAAACTTATATCTCGAGAATGACTCGTCTGATTTTGGTTTTGACTTCGCCATCGTGTTCGTATCGTCTGTGTTCGCCTACGGCGTGAGTTTCATTTTATTCGGCATGCGTTTGGGCCTCCGTTTTGATCTCGCGTTTCCTTATCAAAAAATATATATATATATAAATATGATTATTTTAATATTAAAATACTATTCAAAAATGAAAAGTACTATTCATTTTTATAGTTTGATCAAAAGGATAGATTTGCCAAGAAATTTTTTTTCCTGTAACCTTGGCTCGTGTGAAGTTTATGCTTATTATGTAAATCTTCTATTTCTCCAATTCTGTATACTCGAGTAGTCTGTTTCTGTATACTCGAGTAGTCTGTTTCTGCATACTCGAGTAGTCTGTTTCTGTATACTCGATTAGCATTCTGTATACTCGAGTAGTCTGTTTCTGTATACTCGAGTAGTCTGTTTCTGCATACTCGAGTAGTCTATTTTTGTATACTCGAGTAGCCTTCTGTATACTCGAGTAGTCTATTTCTGAATACTCGAGTAATCTGTTTCTGTATACTCGAGTAGTCTGTTTCTATATACTCGAGTAGCCTTCTGTATACTCGAGTAGTCTGCTTCTGTATACTCGAGTAGTCTATTTTTGAATACTCGAGTAGTCTGTTTCTGCATACTCGAGTAGCCTTCAGTATACTCGAGTAGTCTGTTTCTGCATACTCGAGTAGCCTTCTGTATACTCGAGTAGTCTGCTTCATTTCTCGTGTAGTCCGTCATAGTTTGTGTTCGGGAGCCTTTTTGAGGGTCAAAACGGTGCCGTATGGAAAAATGGCTAACATGAAATTTGTTTGTCTTGACAAGATCTAAAACTTTAATGTTGGGCACTTTTCGATTTGAATCCATACTAGTCCTCTAATTTTGTTTTCCGCGAACTGCTCGTACTTAAACCGTTTTTTTTATATATATTTAGACAAAACTTTTTATAACTACTTATATATATATATATATATATATATATATATGTTCTTATACTTAGGGTATTTAGAAAAATAGGAATACTTCATCTTCTCAGATTCTTTCTCCCGAACCAGAGCGGCATGAGCGAGAGAGAGAATATTTCGTGAATCTTCTGGTGGCCGCCGACGGAGCTCCGGTGCTCGAAATCTTCAACTGAGCGTAGATCTGGAAAGCTCTCATCGAGAGCTACGCTATCGTGGTAAATTCTTCCCCTTTCCTCGAGTTTTATCATTAGGTTTTTTCAGCCCTAACCCCCTTTTCGACCATTTTTTGTCTAGATTTCAACTTCCTCCATCCTCTTTTGCCCCAATCTGTGACGTGGACTGATTTGGAGAACTTTTCCGATAAAACCAAGGTAAGTGGTGGTTTCCCCTCATTTCTCCTTCTCCGATTTGATGGTAACAGTCAGTTTTTATGTTCTTTAAAATTTTATTCACTTTGTTTTCCAAGTTATTGCTACGATTAACCTTTTTGGATGATCACTCGAGGTTATAAGTTTTTGACTTGGTGAACTTGATCTTGTCATGATATATTAATCGTCCTTGATGTGTCTTATTAATGCCTTTAAATGCATTACATATCGTTATTGATCGTATTAAAGTTTATCTAGGATTGTGAATTATTCCTTAAGGTTGATCAACCATGTCTTGAAACTAGAAGTGTCAAGTAGAATCCGACGAGCCAAATCTCGAGATATATTTGTGTTGTGGTTTCTATGGGTTTCTAAAAAAATTACGGGAGTTAGTGGATAAAACCACCTCCGCATTGTCTGACTCCTTTATTGTATCTTATGGAGGTCTACCGGGTTTTTGGGTATCTGCGGTGTATGGTGGAGAGTATGAGACTCCCTCGCAGTTAAGCAGATAAATTATTCGTGAGGGGTGTTTCCAGTTGAGTCACCACCTCGCCCGTGTTTTTGGGTATAGTCGACCACAGATGCCTAATAAAGGTTTTGTATTTCTTCCTTATGATTTATTCATGTTGTCACCTTATAGCCTCGTGCGTCTGGTGTACTCTTGTGACGAATCACGTAAGAGTTTTTTTTTTTGATGATGCCTTGTTTCTTTTTGTACTTTACTTTAATGGTTTTGGTCTTGGGTTGGTACCCCTTTTGACCTTTATTTATTTTGGCTTATTTTTCTGCCACCATTTGTACCCTCTTGCTGAGGTGTTCTGTATTTGGAATGCCTCAGGTTCGGAGCATTAGCAGGTAGCGGAGCCGGTTTTGGAGCCTTAGCAGCAGCAGTTTTGCTGTAGTTTTCCCCCTCACCGTAGCGAGGTAGTTTGTTGTTTTAGTTTTCTTTGCCCAGTTTCAGACATATTCATACTGTGGGTTCGTATCAGGTTGTTGACGCCCACAGGTTTGTTGACCTTTTTGGACACTTGCTAGCTGTTGTGGTTTCCTTATGTTTGGTTTACATTACTTGCTCTCTGGGATGATTTATTGCTAGGATTGCATGTTAGATATTTTAAACCTATAAAACCCTACTATTAGTAAAGCATACTTGTCATCTCTTTCAAAACTAAGCCACTACGTTCTATTTAGCGTAAAGACTTTCTATACTTATTATAAATCTAGGGTTTGCATAGTATGTGTTGTTCCTCGGGGACATTTATACTCTTGTAGAATATTAGAGTCAATTTAAACAAGTATCTTCCGCAAGCGTATAACTTATATTTTAAATCGTGGACTAGATGATTCACTAAGCCGAGGGATACGGCTACCATCATAACTTAAACTGGATTTCATTCATAACAATTTATGTTTCCTTTTAAAATCGTAGAGTTTGGAGTCTTGCCTGAACGTCTACAGTTATCCCCTGCACGACGTGGCATCACGACACGTATTTTTCCCCTTGCTCTGATATTATTAAATTGTTGAGGAAAATGCGAGTTGTGATAGTTGGTATCAGAGGGAGGTTGCTTGACAATTGGTCGGGCAACCTTCCCTGGATAGTGTTAGTTGCTTAGTGTCATATCATACACACATCGATGTGTCATCAAGATGTCTTGGCTGAAGCATGAACACTACACTCATAAGCATGATTAGAAGTATACGGGGCATATTATGTAGTATGAGATGCATAATATGTGTTGGTATATGGATCCACCATAGGTGGCAACATGTGAGGGTTATGTAGTATGGGATGCATAACCTCACCACATGGATGCCCATTAGCACGTTTTCTTTTCGTTGCATGCAATATTATGTAGTATGGGATGCATAATATTACATGTGTACGCCGCTCATAACATGCATTAAGGCCTTTTATAGAATTCATAGCACCACATGCATAGCATAACATAACATAAGCACAACATGCCAAGCTAAAGATTTACCTGATGATATATGTACACACATGATTTTAAATAAGAGTAAAGAATTCATGCATTCATATCATAGGCACATGAGTCAATAGGATGATAGGATATCATCCTGAGTAGGACATATCATCATCATATAATCCCAGAGCGAGTGACAACTTAAGCAAGTGTCTTTCAAGTATGGTCTGAACGAGTTTTGTTTGCCCTAGTCGTAATCTAGGATTTTAATTGGGACGTTCGTTTGCCTTTTCTTTAGAAATGCATGCAAAGCGTATTGCGACGAGATTGACTCCCCAGTCAGAGGGTGAGTCGTCAGGTGCGCAGAGTGATGCGTTGATCGAGAGTTTGCGCCAGAGCAACGAGGCTCTGTCAAGGCAAGTAGTTGCGATGCAAACGCAAATGCAATCATTTTTATCTACCGCTCCAACGTGGCAGCCTTCAATGCAAGAGCCTGCCTTGGGTCAAGTCGTGCCCGATACCCCTGCTCCTCTGGTGGCCCCGGTGGCAATACGACCAGAAATGAATTTCATATCGCATTTACAGCGATTGGGACCTCCCACCTACGACGGGAGTGCCGACTTTATGATTTTGGATGATTGGATCATCTAAATCGAGGAGATGTTTTCGTATTCTGAGATTCTAGAAGCCCAGAAGGTTATGATTGCAGCCTATCAGTTAAAAGGCCTAGCAAAGAGTTGGTGGATTCGTGAAAAGGAGAGTCTGAAGGAAGGCTGTACCTGGGACTCTTTCAAGAAGTTGTTGCTGAAGAAGTTTCTGCCCTCGGTCGAGCGGGACCGTCTCATGAATAACTTCCTGCATTTGAAGCAGAGATAGCTCACGGTGAGCGAATATGAGATTGAGTTTAGCAAGTTGAGTAGATTTGCTCCCGATTTGGTAGCTTCGGAGGAGGGAAGAGTGAAACGTTTCCTGGGAGGACTAAGAAGTGATGTCCAGTAGTGGGTATGCGCTTATGGAGCTGATAGTTATGCTATGGCAGTGGAAGCCACACTAAAGGTTGAAGGGATTAAAAATGCCAAGAACCGCGGTGCTGCGGCGAGGAAAGAGAAAGGGAAGGGTGTTGAGGATGGTAGCTCTAGGGCATCTGGCCCTTCTTCGAAGAAGAAAGGTAAGGAAGTGTGTAGTTTCTGTTGTTGTCCTGGCCACCCTTACGAAAGGTGTTTTAAGAGAACAACCACCCTAAAGCAGCAGCAAGTGAACGCCATCCAAGGTGCACCCAAGGGATAGCTTGTATGCTCGTTCTGTGCAAGGAGGGGTCATGATGTTCGTCGTTGCTGGATGAAAGAAAGGACCTGCTTCAAGTGCGGGCAGAAGGGACACCAGAAATCTTCATTCCCCCAAGCTCAATCCCCACTGCAGCCTGCCCCGCTTCGAGCTCTGCCGCCACCACCAACCCTAGATAAAGGAAAAGGAAAGATGAACGTGATGACTAGCGAGGAAGGTCAAAACTCTACGCAAGTTATTTCAGGTTAGCCCCAGTCTATTTTATCCCTATTATTTATCGTTGTTGCCCTAGTTATCGTTCGTTTAGTTATGTATGTTACAGTTTTAGGGGAGTTTAAGGTCCGGAATAGGTGGGCGCGCGTTCTGTTCGATTCCGGTGCCACCCATTCCTTTATGGCCAGGAGGTTTGTTGATAAACATCGCCTGGATGTTGAACAATTGAGAGACTCCTTCAACGTCAAGCTTCCCTCTTGTGATTCGGTGATTTCCAATCAAGGAGTTCTGAGATGCCCTATTCATCTTTGCAATTTTCTGGCCCTTGCGGATCTGAAAATTTTAGACCTGGCTGATTTTGTTGTGATTTTGGGCATGGACTGGCTGTCCAAGTATGATGCTGTCATCCAGTGCAAGGAAAAAAGACTGGACTTCAGGATGGACAATGGCCAACCTATGAGCATCTATGGATTTCAGGACAGAGTTTCCCCTGTCATTTCTGCGGTACATGCTATAAAGTCTGGTTGCGAGGTGTTTTTAGTTTATATTTCTGCTCTAGAAACAGCTTCTGTTACACCACGTCTCGAGGATGTCTCGGTGGTGCGAGAGTTTTCAGATATCTTTCCTGATAGTCTTCCAGGACTTCCTCCTGAGAGGGAGATTGAGTTCGTGATTGACCTCGAGCCAGGCACTCGTCCCATCGCCAAAGCACCGTACCGTATGGCTCCGCGTGAGTTGGATGAGTTGCGTACTCAGCTCGATGAGTTGCTGAGGTGTGGTTTTATTAGACCAAGTTCTTCTCCGTGGGGTGCTCCGGTTTTGTTCGTAAGGAAGAAGGACGAATCGATGAGGCTTTGCATCGATTATAGGGAATTAAATAAGGTGACCGTTAAGAATAGATACCCCCTGCCAAGGATCGATGATCTGTTCATTCAGTTGCGTGGTAGCTCGGTATTTTAAAAGATCGATCTTCGCTCAGGCTACCACCAGTTGTCGATTCGTGAGGAAGACATTCCCCGAACCACATTCCGTTCGCGGCATGGACATTATGAGTTTTTGGTGATGTCTTTCGGTTAAACCAATGCACCCTCTGTTTTCATGGATTTGATGAATAGGTTGTTTAAGGATTCCTTGGACCGATTCGTTATTGTGTTCATAGATGATGTCCTAGTATATTCCAGCAATATTGAGGAGCATACTCAGCATTTGTGTTTGGTTTTGTCGACCTTGAGGGAGCATAAGTTATATGCGAAGTTGAGCAAATGTGAGTTCTGGCTACCTCAGGTGTCCTTTCTGGGTCATGTTGTAAGCAAGGATGGTATTTCTGTAGACCCGACCAAGATTTCTGCCGTGATGGAATGGGAAAGACCTTCTACACATAAGGAGATTAGGAGCTTCTTAGGCCTCGTTGGCTATTATAGTAGATTCGTGGAAGGATTTTCAGTGTTGTCTGCACCTTTGACTAGACTTACTCAGAAGAATACTGCATTCATTTGGAGTGATAAGTGTGAAGAGACTTTCCAAGAGTTGAAGAAGAGACTGTGTGCTGCCCCAATTTTAACCTTACCTACTGAAGGAGTCGAGTATGCTGTGTACGTCGATGCGTCACGCATCGGACTTGGTTGTGTTATAATGCAAGATGGTAAGGTGATCACGTATGGATAGAGGCAACTAAAGATTCACGAGAGAAACTATCCTACGCACGATTTGGAGTTTGTTGCCGTAATTTATGCGCTGAAGCTGTAGCGACACTTATTGTATGGCGCGCCGTGCAAGATCTATACAGAACATAAGAGTTTGAAGTACGTCTTCAATCAGAAGGAACTAAATCTACGCCAGCGTCGGTGGTTAGAATATGTGGCAGATTATGAAGTAGAAATTCTTTATCATCCAGGAAAGGCTAATATAGTAGCCGATGCTTTGAGTAGAAAGACCGCTAAAATTTTTAATCTATCGGTACAGTCCTTAGTAGAAGAATTCTTGTTGATGAACATCGAGATTGGGAGTAGTTCTACGCCTGCTAGTTTGGAAGCAGAAGCGCCCTATTGGATTTCCCTTACTAGGGTTCTCCAAAAGGATGATCCGGAATTGTTACACCTCTGGAATAGAACTGAGAAAGGAGAGTAATGTGATTTTTCTTTGGACGAGCTAGGTACTCTGAAATATCGGGGTAGATTTTGTATTCCTAACATAGGTGACATCCGGGCTAAAATTTGTGAAAAAGCTAATGGTTCCAGTGTTTCCTATCATACTGGTTCCACCAAAATGTATAAAGATCTAAAGCAAATTGTTTGGTGGTCAGGGATGAAGAGTGATATCGCGAAGTTTGTATCAGAATGTTATACGTATCAACGTGTCAAGACTGATCATAGAAGGCCTGGTGGTAAATTGACACCGGTTTATATTCCAAGTTGGAAATGGGAGAGTATTTCAATGGATTTTATCACCGGTCTACCAAAATCACCACGTGGGCATGACTCAGTTTGGGTGATAGTCGACAAATTGACAAAGTGTGCCCACTTTGTTCCGTTTAAGATTGGGTATTCGATGAAGAAGATAGCCGAGCTATATGTTTAAGAGGTCATCAGGTTACATGGAGTGCCTGTTAACATTGTATCAGATCGGGACTCCAGATTTACTTCTCGCTTTTGGAAGAGCTTGCAAGAGGGGTTGGGTACCGACTTGAGGTATTCCACCGCCTATCATCCGCAGACGAATGGGAAAACAGAAAGAGTAAATCAGATCGTGGAGGACATGATTAGATATTATATTTTGGATCATGGTGGTTCTTGGGATGAGCGTCTCAGATTTTGCTCGACGATTTTATTTAAATGGGAAACAACATATTTATGACGTAATGGCGTTACTTTTAACGTCAAGATGACGGCGTAATGCCATAAAGGCATTTTCGCGTCCATGCGGTCAAGTCGGCCGAATTCTTGTTGTAATGGGAAAATTTTGCATTTGGAATTTAAGTTGAGTAATTTTTGACTTAGTCGTCAAGTTTCGTCGCGATCCGAGCGATATTTGGGCCTCGGCATTTTTCCAAAGTTTTGTGGAATTTATGTTCGTCGTAAACTTTGGAAACTTATATCTCGAGAATGGCTCGTCTGATTTTGGTTTTGACTTCGCCGTCGTGTTCGTAGCGTCTGTGTTCGCCTACGGCGTGAGTTTCGTTTGATTCGGCGGGCGTTTGGGCCTCCGTTTTGATCTCGCGTTTCCTTATCAAAAAAAAAAATATATATAAATATGATTATTTTAATATTAAAGTACTATTCAAAAATGAAAAGTACTATTCAATTTTATAGTTTGATCAAAAGGTTAGATTTGTCAAGAAATTGTTTTTCCTGCAACCTTGACTCATGTGAAGTTTCTGCTTATTATGTAAATCTTCTGCTCCTCCAATTCTGTATACTCAAGTAGTCTGTTTCTGTATACTCGAGTAGTCTGTTTCTGCATACTCGAGTAGTCTGTTTCTGTATACTCGAGTAGCATTCTGTATACTTGAGTAGTCTTTTTCTGTATATTCGAGTAGTCTGTTTCTGCATACTCGAGTAGTCTGTTTCTGTGTACTCGAATAGCCTTTTGTATACTCGAGTAGTCTGTTTCTGAATACTTGAGTAATCTGTTTCTGTATACTCGAGTAGTCTGTTTCTGCATATTCGAGTAGTCTTCTGTATACTCGAGTAGTCTGCTTTTGTATACTCGAGTAGTCTGTTTATGCATACTCGAGTAGTCTGTTTCTGCATACTCGAGTAGCTTTCTGTATACTCGAGTACTCTGTTTTTGCATACTCGAGTAGCCTTCTGTATACTTGAGTAGTCTGCTGCCTTTCTCGTGTAGTCCATCATAGTTTGTGTTCGGGAGCCTTTTTCAGGGTCAAAACGGTGCCATATGGAAAAATGGCTAACATGAAATTTGTTCATCTCGACGAGATCTACAACTATCATGTTTGGCACTTTTCGATTTGAAGCCATACTAGACCTCTAATTTTGTTTTTCGCGAACTGCTCGTACATAAACCGTTTTTTATATATTTAGACAAAACTTTTTATAACTACTTATATATATATATATATATATATATATGTTCATATACTTAGGGTATTTAGAAAAATAGGAATACTTCATCTTCTCTTATTCTTTCTCCCGAACCAGAGCGGCGTGAGCGAGAGAGAGAATATTTCGTGAATCTTCCGGTGGCCGCCGACGGAGCTCTGGTGCTCGAAATCTTCAACGGAGCGTAGATCTGGAAAACTCTCATCGAGAGCTACGCTATCGTGGTAAATTTTTCCCCTTTCCTCGAGTTTTCTTGTTAGGGTTTTTCGGCCCTAACCCCCTTTTCGACCATTTTTTGTCTAGATTTCAACTTCCCCCATTCTCTTTTGCCCCGATCTGTGACGTGGACTGATTTGGAGAACTTTTCCGGTAAAACCAAGGCAAGTGGTGGTTTCCCCTCATTTCTCCTTCTCCGATTTGATGGTAACAGTTCAGTTTTTATGTTCTTTAAAATTTTCTTCACTTTTGTTGGAACACCCTATTACTAATTTGGGTAAGGATCACTATGTTTCTCTTAGGAAACCAGGTTGACCTAGATGTATAGTTATAAAGGTCAACATTAGAATGTGTCTAGGGCTTAGAACTTAGGTTTGAAGCTGCCCCCAGGACCATTCCAAGATTTCAGAAATAGAGCCTAGAATAAGACATCTTTCGTCGAGCTCAGGTCGACGAAACGTCGAACTCCGTTCGACGCTCTCTGAGCTCAACTAAGTTAAGACGTCGAGCTCTGTTCGACGATCTTCTAGCTCAGGTCGACGATCCTTCTTCTCTTATTCTCCAGGTCGCTGAGCTCGGTTCGACAATCTTCGAGCTCAGTTTGACGTTTTTGTCTGTTGATCTTATTCCATCTCTGAGCTCAGCTCGACGATCGTAGAGCTCAGATCGACGATTTTCTGAGAGATCAGCGTTTTTAAGATTCAAATTCTGTCAGTCTTTGGAATGTTTTTGAATTCTCTCAGCATTTATATCAAGAAGATCTGCCAGCCGTTTTCATTTATTCTGGAGCAAGTTTCAAGGAATTATCAAGAGAATGTTTTGCTGGACTTTCCTCGAGAAGACAAATTCTTTATGGATGGCATTTAATGCCTGATAACGGCTATCTTGGATGAAGAACCTTTAGGGAATAAGATCTTCCTCTCTTTTCTTCTCTCAACAATCTATCAGAGAAAATACAATCAATAGAATCAAGAGACACACATACTGTAACAGAAAAAGGAGAATTAGCTGAATAATTTTGTGTACTCAAAAAGTGATCACAGCTTCATCTCAAGGACTCCAGACAACTCATCTTTCAGCCTCTGCTGAAACAATCTTTTGCTGGAGATCTGAAGTTTCTGAAGACCTATCACCCTAGAGCAAAGCTTCCATTCCTGATTCATTCAACATCTCAGGGGGAGCTTTGACAATACAAATCCACTAGTGCTTCTCTCTTTGATTGAGACAGAGAAGACAACTTCACCCTTTTTCTTTTCCTTTTCCTTTCCTCCTGTAAAAGGGTTTTCAAAACTCCCTTCAAAATTTTTGAGTCTGGTTCTGAGAACCTTGTCAAAACTCAGTGGTGGCAAGACACCTGATCAAAAAATCTAGTTTGGTTTTTGAGCACCTTATCAAAAGCTCATTGGTGACCAGGACACCTGATCAACTCATCCTGCAGTGGATTCCTACCAAGGGTGGTAGAAGAGTGGATGAACCCAGGGTTTTGGGGAACCACTATAGCTCCTTGTGTTTTCTGGTTTGCTTGTGTATTCTCTTTGCTGTCTGCTGTGCTCTTCCTTTTTACTGTCTTTTTAATTCTATAGCTAGGCACCCTACACATATATATAAATCAAATCTTAAAAGCTTTGCTAAGTTTAAAATTGTGAATTTACTTTAATTAAACTCTATTCACCCCCCTCTAGAGTTGAGATAGATCTTACCCTCACTTTCAATTGGTATCAGAGGCAGGTTGGTTGTTCATACAGGCTAACACCTGAACCAAAAGATCCTTGATAAGATCAATCCTTTAAGAGGGATATTTTCATTATATTTAATTTTATAAAGACATGACATAGAACAAAGATTATGCAAGCACCAGGCCTCTAGTGTGCAATCTATCCAAGTTTGCACTTTGGAAAGCAAGGATTAGACTTTACATGAATTCTATTGATGAAGATATATTCAATTCTGTTTTGACGGTGTGTCCAAGTCCACCAGCAAGCTCAAGCACAAATGCTGTTCCACCTCCTTCAGAAACAGATGCTGAAATAAAGAAGTGGAAGACTGCAGATGCCAAGGCCATGAACATCTTAGCTCAGACAATGTCTGATGTGATATTTCAGAAGGTAGCTGACTACAACTCAGCCAAAGGAATTTGGGACAAGCTCTCTGAAATTGTCTCAGGATCTGTTGATGAAAGGAAAGACAGGAGATCCCATCTGATAAGCCAATATGAGAACTTCAAAAAGGGAGAAGCTGAATCAGTGGCTGACATGTACAATAGACTAAGTCTGATTGTCAATGAGTTAAAGACTCTGAATAAAGAGATCTCATTGACTGAGCTGAATGACAAAATCTTAATGTGCTTCCCCAGCACTTGGGATTCAAGAATCTGGCCAATCAAAGATGCCAGAAGTTTAAATGAGATTACCACTGAAGCTCTCCTAGGCAAGCTCAAATCCTATGAGCTGCTCATTAAAAATAGAGAAGAAGAACCAAAGGCTACTTCTCCAGTCACAAGGAATGAAAAGACCATAGCCTTCAAAGCTGCAGAAGAGGAGCCTGAAGATAATGCTACAGGAAATGATGAGCTCCTAAGTCTACTGGCCAAAAGATTCTACAAGATGGCCAGAAAAGACTTCAGAAAGAGATCATACAAGGGTCATGATAAACCAAGGTATGATAAATCAAATAACAATAAAGAAATTATATGTTTTGGTTGCAGGAAACCAGGCCATATTGTGCCTGACTGTCCATAAAATAAGAACAAGGACAAGAAAGATAGAAGAGAAAGAAGAAAGGAAAAAGACTTCAGAAAGAACAGCTCAGACAAACCCTCCTCCAGCAAGAACAAACATACAAGGAAGGGATTTGTTGCTGAGACATGGAGTGAAACTGAAGAGGACTCTAAAGCCTCATCCAGCTCCAGTGATGATGAGGATGATGCCGATGAAAAGGAATTCTGCATGATGGCTATCAATGCCTCTCAAACAGAGTCAAAAGCAGAAGAGTCAGAATCAGATTCAGAAGCTCAACTAGAAGAAGATCAGGTAATCAATTCATTTGATTTCAGTTCTGAGGATTTTAAACATGAGTTTAAAGTACTATGCTTAGATCTGTTGGAGTATGAGAAGGAAATCACTTCCCTCAGAAAACAACTATCTGAGTATAGCACTGTAAAATCAGAGAACCTCAAACTCTCTGAAGAGTTAGAATGCTATAAAGAGGAGATAGCTTCACTAAAAAGTGAACTATCCAAGGCCAAGCAATTTGAAGAATCCCTTAATGGGAGAAATATCAAATTAATGGACATCACAAGCACAGTGAACTCAAGATTAAACAGTACACTGGGCTTGGGTGCTTCATCTAGCCAACCCATAGTATTAACCACCCCAATCAAATTTATTTCTGATAAAGGGAAGGGTGTTGTAGAGGTTGCTAGGAAAAATTCAGATCTACCTAATAAAAAGAAAGCTCAACAGAAAACATCGAGCAGAGGTCGACGATCGTCGAACAGAGGTCGACGATCTCAGGCTGAAACGTCGAACTCAGCTCAACGTTTCCTGAACTCTGAACTCCCTCATAGTCGACCTTCGAACGGAGCTCGACAATTTTACCCAAGATCGTCGAACCCAGCTCGACGATCGTCGAACGAAGTTTAGAGCTTTGAACCTTCTTTCAGAGGCAAATCTCAATTCAATCCTAGAAGTGCTTCATCCCAATGCTTTAATCCCTATACTGAAT
The DNA here is from genome assembly GCA_039513925.1 of Platanthera zijinensis. Taxonomy (NCBI): domain Eukaryota; kingdom Viridiplantae; phylum Streptophyta; class Magnoliopsida; order Asparagales; family Orchidaceae; genus Platanthera; species Platanthera zijinensis. The sequence goes on from CM077085.1 coordinate 90,886,660, forward strand.
GGATAGTACCTCCTAGGAGATACCATCCTGAAGGTTATAAGGATCAACCTGGGATGTCTTTTATTTCTGAATTTAAGGGTTATCAACCTAGGCCTAAGGTTAACTGGGTCAATAACATATAAGCTGATTTTGTGCAGGTGAAGACCTATCCAACATCAAACCAGCTATGGTATCTGGATAGTGGGTGCTCAAAGCACATGACAGGGAATAAGGACAACTTCACATCCTTTAAAGCCAAGCTTGGACCCAAAGTAATTTTTGGTGATTCAAACTTTGGAACTACAAAAGGATATGGTGCAATCCAAATTGGGACAGTCACCTTCAAGAAGGTAGCCTATGTTGAAGGACTCAAGCACAACCAGATAAGCATTAGTCAGCTGTGTGATGAAGGATATCAAGTGACTTTCAACAAAGAAATATGCAAGGTCAAGTCAGAAGACAACACAACTGTGTTGACAGGTAATAGGAAAGGTAATATTTACTTAGTAGACTTTCATTCATCTAAGGTAGATATTTGCCTGTTTAATTCCATATCTAGACCTAATATTCTATGGCATAAGAGACTAGGACATGTTAACCTTAGAACCATTACTAGGCTATCCAAGGACAACCTTGTCAGAGGACTGCCTTCTGGCCCCTACAAGAAGGAAGGACTCTGCAAGGCTTGTCAATTAGGCAAGCAAACTAAAAGTAGTTTTAAATCAATTAATAAGAGTGATTCACCTAGGATTTTGTATCTGTTATACATGGATCTGTTTGGACCCATTACAGTACAAAGTTTAGGAAGGAAGTCATATACTTTAGTAGTTGTAGATGACTTCTCAAGATTCACATGGGTATTCTTTCTGAGGAAGAAGTCTGATAACTTTAAGTGTTTGACAGATTTTCTCAAATGCATTCAGATTGAGTTCAACACCCACATTGCCCTGATCAAAAGTGATCATGGGACAGAGTTTGATTCTCTTATCATGCTAGAGTTATGTCAAAGTGAAGGGATCAGGCATACTTTCTCAGCTCCTAGAACTCCTCAACAAAATGGGGTAGCTGAAAGGAAAATAGGACACTCATTGAATCTGCAACTATATTATTGGCAGATGCTCACCTACCTCTATCCTTTTGGGCTGAGGCAGTGAACACCTCCAACTATGTGTTGAATAGAAGCCTGATACATAAACTGAAGGGCAAGACTCCCTATGAATTGCTCAAAGGGAAGAAACCTAAAATAGGCTATTTTAAAGTTTTTGGTTGCACTTGTTTTATCCATAATAATGACAAGAAATATCTAGCAAAATTCCAAGCAAAAGCTGATGAAGGAGTGTTTCTGGGATACTCCATGATTAGTAAAGCCTATAGGGTTTATAATAAAACTACATTAAGAATTGAAGAATCTGTCCATATTACTTTTGATGAAGCTAACATGTCTTTCAAGGAGAAGAATCCTTCTACCATAGAACATTTGCAGGTGCACTCTCTAGCTGAAGACATGAACAGATTACAAGTTACACAAAAGGATGACAGTAGTGAAGATGAAGAAGCTGCTCACCATCAGGAAGAAAATCTTCTTGAAGAACCAGTTGTTGTTCCACAAGAGGACACAACAACATAGGTTGGTGAACCATCAACACCCCCTGTTGATCTAGTAACAACAAGAGATCATCCAATTTCTCAAGTAATTGGAGACATCTCAACTGGTGTGCAAACTAGAAATCAGGTCAACCAGAACCTGATGCACACTTGCTTCCTCTCTCAAATTGAACCTCAAACCATTCAAGATGCAGAACAAGATCCACACTGGATTATTGCAATGCAAGAGGATTTGCATCAATTTGAAAGAAAAAAAGTTTGGGAACTAGTGCCTAAGCCAAAAGATCATCCCATTGTTGGAACCAAATGGGTGTTCAGAAATAAGCCTGATGATCAAGGAATCATTATAAGGAATAAGGCAAGGCTAGTTGCTCAAAGGTACTCTCAGGAAGAAGGGATAGACTATGACCAGACCTTTGCACTTGTTGCAAGATTAGAAGCCATAAGAATCTTTCTGGCTTATGCTGTGCACAAGGGATTCAAAGTCTATCAAATGGATGTCAAGAGTGCTTTTCTCAATGGGGAGATCAAAAAAGAAGTCTTTGTCAGACAACCTCCAGGTTTTATCTCTCTAACCCATCCTGATTATGTTTTTATACTACACAAAGCATTATATGGTCTCAAGCAAGATCCTAGAGCATGGTATGAGACCCTAGCATGTTTTCTGCTGAAAAATGATTTTGTTAGGGGGAGAGTAGACCAAACTCTTTTTATTAGAACCCATAAGTCCCATACCCTACTAGTACAAATCTATGTAGATGATATTATATTTGGTTCTACTGATTCAAACTTGTGCAAAAAGTTTTCCAAGCTTATGCACTCTAAATTTGAAATGAGTAGCATGGGTGAGCTATCCTTCTTCTTAGGATTGCAAGTCAAACAACATGCTGAAGTCATATTTATTTCTCAAACCAAGTATGCAAAAGAGCTGGTTAAGAAATTTGGTATGTCTGATGCATCATGTATGAAAACACCCATGCCTACCAATGCTGTATTGGATGCTGATGAACATGGGAAACCAGTTGATCAGACAACATATAGAGCAATGATTGGCTCTCTATTGTACCTTACAGCCAGTAGGCCTGACATAATGTTTGCTACATGTATATGTGCTAGATTTCAAGTTAGCCCTAGAGAGTCACACTTAACCTTAGTTAAGAGGATTCTTAGGTATGTTAAAAGCTGTCCAAATCTAGGACTCTGGTATCCAAAAGACTCAGCATTTGACTTAACTGGATTCTCAGATGCTGATTATGCTGGATGCAGAATAGACAGGAAAAGCACCAGTGGAACTTGTCAGTTCCTTGGTGATAGACTTGTCTCTTGGTATTGTAAGAAACAAACACCTATGTCAACCTCAACTGCTAAAGCTGAATATATGGCTGCAGGCAGTTGTTGTTCACAAATATTGTGGATACAAAACCAACTCCTAGACTATGGTTACAACTTAGAGAAGTCAAGAATATTTTGTGACAACACCAGTGCTATTTCCATTGCACAAAATCCAGTCCTCCATAGTAGGACAAAACACATAGAAATTAGACATCACTTTCTAAGGGATAATGTTGAGAAAAGTAAAATTGAACTTCAATATATCCCAACTGATTTGCCAAGGGGAGATATTTTCACCAAGCCTTTGGATGAAAAGAAACACAACTTCTTCCTCAATCAGTTAGGCATGTTAGATGGAGGAAGCCTAAAATAAATTACAAGATTTTGAAAAGCTAAAAACAGACCAAGACTAGGCTAAAAACTTATCTCTTCTTGAATCGTCGATCTGAGTTCAGCGCCTCCGTTAGCTCCAGGCTTCCATTCTGTCTGTTCAGAGGTCGTCGAGCAGAGCTCGACGCTTGACAATATCGTCGAACAGAGTTCGACGCTATTGGCGTCTCTTCAGATTCCTTTAGTAGCCCAAATCATCGAGCTGAGTTCGAAGTTTCATCGAACTGAGCTCCACGATTTTCCGTCTCGCCATCGAACCCTAATATAAAATCATTTCTTCGACCGTCGTTCATCTTTTGCGCTTTCATACTCTCTGCAATTTTCTCTCTTTCCCTCCAAATCTTCTACGCTTGGTCGTGTTTGGTTCATTGTTGCAGGTACAGATGGTTGGCTCCAGTGCTGCTATTTCCAAGATGAAATTCGACACCGGTTTTGATATTGATATGAATTCGTTTGATGGAAGTGATCAACGTTTCAAGGACATTCTCAACCTATTCCGAGTACATCAACTATCTCAGATAATGACCACCAGAATGAAGATTGCTTCAGAAGAAATTAAAGAATGGTGTTTTACAGCGACAGATGAGAATGAGAATTCTGTCATCGGCTCAATAAAAGGGACTCAGGTACCATTGTCCCCGGCCCTTCTAACTGAAGTTTTACTACTTAGTTCTGGAAATGACTCCATAGATTTATCTGGAGAGGAGTTTGATTTTATGCTTGATAGAATGGGTCACACTGCTGTGAACCCCAACAAATTGCTGAAGAAAAATCTGTCCATCGAATATCAATTTTTGGCTGATGTGGTCGGCAAAGTGCTTCTGGCAAAGCACTCAGCCCATGACACTATATCTAGATATCAGTTTTGTTTAATGGGAGCTCTGGTTGATAAGAAGCATTTAGACTGGGGATTAAATTTCTTCAATCTGATCAAGAAGAAACTGAACAAAACCCATGTAAGCTTTGGGAGAATTTTAGGGGTTTACCTGCACTCCAGGTGCCCTGACCTGCTGACCTCTGGTGGGATGTTCATCAATGCATCCAAGAGGCTTTCCTGTGCCCTATTCAGCAAATGGGACAGGCAGATCATCAACCCTATCAGGGCTGCTGTTGCTCCACTGGCTTCAGGCACCAGGACTACCCAAGTCACTCCCTCTCAGGAATCTGCCCCAGCAGAAGGATTGTCAGCCTCTTCCTCTCCTCCTCCAGCTGTTTCTATTCCTATCACCACACCAATCCTAACCTCTACCATTTCTTCTACCATTACCATTTCTTCACCAACATCACCTCCTCCATCCACTACTTAAGAAGAATTCCATCCTCTATTCTCTTATCCAACTTTCACCTCTCCATCATTCTCTCTTATAGATGACTCCTTTATGGATGTTTCTCCTCCCTCTCCTTCTGAGCTTCCCTCAACATCCTCCTATCAACAACTTCTTCACGAAATCCTCTCTCAACCATCCTTCACCCCATCATATGACTCTTCCATCTCATCCATCTCCACCTCAATAACTTCTATCCCCACTATTCCTCTTTTAGAGCCATCTATCCCTCCACCTCCTATCTCCACATTCTCCATGACAACAGCTCTAGCCACTCCTCCAATAACTTCTATTCCTACCTCTACTCAAGCCCATCTTGAGCATGTAGATCTTCCTATTTTGGCAGACAAGCTCTATGACCTGCTAGCCCCCCGGCTAACATCTCTGCTGGAGACCTCTTTGGCTCCACTCCTGAAACAAGTTTAGGAGTTGTCTACCAAGCTCTCCTCCTTTATCTCTTCCCAGGCAACACCTTCATCTGGGTGCCTTGATTCAATTGTCTCTGAACCAAGGCAGGGGGAGATGCCTCATGAAGCAGTGGGTGTGCCTGAGACTGCTGAAGGTTCCAGTTCTGCTCCTATTTTTGCAGTGGACCTTCAGAGTCTGCTCTCTACCTTTGATACTGTATATTTCAGCTCTCTGCCAGTTCAACAATCTGAAGACCTCACTAAGGCCATTGTGCCTATCAATTACTGTGATCCCAGGCTGATTGAAATATATGTAAATTCCTTCAAAGCTGTGGATGATGATATTTTAAGTGCTGCTGCTGCTGTTACAACAAGTTGGCCTTCAGAAGATACTGAAATGGTCTCTGTGATTGAAGATACTGCTGCTGCTAAATAACTTACTACCTACCTAGAAGAATCTGAATCTATTTCTGCTTCAATTGTTTCTACTCCTGCTGTCTCTGCTCCTGTTATTGATGCTGCTCCAGCTCTCACTCCTGATCAAATCAAGCAACAAGAAAAGTATATAAAAAGCATTGATGACTTGTATGATAGACCACAAAGTTCAGAGAGTGATCAGTTTCAAACTGAATCTAATGATTCTTCTAATACTATTGCAAAGAAAAGGAAAGCCAGAAGCAAGGCTATGATGAAAGTACCCCCAGCTCAAGCTAAAGACTCAAATGACATTCCATATTACATTTTGCATGACTGCCCCATTTCTGAGCCCTGGATGCAGTTCTCCAAGAACCAACTAAAAGCTATGAAGAAGAGAAGGAAGCTGGACAAGTATGAAAAGGGATCCTCTCATTTTCAGCCTCCTCCTCCTCAAGATTCTGGTTCAGGCTCAGCTACTCAAGCCCCAGCTTCCAAGCAAAGTTCCTCCCAGTCTTATCAGAGATACCAGCCTAGGGGACAATATCAAAGGGGATATCAATCAAGAAGAGGACAGTATAGAGGAAGCCAAAGAGAGCACAGATTTCAAGCCAGGGAAGGACAAAGGTTCACAGACTCTTCTCAAGGTCCTTTCCCCTACAAGCTCAGAGAAAAGGTTGAAACCAGAACTACTACTACATCAGAATCTATTAACAGATATGGGCCTGCAGTGCCATTTGAAGACCCAGAGAACAACCCATTATCTTGGACTGCAAGGATGAAAGAATTGGCTGCTCTAGATCAATTGAAGAAAACAAGAGAGCAAGGAAGAGACACATCTAACATTACAACTCTGTCTGAACAAAGAAAAGTTGAATTGGAAAGGTATTCTTCAAGCAAATTCTTTGACCCAGTAGACTACCTGAAGCTGCATCCTGAGGCTGTGGTTCCAAGAGCTAGATCTCAAACCTCCTTAGGAGCAGAAGATGACAGAAGGTCAAAGAAGGAAGCCCTCAATCCTAACAGAGAAATTATATTTAAGAAGGGAAAATGAAAAGAAGTAACATATGTAAGCAGACAGTACACTCCTCTTAAAATTTGCTGAAATTTCACATAATTGCTACAATATTTTCTTGCTTTTCTATCCTGTTTTAGTTTACTGCTCTTCTGTATGTTGTTGTATCTTTTATTTCTGAAATATGTAAATAGTAATCCTAACCCAAATAGGGGGAGATTGTTGGAACACCCTATTACTAATTTGGGTAAGGATCACTATGTTTCTCTTAAGAAAACATGTTGACCTAGATGTATAGTTGTAAAGGTCAACATTAGAATGTGTCTAGGGCTTAGAACTTAGGTTTGAAGCTGCCCCCAGGACCATTCCAAGATTTCAGAAATAGAGCCTAGAATAAGACATCTTTCGTCGAGCTCAGGTCGATGAAACGTCGAACTCTGTTCGACGCTCTCTGAGCTCAACTAAGTTAAGATGTCAAGCTCTGTTCGACGATCTTCTAGCTCAGGTCGACGATCCTTCTTCTCTTATTCTCCAGGTCGCTGAGCTCGGTTCGACGATCTTCGAGCTCAGTTCGACGTTTTCTGTCTGTTGATCTTATTGCATCTCTGAGCTCAGCTCGACGATCGTAGAGCTCAGATCGACGATTTTCTGAGAGATCGACGTTTTTAAGATTCAAATTCTGTCAGTCTTTGGAATGTTTTTGAATTCTCTCAGCATTTATATCAAGAAGATCTGCCAGCCATTTTCATTTATTCTGGAGCAAGTTTCAAGGAATTATCAAGAGAATGTTTTGCTGGACATTCCTCTAGAAGACAAATTCTTTATGGAAGGCATTTAATGCCTGATAACGGCTATCTTGGATGAAGAACCTTCAGGGAATAAGATCTTCCTCTCTTTTCTTCTCTCAACAATCTATCTGAGAAAATACAATCAATAGAATCAAGAGACACACATACTGTTACAGAAAAAGGAGAATTAGCTGAATAATTTTGTGTACTCAAAAAGTGATCATAGCTTCATCTTAAGGACTCCAGACAACTCATCTTTCAGCCTCTGCTGAAATAATCTTTTGCTGGAGATCTGAAGTTTCTGAAGACCTATCACCCTAGAGCAAAGCTTCCATTCCTAATTCATTCAACATCTCAGGGGGAGCTTTGACAATACAAATCCACTAGTGCTTCTCTCTTTGATTGAGACAGAGAAGACAACTTCACCCTTTTTCTTTTCCTTTTTCTTTCCTCCTGTAAAAGGGTTTTCAAAACTCCCTTCAAAAGTTTTGAGTCTGGTTCTGAGAACCTTGTCAAAACTCAGTGGTGGCAAGACACTTGATCAAAAAATCTAGTTTGGTTTTTGAGCACCTTATCAAAAGCTCATTGGTGCCCAGGACACCTGATCAACTCATCCTACAGTGGATTCCTACCAAGGGTGGTAGAAGAGTGGATGTACCCAGGTTTTTGGGGAACCACTATAGCTCCTTATGTTTTCTGGTTTGCTTGTGTATTCTCTTTGCTGTGTGCTGTGCTCTTCCTTTTTACTGTCTTTTTAATTCTATAGCTAAGCACCCTACACATATATATAAATCAAATCTTAAAAGCTTTGCTAAGTTTAAAATTGTGAATTTACTTTAATTAAACTCTATTCACCCCCCTCTTGAGTTGAGATAGATCTTACCCTCACTTTCAACTTTGTTTTCCAAGTTATTGCTACGATTAACCTTTTTGGATGATCACTCGAGGTTGTAAGATTTTGTCTTGGTGAACTTGATCTTGTCATGATATATTTAATCGTTTTTGATGTGTCTTATTAATGCCTTTAAATGCATTACCTATCGTTATTGATCGTATTAAAGTTTATCTAGGATTGTGAATTATTCCTTAAGGTTGATCAACCATGTCTTGAAACTAGAAGTGTCAAGTAGAATCCGACGAGCCAAATCTCGAGATATATTTGTGTTGTGGTTTCTTTGGGTTTCTAAAAAAATTGCGGGAGTTAGTGGATAAAACCACCTCCCCATTGTCTGACTCCTTTACTGTATCTTGTGGAGGTCTACCGGGTTTTTGGTCATCTGCGGTGTATGGTGGAGAGTATGAGACTCCCTCGCAGTTAAGCGGATAAATTATTTGTGAGGGGTGTGTCCAGTTGAGTGACCACCTCGCCCGTGTTTTTGGGTAGAGTCGACCACAGATGCCTAATAAAGGTTTTGTATTTCTTCCTTATGATTTATTCATGTTGTCACCTTATAGCCTCGTGCGTCTGGTGTACTCTGGTGACAAATCACGTAAGAGTTTTTTTTCCTGATGATTCCTTATTTCTTTTTGTACTTTACTATAATGGTTTTGGTCTTGGGTTGGTACCCCTTTTGACCTTTATTTATTTTGGCTTATTTTTCTGCCACCATTTTTACCCTCTTGCTGAGGTGTTCTGTCTTTGGAATGCCTCATGTTCGGAGCATTAGCAGGTAGCGGAGCAAGTTTTGGAGCCTTAGCAGCAGCAGTTTGGCTGTAGTTTTCCCCCACGCCGTAGTAAGGGAGTTTGTTGTTTTAGTTTTCTTTGCCCAGTTTCAGACATATTCATACTGTGGGTTCGTGTCAAGTTGTTGATGCCCACAGGTTTGTTGACCTTTTTGGACACTTGCTAGCTGTTGTGGTTTCCTTATGTTTGGTTTACATTACTTGCTCTCTGGGATGATTTATTGCTAGGATTGCATGTTAAGTATTTTTAACCTATAAAACCCTACTATTAGTAAAGCATACTTGTCATCTCTTTCAAAACTAAGCCACTACTTTCTATTTAGCGTAAAGAAATTCTATACTTATTATAAATCTAGGGTTTGCATAGTATGAGTTGTTCCTCGGGGACATTTAACTCTTGTAGAATATTAGAGTAAATTTAAACAAGTATCTTCCGCAAGCGTATAACTTATATTTTAAATCGTGGACTAGATGATTCACTAAGCCGAGGGATACGGCTACCGTCATAACTTAAACTGGATTTCATTCATAACAATTTATTTTTCCTTTTAAAATCGTAGAGTTTGGAGTCTTGCCTGAACGTCTGCAGTTATCCCCTGCACGGCGTGGCATCACAACGCGTATTTTTCCCCTTGCTCTGATATAATTAAATTGTTGGGGGAAAATGCGGGTTGTGACAGAGTCTAATTTATAAAGTCTGAAAAATTATTACAACTTTCTAAAAAGCTGAAAAGAAAGCTAAAATATTACAACTTACAAAACTTTTGAATACTTGAAATCTACTACCAGTTCCTTGTCAGAGAGCTGGGGAGTCCTAATAGTTCTTAAGGAAGCTGCTGGTGTTCGAATAATTCTACTCAGCCCTTCCCCTCTATTTATAGAAAAAAATTGCTATTAGAAAAGCACTTTTGGAAAAGTTGCCAAACAGCTTATGGAAAAGCTTCCAAACAGCTTTTGCAAAAGCTGGAAAACAGCTTGTTGGACAGCTGCCTATTGGACAGCTTGACACGTGGCAGTTTTTGATGAGCTGGCAGCTGATTTGGTGGCTGGATAAGGATGGCGGGTCGGGCTGGTAGCTGTCAGGTTGGGCTAGCAGCTGGCGGGGTCGGGCTAGCAGGTCGAGCAGACGGCTGGCGGGTTTGACGGTCGAGTAGGCAGCTGGCGGGTTGGCGGATCGAGCTGGCGGCTGGCGGGTTGGCGGGTCGAGTAGGCAGCTGGCGGGTTGACGGGTCGAGCAGGCAGCTGGCGGGTTGGGGGGTCGAGTAAGCAGCTGGCGTGTTGGCGGGTCGAGCAGGCGGGTCTATTTAATTGGCGCCAAATGCTTTCACCTGAAATTGAACCCGTGACTTCATGAAATTCTACATAGCTCCCACTCCACTAGGCCAGTTGATCATTTCTGCATAAACACAAACACATTATAAATATAAACTATATTGGATTTAGTAACTTTATATTTTATATTTTATTTTAATTAATAATATATACATTTAAACTTTATATTTTATATATTATTTTATAGTATTTTATAGTATTTTAATTAATTATTATAAACTCACTAAAGCTCCCCTTAACTTTATATATATTATTTATAAGTATTTTATACATTATTTTATAAAACATATATTTTTTTATATCTTTAATATATATACATATAAGTCATATTATATTTTATATTTAATATTATAAATAATTATAGTTAACTTCAGTATATTACTTCTAATTTTATACATGACTTATATATATTTTTATTTAACTTTAATATATTCATTTTTATGATAATACAGTATTACTTTCTATATAAATTTATTTAAAAAAGAAAATTAAAAATAAATCATTTATTCCTTAATTTACATAAATAATTCCTTATTTACGTACACAATGATATTCAAACTATACTAATAAATGAGTATTAATTATCACTCATCAATTACCCCCATACTTATGTTTTGATATTCCAGAGCAAAAATAGGAGTTGCGTAAATGAATAATTTATCAAAATTTCTATTTTCTATCAATTTAATTCTTCAAGATAAAACATGTATAAAAATCCGGTGAATAAAGAGTTTAATGCTATTGTATATATATATCATTGATACCAGAGTAAGAATTTATAGCCATAAAAAGTTTTTGAAAACAAATAGTAAGCATATATTAAAATCAGATATAACAAGGATAGATTGGCTTTATGATTACTATATCTTTATACGAGATATATTGGAAAATGTTCATTCTATTATTTATGCTCTCTCAAAATTTTAAACAAAAATAGAATATTAACTTTGGAAGGGTGGAATTTACCTAAACAATAGGTTTTTGTAGAAGTGATAGATTTTTGTATTTTATCATGTTTTTAGCTGTTATGCGTTGTTATAACTACTAAGGAATGTACTTCCAAAGTGGCAAAAAAATACAAAGCATACTTGAGTTTTTATTTGAATCCAATGTATATTTAGAGGAGCACATACTCCTTTCCATATAATCTTTTCTATGTGTACGGAATGAAATCTTATTCCCATTGACATAAGATCTTTTCTTTTACTAGGAGCACATACTCCTAGATACTTGCTTGCGTAAGAAAACATGCCAAGTAGAAATAAATAAATATTCAGGAGTTGGATAAAAAATTTTGAGAGCAACTATAATAGTTTGTATTTCTTATATTTCATTAAGAATGGAGTAAGGATAATTACAGTCTTAAATTGTTTGGTGAACATAATATGTTTTGCTTCTATTGTATATATATGTATTTTTGATATATTAAAGCAGACTTGCTAAAAAAACTAACTCCGATTGTAATGAAATTTTAGAAGGTAGGGTTTACAAGTTTATTCCTGATATTTATATCTATCTAGTTATGAGAAGGAGTAGTAAATTTGAAAATTTAATAATTTACATTTTTGATCAACTCAGATTTTTTTGGAATATATATACATAGTATGGTTTTTAAAATTTTTACTTGTTTTGGGATGAGTACTAAAATAAACAATGCTTTTATTTAAAACATATAAGTGATATAAAAATTGCAGCTAAAAGCACCCCCATACTTATGTTAGACATAGGTATGAAGTGAAAAATTTGTACAGAATATACAAAAGCATAAAAGATGGAAATATACAAGTGAATTTATATTTCGAGGTTATGGAGTAGTGTTGGGGTTTCAGGTTCTATTTGAAAAGGGTCCCCAGTAAAATATAGTTTTAAACCGTGCCCATTTACTTTGAAAGTTCCTAGTTCAGGGATAGAAATAAGAACGGTCCCATATGGCCAGATTTGTTTTACAGTAAAGGGTCCGGTCCATCGGGATTTTAATTTTCCTGGAAATAATTTAAGGCGTGAGTTATATAGTAGGACAAGATCACCTAGTGAAAAAGATTTTGGAAATTTAATTTTCCTATCATGATAAAACTTAGATCGCTCTTTATAAAAATTTTTATTTTCATAGGCATTTGCACGCCATTCCTCAAGTTCATTGAGTTGAAATTTACGTTGTTCGGCGGCTAAGTTTGTATCTAAGTTAAGAAATTTTAGCGCCCAGTATGCGCGATGTTCTAATTCTACAGGTAGGTGACATGCCTTTCCATATACTAAACAATAAGGTGTAAAACCGATCGCAGTTTTGAATGTTGTACGGTAGGCCCAAAGTGCATCATCTAATTTGAGGGACCAATCTTTTTGATTGGTATCTATAGTCTTTTCTAATATACGCTTTAGTTCTTTATTGGCTACCTCCACTTTGCCACTTGTTTGGGGGTGATAAGCGGTAGCGAGTTTATGAGTAACTCCATATTTGGCTAACACTTTAGCCATATGGGTGTTACAAAAATGAGTACCTCGATCGCTAACTATAGCCCTAGGCGTGCAAAAATGTGAAAATAAGGATTTCAGAAATTTAACGATGACTCTCGCGTCAGCGGTGGGAAAATGAGAGGTCTAAGTTGTTAGTATAAATCACCTAGAGGGGGGTGAATAGGTGAAATGCGTGTCAAATGCGGAATTAAAAACTAACACAGCACACATCAAGCAATCACAGACGACAAGAGATTTATAGTGGTTCCCCAACCTTGGGTACGTCCACTTTCCTCACCGATCTAGCAAATCACTAGACTCGGCTACTCCACTATCTCGGATTGAAAACAATCCTATACCTCACAACCACGTTCCTACAAAACTCGATCCAACTGGATCTACAAAACTCGGAAGAAAGGTCTTCCTACAAATCTCGGAGAAAAACTCCTACAAAGAAATTTTGGTTTGAGAATAAAAAATCAAAACAACAATCTCAGATCTGGATCTTTGACAGTCTTCTTCTTTAGGAACTTCGGCTTGATCAGAAAAGGTTGAAGATGACTTGAGAGAGATCCACGAATCTGAAAACTAGAACCACCTCGATCGAGAAGATAGATCTGAAATCTTTGAGGCTCGGCGAGATCGAGTGATTCACTTTTGTCTGGATCGCTGGAGAAATAGTCGTTGAAGACAGAGATCGGCGATCCAGAGTTTCTTCCGTGAACAACGATGGCGGCGGCGGCGTGAGAATTAGGGTTCACGGAATTTTCTCTTTCTTAAAAAGAATATCTCTGTAATCTTGTTAATTAGTCAATTCTGAAATGACCTATTTATAGGTGGACTCCAACGGTCATAATCTTAATTAGGGATGACACGTGGACCAATCAGAAATGACGGATTCAAAATACTTATGGCAAATTCGAACTTAGAAAGATTCTGGAATAGAGAACTGCTATACTCGAGTAAGAGAAGATATACTCGAGTATGGGAATTTAGATACTCGAGTGACAAAGAGGAGTATACTCGAGTATGAGAAGAGAAATTTACTTGAGTGAAAAATGAACTACTCGAGTATCAGAATATGTATCCGGGAAACATTCACTTACTCGAGTTATGAAAGTCAATTACTCGAGTATAGAAATACTTACTCGAGTATTAAAATCAACTACTCGAGTATCGAATAATTTACTCGAGTATGAAAATCAATTACTCGAGTATAGAAACACTTACTCGAGTATGAAAAGAAACTACTCGAGTATGACTACTTGAACTTGCAGAGAAGAGAAGAAATGGATCTACTCGAGTATGATACATGATTTACTCGAGTGATTAAGTTACTTACTCGAGTATGAAAAGAACTTACTCGAGTGACTAACTAACTACTCGAGTATAGATTTATCTACACGAGTATTCAGAGCCTACTCGAGTAAGTCTAACTGATTACTCGAGTATGTCTAACTAACTACTCGAGTATGTCTAACTAGCTACTCGAGTATTAAGTCTGATACTCGAGTATAAAAAGGGGTTACTCGAGTATTTTGGACTTAGAAATATTTTTCTGAGGAAATTAGCTCCAATGCTTCTGTCCATCAATCCAAGTGCATGAATGAGAAGTGTATCCCAATAGAGAGGCTATACATGGGCCAACACTTTGGATCACACAATGAGGGATTACATTGCATGGTCCTGTGTTTGGTGACCCATTATAGACTGACATTGGTCTACACTTGGCAATTAGAACCTGCACACATACAACTCAAACACCACATCAAATACATCTTAATTCATCTTAGTTCAAGGTCTGACTTCCTACAAATCTGAGGTATTGTGGAGACAAACCCCAACAATCTCCCCCTATTTGTAGATGTCAGCACTCTCTATACTAAGGTGAATTACTTAAGAGTAAAAGAACAACATGCATATAACAGGAGAATAAACTAAACTAAAGCAGGGTAAACAAAACATTGCCATAATCAGAATTAAACATATATATATATAGAAATGTTTTAAGCATAGAAACAAAAGTCCAATTCCACATTCTCAGTTCAACTCAAGATGGGGCATCCTTGTGCATCCTTTCTCTTTTCAGCTCTTGCCTCTCTAGGTAGCTGAAAGGTTTTGGAAAGTAAGTCCTGGGCCTAGGAGGAGCAGCTGGGTTGTTGTGCCCCCAATTCCTGTCATGGAGCCTGATCTTTATCTGAGATGCTTCATAGGCTTTCCATTCTGAATAACTGTAATGGTTATCTCTGTTCTCACCAAGATCTGTCACTAACCTCAAGGTATCAAGAATTAGAGACTTAGAGGTAGGACTCCACACTTCAGCATGTACAACAGGTGGTCTACCTTCAGAAGCTGGCTCTTTCCTGGGTGCAGAACGGCTGGCAGAAGCGCCGTCACCATATTTTCTTTTCTTCTTAGAAGGACCTTGAGAACTGGAAGGAAAATCATCTTGCCAAGCTTCAGTATAGGATAGGGGAGGCTCAGTCACATCACCGTCAGGTCTGGGTGAGAAGACTAGCACACCTCCTTGAAAGGTTGCTTGAGCTGAGACATCTACTAGAGGCTGTTCTGCAAGAGGATCTAGATGCTGAGGTATAATGGTAGGGTCCAGTTGAAACTCAGGAAAGTTTTGATTATGCAGCCAGACAGCGGTGTCATAGGTATAGAATTTGACAGACTGGAGCTGGGAAAGAATGGATTCTTTCAATCCTTTTACTAGATCAATTATATCCTCTTGAGATTGGGTAGATAGTTGTTTGATTTGAGCTTCAGCCTGTTCAGATAGCTTTTCAACTTGTTCTTTTACGATCTTCTCCCCCTTGCTGATATCTATGGATAGCTGGGCAATTGCTTCATCTCTGAAGGTGCCCACTTCATTACATACTTTCACAACATTAGTTTCAGCTCTCTCATCTAGCTTGAGCTGATTGTGAGCTACTGTCTCTGCCTGATTCCTCAGCTCACCTATGCTTGTGATGGTGTGATCTATTGCTTTGCCTCCAATGTTGAACAGCTGCTTGAGTGTGTCAGTGTTTGCTTGAATTTCAGCAAAGCCTCTGCTCATCTCCTTTTCAAGAGCAGAGACCTTGGAGGTGACTGACTGCAGAGAGGCATTAAAGTAATCTCTCTGTTCTTTGAGCATAAGCTCAATCTTGCTTATAAGATCTGAAGAGGAAGAGGAAGAAGGGGCTGAGGTTGATACAGGGACTGAGGGAGCAGGAGTAGTAGTAGTCCAAGTAGGGATTTCTGTAATGACCACTGAGCTAACAGCTCTTTTGAAGGGTTCTATTTCAACAGTTGCTTCTGTATTTAGGAAAGATGGCATGGAGAAATCCAAAGTCTTCAGAGGTGCCTCCATAGGATCTGGAGACATTTCCTCATCATCAGACAAGAGAATATGATCTGATTTGCTGGGCTCACTATCAGGAGACTTGGCAGGAGACTGTACTGGAGTCTGAGCTGGAAACTGCACAGGAGATGGAACTGGAGACTGAATGGGAGACTTGGCAGGAGACTTGACAGCTGAATCATTCTGAAAAAGAGGAGCATCTGAGCTGAGCTCATCAATAAGTCTGTTAATATCTTCAGCTGTAGACAGTAAAGCTGCTGGAGTAGGAGAAACTGGAGGGGTAGAAATTCTGACTTCTTCTTGTTCTGGAATCACTGATTCTGAAGAAACTTGATGCTGAGGAAGAGAAGAGGCAGGCTCCCCCTCAACTAATGCACCAGAGGTAGCAGTAGTTTGATGTAGAGGAGGAGATGGAATCCTGTCTTCAGGTAAACTGGTTTCTTGGTGAGTTTCTGAGATGGCATCAGCTTTTGAAGTTTGGGCAGAATTCAGGATCTTGATGTCATACCTCTGTATGGAAGAGATGGAAACTTTCTTCATGTGGTGAAGAGGAGTCCCTTTGGAGAAGTCAAACACTGTAGGGTTAATCTCATGGAGGAGGAGTGAGATAATCCTAGCATAACTTGGATGTTTCACGCTCTCTCGGATCTTATCCAGTATCATCATTCCGAACTGGAATTTCTTCCTGCAGACTATGGCTTGCATAACATCGAATAGATTTTGGGATACATCTCTTATGGAGTATGTCTTGCACCATAGGATTTTGGCGATGACATCGACTAGAAACTTGCCTTCTGAATTGAACAAAGACCGATTCAGGGTTTCACCTCCACCTTCAGGATCTCGACCACAGAATAGAGAGGTACGGTCGGCATCTTCCTTTTCTAGGTCATCTTCTTCATCAACCACGGGCATCTGAAGTAGAGTGGCGACTGAAGTTTTATCCAACCGAATCTCAACTCCTTTTACCTTGGATTTCAGAACTGAGCCATTTCGTCTAACCTTCAGATTTCTGTAGAATTCTTCAACATCAGGAAGCAGGAGACGGCAGGGTTCTTGAAGAACGAAGGACAATCCGGCCGTGTCCAAGAGAATCAGTAAATTCTTGAAGTCATCAGAAATATCTTCAATACCATCTGTCACTAGCTCGGAGCCGATTCCAATCTTGGAGGAGGAGGGAGCCATCAGCGATTCTGTAGAGCAAAGGAAACAAAAACGAGGAAGACAAAGCTTTGCAACTGTTCTGGGAGATGAAGAGACAGGAATCTTGCGGCGACGGAAGATGAAGAACAGGAATCGGGAATACGAAAAGTCGGCGGCTACCCGAGTGAATGAGGAGTGGAAAGGACTTTTTCGTTTGGAATATATATATAAATAATCCTAATTAGGTTTAAAAAGGGTTAAGTATAATGACATACCTGAACGAGGCGGCAATTTGCTAGGTGCGAGTAGAGATTTTGAAAATCCAAAAAAAAATCCGAGTACTCGAGTAGAAGATGACAGCATACACGAGTATGAGGTTTAGTATACTCGAGTAGGCACAACATACACGAGTAATCAATAATTCATACTCGAGTATGTAATTAGCATACACGAGTATTAAGTCCTTGACGACTTTTCATACTCGAGTATAAGAAGTTCATACACGAGTATCTTTTGGATTACTCGAGTATATGAAACTTTTTACTCGAGTATTAGCCGTTTACTCGTGTAAGTGTAACGATGCTCGAGTCTGTAATACTTGAAGGAATTTCCCTGGTAGATGTCTATTTCCACTGAAAAAACTGTACCTCTGAGCAGCCATCATTACTGATATCTTCTTAATTTGAGAGTCCATCACTGGTCTTCTTTGTTGAGCAGTCCAAGCTCAGTTTTGAAGAACAAGAACTTGGACTCGTCCAGCGGCTTGGTGAAAATATCTGCAACTTGCCTGTCTGTGGAGACATACTGTAGATCTATATCTCCATTTTCCACATGCTCCCGGATGAAATGATAGCGAAGCTCTATGTGCTTGGTCCTGCTGTGGGAGACTGGGTTGTTGGCGATTGCTATTGCGCTGGATGAGTCGTAGAACAGAGGAACGTTCGGGAACTTTATCTTATAGTCTTCAAATTGATTCTTAATCCATAGAAGCTGTGCACAACAGCTGCCTGCAGAGATATACTCTGATTCATCCGTTGAGATGGTCACACAGTTTTGCTTCTTACTGCTCCAGGAAATAAGTCTCCTTCCGAGAAATTGACAAGTCCCGGAAGTAATTTTCCTGTCGTCTTTTCTTCCTGCAAAATCTGCATCTTAAAATCCAATTAGTTCATTATCATTATTTCTTGGGTACCATAAACCAAGATTTGGTGTTCCTTTGAGGTATCTCAAGATTCGCTTTTCAGCAATGTAGTGAGATTCCTTAGAGTTCACCTGAAATCTAGCACATACACATGTGGAAAACATTATGTCTGGTCTACTTGTGGTAAGGTAGAGCAGGGACCCAATTATGCTTCTGTACTTGGTTTCATCAAAAGGTTTCCCTTTCTCATCCTTGTCCAGAGACATAGTTGAGGCCATTGGAGTCCTCATAGAGGTTGCATTCTCCATTCTGAATTTCTTAAGTAGCTCTTTGGTGAACTTGGTCTGTGAGATGAAGATTCCATCCTCAGATTGTTTCACTTGAAGCCCTAAGAAATACTTCAGCTCTCCCATACAGCTCATTTCAAACTTCCCTTGCATAAGTTTAGAAAACTTCTTGCAGAGGTCGTTATCCGTAGAGCCGAAAATAATGTCGTCGACATAGATCTGCACTAGCAAAATCTTGCCTTTTATTTCCCTAAGAAATAATGTTTTGTCTATCTTTCCTGTTGTGAACTTGTTCTCAAGAAGGAAGCTAGACAGAGTCTCATACCAAGCTCGAGGAGCTTGTTTAAGACCATATAGTGCTTTCTGTAATAAATATACATAATTAGGATGGGTTGAATCAACAAAACCTGGCGGTTGCTCTACGTACACTTCTTCCTTTATGTCACCATTCAGGAAGGCGGACTTTACGTCCATCTGATAGACGGTAAAGCCCTTAAGTGCAGCGTAGGCAAGAAATAACCTGATCGCCTCCAGTCTTGCTACTGGAGCATAAGTCTGGTCGAAGTCGATTCCTTCTTCTTGACGATATCCCTTGGCGACAAGTCTGGCTTTATTCTTTATAATTGTTCCATCTTCGTCCATCTTGTTCCGGTAGACCCATTTTGTCCCGATGACGTTCTTATGCTTGGGTCTAGGAACAAGTGTCCAGACTTTGCATCATTTGAACTGATTCAATTCTTCTTCCATGGCTAGAATCCAGGATGCGTCGGAGTTGGCTTCCTCAAATTTCTTTGGTTCAACCTGTGAGAGAAAACTTAAGTGTAAATTCTCGTTAGTTGTACCTCGACGAGTTCTGACGCCATCCCGAGGATCTCCTATTATTTGGTCAATAGGATGATCCTTCAAGTGTCTGAACTTTAAAGTCCTTGCATCTGGGATCTCTTCAGCCACTGGAGTTGCATCTTCAGCTGGGATGTCTTCTTCATCTTGATCATCCACCTCTCCAATGGTGGTTGTAGAGGGGACCTTGATGAATGTCTCATCTTTATCTTCACTAGGATCATCCAAGCTAAGTTCTTTCAACTTTGTACCTGCATCTACAATAGGCACACTAGACGAGTTGCTTTGCAACAGACTCGTCTCATCAAATACAAGATGTATCGACTCTTCTACCACTAGAGTTTTTCTATTAAATATACGATAAGCCTTACTATGGCTGCTGTAACCTACAAAAATACCTTCAAAGCTTTTCTCGCTAAACTTGGTAGAGTGATACTTGCCGTTGTTAAGCACGAAGCATTTACAGCCAAAGATTCTGAAGTATGAAATGTTTGGTTTCCTGCCTTTTAGAAGTTCGTAAGGGGTCTTATCATGGTTCTTGTTGATGAGTGCTCGATTTTGCACGTGACAAGCGGTGTTGACAGCTTCAGCCCAAAAGTATTCTGGGAGTGAGGCATCACTCAACATGGTCCGGCAAGCCTCTATGAGTGTTCTATTCCTTCTCTCAGCTACTCCATTTTGCTGTGGGGTACGAGGAGAGGAAAACTCATGAAAGATACCTTGACATTCACAGAATTCTGTCATGGCTCCAGACTTGAATTCCGTTCCATTGTCACTTCTGATTTTGACGATGGAACAGTTGTATTTATTCTGGATTTGCCTAACAAAATTTGTGAAAATGCTGAAGGTATCTGACTTGTGTTTCAGAAAGAATACCCATGCAAAGCGCGAGTAATCATCCATAATAACCAACGTATATTCCTTACCTCCCAAACTTCTAACCTGCAGTGGACCAAACAAGTCCATATGGAGAAGCTGTAAGCTTCTTTTGGAATCTTTGCCTATTATGCTTTTAAACATACTTCTTGTTTGCTTGCCTTTGATACAAGCGTGACAAGGGATGTCCGTAATGCACTTGACATTAGGCGCATCACGTACTAAGTTTTGAGAGAATAATTTATTAATAGTTTTGAAATTAATATGTGCTAGTCTCTTGTGCCATTGGTCAGCAAGAGATGCACTATTTTTTGCTAACAAACACACTGGTGTCGAAGAGTCTATACAGATGAAGTTTAAACAGAAAATATTTCTGCTTCGAGTGCCAGATAAAATAGTTTCCATGTTGTCAACCGATTTTATCAAACACTTGTCAGCATGAAATTCAACTACGTATCCTTTGTCGCATAGTTGGCTTATGCTGATGAGATTGTGTTCCAATCCTTCAACATATGCTACATTCGAAAAGGATACGCTACCATTAGAAATCATACCATAGCCTTTCGTTGTCCGACGATCTGAACCTCCAAAGATGACCTTTGGTCCGTTGCAGACTGGGGTGTAATTCTGTAGTAGGCTCCTTGTCCCGGTCATATGCCGAGAGCATCCACTGTCCAAGTACCAGAT
This sequence comes from Platanthera zijinensis, assembly GCA_039513925.1. Lineage (NCBI taxonomy): Eukaryota > Viridiplantae > Streptophyta > Magnoliopsida > Asparagales > Orchidaceae > Platanthera > Platanthera zijinensis. Next base: position 90,907,707 of record CM077085.1, read on the forward strand.
TGGCGTTTTGGTGGCCTTTGGACATACCTGCAATTACAATCATTTAGCCTTAGGAACCCAAACAAGTTTGGGTCCTTGGTCTTGAGTTAGAATACTCCCCCTACGAGTATTAGCCTCATGAGTGGTCACTCTCACGTTGCTAACTTTAGGGGTTGCAGCATTTTCAGGATTGAACCAACAATCACTGGCAAAATGACCAATTCTGCCACAGCACCAACAGTTGAACCTGTTGTATCTTTGCCTTGTGTAGTCCTGCTTGACTTTCTGGAATGAAGGTCTAGCAGGAGCTTTACTCTTGGAGGAGGAGGCTTCATGATGATGGCAGTTACATGAGGTCTTCTCCTTCATAGGCTTTTCTACAATGGGTTTTACTTTTGGTGTCTTTTTGAAATTATGACCATGAGCATAAGGTCCATAGCTTTGAAGCTGAATCTCCTCATAAGGTGCCTTGAAGACACTCTCGCCAAAGTTACGAGGATGAGTCCAACCTTGGTATCTTGACTTAGGCTTCTCAGGGATCGGCCTAGAAAAGTGTCCGTAGGTGGACTCATAATCGAGTTCGTTCGTGGGAAAGATAACTTTCTTGAACACAACAGGTTCCAAGGGAGCTTTCCCTTTTTCTTCAGCTAGAGCCTTCCGGGCAGCCTTATTCTTTCTCTTGGCCTTGTTTCTCCTAGAGGATTTACTAGAAGAGACAATGTGGCCTAAACCAGCACCCTTGGCCTTAGTAGAGAATTCAGCAACGATTGGAAGAACTGTCTTAGGCTTAGAAAAACTCTCAACAAGCTTCTTTTCAGCCTCGAGTTGTCGTTCCAATTCTTTGATGATTTCCTCTTTAAGGTCGATGTGCTTGAGAGCTTTATTGTATTCCTCTATAGCTACATTGAGGTTCTCTTGAAGAGAGTTAGTCTTATCGACTTCTTCTCTCAAGCTGCTCTCACTAGCTCGTAGAGTATTTATCTCTTTGGCTTGAGTTTTCATTAATCTACGACATTTTTCGTAATCGGTGAGTAACTCCTTATACTGACCCATGAGCTCAGATTCATCTTCAGAGGAATATCCCTCTTGCTCATTGTCATCATCAGAATCAGAGAGAGGAGTGTGAGATTTTACCTCCCTAGTAAACTGGGGGACTTGTTCATCATCTGAATGAGCCATGAGCCCAAAGTAAGCTTCCTCTTCTTCACTCTACTCAGATTAGTCAGAGTCGCTGAGAGTTTTGCTCTTCTTGGCTACTAAGCTTTTCTCTTTCCTGTTCTTATGGTGTGAGGATTTCTTTTCCTCTCTTCTTCTACCCTCTTTCTTTTTGTGAGGGCAATCGGCGATGACGTGACTTAGCTTATTGCAACAATAACAAATGATGTCAGTTGAGATCTGTTTGTTCTGTTTAGAAATATACCTGTCATGGCTGCTTGAGCCTTTCTTCTGATGATCACCGTCATGTCGTGATCTTCTATATGAGGCATCCTTGCCTCTCCATTGCTTCTTCTTGTTCAAGAACTTCTTGAACTGCCTTGAGAGTAGGGAGAACTCTCCATCAGATAGTTCTGAGCCAGATGAGCTGGGCTCAGATGATTCTTCTTCATCAGCCTCAGGAACTGGGGCAGGAGAGCTAGCCTTTATCTTCCTTGAGCTGTCTGCCTTTAGAGCGACAGATTTCTCCTTGGATGCAGACCTGCTTGTCTCTTCTTCAGCTTTTCTTAAGTTGATTTGCAGCTCGTAAGACATAAGCTTTCCGAACAGATTCTGCGGGTCCGTCTCAGCTAACCTTCCAAACTCCTGAATGGTACATACCTTATTGTCCCATTCCTTGGTTAGGGATCTTAAGAATTTGTCATTGAGTTCCCCGTTGGTAAAGACTCGGCCATAAACTCTTAGGCCGTTCACTATCTTGAAAAAGTTCTCGAACGTGTCAGCTATGGCTTCCTTGTGACCTTGCCGGAAGGCTTCATACTTTTGATTCAGAAGGGATCTCCGATCATCCCTCACTTCTTCAGTGCCTTCCATCAGAGTCACCAGGGATTGCCACATCTCCTTGGCAGACTGGCAATGAATCAGATTCTGCAGCATTGAGTCATCGACTGCACTTGCTATAATATTTTTAGCTTTCTTGTCCAGAGAGACAAGTGCAATCTCATCTTTATCTAGATCCATCAACTTCTTGGGAACTTGCTTGGTGGGATCTATGGTGGAAGTAGTTAAAGGAATGTGGGGACCTTCTTCAACAATCAGGAAGATCCGGGGATCTACTGCTTCCATGAAGAACTTTACTCTTTCCTTCCACATAGGAAAATTGTTCTTGGTGCAGATAGGGAGTTTAGCAAAATCCTTGGTCTTACTCATGCTTGATACCTTTCAAGAAACAACTTAGAAGAATAAGATCAAGGTGTTAACCTTTTAACGATCAACCTGGCTCTGATACCAATTGAGAGGTCTAAGTTGTTAGTCTAAATCACCTAGAGGGGGGTGAATAGGTGAAATGCGTGTCAAATGCAGAATTAAAAACTAACACAGCACACATCAAGCAATCACAGACGACAAGAGATTTATAGTGGTTCCCCAACCTTGGGTACGTCCACTTTCCTCACCGATCTAGCAAATCACTAGACTCGGCTACTCCACTATCTCGGATTGAAAACAATCCTATACCTCGGAACCACGTTCCTACAAAACTCGATCCAACTGGATCTACAAAACTCGGAAGAAAGGTCTTCCTACAAATCTCGGAGAAAAACTCCTACAAAGAAATTTTGGTTTGAGAATAAAAAATCAAAACAACAATCTCAGATCTGGATCTTTGACAGTCTTCTTCTTTAGGAACTTCGGCTTGATCAGAAAAGGTTGAAGATGACTTGAGAGAGATCCACGAATCTGAAAACTAGAACCACCTCGATCGAGAAGATAGATCTGAAATCTTTGAGGCTCGGCGAGATCGAGTTATTCACTTTTGTCTGGATCGCTGGAGAAATAGTCGTTGAAGACGGAGATCGGCGATCCAGAGTTTCTTCCGTGAACAACGATGGCGGCGGCGGCGTGAGAATTAGGGTTCACGGAATTTTCTCTTTCTTAAAAAGAATATCTCTGTAATCTTGTTAATTAGTCAATTCTGAAATGACCTATTTATAGGTGGACTCCAACGGTCATAATCTTAATTAGGGATGACACGTGGACCAATCAGAAATGACGGATTCAAAATACTTATGGCAAATTCGAACTTAGAAAGATTCTGGAATAGAGAACTGCTATACTCGAGTAAGAGAAGATATACTCGAGTATGGGAATTTAGATACTCGAGTGACAAAGAGGAGTATACTCGAGTATGAGAAGAGAAATTTACTTGAGTGAAAAATGAACTACTCGAGTATCAGAATATGTATCCGGGAAACATTCACTTACTCGAGTTATGAAAGTCAATTACTCGAGTATAGAAATACTTACTCGAGTATTAAAATCAACTACTCGAGTATCGAATAATTTACTCGAGTATGAAAATCAATTACTCGAGTATAGAAACACTTACTCGAGTATGAAAAGAAACTACTCGAGTATGACTACTTGAACTTGCAGAGAAGAGAAGAAATGGATCTACTCGAGTATGATACATGATTTACTCGAGTGATTAAGTTACTTACTCGAGTATGAAAAGAACTTACTCGAGTGACTAACTAACTACTCGAGTATAGATTTATCTACACGAGTATTCAGAGCCTACTCGAGTAAGTCTAACTGATTACTCGAGTATGTCTAACTAACTACTCGAGTATGTCTAACTAGCTACTCGAGTATTAAGTCTGATACTCGAGTATAAAAAGGGGTTACTCGAGTATTTTGGACTTAGAAATATTTTTCTGAGGAAATTAGCTCCAATGCTTCTGTCCATCAATCCAAGTGCATGAATGAGAAGTGTATCCCAATAGAGAGGCTATACATGGGCCAACACTTTGGATCACACAATGAGGGATTACATTGCATGGTCCTGTGTTTGGTGACCCATTATAGACTGACATTGGTCTACACTTGGCAATTAGAACCTGCACACATACAACTCAAACACCACATCAAATATATCTTAATTCATCTTAGTTCAAGGTCTGACTTCCTACAAATCTGAGGTATTGTGGAGACAAACCCCAATAGAAAAGCTTGCGCTTCAGCCCACCGTGAAACGTAATCGACCGCTACTAAGATATAATGATTTTTAAAAGGAGGTAAAGGGCCTATAAAATCTATGCCCCACAGATCAAAAATTTCACATTCTAAGTAAAAATTTTGGGGCATTTCGTCCCGACGGGAAATGTTACCTGACCGTTGGCAGCAGGTTCAAACTCTTACCAATTATTGAGCGTCCTTGAATAAAGTAGACCAAAAGAATCCTGCTCTCAGGGCTTTACGTGCAGTCCGGTTGGCTTGATAATGTCCGCCGGTTTGTCCTTCGAGACAGTGTCGTAGTACTTTTAGTCCTTCCTCGTTCGAAATACATCTTCTAATTACTTGGTCGGCACAGACTCGGAATAAATACGGGTCTTCCCAAAAGTAGTTTTTCAAGTCAGAAAAGAATTTCCTCTTTTCTTGAATTGTAAAAGCTTTTGGAAGGACTCGGGCTACTAAATAGTTAGCTAAGTCTGCAAACCAAGGAGTAGAAGAGTTTGTTACCTTTTCGAGGGCGAGGAGACTTTCTTCAGGGAAATTATCTTCGATGTCGGCTTCCACGAGTGTATCTGTTACATCATTCTCAAGTCGAGAAAGATGATCGGCTGCCAAATTCTCTGCGCCTTTCTTATCTCGGATCTCTAAATCAAATTCTTGTAATAAGAGAATCCAACATAATAAACAAGGTTTTGAATCTGCCTTAATTAGTAAATATTTTAAAGAAGAATGATCCGTAAAAACAATAACTTTTGATAGAGTGATATAAGATCTAAACTTTTCAAATGCAAATACAATTGCCAGTAGTTCCTTTTTCGTGGTTGTGTAATTGGTTTGTGTGGATCTGAGAGTTTTACTTGCATAATAGATAAGATGAAAATATTTGTCTACTCGTTGTCCTAAGACAGCTTCTACCGCATAATTACTCGCATCACACATGATCTCAAAATGAAAGGACCAGTTTGGGGCTACTAAAATAGGAGAGTTGATAAGTTTGTCCTTAATAATATTGAATGCTACTAAGCATTCACTATCGAATATAAATGGGGCTTCTTTTTCTTATAAATGAGTTAACGGTTTTGTTATTATAGAAAAATTTTGAATGAACCATCTATAGAAACCTGCATGGCCTAAGAAACTTCGAATAGATTTTACATTTGTTGGAGGAGGAAGTTTTTAAATTATTTCTATTTTGGCCTTATTAACCTCGATTCCCTGGGAAGAAATTTTATGACCGAGAACTTAACCTTCGCGAACCATAAACTGGCATTTCTCCCAGTTCAACACTAAATCCGTGTCTTCACAGCATTAAAGAACACGAACGAGGTTATCTAAACACGTATGGAATGAGTCTCCAAATACGGAGAAATCATCCATAAATACTTTCATAATGTCCTCTACTAACTTGCCAAAATAGCTAGCATACATCTTTGAAATGTAGCTGGCGCATTACAAAGTCCAAACGGCATTCGCCTATAGGTGAAAGTACCAAAGGGGCAAGTAAACGTAGTTTCTCTTGGTCTTCAGGGGCTATAGGGATTTGTAAATACCCTGAATAAGCATTGAGAAAACAATAATATGAGTGACCCGAGAGTCGCTCTAATATTTGATCTATAAATGGTAGTGGAAAGTGATCTTTACGGGTAGCATCATTTAATTTTCGATAGTCGATGCACATCCTCCAACCCGTAACAGTACGTGCTGGAATTAGTTAATTATTAGCGTTTGGCACTACCGTTATACCGCCCTTCTTAGGGACGACTTGTACGGGACTAACCCATGTGCTATCTGAGATTGGATAGATAATTCCTGCGTCTAATAATTTCATTACTTCAGCTTTTACGACATCCTTCATATTGGGATTTAATCGTCGTTGGGGCTGGATAGATTTATGAGGGTTATCTTCCAAAAATATTTTATGCGTACAAAAAGATGGGTTGAGTCCTTGGATATCAGAAATTTGCCATGCTAATGCATGGCGATGTTGTTTTTACACTTCTATTAATTCAGACGTTTTCTTATCATTTAATTCAGCAGAAATGATAATAGGGAGTTTAGATTTGGCTTCAAGGAAAATGTATTTTAAATGTGCAGGAAGTGTTTTCAGCTCGAGGGTTGGTGGTTTTTCATACGAAGTTGGAGTTTTTAGAGTTGTAGAAATTAAGGATATAAAAGGTTCTAAAGGGTCATCGGTAGGCATTTCTTGTGAAAGGGGTAAGTCTGCCAAGTACGATTCTTCTACAGTTATTGAAAGTAAATTAGAATAGGGAAAACCATTTTCCTCAAAAGACGCTTCTGCAAGGTAGCAGGAATCGTCGTTTATTAAAGAGTTTTTCATAGAGGGATCTATATCGATAGTAAACTCGGCATCTCCTACTCGTAAGAGAAGTCTACTGTTACTTACGTCTATTATCGCGCGAGAGGTTGCGAGAAAAAGACGATCGAGAATTATGGGAACAACATCATCTTCCTCTATGTCAAGTATAACAAAGTCTACCGGGAAGATAAACTTGTCTATTTTGACCAGAACATCCTCTACTATCCCTATTGGATATTTAATAGAACGATCTGCTAATTGGATCCTCATTTTCGTTGGGTTGGGGTTACCTAATCCTAGTTTTTGAAAGAGCGAGTAGGGCATTAAATTTATGCTAGCTCCTAAGTCTGCTAACGCATCTTTTATTAATAGATTACCAAAGAGAAACAGGATGGAAAATCGTACCGGATCATTTAATTTTGGGGGTAATTTATGTAATAAAACGGCTGAACACTCAGCGTTAAGGAAAACTCTCGAAATATCTTCGAGATTTTTTTATTTGAAAGTAACGCTTAAAAATATTTTTGGTATTTAGGCATCTGTGCAATTGCCTTGCAGAAAGGTATATTGATTTGAATTTGTTTTAGCATTTTAAGAAAGTTTTTATACTATTCATCTTCTCGCTCATCTTTTAATTAGGATGGATAAGGTAAAACAACATGTGGTGAAGAAATTCGCGGGGGTTGAGGAGACAGAGACGTAACAGGAAGTGGTGTAGGAAGGCTAACCTTAGCTTCTTTTTCTACCCTAACGGGTGGTGGTAGCTCCCTGCCACTTCGTAGTTTAACGGTTTATCAACTTGATGGGTTACTGGAATGGCCAGTATCCCGTGGATTTTGTTCCGTATTTCCTGGCAAATTACCAGGTTGGCGTTCCGATAGAATTTTTAATATTTGTCCAATTTGTGTTTCTAAGTTTTTAATTGATCCGGTCAGGTTCCGGATATTGGACTCATTAATACTGATATATTTCGTGAATATGTCTTCTATCGGGGTTGGCCTTAATTGGTGCGGTTATGGTGGTGGTGTTTGTGGTTGTGGGGGTTGCGGTGTAAATCCACTTGGATTTGCGATCGGAGGGCGTTGAGCAATATTGGGGTTACTCCATAAAAAATTAGGATGTTTCTTATATCCTGGATTACAAGAATTATTATTTAAGTTAATATTAGGATTATAGGAAGGTCTATAAGAGTTTCCCATATAATCAATTTCTTCAATTACATTAATATTCGGATTCCAAGTAGTTGTGGCGGAGGAAGCAGATATTCCTGCCAATTGTTTAGTTAAATTTTCTACTTGGAGTGCTAAAGTAGAAGAAGTATTGAGCTCATAAATCCCAGCTTGTTTAGGGCGTGACCTCTGCACATTCCACTGGTACGCATTCATGGCCATCTCATCAAAGAGGGTTTGAGCGCCCTCGGGGGTTTTGTTATTAAGCGTGCCCCCAGCGGCAACATCAATGGCTTGTCTGGTTTGAATATTCAAACCATTGTAGAATATTTGTACTTGGAGCAAAGTTGGTAGTGCGTGATGTGGACACCGATGTAGATATTCCTTAAAACGTTCCCAAGTCTCATAAAGAGACTCAGACTCGCCTTGCACAAAGGAAGAAATATCTGCACGCAGACGTGCGGTTTTTGTAGGTGGAAAATACTTTGTAAGGAATTTTTCGATCATTTCAGCCCAAGTGGTAATAGATCCTCTGGGGAGAGAACCTAGCCACTGTTTGGCTTTCGTTCGTAACGAAAAAGGAAATAAGCGAAAGAGGATGGCATCATCAGTGACGTCATTTATCTTAAATGTGTCGCATATTTCTAAGAAGTGCGTGTTTGGATCTTCGTCGGGCAATCCATCAAATTGAACAGAATTTTGAATCATTTGGATTATACTCGATTTATCTCGAAGTTATTATTGGCAATTATAGGACGAACGATACTAGACCCGGTGTCATCTAAATTGGGTCATGCATAATAAGACATGGTCCTTTGGGGCACCACCTCTGGCATTTGTTATTTCTCTGCTGCCATTTCTTGAACGTGTGTGGTGCCTACGGACTCTTCCAGATTAAATACAAGCTCTTGATTCAGAGATCGGAGGCGCCTGTGAAAGGTGAGATCGATTTCAGGATCAAATTCAAGATTTAAATAAGATGGAGTTCTGTGGGTCATACACTAAAAAGACTTTTTGATAAACACAAAATAAAACAAATATATAAAAACTAAGGAAAAAAAAAACTAAGTTAAAACAAATATATCTAAACATACAAATACAAACACACGAAAAGACTTAAAATGAAAAATAACTAAAAATAGGGTTTTCATATAAAACAGGTTTTATATAAAACAAGTTTCATAATAAAAAACAGTTTTATTATAAACTAGTTTTTATAATTAGAAAAGTTTTATATAAAATACGTTCAAATAGTTTTTAGGTTTTTGTTTTTTGTTTTTAGAATTTATTAGTGGTTAATAAACTTGTTAATAAAATGTTAGGTTTATAAAAACAAATTTTTCAATTCAGGGAATTTTATGTTTGTTTTATTTTTATAAAAACTAAGGTTTTTAAATAACAAGAAAAAGAAAAGATAAAATTAATAGCGTTCTTTTATTTTCAAATATTAACACATATAAACAAATCCCCAGCAACGGCGCCAAAAAGCTAGATATGTAAAATTTGTTTTAAAGAAGATAGATTTGGTTTTATATAATCTTTTACGTATATAAGTCTATCTCTTTTCTGCTTACTTATATCCTGTGGATTAAGGCAAGAGTACCTATCGCATAGGAGTATAGTATTTTTTTATAAAATATCAAGGTCGTATTTTTCCTGGGATCGGTGTTAATTATTCTACTTTTTAGAACTAACTATTATCTTATCGAACGAACGGAGTGGAGTTTATATTTAAAAACAAAAGATAGAAATATATATATATATGGTTTTATTAAGATAAGGACTCAGAGGTTAGTCCTTGATTTCAGAATTACTAAGAGAGAATATTAATTGAGCTATTAAAGAACAACTTTATTCCTTAATTACCTTACTTAATGAGTGGGTCCCTTTGGTAGCATCACTGACTCGAAAGTACGACTGGGGAGGCTTGCGTTTAAAACGGGTTAACGTAAATGTAGTGTCTCTTCACCTGGTATATGATCAATTAACAGAAAACCCTAGTTAGGATAAATAGAAAGTAGAGTTGAAATAGTTGAAAATAATATCCAGCCTAGAGCTCATCTTGACCAAGTGCTAAGGGTTCTTAGCCTCTTCTCAGGATGGGGGCGGTATAAAGTACAGAAAATAATATCTACCTATCTATCTTAATCCAGGACTTAAGCTTTCGCTTCGTCTTTCATTCGGGATAGGGTAGTAAAATCTAAAATTTTTAAAATCCTTTGTACTATCTTAATCCAAGTCATAGGCTTTTGCCTCGCCCTTCATTCAGGATAGTATGAAATAATAATGTTTTGAAAATAATTTTGAAAGCAGTTTAACGCTATCTTAATCCAGGACATAAGAAGAGCTTCGCCTTTCATTCGGGATAGTATGAAAAAATAAAGGAAAGAAAAATTAAAAATAAAGCAGTAAAGTACTCAGAATTGAAATTGAAGGTGTCTATTTTATAAAGTCCGAAAAATTATTACAACTTTCTAAAAAGCTGAAAAGAAATCTAAAATATTACAACTTATAGAACTTTTGAATACTTAAAAGCTACTACCAGTTCCTTGTCAGAGAGCTGGGGAGTCCTAATAGTTCTTAAGGAAGCTGCTGGTGTTCGAATAATTCTACTCAGCCCTGCCCCTCTATTTTTTAAAAAAGTGCTTTTGTAAAAGAACTTTTGGAAAAGTTGCCAAACAGCTTATGGAAAAGCTGCCAAACAGCTTTTGCAAAAGTTGAAAATCAGCTTGTGGGACAGCTGGCTTTTGGACAGCTTGACACGTGGCAGTTTTTGATGAGCTGGCAGCTGATTTGGTGGCTTGATAAGGATGGCGGGTCGGGCTGGCAGCTTGCGGGTCGGGCAGGCAGGTCGAGCAGGCGGCTGGCGGGTTGGCGGGTCGAGTAGGCAGCTGGCGGGTTGGCGGGTCGAGCAGGAGGCTGGCGGGTTGGCGGGTCGAGTAGGCAGCTGGCGGGTTGACGGGTTGAGCAGGAGGCTGGCGGGTTGGCGGGTCAAGTAGGCAGCTGGCGGGTTGGCGGGTCGAGCAAGCAGATCGATTTATTTGGCGCAAAATGCTTTCAGCTAGATAAGTTAAGTTTGTTTTAAAGAAGATAGATTTGGTTTTATATAATCTTTTACGTATATAAGTCTATCTCTTTTCTACTTATTTATATCCTATGGATTATGGCAAGAGTACCTATCGCCTAGGAGTATAGTATTTTTTTAGAAAATATTAAGGTCGTATTTTCCCTAGGATCGGTGTTAATTATTCTAATTTTTAGAACTAACTATTATCTTATCGAACGAACGGAGTGGAGTTTATATTTAAAAACAAAAGATATAAAAATATATATACGTGGTTTTATTAAGATAAGGACTCAAAGGTTAGTCCTTGATTTCAGAATTACTAAGAGAGAATATTAATTCAGCTATTAAGAACAACTTTATTCCTTAATTACCTAACTTAATTAGAGGGTCCCTTTGGTAGCATCACTGACTCGAAAGTATGACTGGGGAGGCTTGCATTTAAAACGGGTTAACGTAAACGTAGTGTCTATTCACCTGGTGTTTGATCAATTAACAGAAAACCCTAGTTAGGGTAACTAGAAAGTAGAGTTGAAATAGTTGAAAATAATATCCAGCCCAGAGCTCATCTTGACCAAGTGATAAGGGTTCTTAGCCTCTTCTCAGGATGGGGGCGGTATAAAGTACAAAAAATAATATCTACCTATCTATCTTAATCCAAGACTTAAGCTTTCGCTTCACCTTTTATTCGGGATAGGGTAGTAAAATCTAAAATTTTGAAAAGCTTTCGCACTATCTTAATCCAGGTCATAGGCTTTTGCCTCGCCCTTCATTCGGGATAGTATGAAATAATAAGGTTTTGAAAATAATTTTGAAAGCAGTTTCATGTTATTTTAATCCAGGACATAAGTAGAGCTTCGCCTTTCATTCGGGATAGTATGAAAAAATAAAGGAAAGTAAAATAAAAAAATAAAGCAGTAAAGTACTCAGAATTGAAATTGAAGGTGTATATTTTATAAAGACCGAAAAATTATTACAACTTTCTAAAAAGCTGAAAAGAAACCTAAAATATTACAACTCACAGAACTTTTGAATACTTAAAAGCTAATACTATTTCCTTGTCAGAGAGCTGGGGAGTTCTAACAGTTCTTAAGGAAGCAGTTGGTGTTCGAATAATTCTACTCAGCTATGCCCCTCTATTTATAGGAAAAAATCTCTTTTGGAAAAGCACTTTTGGAAAAGTTGCCAAACAGCTTATGGAAAAGCTGCCAAACAGCTTTTGCAAAAGATAAAAAATCAGCTTGTGGGATAGCTGGCTATTGGACAGCTTGACACGTGGCAGTTTTTGATGAGCTGGCGGCTGATTTGGTGGCAGGATAAGGATGGCGGGTCGGGCTGGCAGCTGGCAGGTCGGGCTGGCAGCTGGCGGGTCGGGTTGGCAGGTCGAGCAGGCGGCTGGCTGGTTGGCGGGTCTAGTAGGCAGCTGGCGGGTTGGCGGGTCGAGCAGGCGGCTGGCAGGTTGGCGGGCCGAGTAGGCAGCTGGCGGGTTGACGGGTCGAGCAGGATGCTAGCGGGTTGGCGGGTCGAGTAGGCAGCTGGCGGGTTGGCCGGTCGAACAGGCAGATCGATTTAATTAGCGCAAAATGCTTTCAGTTGGAATTGAACCCGTGACTTCATGAAATTCTACATAGCTCCTACTCCACTAGGCCAGCTGATTATTTCTGCATAAACACAAACACATTATAAATATACACTATATTAAATTTAGTAACTTTATATTTTATATTTTATTTTAATTAATAATTTATACATTTAAACTTTATATTTTATATATTATTTTAATTATATTTTATAGTATTTTAATTAATTATTTTAAACTCACTAAAGCTCGCCTTAACTTTATATATATTATTTATAATTATTTTATACATTATTTTATAAAACATATATTTTTTTATATCTTTAATATATATACATATAAGTCATATTATATTTTATATTTAATATTATAAATAATTATAGTTAACTTCAATATATTACTTCTAATTTTATACATAACTTATATATATTTTTATTGAACTTTAATATATTTATTTTTGTGATAATACAGTATTACTTTCTACATAATTTTATTTAAAGAAGAAAATTTAAAACAAATCATTTATTCCTTAATTTACATAAATAATTCCTTATTTACATACAAAATGATATTCAAACTATACTAATAAATGAGTATTAATTATCACTAATTAGAAGTAAAGGGAAAGATCCTGCTAGTACAAATATATGTCGATGATATTATATTTGGATATATAGACGACAACTTTTGCAAAAAGTTCTCTAACTTGATGCAAGGGAAGTTTTAAATAAGCAATATGGGTGAGCTGAAATATTTCTTAAGAATTTAGGTGAAGAATCTGAAGATGGAATTTTCATCTCCCATATGAAGTTCACCAAGGAGTTACTGAAGAAATTCGGAATGAAGAACACAACCTCTATGAGGACAGCAATGGGTTCAACTATCTCTGGACAATGATGTGAAAGGGAAACTTTTGATGAAACCAAGTACATAAGCATAATTGGATCCTTGCTCTACCTTACTATAAGTAGACCAGATATAATGTTTTCAACATGCGTATGTGCTAGATTGCAGGTGAACTTTAAGGAATCTCAGTATGTTGCTCCAAAGAGGATTTTGAGATATCTTAAAGTCACATAACTTGGCTTATGGTACCCAAAAAGTAATGACTGTGAGCTAATTGGTTCTTCATATGCTAATTTTGTAGAAAGCGGGGATGATATGAAAAGAACTTCCGGGACTTGCCAATTCCTTGGAAGAAGGCTTATATTATGGAGTAGTAAGAAATAGAATTGTGTAGCTATCTCAACCATTGAATCATAGTATATTTTTGCAGGAAGTTATTGCACACAACTTCTACTGATTAGAAATCAACTTGAAAATTATAATCTGAAGCTGAAGGAGATTTCAATGTTTTGTGACTCATCCAGTGATATAGTTATTGCAAACAATCCAGTATCTCATAGCTCGATAAAGCACATCGAAATACGATATTATTTTATTTGGGAGCATATGGAGAACAAATGCATTAATCTCAGCTATGTCCCGACAAATAAGCAGGTTGCAAATATTTTTACAAAGCCGTTGGATGAGGCCAAGTTCACTTTCTTTAAAATGTAACATAGTATGCTTAACAAGGAGTCATGAATAGCTCAATAAATCGGCCCAAGTACAGAAATTAAGAATTCCCAAAACTTCAAGGAAGCCCTCGTGGAATAAATCGAAACAACTCGAGTATTCTCAAACCATTTTGACGAATTATTAAAGTCTTCGCGGAACTATTTGACGAATCATTCGAGTATTCTTGTATCATTTCGACGAATCTGTCGAGTTCCCTTGTGTCATTTTGATGAATTTCTGTCACTGAGGATTTTATTTCTTTTATTCATTGGATCCGAAGAGTCAAAAATTCCAAAAGTACGCTCCTCTATTTCTTCATATTTTTAATACTATATAAATTGTCTTAAGGGCTTCACGAATTTCACACAATTCACCGAGACTTCACGGACACTCCTGTCGATTCTTCTCCCATAAAAAAGTAGATGATTCATCTTTCGTTCGTATCAATGGCTCCCAGAAGCTCTAGATTTCTGCAGGTCGATGGAGAACTAGTATTAATTGGATTTATGACTGCTTCTGATGTGTTTCAAAACGTAATCCTCAAGCTAGAAATGGCCAGTCTGTCATCCGTTCTTGAGCAGGGTTGCAGAGTCTTAGGCAGGGAAGTTTTGGAATTTTTCAAGAATGCAAAGCTAAGGCGTGAAGGTTCCATGATTAAAAGCAAAGTCAAAAATACAGTGGTTCGATTAAAGGCCGGTTTACTTAATCAATTCTTGCGACTGCCAGTGGTTCAGGAAGAAGATTTTCTTGAAGAAAGAGATTTTATAGAGCTTTCACTTTCTGTGGTTTATCTAGAAGGACAACTTCAATCCGAAGAAAAGAAATGAATGACGAGGGAAAACTATTGTCTGACATAATTGGAAAAGTTCTTGTATATAAAGTTGGGTCACACGACTATGTGTCCAATGATATTTCAAGCTTCTAGCAGCTGTTATTTGTAGGAAAAGGCTGAATTGGGGAGTGGTTCTGATTTATAAGATCAAGGAAAGTCTCATTGCACCAAACTTTAGAAGGATTCTTACATTATATCTGAATCAAGTTGATAGGAATGAGTTTGATATGTCCTCTGGAATGCCCATTCATCATTTGAAGAAGAGAGATTCCTCCATATTTAGTAGATAGGAGAGAAGAATTCCCAAGTAGGGTGGGATGAGAGAAGTTGTAAAAGAGGAAGAGTTCATTAATGATGAGAGAATTCTGTCTCAAGACCCCAATGAAGCACCTGAGAACTTTGGTGCAACTGCTGAGGGGGAGAACCTCACTTTAGTGAATGTTGAAAGTCTGTTAGACCTTTTTGATCAAGTTCCAATCAGTCCATATATTGTAGAGACAGTGGTTCAATAAAATGTTTTGCTTGATGAAGTTCAAGATGATTATGTTGTTCAAGATGATGATATTATTGATGATGTTATTGATGATGTTGTTGATGCTGCTGATGTAAGTGTTCCTTGTGAGAAGGAACCTACTATGGAGGCTGAGGGGGAACTATTATCACTCTCTCTCTAAGAGGACCTCAAAGATGTTAGAGTTCTTATTGAGGGGGAGAAGGTGGATGTGCTCTCTGAGGTAGTTCAAGATAATGAGACTGTTGATTCTGAAGAGTTTCAAGAAGAAGAAATTATTGTGATTTCTGAACACGTAAGAGAAGCGGTGATGATTCTTCCTATCCAAGTGACTGTAGTAGAATGCTTTCTCCAAGAGGACCATTGATCCTTGAGAGCTTCTAGTGAGGGGGAGGATGTGGTAATGCCTCCTTCTTAAGACCCACTGACTTCAAGGGGGGCTTAGTGTAGCAGTTTCAAGACAAATACTAAAAATGTTGTTGTTTTGGGGCTAAGGTTGTTAGTGCCCCTCATTATGAAAGTTCTCTATTAAAGTCAATTGAAGAAGTTCTAACCAAAGCAAAAAATGAGCACTTTGAATATTCTCTGAAGCAAGTTTATGGTAATGTGGCTGAAGTAGAAAAATATCTGAACAAGATTCAGACCTCCTTTATTGGATGGTTGACTCAAGGTGGCAAGGCATTAAATCATTCAATAAAGAGCATTAGTCATGTGCACACTGAGACAATCTAACTATCTAAATCTCATGATGCCATTTTATATTCCCATGATGCCATTATGCATTCCCATGATGCAAGCATGCATCACATTGATAGATAGATAATAATCTACAAAGCCGAGATCATTAAAACCCTCTTTTCAGAAGTCAAAAAGGGGGAGGGAATATTGTAGAGAATGATGAGCGAGCTTACTCGAGATCTATAAAGCCGAGATCATTAAAATTCACAGTGTCAATGTCTACTCATATAAGAATATAAAGTGGCAACATAAAGATTTGAAAGGAAAATTTCCAGATCAAGCTCTACCTGTTGAAGTCTATCAACCTACTATAGGTAGAGAGTTCTATCTTGAAGGTGTAGAGTATTTTGAGCAGTATTCTGAAGGTGGAGTGTGTATGTCCCTCCTTAGGAATACACTCAGTTATGGTCTGATGTTGCAGAGGTAGAAGTAGAGATCATTGGAGAATCTTCTCAACCTCCTCAAAAGAGAAGAAGGTATGGGGAAGGTCCATCTACTAAGAGATCTGAACCTAATAGATAGATCAGGGAATATGTTGAACATGGAGTCTCATTTCCAATGGAATCATTCTGGACACTTTTAGTTTAGTTGAATTGGGTAACGAAGATAGAAAGTTTTACTACAGTAAAGAGGAATAGGATAAACATGAAATATCTAATGTGAAGAGGAGGTTACACTTTAGAAAGCATGGAAGAGAAAATCATGATGCTCCTCCTCCACCGAGATATTATCCTAAGCCATATAGTTATTTTGACAGAAAAAATGAAAAGAACGAGGGGCGACAGTAATGGAATTCTTTTTCTAACTCTGTGAAATTCATTGAGAACAGTGAATGCCCATAAGACATTTTTATATAGATATTAATGTTTTGATGATTAATTTCTACTTGCTATTCACTATGGCATTTTCTATGTATCATATTTATGATTACTCTTTGTGCAATTCAATTGAGTATATAGGGTTCTGACTTCTTCAAATATAGGGAGATTTTGGGTATTGTATCCATAATAGCCATGATTTAAAGAAGTCCCCCTTAAACTAAGATGAATTGAGATTGTATTTGATGCTGCATATTATTTATGTACTTGCAGGACTTTAATTACTAAATACAAATCAATGTTAGAATACAATGGGTCATAAAACACAATGATATGCAATGTAATTCCTCATTATGTAGAACATAGTGTTGACTCATATGTAATCTCTCTATTATGGTGTACTTTATCTACAAGTGCAATTGATGAATCAAGGAAGGGCTGTTTGCTGAGTTTAGGAAAGTCAGAATTTTTCCTAAGTAAAATTTGTCGAGTACTCACATGAAGACTCATGTCATTCATCGAGACCTCATATGAGAACTAATGTAATTCGTCATGTTTACTTGTGAAGTTTATGAAAGTCTTATAATTCATTATGTTTTGACTAAGTTAAATTTGTTGAGTGATCTGTTGATCTCTCATGAATACTTGACGAATACGTCGAGTACTCTTAAGAGGCCACGTGAACACTTAACAGAAGTTTTATTCTGATTCATTTTTCAACCAAGCCATTTTAATCGAATAGATTCAAGCAATTCATCGAGTGATAAAGTTATTTGTCAAGTGTTCTAGAGATGTCACGTGAAGACTTGACGAATGGTCTTAACAGATTTTCAATTTGAATCATGTGGCATCTTTCCTTTAGGGCACCGACCATATACAGTACACATGGAGCTCCATCTTTAAGTTTCGTTCTAGCTGTTAGGAGAGGAATCTCTATATATAGTTAAGGGTTGAAATCAGAGAACCCTAATAATGAATGATCCAGTAATTCATAAATTTATTTTCATCAGCTATTTCATATTCGCACGAAATTTCTCGTCACCGACCCCTCAAAACCACGATTCCTCTTGAAGAATGTTTTGACTAGATCTTTGCTCTCAAATTATCCAAGATTAGGTCGATTCTCAGTTCAAATCAAGCTTTAAGTTTTCAATCAAGTCTTCTCCTTCTACGGTTATTTCAAGATTTACATTTCAGCAAGAAAGAAGATTGAGTTTCTAAGATCTGAAGAAGACTGTTATTGCAATCTACATTGTTTGTAAAAACAAATTTTACAACTCTTGTAGGAAGTTTCACTTACGAGCCTTAGATCCTAGTTTAGAGGATCGAGCATAGGAGAGTTTGTTCTTCGAGCTTTTGTAAGAGACGTTGTCTCTCAGCTTGTAGAGGTTGAATACTCTGAGGGGTAAGATTTGTTATAATCTGAGATTGGTGAAGTAGTTGAGTCTAGCCTAAAGTGCATGATAGGCGAGGCGAGAGAGTGGACATACCCATTGTGGTGGACCACTATAAATACTTGTGTTTGTGTTGTGTGCATTCTCTTGTTATGTGCTCTTATTTTTTAAAGTATTTTAATTCCTCATAAAGCTACAGAATTCACCTATTCACCTCCTCTAGGTGATTTAGGTAGACAACTAGATACTTTCAATTGATATTAGAGGTAGGTTGTTCATCAAAAGGTTAACATCTTGAACAATATCTATATCTAGTTGTCAGAGAACATGTCTGGAATGGATAGAAGCAAAGATATGTCCTCAATGAAGCTACCAGTGTGCTCTAAGGAAAACTTTCCCATGTGGAAAGAAAGAGTAAGGTTCTTCATGGAAGCTGCTGATCCAAGAATATTTCAAATCCTTGAAGAAGTACCTTATATTCCTATGACTGCATCTACTATTTATGTTAATCTGATGGTTTCGAAAAAGATGTTGGACTTAAATAAAGATGAGATTACTCTCGTCTCTCTGTACAATAAGGCAAAAAATATTATTGTTAGTGTGGTGGACAACTCCATATTATAAAATTTAATCCACTGCAAGTCTGCTAAAGAGATGTTGACATATCTAACTGCTCTCATTGAAGGAACGAGGGAGGTTTGGGATGATAGGAAATCTGTCCTCAATCAGTAGTATGAAGCTTTCAAGCAAAATAGAAGAGACTCTATGGCTGGTTGCTACGAGAAATTCTTCAAGATTGTCAACAACCTAAGGAATTATGGGCATGCGTTTACAAATGGTGAACTTAACGATAAATTCTTGAGATCCCTGACAAAAGAATGGGATAACAAGGTTTGCACTATATGGTAGTTTAGTAAACTTACCGACACAGATCCACAAAATCTCTTTGGGAAGATGCTTTCCTATGAGCTTCAAATCAACACAAGAAAACTAAAGAAAAAGGAAGCAGGTCTTCAACCAAAGAGAAGTCAGTGGCCCTAAAGGCCGAAGGGTCGAGAAAAGCTAGAGTTGCATCTCCTACAAAAACTCAAGCATCATGTGATCATGAAGATTCAGAGCCAAGCACTTCAAGCTTAGAAATGTCAGATGGAGAATTATCTCTTCTCTCTAAGCAATCTAAGAGGATGCTTAACAAGGTGATGAAGATAAGAAATTGCAGATAAGAAATCATCCCTCCTTTTCTGATTACAAGAGATCATGTCGTGATGGTGATCATCACAAGAAGAGCTTCAATTACTATGACAGGTATAAATCTAAACCAAACAAATATATTTATTCTGGCATTGGGTGTTATTGTTTCAATAAGCCATGGCACATGATCGCTGACTGACCGCACAAGAAGAAGGAAGCATCAAAAAAAGAAGAGAAGAAATCATTTCGAAGAAATAAGAAAGAATAAAAAATCTGCATCGCAAAGAAGTCAAAAACTCTCAGCGATAGTGGCTCAAGTGAGTCTAGATCAGATGAAGAAGCTAATTTTTGGCTTATGGCACATACTAACGAGGAAGAATGCAACTATCAATGCAATGGGAAGGTAAACTCATATACTCCTCTCTCCTTGAGTCAAATACAGCCTCCGATGGTCATGAAGACTATTCTTCTAATTAGGATTCAGATCTATTAGTTCATTATAAGGCTTTGTTAGCAGGATTTGATAAATCCCAAATGGTCATCAAATTCCAAGCCAAAGAAATTGTCTCTCACAAGGAACTAACTCTGAATTTACGGAGAAAATCGAGAGGTTGACTCCTCTTGAAGTTGAAGTTCAATCCTTGAGAGAGGAACTAAAAACTTATACTAAACTGGTAAGTCTGAACGAGAATACCTTATTGAACTAGAAGAAAAGGTGTTGTCTAAAAGGAAGCTTGTAGAAAGCTTCTCGAAGCCAAAGATTGTCCTTCCTCTCATCATTGGATTTTTTGCTTCTAAGAAGGGTAGTGGTGTTGGCTACAAATACTTGAAGGGTAAAGGGAAGGATTCTCAAATTCAAATTACTTTCAAGAAAGTAATCTTTTCGACAAATAAGTATGACACTGAAACATCATACGGTCACTTTGCTAGACCAACGTAAGTTGACTATAACAAGAACAACTAAGGATGGAGCCGCCCAAGAAATTTTTGAACAAGTGCTCTAAAATCATCTCATAAAGAGATCATCCTTAAGGACCATGGTTCATTCATTCATGGAGCGAATGCTAAGAAAGCACTAAAGGTAAATCCTATTAGAGCCCGTTCATTTTGCGGGAATTGGGCAGTTGGAATTGGAATTCATTTACCAATTATTAATCCAGCCGTTCGGTATGTAAAATGAAATGTGGGAATCGGAATTTTGCGGCAATTTGGTCGGAATTGGGAATAAGGTAAATGCGCGACGTGCCTTTCCGACCTCGCTAGGTCTGATTTCGCAATTCCTGCTCCTTCTCCCGTCGCCGCAAATCCTGCCGTCGACCCGACGATTTCGCCGCTCCCGTCGCTGGCCGATCCCGCGATTTTGCCTCTCCTGCTCCCGTCGCTGGCCGATCCCGCGATTTCGCCCGTCCTTCTCCCATCACTGGCCGATCCCACTTCTCCCGATCTGCTCTGGCTTTATCGCTGGTATCTTCTTCTTGTTGTTGTTGTTCTTCTTTTTCTTCTTCAGTGAGGCCTGTGCATAGTCAAGCAATTGTTCATAAGAAAATTTTCATAAATGTTAGGGGACATGCTTCCCTTGCTCTGTTTCCATACAAACTTGTGTTTAGGACAAAAAATTAGAACACTCTTTTATTTGATTTCATTTATTTCCAGGACATTATTTTCACTATATATATAGGGTTATTTATCGCGACATAAACATGTATAGAGGCATACATAAACATGTTACATTGTCCTACACTATATTGACATATACTTTCTCAATAATCAATTTTATTAAGTTCATTAGATTTGCATCATTTTCAAGTTAGGGATTAACCAGTGGGAACAATCTTGTTCTTATATTTTGATGGGCGAAATAACATCATTTTTAGTATGTATTTTTTTTTGACATTGGTATTCCCTCCAAGTAGCATTATTGAGAGACTTTGAATCCCAAGCCAGTTACAATCTACTATCATTACTTCTAATATAAATGTCATTAGGAATTTAAGTACTTTTACTTGTGGATTTTATCGAAAGTGTAGAGAAATCCTCAAACTTGTATATACTTTCTCAATAATCAAATACAAAGTATGATGATAGATATGTAGGCAAGCAATGCAATGCTTGCACGTTATCTTAATAGTACGGATTCTAATGATGATATATAATGTGTGTGTTTTTAATGTTTAGATGGATGAAACAGTGAAACATCGTAGGCGTAGGAGAACAGCAGTAACTGCTGCTCTTGCTGCTTCTGTCATAGTGATGATGAAATGTGGGGTCAGAAGAAATATCGTGGAGGCTGATGCAAAAAATGTTGTAAGGGAATGTTTGTTTAGGCATTTGTATGGCAGAACAGATACAAATTGTTTTAACCAGCTTCGGATGAATAGAAGCTCGTTTGATGTTTTGTGTAACATGCTAACCCAACGTGGTTTGTTAAGAGACATAAAAAATGGAGGAGTTAGAGAGGCAGTCAGCATTTTTTTACATGTTTTGGGGCACAACAAAAAATTTAGGGTTGTTTGTGGGACGTATCTACGATCAACAAATACAATTAGCCGCCATTTCAACACGGTGCTCCGAGCAGTTCTGAAATTAGGTCCTGACTTTATAAAACTCCCTGATGCGTCAACAGTACAAAGATAGTGTCATTTTCATGTAAGTAATTTCGTTTACAATACTAAGTTTTTTTTTTAAATATATTTTACAATATCTCAATTGTTCATATGTCCATTTAGGATTGCATTGGTGCAATTGACGGCACTCATATTGAAGTTATAGTGCCTTCTAAAGATTAGAGTAGGTATCGAAATAGGAAACAGGCCATTACAACAAATGTAATGGCCGCATGTGACTCAAATATGAGGTTTTTGTATGTGCTACCTGGATGGGAGGGGTCCTCATCGGACTCCAGATTTTTGTGCAATGCACTCGAAAGAGCAGATCGTTTTGAAGTGCCACTTGGAAAGTACTATTTGGTGGATGCAGGATACACAAATGGCTCAGACTATTTAGCTCCATAGAGGTCAACCAGATATCACTTGAAAGAGTGGGCTGCATAAGGCAATAACCCCACAAATTACAAAGAGTTGTTCAACCTCCGACACTCAAAGGAACAAAATGTCATAGAACGGACATTCGGCCTCCTTAAAAAAAGATGGGCGATTTTGAGGGGACCATCATTCTATGGCATTAAAGTCCAGGTATATGCATTTAAACCTTTAACATTAGAATAAGTTAATTCATAATGAGTTTTTAATTACCTTTTAATTTTAACAGGTTCAAATTATAAACGCTTGCTGCTTCTTGCATAATTTTCTTATAGAGAGGAGATTGGAAAATCATGGTCGATTGCTTGCCGAGGTAGATGCGGAAATATTAAATCAAGATACAACTTCTGCTAGTTTTGAGTACGCGGATACAGCGGCTCCAGTCCAAGCAACACCAGAATGGAGTGCATTTAGGGAAACTATGGCGATGAATATGTTTAATGAGTACTGTGCTCATCGGGGCAATTAAAATGCTTTTTTTGTGTTTTACTTTCTGTCTTATTTTATGCAAAAAATGGGTCTGTAATGTGTGTGTGTTTGTGTACATTTTGTTAACTTCTTTTTAATCCATTTATGTTCAAAAAGTGGGTATGTTATGTGTATGTGTTACATTTTGTTAACTTCTTTTTAATCCATTTATGTTAAAATGCTTTTTTTGTGTTTCATTTCTGACTTATTTTATGCAAAAATGTGGGTATGTTCTGAAGAAATAAATGGATAAAAAAGGAAAGGGTGTCAAGCCAAGTGAACGGTCCTATGTTCCATGGACGCCGTAGATGGATTGTGTGTTATCGACTGCTCTCCTTGAGCAGCAAAAGCTGGGAAATAAGGCGGCTAGCGGCTTGAAAAGTGTCGCATACTAGGCGGCAATACAAGCACTGAAGGATGATTGCCACGTTGATATTAGTAAGGAGAAGATAATGGCCAGGATTAAAACATGGAACAAATACTACCAGGAAATATCGACTATGCTGGATACTAGTGGTTTCGGATGGGATTGGGAGCGTAATGTGGTGAAGGTTGATAGCGAGGAAGTCTGGGCTAACTACGTACAGGTAATATTTTAATTGAGCAAATATTTAACTGCAAAGTAATTATATTCTAATTTAAACAAAACTTGTAAGCGCATCCGACAGTGAGACATTATCGGAGCAAGGTGATCATCAATTGGGGTGACTTAGCTATGATTTGTGGGGTTGATCGGGCCACTAGAGCTAATGCTGCTACTACGACTGAGCAAATGAACGAGATCCACATTGAAGACTTAGTGGACGAAAATGGCATGGATGAGGTTGAGCCAAAGAGCAAGAAGAGGAAGGAGAAAACATCCGCGGTAGATATTATTGCTGATGTTATTTCTACAATAGCAAGGAACATGGAGCATGATAGCAGCGTGGCTTCTCAGCCGCCACCGCCACCGCCACTGATCTCAAGGGCAGATAGGATATATGCCGCCATTGCAGCTATTACGGATTTGACAGAGACTGATGTCATAAAGGCTATCGATATGCTGAGTGATGACGATAAGAAGGCCAACGTGTTCATGGAATTACCGATCCAAATTAGGAGGACCTGGCTCCGCTTACATCTACGCAATTAAATAGATTATGTTAAGAACTTTTGATTTCATGTACAGGCAATTATAATGTTGTAGACTATTTTGAACATTTTTTTGAATATTCGGTGCGTGGACTCTTAATTTTTATGTCATTGAAATATAATTTTTGCTAAGCTATTTCAATTCAGTTTATAATAATAATTACAAATTTGAATTCTGTACTTTGAATTCCAGGATACAGCCGAACATCGGAATTGCTAATTCCAATTCATGTGACAGAATTCCTACATTCAGTCGAACAACAGAATTGGAATTGAATTCAATTCCAATTCCTGCGGGAATGGGAATTGAATTCAATTCAAATTCCTGCAGCTCAATTCCTGCGAAACAAACGGACCCTTATTGTAAAGCCATATGAGATGAAGAATCCATGTGTTTGCTTCTATCATGTGGCTTCTACTTAGAAGTAAGTTGCTCCTACTAGACCTCCCATTCAAAAGGTGAAGAAGGAGAATAAGAGAAGATATAATAGATTTTACTATTGGTGTTGTTGCAAAGCTGGTCATTTTGGCATAGATTGATGGTTCAATTCTATGAAGTATAAGACTCCACGAGTTCACAACGCTAGAATGACCCCTAGTAATGTAAACATTTCTAGTGTTGTTCGTCCAAAAAGTTTCCTATGAAAGAACAAAGTACAAAGTACAAAAATTCATTTTGTATTATATGGCAAGCATTACAATGCAAAAAGGGCAATGACACCTTAAATAAAGGTTCATCCAAAAAGTTTCATATGTTACATTTCTATATATACATATTCGCACGCAGGAGGTCGCCGACCGACTAGGACTTGTTGTCGCCGGTATCAGGCTGGTACTCCTCATCCTTATTGATGATATATTCTTTGTTACCAACATCTTCCACTCCATCCTCCTCATCATCACTTTCGTCATTTCTCACTCCGCTGTTGCTATCTTTATTATTGCTGGAATCAGTAGCGGAGGATAGGACGCGATCTGGTGAGTTGGACTCTTCTGTGAGCATGCCAGGGATGAGGTCCGCCATAGTCAGGTGGTTGGCCTCCGGGCCAAGGAAGCCATCCAATCATAGCTTCGCATAAATGGTATCTCTTGTTGCTCGCATGATGCCATGATAAATCGTGGACATCTCATCCTCGTGGAAGAGGATTTTCTTCACCATCCCACGAGGACTCGCCTCTAGCTGCTGCTCAGCTAAGCGAGTATCTGAGGGACTAGGGAGAGCTTCAACATTTGTCGTGCGAGTCTCTAGCTCAGCAACCCGGACTTGGGCGATCTCCAGCTTATTTTTGGTATCAGCGAGATCATGCTCAAGATTGGATATTTTATTTGCCATCTCAATCCCGTCAGCATATGAGTATCAACAACAAACTATCAGAAGATCCATCAAGTAAAGTAACGACTAAGGAAAAGTCGCGAGTTAAAGTACAAGCTACCTCGTAGTCCTTCCATCAGAAGTACTACATCCCTATGTTTATCTCCTTCTGCGAGATGATCTTCAGAGCCTCCTTCTACTTGAGGAGCCTTCTCTCCATGTGATGTCCCAGCTCCGTATCTCGCGGGAGCACGCGAGTAGTCTGATGGGCGAGCACCTCTACGCTGAGATCTGGCAGTGACTCGACATCAGCTCGGCCATAGAGCACGAAGGTGACATTATAAGCCTCCCCTTATCCTCCCAGTCTTTCGACCAGGAGGGTAAGTTGGTGCTCAGATTCACCTTATGCTCGCTCTCCACCAAATACACCGATGACCATCCGTAGGCGTGCTTGTCATTGCGCCAAAGGTTGAAGTTTGGATGGAAGTACGGCGCCCTGAGATCCACCGATGACTCCCTCCCATTGAAGAGTTATTGGGAGATCTTTGTGTACTTCCTCGCATGATCAAGGGACTTGACTTTCCCTTACTCCTTGTTTGGTTTCCCCTATGAATAACCTTCCTTGTCGCCAGCTCGCAGATGGACCTTAGAACTTGCGGGAGGTGGAATCTCTTCAACATCATTGTGTAGGTTTGTCGAACCCTGGCTTGACGATGTGGCTTCCTTTGCACGTGGAAGAGTTTCTCGTGGAAGAATGCGAGTGGCTATAAAAGAGGTAGAAAAGTTAGTTATGTCACATCCACTATCAAAATCAAGTTATCGACAAGGTCAATGAGTATAGTAAGATCTCTCCATAATATATACCTTTGCCTGGGAAGACCACATCAAGTGAGTTGACATTCATACGCCAGTGGATGATGTCGAACCGACGACTGCGGAATGATTCAAGCTCCTTATCGTGTGTCCCCTCCAGAATGGGAGATAGGAAGGTGACCTCTAGAGTCTAGTGAGGCCTGCACGGTACCCCTTCGAAGTCACCAACGACAACGTCTAGGTACTCGCTCCATCGGTGGACTTTGTTCACTGTGCCAACCAAGGTGCAAACTTGGCTGTTGAAGAAGATGATGCCCTTGGCGGTCGTAGAAAAGGCGAAGATCTTTCTGAAGACAAAAAGATCGAAGGTGATGTTCTTTTCCAGCAGGAAGAAGAGAAACCCCATGATCATCGCCACCCCGTTTGGGTTGATATGGGCGGGGACGATCCTGAAGTACCGAAGGATTTTCCAATACTTTGGCGATAGAGGAAGCCGCAGACTGACTTTAAAGTGGCAGAGGGGAAGGACCATCTCGCCCTCGAGAAAGGTGTTTAATCGCTCGGACCGGGAGGGAAGCCTGGCCTAGTACCCCTAGGGAAGGTGTCTTTTGCAGAAATCCTCCAAGTCTCGCTCGGTAGCAGCAGACTTTTTGAAGAAAGCCTCGGGGAAGTTTATCACATGGGTTTGTCGGTGAGTATTAGCATCATCACTAACCATCTTATTAAGCGAGTGGATAGTAGTAGAAGTGTGAGAAAGAAAATGCGAGAAAAGGACAGAGATAAGGTAAACGCGAACAAGATTGGCGAGAAAGAGACGAGATCAAAATACTCGCCAGATGGATTTAGAAAGCACAACAACGTACAAAAGATCCATCTACCCCTTCTATTTATAGGCAGAGGAATGGGGGTATAGAAACCTTCACATGAGTATCAACCCAAGTTATGCGCTAACCGATGAATCAACCTTAGGCTACAGATCCTATCTCACATAAACACAGTCAGAAGATTGCCAGCTCACTGAAATCTGCACAGACAACTAAAGTAATCGCATAATGAAGACGAATATCAACACTGGAAAAAGTATCAACACAAAATCCAATCACAAGATTAATGGCAAGATACAAACTTGCCATTACAATGAAATAATATTATATAGTTCATTACATTATCTCCAAGGGCGATAAAAAATAAAAAAAGAAAGAAATCCTAAGTTCTAGAAGGTCGTTGCTCTAAAAGAGGTGGATACCACCAAGCCCAGCCTATCTCGTTCTCTTATTGGTAGTGCTCGCTCTCCATCGCCATCACATTGTCGCCTCAACACAGTTGGTCCTCCATCCTTGCCAGTCACACCATAGTGCCCATGCTCGCCTGCATTCCCACCAGCTCCTCTTAATGAAGCTGTAGGTGATGATCGGTCATCGATTGTCGCCGCTAAAACTCATTGATCATGTGGAAGCGGGCCTCATAAGCCAAAAGCTTGTCTTGCATCTATTCAATCTTCAACATTCTCACCTCCAGTACTGAGATCCAACGATGAGGCTCGCAGTTGGCGAGTTGGTCGAACTTCACCTTCAACTCAATGTATGTGCAGGCAGCAGCTTAAGATACTCGTGAGCAGGAAACCCGAGGGCATGGATGAAAGTAGCTCCTTGGGTTGCAGCATGACCTAACAAGAAAAATATAAAGTCGCTGAATCAGTTAGAGCCACAGAGTATCAACAGTCAAACCAATTCAGTTACATACGAGCTATCTTGTTAAGGGGATTGATATCAGTGAGGGGAAGGGCTGCAATGAGCTGATTCTCATAGGCCCGATGATGAGCCTCCTGGGCATTCGGCAGCCTATCCCTAAACTCTAGGATCGCGACCTCTGATCCTTGATGGGAGTAACTCGGGTGTCTTCTGTCCCAATCTTGCAACGAGCTCTTGGATGGGTTCAGAGGGGTCGTGGTTTCTAGTCAAATTTCAAGGCAAGCTTGGTTACTTGGTGGAAAAGGAGGCGGTGGAGGCAAAGGATTGCTCGCCCTTGGTTGTGATGAGTTGATCAAAGGAGGAGGAGCTAGCAGTAGAGGAGTAGTCGTCATTGGTTGCGACGAGGTGGTCGTAGTTGGAGGGGTCTTGCTTGCCCCAAGTTGCGAGGTCTTCATCATAGGAGGATTTTTTACTCGCCTCAGGAGTTTGTTTTTTCGGCCTCTTCTAGGGACCTACATTGATCTGAACGGTGTGCCCAGATCGCGGTTGTTGCCGAGCTTCAAGGGCGATAAGCGGGGCTGTTCTCAGATGAAAGTTATTACATTGAGGTTATCTAGTCACCTAGAGGGGGGGTGAATAGGTCATTTCAAATTAATTAATTCTTCTTAATTCTTTTTGTTATTTGCTTGTATGGTGATCTAGAACTTGTCCTTACTCTTGAAATATTAGAAGGAAAACAAACAACACAGAAACCATACAATGATTTATAGAGGTTCCCCAATTGGGAACATCCACTTTCCCTCCCACCTTTCTAACTAATGTTAGACAAGGCACAATCTCTTCCAAAATTCTCCTCAGAGCTTACACCTCATGCCCTCAGCCTTATATACAGATTATCAACAGAATCCAAACTCAGAACTATAAGGGTTCCTACCTCAGAGCCCTGCAGTGCTCCTACAACTCCATGATCCACCTACAACCGACCTCAGCCTTATTTCTAAGGCCTAAAGATCAAGCTTCTCAGCCCTACCTCTTCAAGTACAGTACCTTACTCTAAGAGTGCTGTAACACTCCTACCTCAGTACCAATCCAGGTACCTACAGCTCAGTGACTCTTCAGTCACCTACCTCAGGCCATTAAGCACTACACCCAGGATGGGAGGATAGCCCTACCTCAGATCCACAAGAGATCCTACCTCAGATAGTAGAACTCTCCTACCTCAGGCACTTAAGCCCTACAGCTCAGATCCATAATTGGATCCTTCTTCAGTGACAAATTTGTCACCTACCACTCAGGCACAAAGTGCCCTACACTCAAATTCAGATAACCTGAATCCTACAGTAAGTCATTAAGCTTGAACTACTGACTTAAAGATAAATCTCTGAGTCAACTAGCTAGACTGAGCAGATATCAGTCCAGTCAACTTATTGTAGAAGGAGTTAGCCTTCTTCTCCAACACACACTAATCTATTATACACCAGCACATGTAACTGTTGTTGAAGGGAAACTCCCCTTCAAATATCTACCTTCCTTTCTGATTGAATAACTCATCTAACTTGTTCTTTAGAGAACAATCCTAATGAACTTGATGGATGTTCAGCTAACTTTGCCCTTTTGCTTTCTCAGTTGGACTCTTGCTTTTAGCTTGATGGAGACGATGAAGTCCAACCGCCTTTCTTTCTTTTTCTCTTTTTGATCATCAAAATTGTTAACCCTAAATCCATTTGCTCTCTCCTTTTTATATCCAAGGATTTTAATCGATGGCACTATTTTCAATGTGGGCCCAGGAAAGTATGGAGACCGCCGCCTACCTCAAAAGAGGACAAACAATAGCTTTTAGCGCTACTGTAGCATTCCCACAACTTTCTGAGCTACTTGAACTGGGCTCGACTATCATCGATTTGAGGTCGACAAACTCTGTGATGAGCTCAATGATTCCGTGAGCCTACAACCTTTAACCTAAGCTCGATGAAATGTAAGCTCAGGTCAACGAACTTTGTATCTTCATTCATCAACTTGATCTTGATGATCGCCAATCTGAGTTCGAAGAACTCTGTGCTGAGCTCAACTAAATATGAGCTTAGCCTGACGAATCTTCCCTTCCCTAGAATTGGACAATTTTGTTGGCTTGTCTCAGCAGTTTTTTCTCAGCAGTCTCAGCAGTTTCTTATTAACCGCTGAGACAAGCTTCTGTCTCAACGCTTTCATTCTCAGCAGTCTCGATGCTTTCTTCTTCTCAGCTGTGACTGTCATCTATCTCAGTGGATTTTTCTCAGCAGTCTCAACTATCTCAACGGTTTTTGCCTTAGACTAATTGTCTGACTTTTGATCGACGACTGTAGATCTGAGCTCGACGATATGTGATCTGAGCTCGACGAACTACAAGCTGAGCTCGACGATCTGTGATCTGTACTCTAAACTGAGCTTGACTTTAGCAGCCTATTCTCCTTGTTGACCTGTCCAATCATAGACTACCTTCATGCATGTACTCAAGCACACATCAAATATATTTTGCCCCTTAGCATGATTGGTGATGCCTATTCATATCTTTAGGAACATTGTAGGGCACAATTTCCAATAATCTCCCCCTATTTGAAGAAGTCTGAACACCCATCCATGGTAAGGTGCATTAACACAAAAAACATATCATGATAGGACTGATGAACCATTATCACGACAACTAACCATCCAAGTGTAGGAAAGCTCCCCCTAGATGAGATGGCTTAACTCTATGATTGATTAAACAATGAAATAAGTGAATTGTCAATCATTACCAATATGAACATTATGATTAAGATGTACCTAACCATTAACTAATCCCAACAATAGTGGAAACCAAGTGATTCTAGGATATTTATGAGGGAACAACATATTTATTTATTAATCACAGATATATAAATGATACTTGCATGCACTTATCACATCAATAAAATCAGAGCCAACTCATATTTATTTCATTGATGAAGATTTGATTGTTATATTGTTGCAAGAGATTGATTACATAATTTAGAACACCCTAATTCTTGTAGTCTCATCTCGGCTCTTCTTTGATGAACTTGCCTCAACATTCTTGGTAGCAGCTATCCTCTTCAGGTTTTCAGCTTTGTTCGCCTGCCTCTTGAAGTAAAGTAATAGCTTTGGAATTTATCTTGGAGGAATTTTGTAAGGATTTCTTGTCTCTATCAGATTTTCCTTGAATACTCTTTCCCATAGGGAATTCCTTACCAAGTGTTTGATCGATTCCTCAGAGGGGTAAACACTGTCAATGTTCTTTAAGATTTGTCAATGACTTATCCAGGCATTGATAATGATTGATTCAGAGGCATCACTGAGTTTTTCATGATCTGGATCTCTATTCTCTGCTCTCCTCTTTGCCATGAACTCTTCTGCCAATTGAGTTCCTTCCCTCTTCCTTCTAGCAACAAGTTGTGCATCCTATGCAGCTCTAGCTTGTGCTGGGAAATAAAGATCCTCTGGCCTCTTTTTATCTTGTAGTGGAAGGTGCAGTGCCACCCTAGTGCCTTGAATTACATTGAAGCCTTGCTCTTCAATGAGTATTGCTGTCTTAGCATGGTTGCTCTCCCACTTTCTGCCTTCTTCAGATATTGTCTTTTGCAGTGAGGTGGTGTTAGCAGCATTTTTGGTTGCCAAAGATTGGTGTATTCTCTCATTGTTGATAAGTAGCTCATTCTTCAGAAGTAAGGCCTTCTCCATACAGTGAAGATCAACCTTGGAGATATGTTGATTTACATGGTCTCCTGTTCCCTTGATCACTTCATCAGTTGTACTTACAAAATTGTTGACATATCCTATGTCAGTTGTAGAGACTCTCTGGTTTGTTTCCATGGATTTCATAAGGGAGGTAAGTTTTATGCCAGCATTTCCATATTTATCAAACCATGTTGTGACATGTTTACTTAAGTGAGAGGTTTAATCTTTATATTCCTTGACCTCACTTAACAGTTCATCCCTCAACTTGCCATCTGAGTGGTCAACATATTCCTTGAGGGTTATTGTCTGAGCATCCAGGAGTGCTTTGACTTGGTTTAGAAATTCCTCATTTGATAAGGGGGTTGATGAAGTAGGGTTTGTAGAAGGAGATACCAAATTCTAAGCAGGGATCTGAGAAGGCTCCCCCTCAACTATAGCACCTATAGTAGGAAACATTTTCTTAGCTAAAGCTGTATTAGCATTATAAAGTGAGAGGGTGATAGTATTACCTACAGTGTGGTCAGTCTCAATTGATTTGTTGACAATATTGTCCAAGGTTGTCAAAGTCATCTTATTATGCTCCCCCTCAGACTGAAAATCCTTCTCTGGGTGGGACTTATCAAGAAAATTATTTAAAATCTCAAGAGGCTCCCTATTATCATCTGTAGCTGAGATAACTTCAACTGCTGATGTATCATCAGTATCATTCAAGTCTGCCTCATCCTATTAAGCAATATCTTCTTCAGCAGCATTCTTTGAAACTTCTCCTAACCTAGGGCTGGCATGGATTTTATGAGCATGCCCAACAGTATCCTTGAGTTGAATGTTTGTAGAGGATTGACTGAGAGATAAGTCAATTTGCATACCTACATCAGTAGGAGAGGAGGTTCCAAGGTCTTATTCAGAGCTGGTAGATCTTTCTTCCTTATCAGGTTTCTTCCCTGTGACCCTAGAGGAGTTCTTTGTTCCTGAAGGTTGGCTCATTGGAAGGACCCTAGTGAATCTATCCAAGGTATTTATGTCCATTATTTTTAAGTAGTGAATCTTCATTCCATGTTCTTATTTGAAAGAATCAGGATAGGTGTTCACTAGGTATAATGATAGAATTCTGCCCATGTTTGGAGTTGGTAAACAATCTACTAATCCCCTGTTGATGAGAGTAGACTAAGCGGTCTTTCTATCCTCGATTATCCTTGTCATGACATCAAACATTGACCTGGATATTGTATTATGCGATCTAGGCTTGCAGATAAGGGGTTTCCCTACAATATCTGCTAGCAGTTTTCCTCTTTGGTTGAAGAATTTTATCTTGAGAGAACCAGTCTTGACATCACAGTATTCATACCACCTGAGAGCAGTGTCTGTGTCCGTGACAGTGGGTTCTTCTTCCTCGCTAGGGTTGATAGAGGGTATGTGAAGGGCTTTGCCTAAAATTTTATGGTTTATCTTTATATTGATATCTCCAATCTTAGATTTATGAAAGTCTTGAGAGGAAGTCACCTTAAGGTTAGAAAATAATTCAACTACCTCCTTTCTAAGAATGGTAGAGGGTTCAGAAAGGGTGTATTCCAGACCTGCGATTTTGATCATCCTTATCACTTACTTAATCTCTGCGGAGGCATGAATGAATCCATCCCTCGCAATTTCATATCCTTCCTGGAGCTCCTTGTTGACATTTGGCGCCATTGAAACAGTGCGGCGAAACGCTAAGAGCGTTTCGGTCTCGACGACTAGGGTTAAGGCTTTGAGTGCGATCTGGCTTTTCATTTCTAATCGCCTTTTATATATATAGTGAGAAAGATTACATGTCTTATCATTAGTTTAATTAATTAGCATTGTTGGACTTAGGCTAAAACCTATAGCTTCATAGCTTGCTCTCCACTTCTTGTTATGACATATGACACTTAGTGCTTATATTATGCTTCTCATTCTTCTTTTATTCACTTCTAGGTATAATGAAGACCTAACATATTACTAAGTCGGCTATACTTGTAACCTTGGATTGCCCTAATTTATAAGTTATTTGTACTTGAAAGATAAGGCTACCTAAGATAACAATGTAGAAAATTATGAAGCATAAATGAATCATTTTTATCTAACTCTGGCAATGTATTTTCAAAATCTGTCTCAAGGCAACAGAGAGAGACTTACCTTGAGGCATGCTTCCTCTAGCTTTTGAGGATTACACACACTACATCCCAAACCTTGGATTGTTGCATTATATGAAGCATATTTCTTGAGCAATCATCTTGTTCTAGATATTTTCCTGGAACATCCATTATCTAAATACCAAGTAATTTCTATACAGGTATTTGGACTATCCTACAAGGAAAAGTTATTTACCCTTAGGCACCCAATCATGATTGGGTCCTAGGTCCTTGTTAGCATAATAAAACATTTGCCCTACCCTCTGTCTGGGCTGAGCACCTTTCTGCCCCCTGGTAACATTCAGGTTATGCCAACAGTCATTGGCAAAGTGACCCACTTTCGCACATCACCAACATTTATGAATGTTGTACCTTCTCATTGGGATAGCACAGAATTGTTGTCCATGAGAGATGTTAGCAGCACAAGACTTTACTAGATGGGCATTGCATGATGCTTCCTCTTTCTTCCTGAATTAGGGTGCTGAGGAGCTAAATGCAGCTGGTCCAGTATGGGCCAGATGCATTTATGGAGTCTGCCATCTAGTGGACTCTCTCATTTCTTTAGATAAGGGATGTGTGGACCCAAATCTAGAGAACTTACCTTGAGCATTGTGTCTAGAGTGGACAGTATCACTCCTTCTTGGATCTTATTTCTTAACCCTACTAGTAGAGCAAACATTTGACTGATCCTCAAGGGGAGGTGCAACATTGACAATTTTAGAAGGTGAATTCACCTTTTGAAAAACAATCATCTTATCTGGGAATTTAGATTTGAAATGATGATTTGTGTGATTAATACCCAGCTTCCCAGGGATTTGGCTGGTTACAGCTTTTAGCAACTTACCCTGTGAATGGGAAGGGTTAATCAGAATTCCCAATCTCTCTTTGAATTTTAGTTCCAGATATTTGATATTCCTATTTTTTCCTTCTAGAAGCTTGGTCTGATATTCAAGATTTTTCTTGAGCTCAGACACCTCCTTACTTATATTATAAATCTCAATAGATTTATTATTATACTGAGTTTTATAAGGCTTCAGGACTTCAATCTCCTTGGCTTGCCTTTGACAAGAATCCTTCTCTTCTTTAGAAAATCTAGGAGCAGTCCATACTTGTCAATCAATTGGTTGACATCAGTATTCTTTAGAGTATCTAGACTTGTTTCATAGTCAGAGTAAGATGAAGGAATGGATAGAGGTTGTACCTTGATTGATTTTTAATCAGCCTGACATCCTTCCTCTTACGTTATTGCCATCAAAACCTGGCATCCACCGACTTCTTCATACTTCTCATTGTCACTATCAGAGAGTGACAAAGGGGCCCTGATTACTGTCCTAGCAGTAGGATATTCCTTTTCTTCTTTAAGATTTGCAGCAACAGATATCAGCCCAATGTAGGCTTCTTCCTCTTCATCTTAAGATTCTGAGGAGGAAGAATCTGTCAAGCTTTTCTCCTTCTTAGCCACACAAGGCTTTTCCTTTTTCCTGTCCTTTTGGTGATGCTTCTTCATGAACTGTTGAAGCTTTCTGGAGAAGACTGCAACCTCTTTATCAGACATTTGGTTGTCTGAGGAACTATTCTCAGACCATTCAGAGCTAGTCTAAGATTCTCTCCTTGGTGGAGGAGCATTTTTCCTTCTACTTCTTATTGAGGCTTCTGCCTTGAGGGCCACTATCTTATCCTCAGTCTTGGATTGACTTTCCTTCTCCTTGTAGTCTATTCCTGACCCCATACTTATCTTATTGCAAACCTTGGAGTTATCCTCAGATTGTTAAATCCTTAAAGAGTAACCTCCCTCTAATACCACTTGAAAGTTATTACTTTGAGGTTAGCCACTCACCTAGAGTGGGGGGGGGGGTGAATAGGTCATTTCAAATTTATTAATTCTTCTTAATTCTTTTTGTTGTTTGCTTGTATGTTGATCTAGAGCTTGTCCTTACTCCTGCAATACAAGAAGAAAAACAAACAACACAGAAAGCACACAATGATTTATAGTGGTTCCCCAATTGGGTACATCCACTTTCCCTCCTACCTTTCTAACTTATGTTAGACAAGGCTCAATCTCCTCCAAAATTCTGCTAAGATCTTACACCTCAGGCCCTCAGCATTATACACAGATTCTCAACAGAATCCAAACTCAGAACCACAAGGTTTCCTACCTTAGAGCCATGTAGTTCTCCTACAGCTCAGTGATCCACTGACCATCTTCCTCAGACTTATTTCTAAGGCCTACAACTTAGGCTTCTTAGCCTTACCTCTTCAAGCACACAACCTTACTCTCAGAGTATTGCTGCACTTCTACCTAAGTACCAATCCAGGTACCTATAGCTTAGCCTCCTCCAAGTCCTACAACTCAGTGACACAAATGTCACCTACAACTTGGTGACTCTTCAATCACCTACATAAGGCTGTTAAGACCTACACTCGGGTTGGGAAGATAGCCCTACCTCAGATCCACAAGGGATCCTACCTCAGAGAGTAGCACTCTCCTACCTCAGGCACTTAAGCCCTATAGCTCAGATCCATACTTGGATCCTACTTCAGTGACAAATTTGTCAGCTACCATTCAGACACAAAGTGCTCTACACTTAGATTCAGATAACCTGAATCCTATAGTAAGTCAATAAGCTTGAACTAATTACTTAGATATAAATCTCTGAGTCAACTTGTTGGACTGAGCAGATATCAGTCCAGTCAACTTGCTGTAGAAGGAGTTAGCCTTCTTCTACAACACACACTAATCTGTAGTACACCAGCATAGCTAACTGCTGTTGAAGGGCAACTCACCTTCACACAGCTACCTTATTTGCTGATTGAATAACTCAGCTTACTTGTTCTTTAGAGAACAATGCTGCTGAACTTGATGGAGGTTAAGCTAACTTTGCCTTTTTTTTTTCTCTTTTGGACTCTTGCTTTTAGCTTGATGGAGACGATGAAGTCCAGCCATCTTTCTTTATTTTTCTCTTTTTGATCTTCAAAATCGTTAACCCTAAATCCATCTGCTCTCTCCTTTTTATATCCAAGGATTTGAATCACCGACACTATTTTGAATGTGTGCCCAAACAAGTATGGAGAGCGCCGCCTACCTCAGAAGAGTACAAACAGTAGCTTCTAGCGTTACTGTAGCTTTCCCGCAACTCTCTGAGCTACTTAAAATGTGCTCGAATATCGTCGATCTGAGGTCGACTAACTCTGTGATGAGCTCAATAATTCTATGAGCCTACAACCTTCAACCTGAGCTCAACGAAATATAAGCTCAGGTCGACAAACTTTGTCTCTTCATGCATCAACTTGATCTTGATGATCGTCGATCTAAGTTTGAAGAAATCTGTACTGAGATCAACTAAATATGGGCTAAACCCGACAAATCTTCCCTTCCCTGGACTTGGTCAATTTTGTTGGCTTGTCTCAGTGGTTCTTTCTCAGTAGTCTCAGCGGTTTCTTCTTAACCACTGAGACAAGCTTCTATCTCAGCGCATTCTTTCTCAGCGGTCTCGATGCTTTCTTCTTCTCAGCTGTGACTGTCTTCTATCTCAGAAGATTTTTCTCAGCTGTCTCAACAGTTTTTGCCTTAGACTAATTATTTGACATTAGATCAACGACTGTAGAGTTGAGCAAGACGATCTGTGATCTGAGCTCGATGAACTACATGTTGAGCTCGACGATTTGTGATATGTACTTTGAACTGAGCTTGACTTTACAATCTTGTTCTCCTTGTTAACCTGTCCAATCTTGGACTACCTGCATGCATTAACTCAAGAACACATCAAATACATTTTTCCCTTTAGCATGATTGGTGATATCTCTTCAAATCTTGAGGAACATTATAGGGCACAATTTCCAACAACAGAGGAGTGACATCTAGATGCTCGCTAGAAGTAGTCGGCTGTTGGGTATTGTTTCCAGAATAACCCTTATTTGAAGAAGGGTCTTTTAAGCTAAGATGAATTGAGATTGTATTTGATGTTGTGTATTTAGTATGTGCTTGCAGGACCATATTGCTAAGTACACACTAATGTCTGGTTACGGTGGGTCAGTAAACACATGACTATACAATGTAATCCTTCATTATGTAGGTCAATGTGTTGACTCACGTGTAATCTCTCTATTGGGGTGTACTTATATTCCAAGTATAGCAAAAGGGACAAGAAAAGTCAAGTGGCTGGATTAAGAAGAACATATTTTCCTGAGTAAAATTCTTCGAGTATAGTCGTGAATACTCGTCAAATTCATCGAGTAAACCTATCGATACTCGTAGAATTCATCGTATATTCTTACTAGCCCTCGTTGAATCTGTTGAATTTACTTAGAGAATAATCTCTGAACTCCTGGAAATGGGTTAAGTCAAAGTCATCGAGTATCATCGTATATACACGTTGAATTCATCGAATGTATCTGTCGATACTCGCCAAAATCGCCGAATATACTACTCGATACACGACGAATTTGTCGAGTCATTTCGACTTTACTCCTCTGGATTTCTCTAAGTGGTATTTGTCAAATATCACTTGGTTTGGCGTCGAATGCGTCTAGTCAGCTAGTCGAAACTCGTCAAATATACTAGCTGATACTCGTCGAATTTGTCAATTTTGTCTTCTGTCAAGCGTCGAGTGACTGATTCAATCTTGCTAAATTTCTCCAAATATTTTTCGTCGAGAATCATTGTTGTTCGGCGAATATACTTAACTATACTTGACGATACTCGATGAATTTTGCATAGGGTTATTTTTCAAACTTCACGGCTCGGGTTGAACAGATCGTCGTGTACTGTGATTTTTGGAGGTCTCGATTTGGAATTTCTTTTCTAGCCATTACAAAGGAAGATTCCTATAAATACTTAGGATGGATTTCTTTCTAACCCTAATCGTGTTAATCGTGCTCAAATCATTTCAAGAAAGATCCCGATCGAAAAAGTCTGTCGGCTCCCGTAAGATTATTCGCGAATTCCGCTCGACCGAAGACTGATGCACGATTCGATCTCCCTCAACCTAATCGACTGGATCATTGCTCTCT
This sequence comes from Platanthera zijinensis, assembly GCA_039513925.1. Classification (NCBI taxonomy): domain Eukaryota; kingdom Viridiplantae; phylum Streptophyta; class Magnoliopsida; order Asparagales; family Orchidaceae; genus Platanthera; species Platanthera zijinensis. The sequence continues at coordinate 90,946,347 of CM077085.1, forward strand.
GAAGATCTTCATTATCTCAGATCTAGTCGATTCTAGATTCAAGATCAACGTCTTCAAGGATTTTAGATTTACCTTGTTCTTCATGATATTCATGTTCAACCATTTTGAAGAGCGAAGGATTGAAGACCTTAGATCTTTATAATATTATTATCAATCTTGTTTGTGTAATTACTTTCACTCTTGTAGGAGGTTTTTCCCTCCGAGTTGTAGATCCATGTTTAGATTGAGTTGTAGATCCGTTTTTGGATCGAGTTGTAGGAGAGGTTATTCTCCGAGTGGTAAGAGCATTGTCTCCGAGTTGTAGGAGTTGAGGCTCCGAGGTGTATGATTTGCTGAAATCTGAGAAAGGTGAAGTAGCTGAATCTACCTCTTCGTGGTAGATAGGCGAGGCGGGATAGTGGATATACCCAACTCGGGGAACCACTATAGATCTATGTGTTCTGTGTGCTTTAAATTTTTATGTTATTTTTATTCCGCGAAAAGACACAGACCTCACCTATTCACCCCCCTCTAGGTGATTTAGGTTGACTTTAGATACTTTCAATTGGTATCAGAGGGGTGTTGTTCGGCATAAGGTTAACACCTTGAACAAGATCTTCTATCTAGCATCAAGAGATTCCACTCATTGTTCATGGACAAAAGCAAGGATATGTCCTCTATGAAGTAACCTGTGTGCACAAAAGAGAACTTTCCCATGTGGAAACAAAGAGTCAAATTTATCATGGAAGTAGTTGATCTAAGGATAATTCGGATCGTTGAAGAAGGACCTCATATTCCTACGTAGCCGTCTGCTCTAAATCCTACTGTTATGATCCCCAAGAAGATGATGGACCTGACTATGGATGAAATTGCCCAGGTCTCCTGGGAAAAAAAGGCAAAGAAAATTATTGTCGGTGTAGTGGACGATTCCATGTTACAAAACTTATTCAACTATAAATCTTCCAAGGAGATGTTGGACTGTCTCGTAGTCCTCATAGAAGGCAATAACGAAGTTATAGATGATCAAATATCTCTGCTTAATCAGGAATACGAGGTGTTCAATCAAGGATCAAATGATACTGTTATAGAGAGCTTCGAGAAATTTTTTAAGATCATCAACGACTTCAGAAACTACGGTCATACATTCACTAATGGTGAGCTAAATGATAAATTTCTCATATCCCTGAAAAAAGACTGTGATACTAAGGTGGTAGCCATTAAGGAATTCGTTAAGCTGCCATAGATTGATCCTCATAATCTCATTGGAAAGCTACTCTCCTACGAACTACAAATAAACACTCGAAATAAGGAGGAGCAAAGAAGAAAGACTTCCCACAAAGAGAAGTCAGTAGCTCTGAAGGCAGAAGGATCGAGGAAATCTAAAGCTATGTCACCAGTAAAGACACGAGTTTCTAATCGCCAAGAAGATTCTGAGCCAAGAACGATAGGATCTGAATTGTCGGATGGAGAACTCTCGCTCATCTCCAAGCAATTCAAAAGACTACTCAGCAAAAGGATGCAAAGGAAAAAATCAGTTCTCCTCCTCAAATTTCAGAAGATCACATTGTGATGGTGATTGGGCAAAGAAAAACTATAACCGAGAGGACATGTATAAGTCTAAACATAACTAACACTCTTCTTCTGACTTATGTGTTATTGTTGTAATAAGCCAGGACACATGATTGCGGAGTGCCCTTATAAAAAGAAGGACGGATCTAACAAGGAAGAGACAAGATCTTTCAAGGGTAAGATGAAGGAGGAAAAGAGCTTCGTTGCTAAGAAGTCGAAGATGCTTAGTGACAGTGACTAATGTGAGTCAAGCTCTGAGAATGAAGAAGCCTACTTCAGACTTATGGCTTGTTCAGATGAGGAAGTTTGCAACTCCGAGTTTCACGAGAAGGTAAACTCGCATAAGATACTCTCTGAATTTGAAACATCAACTAATGGTCATGAAGGCTATTTTTCTGAGGAAGTTGATTCGAACTTGATGGCTCAGCATCAAGAACTTTTGAAAGTGTTTGACAAATGCCGCAAGGTAGTCAAAAAGCAATTAAAAGATATTGCCTCTCTCAAGGCATTGGAAACACATCTGGAGGAGGAAATTGAAAAATTAACTCCTCTCAAGGATGAAGTTCTCTCCCTGAAAGAGGAATTGAAATGCTCTGCTGAAACATTAAGTCGAAAGAAGAAATACTTAGATGAGCTAGAATAAAAGCTCTTGGTGGAAAGGAAACTTGTTGAAATTTCCTCCAAGACGAGAACTATTCTGACTCTCATCGATGAATTTTCCACTCCAAAGAAGGGTAGTGGTCTTGGACACAGCTGAAAAAAGTAAGGCTACTAAGAGAGCCACAATAAAAGGTAAAGGGAAGTCACCTCAAAGTCAACCCTCTTTTAAGAAGGTTATATTCCCCACGAATAAATATGACTTTGAGACGTCCTATGGGCACTTTGCTAGGCCTACTTATGTAGAGCCTAAAAAAGCACTACCAAGGATGGACCCGTCCCCGAGGCTTTAGTGTGAGTGATTTCAAGGCACCTTATGAAGAGATAATTCTCAAAGAGCACAGTCCCTAAGTTCATTAACCTAACTTTAAGAAGGCACTGAAAGACAAACCTATTGTAACCAAGGCTAAGGAGATTTCGAAGCCTGGTATTTGTTGTAATTATGAGGCTTCCACCTCTAAGCATGTTGCCACTGCTAGACCTCCAATTCAAAAGGTAAAGTAGGATTACAAGAGAAGGTACAATAGGTTTGACTGTTGGTGTTGCGGCAAGATTGGTCACTTTTCCATAAATTGTTGGTTTCATCCTGTGAAAATTGAAACTCCATGAGCTAACAGTGCGAGACCGACCACTCGCAACGTTAATGTTCCTAGTGGTGTTAAGCTAACAAGGAACCAAGGAACCAAATCGGTTTGAGTTACTAAGGTAAAATGATTTAAGATTGAAGGTACGTCCAAAGGCTAACAAAAATCTAATCTGGTCTTTATACAGTGGATGCTCTCGGCATATGACCGAGAGAAGAAGCCTATGGCTAGAATTTTCCTCAGTCTAAGACGGACTAAAAGTTATCTTTGTAGGGTCAGACAGGGGAATCACTAAAGGCTACGGTATGATTTTTAGTGGTATAGTTTCCTTCACATAAGTGGCCTATGTTGAAGGATTATAACATATCTTATAAGCATAAGTTAATTATGCGATAAAGGCTATATCGTTGAATTCTACATGGATAAGTGTTTGATAAAATTGTCTGCAAATTTGGAGACTGTCTTAACAGGCACTTGGAGTAGAAATATCTTTTGTTTAAATTTTATATGTTTAGATAACTCTACACCAGTGTGCTTTTTAACAAAAGATAGTGCGTCTTTATGTGACCAATGGCACAAGATATTAGCACATATTAATTTCTAAACAATAAACATGTTATTTTCTCACAACATAGTGTGTGATTCCCCCAACATTATTTTCCTTAAAGAGAGTCCATGTTACACGTGCCAAATGGGTAAGCAGATAAGGGATACCTAAAGGGTATTGCTGAAAAAGATTCATCTTTAAGTTTGTATTTACTTCATATGGATTTATTCGGTCCCATGCCAATTCAAAGTTTATGAGATAAAGTAAATACGTTAGTAATTATTGATGACTACTCTCGTTTTACTTGGGTATTCTTTCTGAAACACAAGTCAGACACTTTTGACGCTTTCACTAATTTTTTACGGCAAATTAAGATCGAATTGAATTGCTCAATGGTCAAAATCAAAAGTGATTACAAAACATAATTTTAGTATTGTGGCATGACAAAATTTTGTGGAAGTCAAGGTATCTTTCTTGAGTTTTTCTCCTCGCCTACTTCACAACAAAATGGAGTTGCTGAGAGAAGGAATAGAACCATCATTGAATCATGTACAACTATGTTGAATGAAGTTTCACTACTAGAATACTTTTGGGATGAAGCATTCAACACAGCGTGTCACGTGAAAAACAGAACTCGAATCAACAAAAGCAATTGTATGACTCCCTATGAACTATTGAAGGAGAAAAAACTGACTGTGTCCTACTTTAGAATATTTGGCAGCAAATGCTTCGTACTTAACAATGGGAAGGATTATCACATGATGTTTAGTGACAAATGTTTTGAAAGTATTTTTGTAGGCTATAGTAGACATAATAAGGCATATAGGATTTTAATAAGAAAAACTTGTTTGTAGAAGAGTCTATAAATATGGTATTTGAGGAGACAAGCATGCTCCATCGTAGCTCGTCTAGTGTTGTTGGTGTAAATGCAGGTACCAGGTTCAAGGAACTAAGCTTGGATGAAGAGGTCAAGGAAGATGCTCAAAGCTCAGTAAAGGTCGTTGATCCAAGTATGGTGGATGAATAACTCCTTCAACCCACAGGGGATGCACTAGATGTGGAAAAACCTACTAGTGGGCGAGGAAGAATTCTAGGGTTCAGACACTTAAGAGATCACCTTGTAGAACTGATCATTGGAGAGTCAGACGACTGTGTACGAACCATAAGAGGTACAACGAATGAGATATTACATCTTAGTTTTTTATTTCAGGTTGAGCCAAAGAAGTTTGAAGAAGCACGCAAGAGGAGCTCGACCAATTTGAAAGATGCAAAGTTTGGGAGTTGGTGCCTAGACCCAAAGGACAGAACGTGATCGGCACCAAATGGATATTTAGAAACAAGCTGGATGAAAATGGAGTGATTATCAAGAATAAAGCCAGGCTTGTAGCTCAAGGGTATAAACAAGAAGAAGGGATCGACTTCAATCAGACCTTTACTCTAGTGTCCAGACTCGAAGCGATCGGGATGTTTCTTGTATATGTGTCCCTCAAAGGCTTCAAGGTATATCAAATGGACGTGAAGTCAGCATTCCTCAACAGGAATCTGAAAGAGGAAGTATACGTAGCACAACCCCCAGGTTTTGTCAACACAACTTTCCCTGAATATAATTACTTTCTTAATAAAGCTATATATGGCTTAAAACAAGCTCTCCGAGCTTAGTATGAGACACTATCTAGCTTTCTTCTTGAGAATAAGTTCACAAGAGGAAAGATAGATAAGACATTATTTCTTAGGGAAGTTAAAGGCAAGATTTTGCTAGTGCAAATCTATATCGATGACATTATCTTTGGCTGTATGGAGGAAAACCTTTGCAAAAAGTTTTTTAAACTTATGCAAGGAAAGTTTGAAATGAGCAATATGAGAGAGTTGAAGTATTTCATAGGAATTCAGGTGAAACAATCTGAAGATGGAATTTTAATCTCTCAAACGAAGCTCACTAAAGAGTTACTAAAGAAATTTGGAATGGAGAATGCAACCTCGATGAGAACTCCAATGGGTTCAACTATGTCTCTAGACAAGGATGAGAAAGGGAAACCTTTTGATGAAATCAAGTACAGAAGAATAATTAGATCCTTGGTCTACCTCACTGCCAGTAGACTCGATATAATGTTCTCAACATGCGTGTGCGCTAGATTTTAGGTGAACTTGAAGGAATCTAATTATGTCGCTGCAAAGCAAATTTTAAGATACCTTAAGGGTACACAAAATCTTGTCTTATGGTACACAAGAAGTAATGATGTCGAGCTAATTGGATTTTCATAAGAATATTTTGAAAGTAGCAGGGATGACAGGAAAAGCACTTCCGGGACATGCTAATTCCTCGGAAGAAGGCTTATCTCATGGAGCAGTAAGAAGCAAAATTATGTGGCGACATTAACTACCGAGCCAGAGTACATATCTGTTGGTAGGTGTTACACACAGCTTCTTTGGATCAGGAATCATCTTGAGGATTACAACCTGAAGTTTAAGGAGATTCCAATGTTTTGTGACTTCTCCAGTGCAATAGCGATTGAAAACAATCGCTTCTCTCATAGTCGGACAAAACACATCGATGTCAGATATCACTTCATCCATGAGCATTTGAAGAAAAAGTATATAGCTCTCAGCTATGTCTCGACGGATAAGCAGGTTGTAGATATATTCACAAAGCCACTAGACAAGGCCATGTTCTCGTTCTTCAAAACAGGACTGTGCATGCTAAACAAGGACTCATAAAAATGTATAAGAAGATAGGAATTCACTTAGGAAATTCATCACAAAGCAGATAAAATTGACCAAGGTAAAATCGTCAGATTTCACTCATCGGACCTCGACGATTCATCGGATATCCATGACGAAACTCAATGAATTTGAATCTGTGTCCGGTGAATTTCGACGAACTGGACTTGGGTCAAATTTTTTTCTTATATTGGATCCGAAGAGTAACGATTTTTAGGTATGCGTTGTTTCCCATGTCTTAAATTTAATATATATATATAATAAAGGGACTCGGAGCAAACCAAAATTCAATTTCTTCGAAAGAAGACTTCTGATTCTGCCGAATAGCTCTTTGGGATGTTTCATTTCCCACGAGCAATCTTTTCCCTCCTGGCAAATCACTCTCTGCAGATCGTCTTCCTCACCGAATCGACTCAGTGAACTCCCTCCAAGCTAATTTCGTTAGTGACAGCAGAGAGTCTAGTTCTTCCAGAGGTTTCCATCGATTTGTTCGATTAACAGCAACCGGCAGTCCCTCCAAGGCGATTATCTAATTTCTATGCTCTCACTTCTCTGATTCTCTATGGCTCCTCGAAGCACCACTGGCTTGCTAGGTGGTGGAGAACTAGTTTGAACAGTGTTTGCGTCAGCTTCAGATGATTCTAGGAATTTTACACAAATATTGGAATCAGCTGTCCTATCCTTCGTGCTAGTGAACCCCTGCAAAGTATTGGATAAAAATGTTCTTGAGTTCTTTCATAATGCTATGCTCCGGAGGGAAGATACAGTTATATAGTGCAAAGTCTGTTAGACAAAAGATAAAGTGAAGGCTTCTCTCCTCACCCGACTCTTACAGCTTCCAGCTTGTGAAGAGACCGATTACCTCGAAGAGGATGACTTTTCAAGAGCTATGTTATACTGTGGACTACCTAGAGGTACAGGGGTTATTATGTGGAAAGGAATGAACGAGGAAGGCAAGTTACTATCATACATGATTGGAAAGGTGCTGCAATGCAAGATAGGATCACATTATTATTTCTCTTCTAAAATGTTCAAGATCCTTATGGCTATCATCTATCGGAAGAAAATGAATTTGGGTGCAGTGTTTTTTAAAAAGATCAAAGATAGTCTCCGCACTCCGAATTTTGGACAAATTCTGAGTTTGTATCTTAATCAGATGGACAGAGACAAGGTTGATATGACCAAGGGTGTACCTATCCACCACTTGAAGAAAATTGACTCATCTATCTTCTTGAGGTGGGACAGGAGGATACAGAGGCCATGTGGAGCCAGGTTGCTGCCTGATGTGGAGGAGGAAAAGAATGTTCCTGAGGATAGGATCTCTTCTCCTCCCCCTAGTGAGATTCCATATAGATTGAGTGCAGGAATTGAGGGGGAGCGAGTTGATACACAAGTGTCCACTGAGATAGTTCCCTTCAGTGTTCCTACTACTGTTTAGATAGATATTCCCGCTACTCCTATGCCAGATACACCAGCTCCAGCTATAGAGGTTTCAGTTAAATTCCCAACTGTTGCAGTTATAGTTGAAGATACAGTTGATCTGCTTTCAGAGGTTGCTGATGTAGGTCGTGTTGCTATTGCTAAATTAGTGCCTGGTGAGGATGAGGATGAGACTGTTGATGATGATTTGGATGTTTCTACTGATAATGACTTGGAAGTTGCTGACTACAAGGTTGATGCTGATGTGAATATGGATGCTGCTGATGAACCCAAAGCTATTGATAATGCAGATGATCTTTCTGAGCAAGAGTCTGCAGAGAATATGATAGTAACTCTCCCAGAGATTCTTCCTTCTTCAGCATTTAAGGGGGAGGCCACTCAATCCTTTATCTCTCTCGCTCCACAGGTTGATAGGTTTATCCACAACCTAGAGAAGAGAATTTGCAAGATTCCTGGTGCTCCTTCTTTAGTGCAAGAGGAAGTAGTGGATATTTCTGATGAGGAAGGAGATGCAGTAGAGCATACTCCTGTCATAACTGCGGAAGACCCAGGGATGATTACACGTGCTCACTTATCTCCGATAAGAGAGTCTTCAAGTGTCTCTGAGATTCTTGTTGATGTTCCATCCCATCCGAGACCGCAGCTTGAAGACATTCCCAATTCTAGTTCTGATAATTCTATTCTCAAGACTATAGAAGCCATGTTTGCAAAACAACAAGTACAGTTTGACTCCTCCATGCAAAAAGTTCTAAAAAAGGTCAAAGAAATGAAAAGAGATTTGAATAACGGCCTTCTAGAGGTCAAGGCCAAGGTTGACAAGCTGGACTCCAAGCTGATTCTTGGTTCGTATAGGGTGGACATGTTATTATTCATACCATGACAGGGTAAAAATTAATTTGGATGTTCTGGAGAATGTTAATAAGAACGCAATAACCATGATTGATGCTCATAATCGAGCGATGGCTCATTTAGATAATATAATGGTCTCTTTTTCCAATGTTGTAGTTGATGAAGTCAGAAAGGGGGAGGATTCCCTGAAAGCTAAGGTAGATGTTGTTGAAGCTGCCATGTTAGGAAATTTCAAAGGAGTTAATGATTACAGCTATAAAAACTTCAGTTGGCTACATGGTGAGACTTTTGGCAGACCAAGTCAAGTTCATGCAAGATTTCCAGCACCTGTTGTTCCTGCACTAGTAGATGTTAAAGTTCATCCTGATGAGGATTACTCTCAATACTGGTCAGACACACAAGATTTCTCTCAGGATAGAAATGTTATTGCTATTGTTCAAGATTCTCAAGTCATTGAAGACATTCCTCCACCAATGTATAAAAGAAGAAGATATGGTGAAGTACCTTCTATAGTTAGATCAGAGCCCATCAGAGAAATGCCTAACATGGAAATGGAAAACCGAGGAATGGCTGCGGTTTGGAGTCCGATTTCCAGGGGCAACATCTTAGACTCCTTCACTATGGTTGATGGCGTACAATAAAGCAGGTGGAATCACTATATTCATGATGAGTGGTAGAAGTATGAGGTTGTTAGTGCAAAAAGAGGAATTCACTTCTGGAACCACAGATTTGATGATCCAACGACACCTCCAGCTCCGCCAAGATACTATCTGAAGCCCAAGGCTTATTTTGTCAAACAACATCAGAAGAGTCAGGGCAGGCAGGCCTGATGATCTTATGTTTTGGTTGACATGTGTGGATGTTGGTTTCCCCAACATAGAACTCTATCATATATATATAATTTAAATGTTTTGACTGGGATTGTGTTTAATTTTTAATTCTAAATGTCTTATTCTTTATAAGCTTTATTATTATCATGTGTACAATTAACCTTAGCTTGTAGGATTCTGAATTCTTCAAATAGGGGGAGATTGTTAGGTATTGTATCCACAATAATCCTGATTTGAAGAAGGGTCCATTAAACTAAGATGAATTGAGATTGTCTTTGATGTTGTGTGTTTAGTATGTGCTTGTAGGACCATATTGCTAAGTACACACCAATGTCAGGTTACGGTGGGTCAGTAAACACAGGACTATGCAACGTAATCCTTCATTGTGTAGGCCAATGTGTTGACTCGTATATAATCTCTCTATTGGGGAGTACTTCTATTCCAAGTACAGAAGAAGGGACAAGAAAGGTCAAGTGGCTGGATTAAGAAGAACAGATTTTTCTAAGTAAAATTCGTCGAGTATATTCGTGAATACTCATCGAGTATACCTATCGATACTCGTCGAATTCGTCGTATATTCTTACTAGCCCTCATCGAATCCATTGAATTTACTTAGAGAATAATCTACGAACTCCTAGAAATTAGTTAAGTAAAAGTTGTCGAATATCATCACCTATACACGTTGAATTCATCGAATATATTTATTGTACTCGCCGAATTCCTCGAATATACTAATCGATACACGACGAATTCGTAGAGTCATTTCGAATTTACTTCTCTAGATATCTCTATGTGATATTCATCGAATATCATTTGATTAAGCGTCGAGTGTGTCGAGTCAGTTAGCCAATACTCTTCAAATTCGTCGAGTATACTAGCCGATACTCATCAAATTCGTCGAGTATGTCTTCTGCCAAGCGTCGAGTGACTAATTCAATCTGGCTTAATTTCTCCAAGTATTTTTCGTCGAGAATCATTGTTGTTCGGCAAGTATACTCAACTATACTTGATGTTACTCGACAAATTAGACTTAGGGTTATTTTTCAGACTTGACGGCTCGGGTTGAACAGATCGACATGTACATTGATTTTCGGGGGTCTTGATTTGGAATTTCTTTTCTAGCCATTGCAAAGAAAGATTTCTATAAATACTTTGGATGGATTTCTTTCCAACCCTAATCGTGCTAATCATGCTCAAATAATTTCAAGAAAGATCCCAATCAAAAATGTTCGTCGGCTCCTGTACGATTATTCACGAATTCCGCTCGACCGACGACTGCTGCATGATTCGATCTTACTCAACCTAATCGACTTGATCATTGCTCTCTAAAGATCTCAATTCTCTTAGATCTAGTCGATTCATGATTCAAGATCAACTTCTTCAAGGATTTCAGATTTACCTTGTTCTTCACAATATTCATAGTCAACCGTTTCGAAGAACGGAGGATTGAAGACCATAGATCTTTATAAGATTATTTGCAATCTTGTTTGTCCAATTACTTTTCACTCTTGTGGGAGGTTTTCCCTACGAGCTATAGATCTCTGTTTGGATCAAGTTATAGATCCGTGTTTGGATCGAGTTGTAGAAGAGGTTGTTCTATGAGTGGTAGGAGCGTTGTCTCCGAGTTGTAGGAGTTGAGGTGCCGAGGTGTTTAAAATCTGAGAAAGATGAAGTATCTGAATCTATCCCTTCATGGTAGATAGGCGAGGAAGGGCAGTAGACTTACCCAACTCGGGGAACCACTATATATTTATATGTTTTGTGTGCTTTAAATGTTTTTGTTATTTTTATTCCACGAAAAGACACTGACCTCACCTATCCCCCCCCCCTCTAGGTGATTTAGGTTGACATTATATACTTTCATCGCGGAGGAGATGCGAGTAAAGATTAAAAACCAACAAGTTAGAATGGAATTGTTCAGTTACTCAAGGAGTCATTGGCAAGATAGTAACCTTGAGAAGCAGCGAGATCTGTTTGCAGTTGCGCCTGAGACCCAGTGAGGTCTGTGGTAGGGGGAAAATATGGTGTAGAGAGGCAAGAAGCTTCAGGAGCCGATTTCTCGAGAATGTATCTCAACCAGAGATCATCGAGGAGTTTCTTTGTGTGGTCTGGAATGTCGGAATGGTCAACCGGGGAGGCGACATCCTTAGTTCCTGGAGTTGGGTCGTCATTTTTCTAGGCAAGCGATTTCTTCTTCTTCATCAACTTCTTCTTCTTAGGAGGAGAAAGCTCAGCAGCATCTTCACCTTATCGCAATCTTTTTGGCCTTATTGGCTCAAGGAATGATACATAATAGCAATAATCGCTTGGTAGACTTCCTCGATAGATTTTGACATTGTATGTGAATTCAAAAGGCATACCTCAAATACTAGCCCCCCCCCCCACACTTTATAGGGTTTAGCAGGCATCCATCGGTCGCGAGTAACTAAAATATTTTCTAAATCAGCTCTTCGAATACATGTTGGATGTTTATTTCCGAGCTTTTACGTTTCTCAAAAAGAGTGGGGATTGTGTATAACCCATATTCGTTGATGGTGGACCCTCCAAGATCCAGTTCAGCAAGAGTCAAAGTCAACAAGTCAAGACAGAAGCCAGAGTCAACGTGCAAGAAAGTAGAAGACATGGGTGAGTATGGCGAGCTCCCCTCGCATACTCGTCAGGTCGGAGACTAGGGTAGATACTCGCCCAACCTAAGCAAGCTCCCCCAATAAGTCGTCTAGTCGCTAGTGGTGGGGCTATAAATTAGACCCCCCTACCCTTAGATTTTCCTATAAATAGAACACCAGGGGTACGAGGAGAAGGACTTCGAAATTTCGCAAAAGATCTCGACCACCTCATTTCCTAGACTTCAAGTTGAGCCTTAGGATACTTTTTTTTAGAGAAACAGGTCGCGAGCTAGCGACTATTATAACCCCCCCACCCCTCGATTTTTCGATAACATTATTTTGATTGGTATCATCAAAATTATGACATCAAGGAATTACTTTTTCTACGGCATGTTGATGACGCGGCACCGTTTGTGCATTTTCACGTCCGATGGGTCGGTTTTACAAGATTTTTCGGATTTGGATTTGGATTTGGATTGCATTTTTTCCCCTGATTTAAAAGGGGTACAGTTTTGAGATTTATGACTTGTCCAGTTATTATTGTGATCCGAGCATTTTTGGAGTCTCTACACGTGTTTAGATCTTTTTGATGATTTTTTCTTGAGTAGCACTTGATGATTATGTCTCAAGATTGGTGCGTCGGATTCTAGGGTTGTCTACGCTGCTAAATTCTTAGAGTCGGCATTTTTATCCAAGAATTAAAGAAAATCTGAAGGTACCTGGAGTTATCGAATTTTTTCCTGTTCAATTCTCGAGAGGACCTGGAGTTCTTGAGAAAATAAATCTTGTGTTTCTCGAGATATATCTTCTAGTACTCGAGAGACCTATCTTCAGTACTCGAGTAATGCGTACCTGATACTCGAGAAGTTTGGTAGTTCTCGAGAAGTCCTTCTGTGGCTCTCGAGAAAAGTATTTGTTATTCTCGAGAAGTATCTTCTTAGTTCTAGAGAACCCTTCTTCAGTACTCGAGTACTTCTTACCTTGTACTCGAGAATTCCCTTTTGTACTCGAGAAGTCCTTTCAGTTCTCAAGAAGCCTTGCGCTGTTCTCGAGAAGTAGTACTCGAGAAATCCCTCTTCAGTACTCGAGTAATGCTCCCTTTGTACTCGAGTAATCCTTCTTCTGTACTCGAGTAGACCTTCTTCAGCACTCGAGTAATGTTTACCTTTTATCTCGGGAATTTTCTTCTATACCCAAGAAGCTCTTCAGTACTCGAGTAACCAATGTCTTCATCTCGGAAATCGGTTCAGCCGACCTCGGTTCATTATTCTAAGTGTGAAGATTTTTATATTATATTTATTGTATATATATAAATATATATATCTTCTTCTTCCTCTTTAAGCCGACCAAACTTCTATTCTTTTCCCGAACCAGAGCGGTGTGAGAGAGAGAGAGTTTTCCGTGTTCTTCCGGTGGCCGCTGACGTTGCTCTGGTGCTCGAAATTTTCAACCGATCATAGATCCTGAAAGCTCTCAGCGAAAGCTTCGTCATCGTGGTAAAATCTTCCCCATTTTTTTAGTTTTCCTTGTTAGGGTTTTTTGCCCTAACCTCTATTTTGGCCATTTTTGTTCATATTTCGACTTCCCTCGCCTTATTTAGCCCCAATCTGCGACAAGGAGTGATTTGGAGAGTTATTTCGGCGAAACCAAGGAAAGTGGTGGTTTTCCCTCTTTTTTCCCCTTTCTCCTTATTTTGATGGTAATTGTTTAACTTATGTTATTTAATCCATCTGCACTATTGTCATTCCAACTGTAGATATGTTTAATACCCCTTGGAATTTATTTAATTTATAAGTTCTTATCATGATTGTTTAACTTCGTAGCGTCGCAGTGATTTGAAGAAATATTATATTGTTGGATTTAATCGCCCTTTACTATTGTCGTAGAACGTATTAGAGTTATCTATGGTTGTAAATCCTTCTTGAAGGTTGATCAACCGCTTTTTGATCTAGTAATGTCTAGTAGAATCCGATGTGCCGAGTCTTGAGATATATCATGATTTTATCTGGTTGCGGGAGTTAGTGGACGTAACCACCTCCGCGATGTCTGAGATTTATGTTATGGTATTCTTTTGGTTATGGGTGTTGGCGAATCCACCGCCACAGGGTTTGTTTCCTTTATTATTACCTTGTGGAACTTTACCGGGTGTTTGGGCGTCTGCGGTGAATGGTGGAATGTATGAGTCCCCCCCCCCATAGTTTGATGAATATTATATACCTATGAGGGTGTGTCTAGATAAGTGACAACCTCGCTAGTTTTTTGGGTAGAGTTGACCACATGTGGCTAATAAAGTTTTGAGTATGCTTTCTTATGGTTTAATCTTGATTTCCACCTTTTTAGACTTGTGCATCTGGCATAGTTTGTTGTACGTGACGATTCAAGTAAGTTCTATGTTTCTGATTTTTGTATCTTACTTCTGTACTTTACTTCAGTACTTTTGGTCTTGGGTTGGTGTAATACCTCTACCCGTCACGTATAATATAATAAAGGGTCCGGCCGGGGCCCCACACCATATTCCACAAACAGGCGGAGAAGTTACTAAATAATATCAAAACATCGAAACCTAATATAGAGCATTCTAGCGGAAGCTCCAGGGTTGAAAACTTGAACTCAATAAGAACAAAAATGTACACTACTAATAATTAGGAATGTATACAACCAAATACACAAGGTACATAGCATTATGGCTTTACAAGTTTCTCTTAACAAAGGTGTAGTATACAAACATCGGCGCGTAGGCCGATCACACATGAACAAGAGTAAACAAAACAAGCCTTCAAGGGCAGCAACGCAATCTGGGCTACAACCCGCTATTTCCCGCTTGGTCCAGCCCCACCTGCAAAGAAGCAATCAACCAAGCGGTGGTAAACAGGGCAACGGCCAGCATTCAGCTGACAATTTATAACGACCCTGCCCATGGCACGGGGCAGTGGAATTCCTTCCCTGCAAAGCATTTATTCACACAACATATATGTATACAGATCCACGAAGGCTGTGCACAACCGCACAAGTCAATACATATCACAAACGTCGGCACGACTGCCCGATGTTCCGTGCACTTAGGGCACATTATGGGTGTATCGAATACCAAGTACCACCACCGTTCATAGGTCCCAGACATGATGGTCCATTATGAGCATTCCTAGTCTTTTTGGCACCCAGGCCTAAGACTCTCGCTATGTGATCCTAAAAGGGCCTTAAGCATTCAAGGTTAGACAACCATAATGCGGGTACAGATCTGCTTTGCCCGTAGCTCATCATTGTCAGTCGTCACACCAGACCGACACGGGTACAGCTTCACCTTGCTCGTTCGCCACCAAGGCCTTTCTAGTTGCAGCCCAACGGCTCAAGTTCACACATACTGGCACTCACGACCAAAGGGATTGAGCACCAAGCACCAACCCTCATCAATTTTCCTGGACTTCTTCCAGTACTTCCCGCTGCACCAAGCCACAGGTATCCACCAAGAACTTAATACAAACAACAATGTACACGGAGTCTTCTCTGCTTTGCAAACAAAGCATCACCAATCCAAACCAACATGTCCGGATGGGCTTCACAGAGCATGCCAAATCATACTACTCACTTCCGGTTCTAATGCAATTAAACAATGGATGAACCACCGATCCTAAGGGAATCACTTCACCATCCACCTTTTGGTGGAGGATTCCTATGCAAATGCAGGAAATAAGGACTTCACATGTTTGAGTGGAAGATCATTACCCTTGGAAGACGTTTCGGCACCATGGAGAAAACTACACAGTTGGAAAGCTCCGCAACGCTCTAGCCTCCGCAGATCCGAACTCGGCTCGCGATTTGGATCACCGTAGCACCACCAGTGGCCGGATTCAACTTCTTTTTCCTCCTCTTGCTCTCCCCTCTTTCTTCAACTTAGAAAGAGAATGGCTAGAATAGAATGAGGAATTATCCCTATATTCCCACACTTATCCTTTCAGGAAAGCACTAGGGCCATTAGATCTTCATCAAAGGAAATGAACGGCTCAGAATTGCTCATAAAATCCTGTTACTATGTCGAACACGGCTTTGCACACGGCCGTGTCCCTGGCCGTATGCCACATTCGTACTAGAATATCGTCGATCTCAACCAGAACACGGCTTGACACGCCCGTATTAGAACCCAACATGCCCGTGTTGACCAGCTGACACGCCCGTGTTCATAGGCATGTCCCTCAATCGGCACAGGATCGACACCAGCCTGAGTAGGACACGGGCTCCCCATATGCCCGTGTTATATTTAAAGCGACCGTGTCACACCGAACATGCCTGGGCTCTAGGTCGTGTACTTTAGTCGGCACCGCTTGCTCACCCATAACAGGACACGGGTGCATGATATGCCTGTGTCACCAACTGGCATGCCCGTATTAGTACTGTTCATACCTTTGTTTTTAGCCGTGCTACATAGTTGATACTACCAGCCTACCATAGAGCAGGACACGGCTCTGGACACGCCTGTGTCTCGAAATTGCTAAAGTATATAGCTTGCAGCAAACAAAACATTTGTTCAAATCATAAGGTTACAACATCATTACACAAATAACTCGGGAAACTTTGTACGCATGGTTTGTTCCTACTCCCATGATAACTCCTCATGACCACAATTCTCCCACCGGACCTTGACCATCCTGATAGCTTTGTTTCGTAGCTGTTTAACTGTAAGACCCCCCTTTTTTTTCTTTTTAAACCACCAGGGTCTTAGCCCAGAATTGCCGCTTTGCGGTGGCGCCGACTCACGGGAAGGCAACCACTACAAAACGCCAATTCTGCCGGCCCTTTTCGATCACAAGAGAGAGAAGTATTTATACATAAAATGTAAACAAGTCCACATAAACATGTAAATAAAAGTGAAATCATATCCAGTCCATCAATAGATAATAACAGGAAAATAGATAAATGGGCTCGAGCCCAGTACATTAGAGTCCTCACTACAAGTCACCTATCGCGGAAGCTAAGAAAATACTAAACACTCACGGAGCTGGTCGCAGGTGCACTGGTGCTAGACTGTCCCACCTCCATGCGCACCGTACTCCGCTGGTGCTGGTCCCTGGACTGCTGGTCCCTGTCTCCCATCCGGAGCTCCTGTAATGTGGTGGTTCGAAAACCATTAGTCATAAAGACTAAGCCCTATCATCCCCTACCCCTCCCACCACGGCTCCTAAGCACCGGGCGGAGAGGAGGAAAGGGAAGCTACAAAAGTGGATAATAATCAAGCAGGTGACAGGAAAGCTAGTCTAGTAGTTATTTAGAATGAAATAGGTCTAACAATCCTACGGCAGTAAGTAATAAGGAGAACAATTAATAAGTGGCAATTTGTATAAAAAGGCAGCCAGAGAACAGTAAGTAAACAAGCAAGTAAATAAGTATGTAACCTTAACTTATATGAATGCTCATACAAACTTATAAGTTAAGGGGTCTTCTGCAAGGCTCCCATCGTATAAAAAGTCCCATACCGATTTATACGTTGGGGTGTCGGTTGTATGCAATTATGAGTGTTGTGATATGCTATGCCATGATTCATGGAAGTGCAACTCACGCACACGACTCTATGCGCACAGACCTTTAGTTCCCCTGTTCGGGCAGCTAGCTTCACTCCCAGGAACCTCCGTAGTGGCAAACGGAGACAGTGGGTCGGGCCCCCCACTCCTAGGCGGGCATCCACACTACCAGGCCTAGCCCTTCCGTACGCCCCTAGAAGAACACAATCTAGAGTATTCGCGTACTACTGCTGGCTGTACCCACCAGACTTTCTTTGGCTAAGTGTCCCACACCGCCGATTCAGCGTACCGATGTCGGTGTGAACGACAATCAGATACCGAAGACCCACCACCTTTATTCTGTACTCCAACCCTCGAGGCCTCGGCCCCCCGGACAGTCCGTCCATGCATCTACCTTCAGAGCTACTGTCTGAATGGCAACCAATCCTATAATTCTACTTTCCTAGCTATCGGGGAGTGTAAATGTGCAACCCTAGTTATACTAGTTGCTCTTTTAATTCATTATTCCTATGGTTTACGTTAGCCCAGGACTGCCCCTAGTATACCCCGTGAAGGGCTCTCAAGGGGCACTAGGAACCAAGACGGCAGCATTACGGCCCGAAGTTCCCTTTCGCAAGGCACTTATTGTTATTGGTTAATCTCCCTTAACCCGATCCCCTTTTAGTTACTTTAGATCTAACCCTAGAGTATTAAGACTCTTCCATTCCTATCCGGGGTGGACGATCTTTCGTCATTCCCGTACTCCCTTATCCTAACCAGTCTCACACTCTACTTATCCTGACTTCCAATGATGAACTCAATCTTAACTTGCCCTACCAACCATCAACTACCAGAATTCCGTGGCTTTTCTATATGCAGACCATCCTAAGCTATATGAGGTACACAAGGGGAGGTACACCAAATTATCTTCCAAATCTCCTATAATATTTACTGGAGGTCTACCATATCATAATTTGTCTAAATCCAGAAACTTATAATTTTCCTAATTAATCTGATATTTATTTAATTTTCCCAAAAGACGGGTCATGGGTCATTTTAAACATGAACTACATGATCCTCCTAAGTAATGGCTACTCAAAAATCAAGATCATTAAATAACAGCAAGATAACCTCAAATACAAATTTCCAGAATTTTACAGAAAGTATTTAGCCTCTAAATAATTTATCCAGTATAATCACGTTAATTCTATGTAATGAAGGAAGTACTGAAATTACTCATCAGAAAATTATAGAAAAATTACTAATCAGTATTATGGTATAAAAAAGATCTTTGTGCAAAGAATCATAATTTTACTAGCTTGCTAAACACCACTAAAGATTTAATCAAATAGTCAAGGTAAAACATACTTAATAAAGCATGCCTTAGAATTAAACTTCCAAAAATCCCATAAAAATTCACAGAGATTTAAAACCATAATAAACGTTCTCTATCTAAATTTCATCAATTTCCAGGAATTGTGTGTTCCATAATAAATTTTCTAAGCAAATCATACAAGCTACTAAATCGTTAATGAAGTACCCAAAATAATAATCTTAAAATTCATAGTAAAATATTCAGAGCTTGTACCATCCCTATAATTCACTCTACCCAAATCTCAACACTTTTCAATGTGATTTAGTGTCATTTCCTATCTCTACAAGTTTTGCACCCTAAACTAGGGTTAGGTTTTTAGGTATCCCAACGGTCTCCAAATCTACTATGATTTCATCCAGAGGACTATATTGGCCCTATGGTTCTCTTCACCCAATTTCGGGTCAATCCAAGGTCATTTGACCCCATGACCTTCACAAACCACCATGATCCATCCTTAGGGTTTGGCCTTGGTTCTTAGGGAAAACTTACCCCAATCCACCTCAAACTCTATGAGGGGGTGCTAGAGAATATTACTAGCCAGTGGTAAAAATCTCAGCCTCTGTTGAGGTGATCTGACCACTCAAATCTCAAAAGTGCACCTTTAACCTAAGACCCCTTATTAGGGCAAAAGTTAGGTTTGATCACTTCTAATCCAAACCATCTCCAAATGAGATGAAAAATTATACAGAACCTTATGGTGAACCCAGGGACCACTCACCAAAATTTGGGAGGGTTTGGAAATTATTTAACCATCTAGTTAAATTCAGCTAAGATTATTGAATTTTTCTAAAAACTATAGAAAAATATTTCCCAAAAATCCTAATTTTTGGGCAGCATCTAGATATAAATAAGATTAAGCCGCACCCCAAATTTCAAGTCATTTTGATGACTGGTTTGGAGTGGGGAATTTTTCTAAGGCCAGGACAGCTCTCTGGATAGACCTCACCAAAAATGGTCCTGTGGTCTAACCAGGATTCCCAATCGAGTGAAATCAATTTTAAATTAAACTAGACTTCAAGAGCTACATTTGCTATGTTGACTACTCTTCCTGTAGGAGCATCTAGATATTTTTTCCAAATTATTT
The DNA here is from genome assembly GCA_039513925.1 of Platanthera zijinensis. Classification (NCBI taxonomy): domain Eukaryota; kingdom Viridiplantae; phylum Streptophyta; class Magnoliopsida; order Asparagales; family Orchidaceae; genus Platanthera; species Platanthera zijinensis. Next base: position 90,966,077 of record CM077085.1, read on the forward strand.
AAAGTGACGGATATTTTCATTCAGAAATTGCTTCACAAATAAAATCTAATTAAATGGCACTATTCATCTTCTTCTACAGCCCGAAACCAGAGCCCTGAAAACCTAATTTCCTGTAGCTTTTCCAAACTATTTCCCGTCCATCCAGCCATCTCCCTGGCCGGCCACCACCAGCACCACCTCTGTTGAGGTGAGGGCTATCGTCGGGCGGCGGCACGGCCGCCGGAGAGGCGGTTTCCGGCGAACCCGCCACCATGAAATGTTCGGAAAAAACCACGAATACGCTCACCCGATCTGGCTCTTTTGAGCCCGATATCTCTCCTAACGATTTCTAAGATCTATCCGCAGAATAAGAGGGAGGGGAGGACCTTGTTCGCGGGCTGGAGGCGTGCAAAGCGTCGGGAAGCCATTGGCGCGGTGGTGGCGTCGCCGGAAATTCTTCAACAGCAAGGAGGAAATCTGAAACAGTTTGATGGAGAGTGTAACCTTTTCCCCTTGATCTTAGGAGTCTTTTATAGATCAGCAAGTGGGGAGGGGAAAGGATGAAACGTTCATGGCTCTTAATATTTCCCTTAATGACGTTTCGGTTATGACGAATGGCAGTTGAAACGCTGGAGATGAAGAGGTGTTTGCCAGGTGGCGATTTCCTATTGGACCCACTTTTCCTTAATTATTAACATAATTAAAGTAGGAAACGACCCATAAATACTCTTGGTTTTCATTCCCATAGTCAGAATTTATTATGGCGTCAGTTACGGAAATTTCCAGTCTGATTGACGTTTCGGCCTTGGTCACGGGCGTGACACATAGGTCACGGGCGTGACAGGCCCGGTTAGTCAATTCTGGGTTTGACGATCGTCGAACTGAGATCGACGATCGTCGAAGGGTGGTCACGGGCATGACACTTGGGTCACTGGCGTGACAGGCCCGTGCGGCCAATTCTTGTTCGACGACCGTCGAACTGAAATCGACGATCGTCGAGCGTGGTCACGCCCTATGTCACGGGCGTGATATTGCGGGTCACGGGCGTGACATGCCTGGTGACTAATTCTGGGTCGACGACCGTCGAACTGAAATCGACGATCGTCGAACGTGGTCACGCCCTATGTCACGGGCGTGACATTGCGGGTCACGGGCGTGACAGGCCATGAGGCAAATTCCGCGCCCGACGATCGTCTAACTGAGATCGACGATCGTCGAAGGAGTCACGCCCCAGGTCACGGGCGTGACACCTGGGTCACGGGCGTGACAGGGCCGGGTTGAAAATTCTGCGTCCGACGATCGTCTCCCTGAGATCGACGATCGTCGAATGAGTCACGCCCTAGGTCACGGGCGTGACGGGTCGGTCACGGGCGTGACCAACCCGTGACCCGAATTCTTGGTCGCTTTATTTCAATTTTTGGGCTCCCTAGGGTTCTACCACAACCAACTGACTCCTAGGGCTCTAGCCGGAAATGGGATGTTATAAATCCCAATAAACAAAACAAAGATTTCGTCCCCGAAATCAAGGTTAAGCCTACGGGACTCAAATCGGGAAAAGAAGCTTGTAACATCCCATGAGAATTAAAGAAATTACATCTCTACGTTATGTTTGCTTTATGCGGTTTCAAATCTAAGATTAATTCGCCCACTTAACTAGGTATATACACCCCAATAAACAAAAGATTAGCCCCTATTCTTGAAATTTCAGTCCCATTGGTTTAAAACAGGAAGGCAAATTGATTGTCCAGAGGGGTTGTGAGGTATACCTGACGAAAAAAGTTCCGGGTATTTTTGCCGCATCAAGTCCTGTGGCTCCCATATATGCTCCTCCTGCCCATGATTGTTCCACAGAACCTTGACTAACGGAACCTTCTTCCGTCGCAAGACACGCACTGCTGTGTCGTCAATCCTGATAGGCTCCAAGTTGACTGACCGATCCGAGGCCACCGGGCTATCTGCCGAGGAAATCGGCTGCTCAGGGCGTAGCAGAGCCCTCCGAAGTGAGGAGACGTGGAAGACATCATGCAATCCCGCTAACTCTGGCGGTAGCTCCAATCTATAGGCTAAGGGGCCGATCCGCTCTAGGATCCTATAGGGCCCCATATATCTTGGACTGAGCTTCTTCCGCCCGCGAACCCGCGAGACTCCGTGCATCGGCCGTATCTTCAAGAAAACCCGGTCTCCTACCTGGAACTCTACTTGACGATGCCTCGCATCGTAGTATTTCGCCTGTCTGCTCTGGGCTTCCAACATCCTGTCTCGGATCGATCTAATCTGAGCATCTGTATCTCCCACAAACTCCGAGCCTAGTGCCTGCGGATCCTCATCCTGAACCCATGATAGTGGGGTTCTGCACCTCCTTCCGTACAATGCTTCGTATGGAGCCATACCTATGCTGGACTGATGAGCGTTGTTGTACGAAAACTCGACCAGTGGCAGCAATCTCTCCCAAGGCTCGCCACGGTACAAAATACATAGTCGCAACAGATCCTCCAGTGTACGGCTGGTGCGCTCTGTCTGTCCGTCGGTCTGAAGGTGAAAAGCTGTGCTGAATGTCAACCGAGAACCCAGATGGGCCTGGACTGACCTCCATTCCCTGGATGTAAACCGCCCATCCCGATCCGAAACGATAGTCTTGGGCACCCCATGATAACGCACAAACTGCTTAATGAACCTCCATACTAATACACTAACTGGTGCGCCCTTTGCCACTGGAATGAATCTGGCCACCTTTGTTAGCCTGTCCACAATCACCCAGATCGAGTCATTCCCCGCACGGGATCGAGGTAGCCCATGTATGAAGTCCATGGTTATATCCTCAAACTTCCATTCCGGCACCGGAAGCGACTGCAGCAAACCTGCCGGGTTCCTACATTCCGCCTTCACGAGCTGGCAGGCCTCGCAATGCGTCACAAAATACGTAATGTCTTTCTTCATACCCGACCAGTACATCGTCCTCTTTAAATCCTTTACCATCTTGGTGATCCCCGGGTGTACCGAATACCGGCTGCAGTGAGCTTCCGTCAAAATATCCTCCCGGATCCGTCCTCCTGCTGGTATGTAGACTCTGCCCCGGAAACACAGGAGCCCATCCCTCAAAGAGTAATCTCCTGTCGTGCCTTCCTCCAAGGCTCGAAATATCGGCTCAGCTCTCTCATCCAGCATCTGCCCATCTCTGATGCGGTCTCGAATGTCATCAGTAGTAGCCATCGACCCCAGGTACTCCATGTATAGCTCCGGGTCATCCTCAGACACTAGCGAAATCTGCATCTCCTCGAATGATCTAATCAACTCCAAGGCCATCAGCTGCGGGCCTACTCCTGTCGTACTCGCTCTCCGGCTCAGAGCATCTGCGACCACGTTCGCCTTCCCCGGATGGTAGTGCATGGTATATTGGTAGTCCGACAAAAACTCCACCCAGCGTCTCTGCCTGATGTTTAACTCCTTCTGGGTGTCGACGTACTTCAGATTCTTGTGGTCGGAGAAGATATCACAATGTACCCCATAGAGATAGTGCCGCCAGATCTTAAGAGCAAAAATGACTGCCCCCATCTCTAAATCGTGCACGGGGTAGTTCTGCTCGTGCTGCTTCAACTAACGGGAGGCATAGGCTATTACGTGCCAGTTCTGCATCAGAACGATACCCATCCCCTGATAGGAAGCATCTGTATACACCTGGAATCCCTCCTTCCCTGATGGAAGAGCAAGGATGGGAGCCGAGGTGAGACGATCCTTTAGCTCCTGGAAGGCAGATTCGCATCGAGGCGTACATATAAAAGGGGACTCCTTCTTCGTCAGAGACGTAAGAAGGAGGGCAATCTGAGAGAACCCCTCGACGAACTTCCGGTAGTAACCGGCAAGTCCCAAGAAACTTCAAACATCCGTGGCCGACTTTAGCGATGGCCAATCCCGTACTGCCTGGATCTTTGCAGGATCCACTGCCAGACCTGCTCCACTGATGACATGGCCCAGAAAGGCCACCTCCTTTAGCCAGAACTGGCACTTGCTGTACTTGGCATATATCTCATGCTCACGCAGCTTCCCCAAGGTCAAGTCCAGATGTCTCGCATGCTCCTCCTCCGTCCTTGAATAGATGAGAATGTCGTCGATGAATACAATGACAAAGATGTCCAGATACTCCTCGAACACCCGATTCATCAAAGTCATGAATGCGGAGGGTGCATTCGTGAGCCTGAACGACATCACGGTAAACTCGTACAAGCCATATCTACTGCTGAAGGCCGTCTTCGGGATGTCCTCCTCCCGAATACGAAGCTGGTAGTACCCTGACCTCAGATCCAGCTTTGAGAACCAATGGGCTCCCTCCAGCTGGTCAAAAAGCTCGTCTATCCTTGGTAAGGGATACGTGTTCCGGACTGTCAACCTGTTCAGAGCCCGGTAATCTATGCACAATCGAAGGGTCCCGTCCTTCTTCTTAACGAACAGCACCGGAGCTCCCCATGGTGAAGAGCTAGGCCGAACGAAACCGGCCTCCACTAACTCCTTAAGCTGGCTTCAGAATTCCACCAACTCCTTTGGGGCCATTCGATAGGGAGCTCTGGATACCGGCTTAGCCCCCGGTACGAGCTGAATCTGAAAGTCCTTCTCTCGGTGCGGGGGTAACCCTGGTAGCTTCTCTGGAAACACGTCGGCGAAGTCCCGCACTACTGGAATATCTGCAATGGAGTCCTTGGCTACGACCGCTTCAAAGAGGACCTGATAAACTTCTTCCCCCTGCAGGTGGGCCTTAACGGCCTGCACAGACGATAGTAAGGTACGGAGTGCTGGTATAATACCTTCGATAACAATGAAGGAGTCGCCGTGCCTCACGGTGATCCTCTTCGCCACGCAATCGATCTGGGCATGGTTCCAATACAGCCAAGTCATGCCCAGAATCAAATCGTAATCTGGCATCTTCAGAACCGTCGCTGGTGCCTCAAACGCCTTTCCGCCGATCCTCGCTTCCATATTACAATGAGCAGAGGTCAATATCTCTGATCCATCGGGTAGGCGCACCCTCATCATCTTCTCGGTGAATGGCTCCACTCCTGCCAGTCCTTTCACGAAATCCTCCGACACGAATGATTGCGACGCACCAGTGTCGAAGAGGGTGTGAGCGGGCTTGCCGCTCATGAAGACTATGCTTGGGGTAATTAAATGTCTTAGTATTCCTTTTGTAGTTTATCTTCTCTTCATTTCTAGCCAGGTTATATTTAAAATAGTAGTTTATATGAAGAAAATTTACAAGTACTGCCATACCTGTGATAACCTGCTCCGGGTTCCGGGGCTGTGTCAGGTCTAGAGCATACACCTGCTCTCTCTCTGGCCTGCGGCCTCGATCCTGAAATCCCCGTCCTCGGTCCTGTCCTCGTCCGCCAAACTGTCGGGGAGGTGGAGCGCCCTGATGTGCTGGTGGGGGTGCTCGCCTCACAGGGCAGTTCCTCTTGATATGCCTCGACTGGTTGCACTGATAGCATACCGGTGGCTGCTCTGCTGTCCTTGGCATTTCCAGCATCTGTATAGGCTGGGGAGCCAATACCCCCTGACTCCTCTGCTCCTGCCCAAACTCTTGACGAGGCTGATCCCCATTCCTTCTCTCTCCAATAACATGTCCTCGAGGACGGTCTCTACGTCCTCCAATCACTGTATCATCAGCTGGTCTCTTTCGGCTCCTCACTGTAAGCTGATCCGCCTCTCTCTTCTTAACCATCTCCAGAATCCTGGGCAGACTCCCCTCTAAGACGAAAAGGAGGGCCTGCCTCATGTCATCTTGCAGCCCCTTATAAAACCTCCGGGCATAGCCAACATCGTTTAACTGGTAAGCGTCCGCATAACGGGCCAGGTGAGTGAACTCCTGATAGTACTCCACCACAGTCCTGTTCCCCTGCCTCAACCGCAGGAACCTATCCTCCAGGTCATCCCTCACCGACTGAGGTACAAAAAGTCCCAAGAGCGCTGCTCTGAACTCCTCCCAAGTAATATCAGCACAGTCCATCCCTGCAAAGGTGGTGTCCAGCTGAGATTTCCACCATCTCTTTCCGTGTGACTCTAAGTAGGAGACTGCCAAAGCGACTGCCTCCTCCGTGGGGCATCGAATCCCTGCCAGCATCTTGTAAATGGTGTCCATGTTGGGTACATTGGAAAATGTGTACCTGATTTGAAGAAGCCCAACTTAGCTCAATGATATACATCAAGGTGTATTTGATGTTGTTTTGAGTTGACATGTGCAGGTGAAGAAGTATTAAAGAATGCAGAAAAATATTCTAAGTCCACATGTCGACACCTGAAGAAATTGTGTCGACACTTCAGAATATTTGTGTCGACACTTCAGAATATCAGTGTCGACACAGAGAATGATAGTCGACCACATTTATGTCGACACTGGGAAGCAGTGTCGACACATAAAGAAAATCGTCGACCTCAGCACTGAGAAGCAGTGTCGACACCTTGAAAGATAGTCGACCAGAGAAGGTTAGTCGACACCTTGAAAGATAGTCGACCAGAGAAGGTTAGTCGACACCGTGAAAGATAGTCGACTAGTGAAAGATAGTCGACCAGAGAAAGATAGTCGACTCATAGAAGAAGATAGTCGACCACAACTGTGTCGACACTGGGTGGATGTGTCGACACCAGAAGACTGTGTCGACACATATTGGCAGAAGTCGACTATGCTTGTGTCGACACCAGAAGACTGAGTCGACACATTTTGGCAGGATTGAAGATTGCTGTGTCGACACCTGAAGGCTGAGTCGACACATGCTGAGTTCTGAATCTACAACAACTGTGTCGATACACAGGACTTGTGTCGACACACTGCAGAGTCTAGACCAAGTTATTTTCTGAAGAAGCTGTGTCGACTTAAAGGCAACTTAGTCGACATCATCAAAGACTGTGTCGACACCAAAGTCACTTGTGTCGACACAGATAGACAGATTGGTCTCGACACTTTATAACTGACTGTCTCGACATTTTGCTGTCCAAGGCTAAGGTACAAGAATTGTTTGAAGACTTGACAGCTGTGGGTTGCCACCGTTTAACTGAAGCTGTCAGACCTGTCAGAAAAAAGTTAGAAACCGGATCAGCCGGTTACCATGAAGAAAGTCTATAAATAGACACATTCAGAAGGAATTAAAAAGCAGCTAAGCTAAGAAAAATAATAGAAGAAGATCTAAGAAGAAGAAACAGAAGGATTACGATCCTGTTGAAGTTTCAATTCAAGAAAATGAAAAAGAAGATCTTCATCAGAAGGTCTAAGAAGAAGAAGTCTGAAGTATCAGTAAAGGTGTTGGATAGAGGGAGATCCAGTCATCTTGAAGAAGAAGAAGGAAGCCATCAGTGGTTTCTCAAGAAGCTGTTTAGAAATCAACTCAGCTAAGTTCAGATTCAAGAAGCTTTGAAGAAAGCTCAGATTCAGTTGATTTCATCAGCTGATCAAGAAGTGTCTTGTCCTCTTCTCTCTCAACAAAGGCAAGACATCAAAATATCTTAATCTAAATTTCTGTAGGATCTGTTTACACAGATCTGAGTTGTAAGCCTATGTTATAAAGGCTGAGTGCAAGAGAGGTGATCTCTGAGTGGTAGGGCTATTTGCCTGAGTGTAGGAGAAAGTTATTCTCTGAGTGGTAGGCCTTGAGGCAAGGCTGAGGTAGGGCTGTTGAGCCTGAGTTGTAGGAACCTATCCTGGTTCTGAGCTGTAGGATCTGAGGATCTGAGTATAGTGGAAGTTTGGCCGAATCTAGCTTATTGCTAGATAGGTGAAGGGGGAAAGTGGATGTACCCAGACCTTGGGGAACCACTATAAAACATTGTGCAATCTGTGATGCTTAGTTGTCTGTGAATGCTGTGCTAGATGTTTTAAATTGCAATTGAATTCTGCCTAGATTTATAGACAAGAAATTAGAACCTATTCACCCCCCCCCCTCTAGGTGTTTAGGTTGTCTTGAAAGTAAAACTATCAAGTGGTATCAGAGGTAGGTTCCTCAAAAAGGACTTAACAGTCTGAGGTAGATCTGATAGGCAGAATCAAGATTCAAAAAGATGGGTTCTGGTGAGAATCATAAGGAGCTAGGGTCTATGAAATTACCCATATGCAAGAAAGAAATTTTTGGAATTTGGAAAGAAAGAGTCGGACTGTTTATGGAAGCATCTGACCCAAGGATTTACATCACAGTACAGGAAGGCCCCTTCATTCCAATGAAGGTTTCAGTTCTTGATGCAAATATCCAAACTCCAAAGAGTTATTCAGAAATGACCAAGGATGAAATCATCTTGGCAACCATGGATAAAAGAGCTCAGAACATTATTGTTAGTGCCATAGATGATTCAACATTTCAGAATCTGATTCACTGCAAGACCTCCAAAGAGATGTGGGACACATTGATTGTCTATATGGAGGGATCTGAAGAAGTGAGGCAGGACAGGAAATCTATGCTCAATCAGGAGTATGAAAGTTTTAGACAAGGAAAATCTGATAGCATAACTGAGTGCTACAAGAAATTCTATAGAATTGTGAATGAGCTTATGTCCTATGGAAGAGTCTTCAGTACTTATGAACTGAATGACAAATTCTTGAGATCCTTAACAAAGGATTGGGACACAAAGATCTGTGCCATAAGAGAAGTGGCTAAATTGGCAGAGATATCTCCTCCCACCTTATTTGGAAAGTTGATATCCTATGAAATGCAACTTATGGTGAGGAAGGAGGAGGAAAAGAATTCAAGAGGAGAGCATAGAGAAAAGACTGTGGCATTCAATGCAGAAGCAACTAGAAAGAATAGGAGGAAATCACCATCTCCTCCTAAGGAAGTTGCAGAAGATAGTTCTGAAAATTCAGATAAGGGTTCAGAAAGCTGTGATTCAGATGCAGACTTTGCTGCATTCACAAGGCAATTCCAAAGGTTCTTGAAAAAGAAGCAATGGAAGTCTAGGCCTTCCACATCACAGCAAGTTGATGACTATTATCAGAAGAAAAGGTCATCAAGGAAAGAGAAGAGCAGATCAAAGCCCAGCAAAGCCACTACTTCAAAGATTGTCTGCTATTGTTGCAATAGGCCTGGACCTGTAGTGGCTGACTGTCTTGATAAGAGAAAGGAATCTTCAGACAAAAAGAAGACTTATCAGAAAGGCAAGAAGGAGAAATCCTTTGTTGCAAAGAAAGATAAGAGTCTAACAGACCAGTCAACTTCAGAGTCAGAATCTGAAGCTGAAGCATATATTGGACTATATGCTGCATCTGAAGAAGAGGAGTTTCTGCAGTTGCTAGACTCCATCAATGAACAAAAGGATCATCAGTGTATGGGGCTGATGGCAGGATCAGAAGAGGACATATGCCAGAATTAGTCTGGTCATAATAAGGTACAATGTCCTTCTATTACATCTGTTTGTTGTACAAGTGAAGAATCAGCTACATCTGCATCAACAGATGTAGATGCATCTGAATCTGAAGGAGATGTCTATCAATTGATAGACAAGTATGGGGACCTGTTGCAGGCCCTTAAGAAAAGCAAGAACATGGTTAAATCTCAGGCTCAGGAAATTGTTGAACTAAGGGTTGCTACAACTGAGTTAGAAAAACTTATTGATCAAAAATTAAATGAAATTGCCAAGCTGAAGAATATAACTATTATTCAGATGGGCACAATTAATTATACTAATGATCAAGTGAAGAGTCTGGAGGCCAGACTTAGAATTGAAAGGGATTTAGTGGCTAGTTACTCTAAGCCAAAATCTGTCTTACCCTTGATAGATGAATTTGTCACTCAAAAGGGTAAGGCTGGATTAGGAATAAAGGTAACTCCAGGGCTGGCAGATTCAAGAGGAAAGGCAAAGCTTCTGTTCAGCCACTAAACCTTTCAGTCCCCATAAAGTTTAGTAAGGTGAAAGTGCCTTCTAACAAATATGATCATGAAGATATTCAAGGTCATATTAAGACTAATGTTCTGAAGAACAAGGGTGTAAATGCAAGCAGGCCTACCTATGGTCATAAACCCAATGGTTTTAAGAAATCAGTAGGTGAAGTTGCTGAAGCACCAGCAATGAACAGAAATTCTTCTAACAAGGATGTATCTAGATCTAGATACAATAAGTTTGAATGTTGGTGCTGTGGGAAGAGAGACCATTTTGCATTAGACTGCTGGTATAACACAAGTGTTATAAAGAACAATAGTCTACCTGTTAGAAGAGGTTATGGTAGCTTTATTAATGCTAACCTGAACCAAGGACCCAAGACTTGGGTTCTAAGGGTAAGTAATTCTGTGTAGCAGGTGAATCCAAGTAACCATGCCCCTATATGGTACTTGGATAGTGGTTGTTCCAGGCACATGACTGGAACAAAGGGGCTGCTGAAGGAGTATTCATCTGTCAAAGATGGACCTAAAGTGATCTTTGGTGGATCTGAAAAAGGAGTCATCAAAGGGTTTGGTAACATTTCTTCTAACCTAATTACTATCACTCAAGTGGCTTATGTAAAAGGTTTGAAACATAATCTAATAAGCATAAGCCAGCTAAGTGATTTAGGATATGACATTTCATTTGTTAAAAATGGATGTCATATCAAGAGGTCAAGTGATCAAAAGATCATATTGACTGGGTATAGGAAGAGAAATGTATATTGTCTTAATTTTGAATGTGAGAATAAGGCTTCTCTCATCTGTCTTGTAGCTGATGACAATGCTTCTCATTGTGTTAAGTGGCACAAGAGATTGGCTCATCTAAACTATAAGACAATTGGCCAACTCTTTAGCAAAGAGTTAGTGAGGAATGGACCTCAAATTAAGTGTATAAAGGAAGGGATATGCTCAGCTTGTCAAAAGGGCAAGCAGACAAAATCCTCCTTTCAAAGCCTTGAAAACAAGGATTCTGTGAGGTGCTTATACCTCTTGCATATGGATCTTTTTGGTCCTATGCCAATTCATAGTCTAGGTAGGAAGGTCTACACTTTTGTGGTTGTAGATGACTATTCTAGATTTACATGGGTGTTCTTTCTGAGACAAAAATCTGAAACCCCAAGTGTATTACTTAATTTTGTAAAGCAAATTCAGAATGAACTGGATAGTACAGTGGTCAAAATCATAAGTGACCATGGTACTGAGTTTCAATATGAAAGCATAACAAACTTGTGTAAAGACTTTGGGATTTTCCAAGAGTTCTCCTCACCTAGAACACCTCAGCAAAATGGAATTGCTGAAAGAAAGAATAGAACATTAATTGAAGCTGGTAGAACTCTATTGAGTGACACCTCTCTCCCAGAATATTTTTGGGCTGAGGCAGTTAACACTGCTTGTCATGTAATCAATAGGGCTACTATCACCAAAAGCCACAAAATGACTCCCTATGAGATTGTGAAAGGCAGAAAACCAATTCTATCTTACTTTAGGATCTTTGGTTGCAAGTGTTATATACTTAACAATGGCAAGTCATATTTGACTAAGTTTGCTGCCAAATCCCAGGATGGGATATTTGTTGGGTACAGCACAAATAGTAAGGCCTATAGAGTCTTCAACTTGACCACTCAAGTTGTTGAAGAATCTGTGCATGTTGTGTTTGATGAAACAAGATTAATCAACTGTGAGTTGTCTTGTAGATCAAATGACTCAACAGGTATAAGCAAAAGTATGGACAAGCTTTCCATTACTGAAGTATCAAAGGAAGATGGGGCATTGGAAAATGAAGGCTTCAGTCCAGGGGGAGAACAAGACACTATAGAAGCTGATGAAAATCAAGAGAATCAGTTAAATGAAGGAGCTGGAGATGTTCAACCAGAAGGAAATCTTCCTCCAGCTACAAGACATTTAAGAGATCATCCAGCTGATCAGATAATAGGTGATCCAAGACAAGGGGTGCAAACTAGAAGCAGAAATCAAAACACAGTTCTACATTCAAGTTTCCTGTCACAATTGGAGCCTAAGAAGTTTGAAGAAGCTATCCAAGACCAGCACTGGATTGATGCTATGCAAGAGGAGCTGAATCAATTCAGAAGGTGCAATGTCTGGGAGCTTGTTCCTAAACCAAGAGGCCACAACATAATTGGCACAAAATGGATCTATAGGAACAAGCTAGATGAAAGTGGAATAATAGTAAAGAATAAAGCAAGATTGGTTGCAAAAGGATACAGGCAGGAAGAAGGGATTGACTTTGATCAAACCTTTGCTCCAGTAGCAAGGCTGGAGGCAATCAGAATATTCCTTGCCTATGCAGCCTATCAAGACTTCAAAGTATACCAGATGGATGTGAAGTCAGCATTTCTGAATGGTGATCTTAAAGAAGATGTATATGTAGAGCAGCCATCAGGTTTTGTAGATCCTCTTAAACCTGATTTTGTTTATAAGCTTAGGAAAGCTCTTTATGGGTTAAAGCAAGCCCCAAGGGCTTGGTATGAAACCCTGTCTACTTTCCTTATTGAGAATAAATTCTCAAGAGGAAAAATTGACAAAACTCTATTCCTTAGGGAATCCAAAGGCAAGATCATCTTAGTTCAGATCTATGATGATGACATAATCTTTGGATCTACTGAAAACAACCTTTGTAAAAAGTTTGGCAAACTTATGCAAGGGAAGTTTGAGATGAGCAGTATGGGGGAACTGAAATTCTTCTTGGGACTCCAAGTAAGACAGACTGATGATGGTTGTCCATATCTCAGTCTAAGTTCACCAAAGAATTGATTAAGAAATATGGTATGGAGTCATCCTCCACCATGAGAACTCCTATGGGAACAAGTATGCCTATATGCAAAGATGATGCAGGTAAACCTGTTGATGAGACTTTGTATAGAGGAATAGTTGGCTCACTACTATATCTCACTGCTAGTAGACCAGATATTATGTATGCTACATGTGTCTGTGCTAGGTACCAAGCCTGCCCTAAAGAATCTCATTATACTGCAGTCAAAAGGATTCTGAGATATCTTAAGGGCACACCTAATCTAGGTCTTTGGTACCCTAGGAATAGAGATTTTCAACTAACAGGCTATTCAGATGCAGATTTTGCAGGATGTAGAGAGGATAGAAAGAGTACTACAGGTACTTGTCAATTCCTGGGAGGAAGACTAATATCATGGAGTAGTAAGAAGCAGACTAGTGTGGCAATTTCCACAGCTGAGTCAGAGTATGTTGCTGCTAGAAGCTGCTGTGCACAGCTATTATGGATGCAGCATCAGCTAAAGGATTATGGTATTCAAGTAAGTAGAATACCTCTTTTGTGTGATTTTAAGAGTGCAATTTCTATTGCTAATAATCCTGTTTCTCATAGTAGAACTAAGCATATAGAAATAAAATACCATTTTCTTAGAGAACATGTAGAAAAAGAAGACATCTCATTGGAATTTGTGAAAACAGATTATCAAATAGCAGATGTGTTTACTAAGCCCCTAGATGAGACAAAATTCAATAAATTCAAAATTGAATTAGGTATGTTAACCATTGATTAGTGTAATCACAAAATCATCAACAATAAAGTTGAAGTAGTAACAAGACATTCAAGTGATATTAAGACACATTGAAGTAGTATTAAGTACTTTGTTGTACTTATAAGTTGTGATGAACAAACAGAAATTGGCTAAGTAAGATGGTGTCGACACATTCAGTAATTATGTGTCGACTCAGGGTAGTAATGTCGACAAATCAGAGATATTGTGTCGACACAGAAAATATGTGTCGACACTTAAGAATCTTATTGTCGACTTATCCAGGAATATAGTGTCGACTTCACTAGGATAGTGGTGTCGACACCTACAGATTTTGTGTCGACACTTATACTAAGAGTCGACACAGAATTTCTGATGCTCTACTATATATCCCTAGTGTCGACATAACCGCAAATTGGTGTCGACACATAGTAGATGAACTTGTGGTCGAGACAATAGAAGCTTGTGTCGACACAATCCATCTGTGTCGACACTTATAGTCTGTTTTTGGTGACTTTTGATCTTCTTTAAACAGAAGGTATAAATAGGTCAAAAACTCATACTGTCGACACGCTTACAAGGTTTTCAAAACCCTGTGTCGACATTCTCTCTCTCTCTCTCTTTCTCTCATCTTTCACGCTTTCTCGACTGATCAATGGCGCCAAAGATTGAAGATAATGTTAATGAAGGATATGAGTTGGTGCGCCAGGCCTTTGTAGCTGCCCCTCCAGATGTTCTTGGGGTTATCTCTCTCCTCTCCGACTCTGGTTTAGAATTTCTGGTCTCAGAACCTTCAAAGATATGGAAGAAGGAGGTGCATGAGTTCTTTACCTCTGCCTCTGTAAACTCTGAAAGTCATGAAATAAAATCCACAGTTCATGGGTCACCTGTGGAGATTACACCGAGTAAGATAAGAACAATTCTGCAATTATCTACAATTGAGAATGAAGAGGATGTCCCTGCTTCTAAATCTAGGGAGGCTCTTCAATGGTGTGGATTGGAATCCACCATGAAAATTGGAGCTGCGTTCAATCGGAAAGGAATGAATCAACAAGGCAAGTTCCTGTCAGAAATAGTTGGAAAGGTTATTCTGTGCAAGTCAGGTAGACATGATAGGATTTCTGCCTATATGTTCAGCCTAATGACCAGGATTGTGTTTACAATTCCAACGGATTGGTCATCTGTAATTTTTGAAAAGATTAAGGAAGGGATCAAGAAGCCAAATCTGGCTAGGATAATGAGTATATATCTAAGTAAGGAGATTCCTGAGGTTATGCAACAACAACCTGGAACTAAAATTAATCACATGAGAAGGATGGACATGAGATTGTTCTCCAGATGGGATAGGGTGCTGACCAAAGAGATTCCTGAAGTGGAAAGGCAGGATTCCCCTGAGAAATCCCCAGGTCATGCTACCAGTACTGGGCATCCACAGGAAGAGCAAGAAAGACTGGAGGTTGAAGATCAGCCTGCATCTATACAAGTTCAGGATGCCACAATACCTGCAGTTCAAGAAGAATAAGTAAGTATACCAGCTCAGCAAGTTTATTCACCTACACAAACTGTATCTACTCATGACCAGGTACAGGTGCAGGGGGAGCTAGTGTATTTTCCTACAACAGAGATTTATAAATATTTCTATTTCTGCACAGGTCCAGGGGGAGCAAGTGCTAGAAGATGCTCAAATTCATCAATCTCCAAATTTGAATACTGCAAATGAACAAGCCCAGAAGGAATATACTCTGGAGGAGTTATTTCCAAATGATGAAATAATTACTGATAGTCTGGAAGTGGAGCAAGAAATTGAGGGGGAGCCAGTGCATGTTGAGACTGTACAACATGGCACTGAAGCAGCTGTTTCTCCTCCTCCCAAAGAAAGAGTTCAAATTGATAGCACTTCTGATTCAGAGACTGAAGAAGCCAGGGTGGCTAAAAAGAGAAAACTTATGGTCTTTCAGAGAAGGAGCAAGAGTTATAAGCAGGCTCTACAGTCTACAGCACATCACACTCCTTCTGCCTTTGATTATAACAAGTTCTTGGTAGATTTGCAAGTGAAATTGGATGAACACCGGGTAGCCATTGAAAAATATGTTGATGAGAACAACAAGTCTATGCAGTTTGACTTAGCTCAAGATATAAAATCAATTAGGTTTGAGGTCAATATGCATAAGAAGGAAATGACAGATTGCTTCCATAAGGGAGGTAATGCTGTGGTATATCTCGCAAAACAACAACAGACTATCATCCCTAAGGTGGATGACATTGCATTAAAGCAAAGCTATGTCTTGGAAAATCAGTTAAGAATGAATGATAATTTAACTGAATCTCATCATGAGATAATAGAGGAATTGATAAAGATTTTTCCAGGCCTGCCTGCAGATAGAACAAAAGAAATGGAAGAATTTGATAAGAACTTTCAAGCTGCTATTGCTTCTGTTAAGACTGCAATCACTACCTCTCAAAAAGAAATATCTGAAAAGCTTCAAAAGTTAAAACCATTTTTTAAAGAGGGTGTCAATTATCTGGATGGCCAAATCAGATTTCAAAAGGAAGATCTCAGAGATCATGTTTCTAGAGAAGCCATAAAGGGGGAGAGGATGCTAGTTCATGCAGGCTCAGAGCACTCCAAATGGGTGACCAATAGTATTCGAGCCACATTGGGATATCCCCCATTGTGTGATGATGCTATGGTGGCTGAGTCAGGAATACAAACAAGTCTACTTGAAGGCAATCAACCTGAGGTTGCTCAAGTCATTTACCCCCCTCCAGATTATGATATGATTGATCAGCAGGTTCAAGGGATGTATAGTCCTCCAAAGGAGGTTACTAATATTGTTATTGGGAAGGTTGATAAGCCTGAGGCTACTTTGAAAGACCAGCAAGATGCTCTTCTATCTAAGAAAAGGTTTAGAGAGCAGGCTGAACTTAAGCCAGACTTTGAGCAGTGGAGTCCTACTTCCAGAAATATAATACTTACTGCATGGAAGGTTGTCAAAGACCAAGTGCAGGAAAGAGGCAAGTGGTACAATGAGATGGAATGACAGAAGTATGAAGCCAGGCAAGAGGCCATTGTACAGTTTAGAAGAAAAGCCAAGCTGGGTAGGCTGCCTACAGATGCTCAGGAGCCAAGCAAATATTTCCCAAAGCCCTTTCATTATTTTGAAAGGCAAAGGCTCAAGGAAGAAGCAAAGAAGAAGGCTGATCTAAAAGGCAAGAAGCCAGCTGAAGATTCTGAAGCTCCTGTGAAGGCTCAAGTTCTGTCTGGCAAAGGAATTATCATTAAAGAGCCTGATCAGTCTTAATCTTTAGTTCTTTCAAAGTATTTTATAATGTTTTGATTAAATCATTAAATGTAATTCTCTGTATTCAAGCATTATCAAGTTATAAACAAAATGTTGTTTGGCATCATATAATGTTCATTATGTGATTGATTGTTTTTATGTTTTGTTTATATTAAGTATTCCTGTTATGTCATATATCATCAGTTTATACTTTTTATAAATGGTGTATATCATTGGCTATAGGGTTATGACTTCTCCAAATAGGGGGAGATTGTTGGGTACATTGGAAAATGTGTACCTGATTTGAAGAAGCCCAACTTAGCTCAATGATATACATCAAGGTGTATTTGATGTTGTTTTGAGTTGACATGTGCAGGTGAAGAAGTATTAAACAATGCAGAAAAATATTCTAAGTCCACATGTCGACACCTGAAGAAATTGTGTCGACACTTCAAAATATTTGTGTCGACACTTCAGAATATCAGTGTAGACACAGAGAATGATAGTCGACCACATTTATGTCGACACTGGGAAGCAGTGTCGACACATAAAGAAAATCGTCGACCTCAGCACTGGGAAGCAGTGTCGACACCGTGAAAGATAGTCGACCAGAGAAGGTTAGTCGACACCGTGAAAGATAGTCGACCAGAGAAGGTTAGTCGACACCGTGAAAGATTGTCGACCAGAGAAGGTTAGTCGACACCGTGAAAGATAGTCGACTAGTGAAAGATAGTCGACCAGAGAAAGATAGTCGACTCATAGAAGAAGATAGTCGACCACAACTGTGTCGACACTAGGTGGATGTGTCGACACCAGAAGATTGTGTCGACACATATTGGCAGAAGTCGACTATGCTTGTGTCGACACCAGAAGACTGAGTCGACACATTTTGGCAGGATTGAAGATTGCTGTGTCGACACCTGAAGGCTGAGTCGACACATGCTGAGTTCTGCATCTACAACAACTGTGTCGACACACAGGACTTGTGTCGACACACTGCAGAGTCTAGACCAAGTTATTTTCTGAAGAAGCTGTGTCGACTTAAAGGCAACTTAGTCGACATCATCAAAGACTGTGTCGACACCAAAGTCACTTGTGTCGACACAGATAGACAGATTGGTCTCGACACTTTCTAACTGACTGTCTCGACATTTTGCTGTCCAAGGCTAAGGTACAAGAACTGTTTGAAGACTTGACAGCTGTGGGTTGCCACCGTTTAACTGAAGCTGTCAGACCTGTCAGAAAACAGTTAGAAACCGGATCAGCCGGTTACCATGAAGAAAGTCTATAAATAGACACATTCAGAAGGAATTAAAAAGCAGCTAAGCTAAGAAAAATAATAGAAGAAGATCTAAGAAGAAGAAACAGAAGGATTACGATCCTGTTGAAGTTTCAATTCAAGAAAGTGAAAAAGAAGATCTTCATCAGAAGGTCTAAGAAGAAGAAGTCTGAAGTATCAGTAAAGGTGTTGGATAGAGGGAGATCCAGTCATCTTGAAGAAGAAGAAGGAAGCCATCAGTGGTTTCTCAAGAAGCTGTTTGGAAATCAACTCAGCTAAGTTCAGATTCAAGAAGCTTTGAAGAAAGCTCAGATTCAGTTGATTTCATCAGCTGATCAAGAAGTGTCTTGTCCTCTTCTCTCTCAACAAAGGCAAGACATCAAAATATCTTTTTCTAAATTTTTGTAGGATCTGTTTACACAGATCTGAGTTGTAAGCCTATGTTATAAAGACTGAGTGTAGGAGAGGTGATCTCTGAGTGGTAGGGCTATTTGCCTGAGTGTAGGAGAAAGCTATTCTCTGAGTGGTAGGCCTTGAGGCAAGGCTGAGGTAGGGCTCTTGAGCCTGAGTTGTAGGAACCTATCCTGGTTCTGAGCTGTAGGATCTGAGGATCTGAGTATAGTGGAAGTTTGGCTGAATCTAGCTTATTGCTAGATAGGTGAAGGGGGAAAGTGGATGTACCCAGACCTTGGGGAACCACTATAAAACATTGTGCAATCTGTGATGCTTAGTTGTCTGTGAATGCTGTGCTAGATGTTTTAAATTGCAATTGAATTCTGCCTAGATTTATAGACAAGAAATTAGAACCTATTCACCCCCCCTCTAGTTGTTTAGGTTGTCTTGAAAGTAAAACTATCAGTCCAACCACTCCTCCGTACGTACTGCAAACTCCGTCCCCTAGTAGGATGGAGGGGAAAGTCCTCGGAAGACCGTCATCTAATTGGCCCCGGGGTTTGGCTGTGGGGCCGGGGCTTGCTGAGCTCTGAAGGCCTCCAGGATGGCCGTCAGTGTTTGCCCCATCTCCGTCTGCTGGAACGGAACTGGTGCTGGCGGAGTCGGGACCACATTCGGAGCCTGAGGTGTCACCTGCTGCGATGTAGGGTTCGTCGCAGGCTACAAGTAAAAATTCAATTTGTTAGAGAACGAATGAATGGAATTTAAGAAGAGTTAGGATGGACTTTCACATGTGATTTCCCTTATGGGCACACCACTGCTTCCACTGCTAGTTTGTCCGCAAACTAAGCTCGCACGGGGGTGGCCCAAGGTTTTTTGTGGACTACTTCTCTTTTGATCGAGGTCTGCTCTGATACCACTTGTAAGACCCCCCCCCCTTTTTTTCTTTTTAAACCACCGGGGTCTTAGCCCAGAATTGCCGCTTTGCGGTGGCGCCGACTCACGGGAAGGCAACCACTACAAAACGCCAATTCTGCCGGCCCTTTTCGATCACAAGAGAGAGAAGTATTTATACATAAAATATAAACAAGTCCACATAAACATGTAAATAAAAGTGAAATCATATCCAGTCCATCAATAGATAATAACAGGAAAATAGATAAATGGGCTCGAGCCCAGTACATCAGAGTCCTCACTACAAGTCACTCATCGCGGAATCTAAGAAAATACTAAACACTCACGGAGCTGGTCGCAGGTGCACCGGTGCTAGACTGTCCCACCTCCATGCGCACAATTTGCAACGACCCCATCCGTTAGATGACGTATAGTAGAAGGTCCGGCCGGGGCCCCACACTATATGCCACAAACAGACGGTGAGGTCACAGGATAATACCAAACCAAATACGAATCCTAACTCAGAGCATTCTAGCGGAAGCTTTAAGTTACAACTTTGAACTCTTAACTGGAATGTCCAATATATAAAACCACATTTATATATATACCACGGAATGTACACAACCACAAGAGTTTGGCCTTAAGGCCTTACAGTTCCTCTGAACATACATCATGTTTTACAAACCTCGGCGCGCAGGCCGGCCATACATGAGTACAAAGAGAAAACAAAACAATGGCCATTCGCTTAGCCTTCCAGGCTAGCCGCAGCAGCAGCAGCAACAGCAGTAGGGCTCTCCCGCCCATCACTTACCACTTGGCTCTCCAGCACCTGCACGGGAACAAATCCACCCAACCGGTGGCAAACAATGCAACGGTCAGCATTCAGCTGACCCAATTATAACAATCCTACCCCTTTCTCGGGGCATGAGCATTCTTTCCCTGCAAGCATGGCATCATCAATAGCAACTATGTGCGCGCAGGCACATTCAAGCCATCACAACCATCGGCCGCCCGGCCCGACAGTCCGTGCACTCAGGGCACATTTTCGGTGTACCGGAATACCAGGGTCAACACCACCGTCTACACGGTATTTGAGCATTTCTAGTCTTTCCGGCGCGGGGGCCTAAGACTCTCATTAGGCGCTCCAACAAAACCTATACCAGGCTTCCACGTCGGACGGACCTAACGCAGGTACGGATCAGCCACCCCCCGTTGCTCAAGTCGCCGAGCCACCTCGAATACGGAAGTATCCATGGCATTTTATAGGCGCGGGTCGGTTTCACCTTTCCTGTTCGGCACTCAGCCTTTTCAACGAGTTGCAGCCCAACGGCTCAACTACTCACAAAGTGGCAACGCACGGCCACAAGAGTTGCCGCCAACCCTCTTCATTTCCTGGACATCGTCCAGTACTTCCTGCCGCACCAAGCAACAGGTAGGAACAAGGCATCACAAGCCATAGGCATCACAAGCCATTATCACGGAGCCTTCTCCGATATGCAAACAAGCATCACCAATCCAGATTCCATCCAGATGGGCTTCACACAGCATGCCTAGAGCCGTACTCCAATTCCGGCCTCTAACAAGGGGGACTTCACATATCTACCCCAAGGGACACCACAACCCACCGCACACTCGCGGGGAAGGGTTTTCCCTATGCAATGCAGAAAAGAAGGACTTCACATGTCCAAGGAGGGAGATCGTTACCCTTGTCGATCTCTTCGGTGCCATCGCAAACTAGCTGGTGAGAAAGAACCGCAGCAGCCTTGCCGTCACAACGCCGGCTTCGGATCGCGTATCGGACCACGGGAGCTCCGCCGGTGGCTTGGTCTCCTCCTCCTTCTTCCTCTCTCTTTTTCTCTTCCTTAAGACTAAAGAAGAATGACTTCTTCAAACCCCTTTCACGACTTATCCAGCCCAAGAAACCACCTGAGCCTTTGGATCAAAAGAGAGGAAACTGAACGGCCAAGATTTCCCCAGAATTTCACTTTTTGGCCGACACGGCCTGTGACACGCCCGTGTCACAGGCCGTGTACCCCTTAAACGGTGCACACAGCTTGAACCGACTGAACAACACGGGTCATTGACACGCCCGTGTCGGACCTGACACGCCCGTGTCAAACCTAAGACACGCCCGTGTCTCCTGCTCCATCGAACTGCAACCAGAACACGGGTCGGAACACGGCAGCTGACACGCCCGTGTCCAGCCTGACACGCCCGTGTTCCCGGACGTGTTCAAGGCCGTGTCCGGCTCTGCCCGGAATAGGCCAATCTTGCAAAATAAATAGAACACGCCCTGGGACACGCCCGTGTCCCAGGCCGTGTCACCCGACACGCCTTGGGACACGCCCGTGTCCCAGGCCGTGTAACCTGACCTGCTACTCAAATTGCAAGTTGAGTCTTTTGGGGCCTTTTTGGGGTGTTACAACCCTCCCCCCCTTATCAAAATTTCGTCCCGAAATTTGCACGGTAAGGAAAGAAAACTCAGCAGCTATAACCCTGTTATAACAAAAAGTACACGGTCTACAGTTTAAACAAATAACTCGGGAAACTCAGCTCGCATGGTCTGCTCTCGCTCCCATGTTAGCTCTTCACGGCCACAATTGTCCCATCGGACCTTGACCATCCCGATCACTTTGTTCCGAAACTGTTTCTCGGCTCGATCCTCGATCCGAATGGGTCTAACCCTCGTCGTTAGCCCATACTCGACCGGTACCCGATCAGCCTCCACGACTTGAGCTGGATCCTTTACCGCCTTACGAAGGACTGAGATGTGAAACACATCATGTAATCCACCCAAGTCCGCTGAAAGTGCTAGTCGATAAGCAGCCTCCCCAACACGCTCCACCACCTCAAACGGACCAAGATACCTCGGACTTAGCTTTTTCAAACGCCGAATCCTGGACACACCTTTGAAGGGTTTGATCTTCAAATATACCCAATCACCCACCGCGAACTCCACGTTCCGGTGCTTGGCATTGTAGTACTTTGCTTGACGATCTTGGGCTATCAATAGCCTCTCCCGAATAGAGCGTATGAGCGAAGTAGCTTCTTCGACTTCCTTTTTCCCATTCAGCTTCGATTCGCCTGCTTCTGCCCAAGCTAACGGTGTACGGCATTTCCGACCATACAACGCTTCGAATGGTGCCATACCAATACTCACTTGGTAGCTGTTATTATAGGCAAATTCAACGAGAAATATATACTCTTCCCATTTCTTACCAAAGTCTAGGGCGCACATGCGGAGCATTTCCTCCATCGTCCTGTTGGTTCGTTCAGTCTGGCCATCCGTTTGGGGATGAAAGGCCGTACTAAACGCTAATTTTGTACCCAACATTTGATGAACGAGCCGCCAATCATTCGATGTGAACCGCCCATCACGGTCACTAACGATGCTCCGGGGAACACCGTGCAGTCGAACAACCTGCTCCACATACAGCTTGGCCAAGGTTTCCACTGAATCGTCTCTTCTGTTTGGAAGGAAGTGCGCCACTTTCGTCAACCGGTCCACAATCACCCAGATGGAATCATGACCGCGTTGAGATCTCGGCAACCCGTGCACGAAATCCATCGAAATATCATCGAACTTCCACTCCGGAATAGGTAACGACTTCAGGAACCCGCCAGGCTTCTGGCATTCTGCTTTCACCAACGCACAGGTGTTGCATTTCGCCACATAACGAGCCACATCTTTCTTTAGTCCGGGCCACCAGAACAGCTTTTTCATGTCCCTGTACATCTTTGTGCTCCCTGGGTGAACTGAGTACTTTGCAAAGTGAGCTTCGTACATCAACTCTTCCCTCAGTTTACCCACACTTGGGACGCATACTCGACCATTTCTCCGTAACAAGCCGTTATCCCAAGAGAATTGATCATCCGGCCCATCTTTAGCATAGCGCTGGAGACTTTCATCAAGCTCCGTTGCTCGCCGAATTCTGTCCGTAAGGTCATACTGCACCTCCGTCCAGTTCAAGCACGCATCGGTTGACGCACCCTTGTCAACACACGATATCTCCATTGCTTCCAATTCTTGGATCAAACGCTGATCATGCCTCTGCAACCAGCTTGCCCGTACCGGAGTCTTCCGACTCAAAGCATCAGCGACCACATTTCCCTTCCCGGGAGTATAGTGAATCTCGAAGGTGTAGTCCCCGAGGAACTCCATCCACCTTCGTTGTCGCATATTCAGATCCTTCTGATCCAACAAATACTTTAGGCTCTTGTGATCCGTATAGATATCCACTTTCACGCCATATAGATAGTGCCGCCACAACTTGAGCGCAAAGATTACCGCCGCCAACTCCAAATCATGGACGGGATAATTCCGCTCATGCACTTTCAACTGACGCGAGCCATAAGCAATCACTTTCCCAAACTGCAGAAGAACGCAGCCTAAGCCGCTCCCAGATGCATCACTATAGATCTCATACCCATCGGTACCACATGGAGACGTCAACACTGGCGCCGTGGTCAAACGACTCTTCAAGTTTTCAAAAGCTCGAGCGCACTCCGGCGTCCATATGAACTTTTGATCTTTTCTCGTCAGCGTGGTGAGAGGTAAAGCAATCCGTGAGAAGTTTTCCACAAACCGTCTATAGTAGCCCGCAAGTCCAAGGAAGCTCCTGACCTCGGCCACTGAAGACATCACTGGCCAATCTCGGATGGCACTTATCTTCAACGGATCCACCGCGATACCCTCTCCGCTTACCACATGGCCTAAAAAGGCTACTGAAGAGAGCCAGAACTCGCACTTTGAGAACTTGGCAAAAAGCTTATTCCTCCGCAGGGTATGCAAGACCAACCGCAAATGGTTTGCGTGATCCTCTTCCGACTGAGAGTATACTAAGATGTCATCGATAAACACAATAACAAACAAATCCAAGTACTCTCGGAACGTTCGATGCATTAGGTCCATAAATATCGAAGGCGCATTACATAGGCCAAACGGCATTACCGTGAACTCATAATGACCGTAGCGTGTTCCAAACGCTGTCTTGGGAATGTCACCTTCCCGAATCCTTAGCTGATAATATCCCGATTTCAGATCCAACTTGGAATAGACCGTTGATCCCGCCAGCTGATCAAAAAGGTCATCAATCCGTGGGATCGGATACTTATTTTTCTCCGTCAGCTTATTCAACTCGCGGTAGTCAATACACAACCGTAAGCTACCATCTTTCTTTTTCACAAAGAGAACAGGCGCGCTCCAAGGTGACATACTTGGGCGTATATATCCCTGCTCCAACAACTCTTGCAGTTGGACTTTCAACTCAGCCATCTCTTTTGGCGCGACGCGATATGGAGAGCGGGCCACAGGTTTCGCACCTGGCACCAACTCAATAGAGAAGTCAGTCTCCCGCTGGGGTGGTAACCCCGGAAGATCTTTAGGAAACACATCGGCAAACTCTGACACAACTGGCACTTCACCGACACTGGCCTTTGGCTCAACAGCCTGAATTAGCGTGAAGAATAACTCCGCGCCCTTCCGCACAGCATTGACGACTTGGAGTGCAGACAACAACGTTCCGCCAACTCCTCGCATACCAGCGAACTTCGTCACAAGCCCGGTATTCTGGCCCAGTGTAATCTCTTTGGAGTTGCAATCAATACAGGCACGCTGCTCCGAGAGCCAGTCCATACCAAAGATCACATCAAACTCCGATAACGGTAGCACAGCTGCACTCAAACCGAAATCCCGACTCCCTATTTGCACATCCACATCGCAAGCCCTATCCGCAAGCATCACACAGCCATTCGGCAATAGCACCCTTGTACTATCCACCGTCACATGACTCGGTACCCCAATGCGAGATACGAAATCCTCAGACAGAAAAGAATGCGAAGCACCCGTATCAAACAGGGCTCTCGCTAAAGTATTCCGAATCAGGACAAAGCCTGCAGCACACACACATCATGCACAAGCTAAACAAAACCAAAACCAAAAGCACAGCAAGTAAACTAACTCAACTCGTACCTGTGACGACGTCACTTTGCTTAATCGCTTCCTGTTGGCCAAGTTGATAGATTCGGGGCTGCGCCTGGGAAGCAGAGGAATCCACCACCGCTTTGCCCTTCTCAGCATACGACGCACCCGTCTTCTTTTCCCCTTTGGACTGCACAACTCGACAGTCACGAGCAATATGCCCCACCCGGCCACAGTTATAGCACGTACGAGCATCCGGCCTTGATGTCGCTCCCGACACAACGGTCGTAGTCACTTGCCCCGATGGCTTGGATCTCTTGCCCCCTTTCTTCTGGTAAAACGACTTGCCTGGGCGAGGTGCTTGAAACTCTGGCTTAGACACCACCAAGCCCTTATTCCCTTGCACTCGCCTCATGTCCTTTTCCAACGCGCACGCAGTATCAACCAACGCCTGAAACCCTTGGCTCACAGAACTCGAAAGCAGGAATCGTAACTCATCCCGCAATCCTTCATAGAACCGATTCGTTTTCCTTTGGTCATCCGCGAAGATTGTTCCCGCATATCGTCCCAACCTGGTAAACTCGTGCAAGTAGATATCCACACTATCGTCCCCTTGCTTTAACCGTTGGAACTCATTTTCCATAGCAATACGTTGCGCCGCTGGGACATGTTTCGCCAGAAAGATTCGAGAGAACTCCTCAATCGACACTTGTGTTAATTGCCTGCCCGCCAAATGGTGTAGCTCTACCTCATCCCACCACAACCGCGCCTCCCCTTCAAGCATGAAGGTGGCTAAGGTGACCTTGAGAGTTTCCTCCGCCCTGATCGCTGTCATTACCCTCTTGACACGCGACAACCAATCTTCCGCCTGCGTTGGGGATCCCATTCCCGCAAACGTCGGAGGACTGAAGCTCATGAATTGCTTCAACTGTCGGTCAGCTGCTCGTGGATCTACAGCCTCAACCGGCTCGGGTCTTACATCCACACGAACTGGCACTACTGCCGGCTGCGCTTGCCCGGTCGGCTGAATCATGGCAAAGAGCGCCTCAGCAACTAAACGAACAGTTTCCGCAGATGGAGGAGGTGTTGGCACCTCAGCTGGTGCCGCACTCTCATCAGAACGCTGGGGCTCAGACTGCCCAGCACCACTACGTGTCACCTATAGGTGGACAAGACACACATTAGCGAACGTATGCAAGCAAAACAACACAAAAAGGAACGCGCAGATTCCTCAAACAAGAGTTTGTACATTCCTTAATGGACATTCCAGAGTTCATTAGCGTTACAGCAGGCCGCACAAACACGTGCTCACCACCCCACAAAAGAATTCGACCACGAATTCGAAAGAGGAAGACCGAGGAAAAGCTGATACCAAAATGTAACGACCCCATCCGTTAGATGACGTATAGTAGAAGGTCCGGCCGGGGCCCCACACTATATGCCACAAACAGACGGTGAGGTCACAGGATAATACCAAACCAAATACGAATCCTAACTCAGAGCATTCTAGCGGAAGCTTTAAGTTACAACTTTGAACTCTTAACCGGAATGTCCAATATATAAAACCACATTTATATATATACCACGGAATGTACACAACCACAAGAGTTTGGCCTTAAGGCCTTACAGTTCCTCTGAACATACATCATGTTTTACAAACCTCGGCGCGCAGGCCGGCCATACATGAGTACAAAGAGAAAACAAAACAATGGCCATTCGCTTAGCCTTCCAGGCTAGCCGCAGCAGCAGCAGCAACAGCAGTAGGGCTCTCCCGCCCATCACTTACCACTTGGCTCTCCAGCACCTGCACGGGAACAAATCCACCCAACCGGTGGCAAACAATGCAACGGTCAGCATTCAGCTGACCCAATTATAACAATCCTACCCCTTTCTCGGGGCATGGGCATTCTTTCCCTGCAAGCATGGCATCATCAATAGCAACTATGTGCGCGCAGGCACATTCAAGCCATCACAACCATCGGCCGCCCGGCCCGACAGTCCGTGCACTCAGGGCACATTTTCGGTGTACCGGAATACCAGGGTCAACACCACCGTCTATACGGTATTTGAGCATTTCTAGTCTTTCCGGCGCGCGGGCCTAAGACTCTCATTAGGCGCTCCAACAAAACCTATACCAGGCTTCCACGTCGGACGGACCTAACGCAGGTACGGATCAGCCACCCCCCGTTGCTCAAGTCGCCGAGCCACCTCGAATACGGAAGTATCCATGGCATTTTATAGGCGCGGGTCGGTTTCACCTTTCCTGTTCGGCACTCAGCCTTTTCAACGAGTTGCAGCCCAACGGCTCAACTACTCACAAAGTGGCAACGCACGGCCACAAGAGTTGCCGCCAACCCTCTTCATTTCCTGGACATCGTCCAGTACTTCCTGCCGCACCAAGCAACAGGTAGGAACAAGGCATCACAAGCCATAGGCATCACAAGCCATTATCACGGAGCCTTCTCCGATATGCAAACAAGCATCACCAATCCAGATTCCATCCAGATGGGCTTCACACAGCATGCCTAGAGCCGTACTCCAATTCCGGCCTCTAACAAGGGGGACTTCACATATCTACCCCAAGGGACACCACAACCCACCGCACACTCGCGGGGAAGGGTTTTCCCTATGCAATGCAGAAAAGAAGGACTTCACATGTCCAAGGAGGGAGATCGTTACCCTTGTCGATCTCTTCGGTGCCATCGCAAACTAGCCAGTGAGAAAGAACCGCAGCAGCCTTGCCGTCACAACGCCGGCTTCGGATCGCGTATCGGACCACGGGAGCTCCGCCGGTGGCTTGGTCTCCTCCTCCTTCTTCCTCTCTCTTTTTCTCTTCCTTAAGACTAAAGAAGAATGACTTCTTCAAACCCCTTTCACGACTTATCCAGCCCAAGAAACCACCTGAGCCTTTGGATCAAAAGAGAGGAAACTGAACGGCCAAGATTTCCCCAGAATTTCACTTTTTGGCCGACACGGCCTGTGACACGCCCGTGTCACAGGCCGTGTACCCCTTAAACGGTGCACACAGCTTGAACCGACTGAACAACACGGGTCATTGACACGCCCGTGTCGGACCTGACACGCCCGTGTCAAACCTAAGACACGCCCGTGTCTCCTGCTCCATCAAACTGCAACCAGAACACGGGTCGGAACACGGCAGCTGACACGCCCGTGTCCAGCCTGACACGCCCGTGTTCCCGGCCGTGTTCAAGGCCGTGTCCGGCTCTGCCCGGAATAGGCCAATCTTGCAAAATAAATAGAACACGCCCTGGGACACGCCCGTGTCCCAGGCCGTGTCACCCGACACGCCATGGGACACGCCCGTGTCCCAGGCCGTGTAACCTGACCTGCTACTCAAATTGCAAGTTGAGTCTTTTGGGGCCTTTTTGGGGTGTTACACAATTCTCCGCTGGTGCTGGTCCCTGGACTGCTGGTCCCTGTCTCCCATCCGGAGCTCCTAGAATGTGGTGGTTCGAAAACCATTAGTCATAAAGACTAAGCCCTATCATCCCCTACCCCTCCCACCACGGCTCCTAAGCACCGGGCGGAGAGGAGGAAAGGGAAGCTACAAAAGTGGAGAATAATCAAGCAGGTGATAGGAAAGCTAGTCTAGTAGTTATTTAGAATGAAATAGGTTAAACAATCCTACGGCAGTAAGTAATAAGGAGAACAATTAATAAGTGGCAATTTGTATAAAAAGGCAGCCAGAGAACAGTAAGTAAACAAGCAAGTAAATAAGTATGTAACCTTAACTTATATGAATGCACATACAAACTTATAAGTTAAGGGGTCTTCTGCAAGGCTCCCATCATATAAAAAGTCCCATACCGATTTATACGTTGGGGTGTCGGTTGTATGCAATTATGAGTGTTGTGATATGCTATGCCATGATTCATGCAAGTGCAACTCACGCACACGACTCTATGCGCACAGACCTTTAGTTCCCCCTGTTCGGGCAACTAGCTTCACTCCCAGGAACCTCCGTAGTGGCAAACGGAGACAGTGGTTCGGGCCCCCCACTCCTAGGCGGGCATCCACACTACCAGACCTAGCCCTTCCGTATGCCCCTAGAAGAACACAACCTAGAGTATCCGCGTACTACTGCTGGCTGTACCCACCAGACTTTCTTTGGCTAAGTGTCCCACACCGCCAAGTCAGCGTACCGATGTCGGTGTGAACGACAATCAGATACCGAAGACCCACCACCTTTATTCTGTACTCCAACCCTCGAGGCCTCGCCCCCCCCCCCCCCCCCGGACAGTCCGTCCGTGCTTCTACCTTCAGAGCAACTGTCTGAATGGCAACCAATCCTATAATTCTACTTTCCTAGCTATCGGGGAGTGCAAATGTGCAACCCTAGTTATACTAGTTGCTCTTTTAATTCATTATTCCTATGGTTTACGTTAGCCCAGGACTGCCCCCGGTATACCCCGTGAAGGGCTCTCAAGGGGCACTAAGAACCAAGACGGCGGCATTACGGCCCGAAGTTCCCTTTCGCAAGGCACTTATTGTTATTTGTTAATCTCCCTTAACCCGATCCCCTTTTAGTTACTTTAGATCTAACCCTAGAGTATTAAGACTCTTCCATTCCTATCCGGGGTGGACGATCTTTCGTCGTTCCCGTACTCCCTTATCCTAACCAGTCTCACACTCTACTTATCCTGACTTCCAATGATGAACTCAATCTTAACTTGCCCTACCAACCAACAACTACCAGAATTCCGTGGCTTTACTATATGCAGACCATCCTAAGCTATATGAGGTACACAAGGGGAGGTACACCAAATTATCTTCCAAATCTCCTATAATATTTACTGGAGGTCTACCATATCATAATTTGTCTAAATCCAGAAACTTATAATTTTCCTAATTAATCTGATATTTATTTAATTTTCCCAAAGGACGGGCCATGGGTCATTTTAAACATGAACTACATGATCCTCTTAAGTAATGGCTACTCAAAAATCATGATCATTAAATAACAGCAAGATAACCTCAAATACAAATTTCCAGAATTTTACAGAAAGTATTTAGCCTCTAAATAATTTATCCAGTATAATCACGTTAATTCTATGTAATGAAGGAAGTACTAAAATTACTCATCGGAAAATTATAAAAAAATTACTAATCAGTAGTATGTTATAAAGAAGATCTTTGTGCAAAGAATCATAATTTTACTAGCTTGCTAAACACCACTAAAGATTTAATCAAATAGTCAAGGTAAAACATACTTAATGAAGCAAGCCTTAGAATTAAACTTCCAAAACTCCCATATATATTCACAGAGATTTAAAACCATAATAAACGTTTTCTGTCTAAATTTCATCAATTTCCAGGAATTGTGTGTTCCATAATAAATTTTCTAAGCAAATCATACAAGCTACTAAATCGTTAATGAAGTACCCAAAATAATAATCTTAAAATTCATAGTAAAATATTCAGAGCTTGTACCATCCCTATAATTCACTCTACCCAAATCTCAACACTTTTCAATGTGATTTAGTGTCATTTTCTATCTCTACAAGTTTTGCACCCCAAACTAGGGTTAGGTTTTTAGGTATCCCAACAGTCTCCAAATCTACTAAGATTTCATCCAGAGGACTATATTGGCCCTATGGTTCTCTTCACCCAATTTCGGGTCAATCCAAGGTCATTTGACCCCATGACCTTCACAAACCACCAAGATCCATCCTTAGGGTTTGGCCTTGGTTCTTAGGGCAAACTTACCCCGATCCACCTCAAACTCTATGAGGGGGTGCTAGAGAATATTACTAGCCAGTGGTAAAAATCTCAGCCTCTATTGAGGTGATCTGACCACTCAAAACTCAAAAGTGCACCTTTAACCTAAGACCCCTTATTAGGGCAAAAGTTAGGTTTGATCACTTCTAATCCAATCCATCTCCAAATGAGATGAAAAATTATACAGAACCTTATGGTGAACCCAGGGACCACTCACCAAAATTTGGGAGGGTTTGGAAATTATTTAACCATCTAGTTAAATTCGGCTAAGATTATTGAATTTTTCTAAAAACTATAGAAAAATATTTCCCAAAAATCCTATTTTTGGGGCAGAATCTAGATATAAATAAGATTAAGCCGCACCCCAAATTTCAAGTCATTTTGATGAGTGGTTTGGAGTGGGGAATTTTTATAAGTTCAGGACAGCCCTCTGGATAGACCTCACCATAAATGGTGCTGTGGTCTTACCAGGATCCCAAATCGAGTGAAGTCAATTTTATATTAAACTAGACTTCAAGGGCTACATTTGCTATGTTGATCACTTTTCCTGTAGGAGCCTCTAGATGTTTTTCCCAAATTATTTAAAGTGACGGATATTTTCATTCAGAAATTGCTTCACAAATAAAATCTAATTAAATGGCACTGTTCATCTTCTTCTACAGCCCGAAACCAGAGCACTGAAAATCTAATTTCCTGAAGCTTTTCCAAACTATTTCCCGGCCATCCAGCCATCTCCCTGGCCGGCCTCCACCAGCACCACCTCTGTTGAGGTGAGGGCTAACATCGGGCGGCGGCACGGCCGCCGGAGAGGCGGTTTCCGGCGAACCCGCCACCATGAAATTTTCGGAAAAAACCACGAATACGCTCACCCGATCTGGCTCTTTTGAGCCCGATATCTCTCCTAACGATTTTTAAGATCTATCCGTAGAAGAAGAGGGAGGGGAGGACCTTGTTCGCGGGCTGGAGGCGTGCAAAGCGTCAGGAAGCCATTGGCGCGGTGGTGGCGTCGCCGGAAATTCTTCAACAGCAAGGGGGAAATCTGAAACAGTTTGATGGAGAGTGTAACCTTTTCCCCTTGCTCTTAGGAGTCTTTTATAGATCAGCAAATGGGGAGGGGAAAGGATGAAACGTTCATGGCTCTTAATATTTCCCTTAATGACGTTTCAGTTATGACGAATGGCAGTTGAAATGCTGGAGATGAAAAGGTGTTTGCCAGGTGGCGATTTCCTATTGGACCCACTTTTCCTTAATTATTAACATAATTAAAGTAGGAAACGACCCATAAATACTCTTGGTTTTCATTCCCATAGTCAGAATTTATTATAGCGTCGGTTACGGAAATTTCCAGTCTGACTGACGTTTCGGCCTTGGTCACGAGCGTGACACATAGGTCACGGGCGTGACAGGCCCGGTTAGTCAATTCTGGGTTCGACGATCGTCGAACTGAGATCGACGATCGTCGAAGGGTGGTCACGGGCGTGACACTTGGGTCACGGGCGTGACAGGCCCGTGCGGCCAATTCTGGTTCGACGACCATCGAACTGAAATCGACGATCGTTGAGCGTGGTCACGCCCTATGTCACGGGCGTGATATTGCGGGTCATGGGCGTGACATGCCTGGTGACTAATTCTGGGTTGACGACCGTCGAACTGAAATCGACGATCGTCGAACGTGGTCACGCCCTATGTCACGGGCATGACATTGCGGGTCACGGGCGTGACAGGCCATGAGGCAAATTCCGCGCCCGACGATCGTCTAACTGAGATCGACGATCGTCGAAGGAGTCACGCCCCAGGTCACGGGCGTGACACCTGGGCCACGGGCGTGACAGGGCCGGGTTGAAAATTCTGCGTCCGACGATCGTCTCCCTGAGATCGACGATCGTCGAATGAGTCACGCCCTAGGTCACGGGCGTGACGGGTCGGTCACGGGCGTGACCAACCCGTGACCCGAATTCTTGTCGCTTTATTTCAATTTTTGGGCTCCCTAGGGTTCTACCACAACCAACCGACTCCTAGGGGTCTAGCCGAAAATGGGATGTTACATTAACCGCCGTATCCTTGATCCGAATAGGCCTAACTTTCGTCGTTAGCCTACTGTCGACTGATACTTGATCTGCAACAACCACCTGTGATGGTTCTTTCACTACTTTCCGCAACACCGAGACATGAAACACATCATGTAAACTGCTCAGCTCTAGCGAAAGTGCTAACCGATAGGCAGCTTCACCAACATGCTCTACCACTTCAAACAATCCTAGATACCTCTGGCTTAGCTTTTTCAGCCACCGTATCCTGGACACATCTTTAAAGGGCCTTATCTTCAAGTACACCCAATCACCCACCGCAAACTCCATGTTTCGGTGCTTGGAATTGTAATACTTAGCTTGCATGTCTTGAGCCACCAATAGCCTTTCGTGTATCTACCGTATAGTTGAGTTGGCATCATCCAACTCCTTTCGCCTGTATAACTTTGTTTCGCCAGTTTATGCCCAAGCCAAAGGTGTACGATATTTTCTACTGTATAAAGCTTCAAAGGGCTCCATCTAGATACTAGCTTGGTAGCTGTTGTTATAGGCAAATTCAATCATAATAAGATGATCTTCCCAATTCTTCCCAAAATCCTGCGCACACATTCGGAGCATATCCTCCAACGTCCTGTTGGTCCTTTCGGCCTGACCATCCGTCTGATGATGAAAGGCCATGTTGAAATGTAATTTCATACCCAACAGTTGGTGAACTAATTTCCAATCTCCCGAAGTGAAATGCCTTTCTCGATCACTAACGATGCCACGGGGCACACCGTGCAATCGGACTATAGTATCCACATACATCTTTGCCAATTTTTTAACTGAATCGTCCTTTCGGTTCGGGATGAAATGCGACACCTTGGTTAACCGGTCCACAATCACCCAAACCGCATCATTTCCACGCTGTGTTCTCGACAACCCATGTACGAAATCCATGGAAATATCGTCAAATTTCCACACAGGGATAAGAAACGATTTTAGAAAACTGCCCGGTTTTTGGCATTCCGCCTTTACTAAAGCTTATGTTTGACACTTAGCAACATAGTGTGCTTTGTCCTCCTTCATTCCAGGCCACAAGAAATTTTTCATCATATCCTTATACATCTTCGTGCTCCCGGGGTGGATTGAATACTTTGTCAAGTGGCCTTCATACATCACTTCTTCACGAAGTTTACCCCTACTTGGGACACACAAACGACCGTCCTTCCGAAAAAGGCCGTTATTAAATGAAAATTTAGAGTCCGCACTTTTCGATGCATAGCGTTGTAGACTTTCATCAAGTCCTGTTGCTTGCCGAACTCTGTCCGCCAGGTCATACTGTACCTACGTCCAGTTTAAGCACGCATTTGCAGTGGAATTCCTTTCAACACAAGAAATATTTAATGCCTCCAATTCTCGAATTAGTCTTTCATCATGTCTTAGTAGCCAATTTTCTCTTGTCGGAGTCCAACAACTCAAGGCATCCGCGACTACATTCCCTTTACCGGGAGTATAATGAATCTGGAAGGTGTAGTCACCAAGAAACTCCATCCACCTTCTCTGTCGCATATTAAGATCTTTCTGGTCCAATAAATATTTCAGTCTCTTATGGTCCGTGAATATATCCACTTTCACGGCATATAGGTAATGCCGCCACAGTTTAAGTGCGAATATCACCACCACTAATTCCAAATCATGGATGGGGTAATTCCGCTTGTGCACCTTCAACTGGCGTGAGCCGTAAGCCATCACCTTTTCGAATTGTAGAAGAACACAGTCTAAGCCGCTCCCTGATGCATCACTATAGACCTCAAAGCCGTCCAGACCACATGGCAATGTCAAGATTGGCGCCGCGGTCAAACGACTCTTTAGCTCTTCGAAAGCCCGTGCACACTCCGGCATCCAAATGAACTTCTGATCCTTCCTCGTCAGTGTGGATAAAGGCAAGGCTTTCCTCGAGAAGTTCCAAACGAATCGCCTGTAGTAGCCCGCAAGTCCAAGAAAACTCCTGACTTTTGCCACTGTAGAAACAACAGGACACTCTTGTATAGAAACTATCTTGGAAGGATCCACCGTAATGCCCTCTCCACTAACCACATGGCCAAGGAAAGCCACTGACGACAGCCAAAACTCACACTTAGAGAATTTGGCATAGAGGTTGTTCTTCCTCAGGGTG
Source organism: Platanthera zijinensis (assembly GCA_039513925.1). Lineage (NCBI taxonomy): Eukaryota > Viridiplantae > Streptophyta > Magnoliopsida > Asparagales > Orchidaceae > Platanthera > Platanthera zijinensis. Next base: position 91,001,146 of record CM077085.1, read on the forward strand.
TGCAACACCATCCGCAAATTTTTTGCATGATCTTCTTTGGATTTGGAGTATACAAGGATATCGTCAATAAATACGATCACAAAGAGATCCAAGTATTCCCTAAATGTTTAGTGCATTAAGTCCATACATAATGATGGTGCATTAGATAGCCTAAACGGCTTTACTGTTAACTCATAGTGACCATAGCGTGTTCCAAATGCTTTTTAGGGTATGTCACTTTCACGAACTCTCAACTGATAATAGCCTGACTTCAAATCCAACTTGGAGTACACAGTCTAGCCAACTAATTGATCAAACAAGTCATCAATCCGTGTAATTGGATACTTGTTCTTTTCTGTCAGCTTGTATAGTTCTCTATAGTCAATGAATAGACGTAAGCTGCCGTCCTTCTTTTTAACAAAGAGAACCGGTGTGCACCAAGGAGAGTGACTTGGACGTATATAGCCTTGCTCTAGCAATTCTTGCAACTGAACCTTTAGTTCCGCCGTTTCCTTTGGCGCTACACGATAAGGCAAGCGGGCCATAAGTTTTGCACCTGGCACTGATAGCGAAGTCGATTTCCCTATGGGGAGGTAACCCTGGAATGTCTTTTGGAAACACATCAGCATATTCCGATACAATCGGTACGTCACTCACACTGGCCTTCGGCTCCACCGCCTCAACGAGTGTGAAGAATAACTCTGCACCCTTCCAAACTGCCTTAACAACTTGGAGAGCAGATATCAATATCCTACTCGTCCCTCGCATGCTATTGAACTTGGTCTCTTGCTTGGTATTCTGCCCCAGTGTAACCTCTTTTGAAGTGCAATCTATACAAGCATGCTTCTCTGAAAGCCAGTCCATACCAAAGATTATATCGAACTCCGATATCGGCAATACTAATGTTTCCACCTTAAAATCCCAACTTCCTATCTTGACCTCAACATAACAAGACTTATCCGTGCACATCAAACATCTGTTAGGTAGTAACACCTTAAGACTGTCTGTCGTGGTCCGTATAGGCACCCCGATTCACAAGAAAAAATCATCTTACAGAAACGAATGTGAAGAACCTGTATTGAACAGTTCTCATGCTGGATAGTCCCATATAAGGAAATAACCTATAACACCATGATTAAAAAAAGCACAACACATAGCACAAAGTAAAATTATAAACTACTCGCACCTGTGACGACATCAGCCTGCTTGATTGCCTCCTGTTGTCCAAGATTGAAGACCTGGGGTTGCGCATGTGATGCGAAATACTCCACCATAGTCTTCCCTTTCTCCGCATAAGACGCTCCCGTCTTCTTTTCACCCTTGGGAGGACCAACTCGGCAGTCACGTGCATAATGACCTAGCTTTCCACAGGTGTAACAAGCGTGAGAACAATAACTAGAAGATGCCTCCATCACAACCATTGAAGGAGCTTGTCCAGCAGATTTGGACTTCTTTCCCCATCTCTTTCGGTACCCAGACTTCTTCGGACGCGGTGACTTGAAATTTGGCTTTATCACAGCCAAGTTCCATTTTCCTTTCCCTCTCTTCATGTCCTTTTCCAAAGACTGAGTCATACAGACCAATGCTTGAAATCCCTGGTTCATAGAACTCGAGAGCAAATACCATAGCTCAACCCGTAGTCCCCCATAGAACTGACTGGTCTTACGCTCTTCTTCGGCGAAGATATTACTCGCATACTGTCCCAAACGCGTAAACTCATGCAGATAATCGTCCACACTATATTCTCCTTGAGTCAACCATTTGAACTCCAACTCCATAGAAATTCTCTACTACATCGGCAGATGCTTTGCTAAGAATAACCGAGAGAACTCTTCAATTGAGACTCCCGTCAACTGTCTGCCCGCCAAGTGATGCAGTTCCACCTCATCCCACCACAACCGAGCCTCTCCCTCAAGTAGGAAAGTGGTTAATGTTACTTTCTATTCCTCCTCTACTCTGATAGTTATCAAGAGTCTTAATCCTTGCGAGCCAATCCTCCACTTGGGCTGGGGAACCTGCTCCAATAAATTAGGAGGATTGAAGCTCATGAATATATTCAATTGTTGATCTGCTGCCCACGGATCAACCACAACTTCCACTAGTTCTTGTCTTATCTCAACATGCATTGACACTACTGAGCATTCATAACCGCCAGCACTGTCTTCGTAATCAAACTTACAGTTTTAGCAGTTGGAGGAGGTGTGGGAACCTCAGCTGGTGCCGCACTTTCAACAGAATGTTGAGGTTCCGACGAACCGCAACACTTCTAGTCACTTATATGTGTAGAAACACAATTTAGCGACTAAATAAATGGCAAACATACAAAAATGAACACACAGGTTCAACAAACAAGTGTATTTTCATTCCTAAGAGACATTCTTGATTTAAATTTATGTTTTATAACAACAGCACTTACACATGCTCGCCACCCCTAAAAAGAATTCGTCCAAGAATTCGGAAGAGATCGACCAACATGTTGATACCAAATTGTAACACCTATACCCGTCAAGTAAAATATAATAGAGGGTCCGGTCGGGGCCCCACACCATATTCCACAAATAGGAGGAGAAGTTACTAAATAATATCAAAACATTGAAACCTAACAGAGAGCATTCTAGCGGAAGCTTAAGGGTTGAAAACTTTAACTCAATAAGAACAGAAATGTTGACTACTAACAATTAGGAATGTATACAACCAAATACACAAGGTACATAGACTTATGGCTTTACAAGTTTCTCTTAACAAAGGTGTGGTTTACAAACATCGGCGCGCAAGCCGGCCACACATGAACAAGAGTAAACAAAACAAGCCTTCAAGGGCAGCATCGTAATCTGGGCTTCAGCCTGCTATTTCCCGCTTAGTCCAGCACCACCTGCAAAGAAGCAATCCACCAAGCGGTGGTAAATAGGGCAACGGTCAGCATTCAGCTGACTAATTATAACGACCCTGCCCCTAGCACGGGGCAGCAGAATTCCTTCCCTGCAAACCATTTATTCGCACAATATATATGTATACCAATCCACGAAGGCTGTGCACAACCGCACAAGTCAATACATATCACAAACGTCGGCAAGACAGCCAGATGTTCCGTACACTCAGGGCACATTATGGGTGTACCGAATACCAGGTACCACCACCGTTCAGAGGTCCTAGACATGATGGTCCATTATGAGCATTCCTAGACTTTATGACACCCAGGCCAAAGACTCTCGCTATGTGATCCTAACAGGGGCTTAAGCACCCAAGGTTAGAAAACCATAACGCGGGTACAGATCAGCTTTGCCCGTAGCTCATCATAGTTAGTCGTCACACCGGATTGACACGGGTAGAGATTCACCTTTCCCGTTCGCCACCAAGGCCTTTCTAGTTGCAGCACAATGGCTCAACTTCACACATACTGGCACTCATGGCCAAAGGGATTGAGCACCAAGCACCAACCCTCATCAATTTTCCTGGACTTCTTCCAGTACTTCTTGCAGCACCAAGCCACAGGTATCCACCAAGGACTCCATACAAACAACCAATCTACACAGAGTCTTCTCCGATTTGCAAACAGAGCATCACCAATCTAGACCAACATGTCAAGATGGGCTTAACACAGCATGCCTAATCGTACTATTGACTTCCGGTTCTATTGCAATTAAACAAGGGATGAACCACCGATCTCAAGGGAATCACTTAGCCATCCACCTTTTGGTGGAGGATTCCTATGCAAATGCAGGAAATAAGGACTTCACATGTCCGAGTGGAAGATCGTTACCCTTAGAATACATTTCAGCGCCATGGAGAAAACTACACGATTAGAAAGTCCGCAACGCTCTTGCCTCCGCAGATCCGAACTCGGCTCGCGATTTGGATCATCGTAGCACCACCGGTGGCCGGATTCCTCTTCTTCTTCCTCCTCTTTCTCTCCCCTCTCTCTTCAACTTAGAAAGAGAATGGCTAGAATAGAATGAGGAATTATCCCTCAATTCCCGCACTTATCCCCTCAGGAAAGTACCAGGTCCATTAGATCTTCATCAAAGGAAATGAATGGCTCAGAATTGCTCTGAAAATCTTGTTACTAGGCCGAACACGACTTTGCACGCCCGTGTCAGAACCCGACACGCCCGTGTCGACCAGCTGACACGCCCATATTCATAGGCGTGTCCCTAAATCGGCACAGGATCAACACCAGCCCGAGAATGACACTGGCTCCCCACACGCTCGTGTTACATTTAACACGGTTGTGTAACACCGAACACGCCTGGGACCTAGGTCGTGTACTTAGGTCGGCACCGCCTGCTTACCCAGAATAGGACACGGGTGCATGACACGCCCGTGCCACCAATTGATATGCTCGTGTCAGTACTGTTCATACCCGTGTTTTCAACCGTGCTCCATACTTGACACAACCAGCCTACCGCAGAGTAGGACACGGCTCTAGAAACGCCCGTGTCTCAGGTCGTGTCACCTCATTTTGGGTTTTGGGGCATTACAGTTGGTACCCCTTTTGACCGTTGTTTACTTTTTGGCTTACTTTTCTGCCACTGCTTGTGCCTAAATGCTGAGGGATTCTGTGTTTGGAATGGCTCAGGTCCGAAGCTTTAGCAAGTAGTGGTGCTGGTTTTGGATTTGCTGGGCAGCAGAGTTGGCAGTGGTTTTCACCTCACTATTGCTAGGTAGTTGTCATTTTGTTGCCTTTCTTGGTTAGACATACTCTTACATGATGTGGGTTTATGTCAGATTGTTGACGCCCACAAGATTGTTGATTTTTGGATATCTTGCTAGCTGTTAGTTGTTCTCTTTTAGAGTAATTGGATTACTTGCTCTTTGGGATGATTTATACTAGGAATGCATGTTCTGTATTTTCATGTATAAAACCTACTATTATTATATCATGCATAACATATTTTAAAACTCTAGCTCATTATATTTAGCAACCGTAAAAGCTATTTTTAGTACTATTATCAACCTAGAGTCTTGCATACCATGAGTTATCCCCTAGGGAACGTCTACACTCATGTACGATGTTTAATCTTATGAATGAAGTATTTTCCGCAGCGTATAAACAATTTTCTTTCGTGGACTTATTGAGCCACTAAGCCGAGGGATACAGTTAATTGCTTAACTTAAATTGGATTTTCACTACATCACTTCAAGATCTCTCTTTTTGAGTCTAGTAGGAGTTTTGCCTGAGTGTCCGTAGTTATCCCCTGCTGACGTGGCATCATGATGCGCATTTCCCCTTACTCTGACAAATTATTATATGCGGTGAAAAATGCGGGTTGTGAAAACTATCCATCTAAGTGGCCGTCTTGACTTAGTCACCAGCTAGAATCTATCTCGTACCCTGCTCGTCTATCTTTGGTTGTGGAGGGGAAGCTTTTTCTAAGCATCTAGGTACGTGGTGGGACCTCCATGCCGCAGCGCCTGTGGTCCTTTTTGTTGTCATACTACTTTTGTGCCTAGCCCATTAGTTGTCGGACCTAATCTTTGAAACGGTAACCTTAGACTTCCTTGATCTTAATTTTGGAGTAGAGATTTTCCCGGCTTCAACACATGGCGCCGAAGGAGGGAACAATGGTGTACGTCTTCAAAATTTCAGGCCCGGATGATTTGTCCACATTATTGAGGGTGTTGGTGTATCACAACAGTCGGCGAAGTTGGAACTTACACCTATTGTCTTGAAGCTTGATGGACAAATGACCAACATGAGTTGGTCACGCCGTGTGACGAAAATCCTTGCAGCAAAATATGTTAGGGCTTCTCGATAGGGGTGCTGCAGAAACTATATAACTCGGATAGAGATGATTGGGAGTCAGACCATATGACTTTGTTTATGTGGCTTCTTTTCTTTGTTGTCCCATTGATTGCCACCATGGTAGATGTGTAACATTCTCATCCGGCATATAGGATATAATAGAAGATTCAGTCGGGGCCCCACACTATATTCTATAGGCAGTTAGTGGAGTTACTTTTTGAGACCATAATCCAATTTAATGCATCCTTACTCAAAGTGCATTCTAGCGGAAGTATAATTAGATTGTACAAAGAACCCAACCATATGAATGTCCACTAAACTCAAAACAGGAATGATAACACAATACACAAATGTTACAGCCTTAAGTCCTTATAATGTTTTCTCAAATATTATTGTCTTACATAATTCAGCACACAGGCCGGCCACACATGAATCAATTAATAAAGACGATCAATTTCTCTTTGGCCAATAAGGGCCGGCTTAGCAACCATGACTCTAGCCCGTAAATTCCCGCTTGGCTCAACTACACTTGTAGGGAACATTCCACCACAATGGTGGAAAACATAGCAACGAGCATCATTAGCTGACCAAATTATAATGACCCCACCCCTCACTCGGGGTGGCGGTGCTCTTTCCCTACAGGAATTAGCATATAAATATATTGGCCATCGAAACTTGTAGTGTAAGCACCATCCTCCACAGACGTGTGCATAACGGGTCACACGTCCCATGAACTCAGGGCACATTATCGGTGTGTTGAGATTCAATCCCCACCATTGTTCTCAAGACGACATATTTGAGCATTACTAGTCTTTCCGGGCCGAAGCCAAAGACTCTCCTTATGCTACGACAAAGTCATGATGATCCCCCGGATATACACTTTGACTCACTCCAAGTCGAACGTCATATGGTGGGTACATATCGACCTTATCTCTTTGCTCAACCTGTTAGGCTCGCAAGCCATGATTTGAATCAGCCTCGCCTTTCCTAGTCACACATCATATAACCATGTTATGTCCAAGGATGGCTCTCACGGTCACCATAGCGGAGCAATTTAAGCTTGCGGCTCAAAATACAGGCCCATAGGTCTCCATGAGACAGCCCTTCACAGACAATGCTCATTGGGCGCTACCGCTGATGGTAGAGCTATCATTGCGTAGTAGGGGGCATACTATCGTTTCTTCCCCTGAATAGGTGTTTTTCCTGAGCCTTACGCTAGTACTCTCATTGCAGTCATCTGCACACCCCAAGACTCCGAAATTCACAGGCTACCATGGAGTCTTCTCCGGCATACAAATAATCATCTCCACTCCAGACCAACTTGTCTGGATGGGCTTCACACAGCATGTCTATTCTGTACTTTGATTCAATATTCTAAATGCAAAGATAACGGGGGTTTAACTGATCGGCCCGTCGGGAAAACCGCTTCCACGTGCTCGTGGAGCCTCTACCCTCTCATGCCAAAATGAAGGACTTCACATGTCTAGGAAGAAGGATCGCTACCCTTGAAGTTTGTTTCGGTGCCATGGAAGAGAATTTAGTCGGATGGAAATGACCGCTACTGCTTTGCCTTTATAGATCATAACATGTCTCGCAAATCAGAGCTCCGAAACTCCAACGGTGGCGAGATCTCCTTCGTCTGACTCTTCTCCTCCCTACTCCAGCCACTTAGGACTAAGCCTCAAAAGAAATGAAGTGAAAATTCCACTTCCTATACTTTAAACCGAGCTACCACAGTGCGGTAACTAGCTACCGCCGTGCGGTACATCAATCGACGGCTTGATTCGCGCGCCCACTGCCCAAGACCTAAAATTATAGCAGGACACGTTGCCACGACATTACAGCCCTGCTACCGTCGTATGGTAACCTATTTCCGCCACATGGTATAAAAGTGCCAGTTACTGAACCAGCCACTACTGCCACGTGATAACTACTATTGTCGCGCGGTAACCTCCCAAGTGCTCTGCTGGGTTAATTGGGCACGCTACCTCCAGCGGTATTACTACCGCTGGGCGATAGCTTACCGAAAGCTCTGCAACCCAACTTGCAGTGCTACTGTCGGCGATAACCCTACTGTCGGGCGGTATGTCATAGAGTCGAACTCTAGTCACGGGACATTTGGGCCATTTCAAATCTCCCCACTTAAAGAATTTCGCCCCAAAATTACGTTGTACGGGAAATTATAGAAGTAACAATATTACAATGTGTACCTCAAATAAATAGCTCGGGGAACTCCTCTTTCATGGTTTGCTCCTGCTCCCATGAATGTTCCTCTCGGCCACCGTTCTCCCATTGGACCTTGGCCATCCAGTTAGACTTATTCCGAAGCTGCTTGACTTCCATGTCCTCAATGTCAACGGGCTTGATCTTCGTCTTCAACCCAACATCAATCGGTACCTGATTCGCAACAATCACTTGCGTAGTCTCTTGCACTGCCTTCCGCAACACTTATATGTGGAATATGTCGTGCAGACTACTTAGTTCCATTGAAAGCTTCAATTGATATGGAGCTTCACTAATGCGCTCTAATACCTCAAACAACCTAAGGTAACTCGGACTTAGCTTTTTCAAGCGTCGAATCCTTGATACAACCTTGAACGGTTTGATCTTTAGGTAAACCCAATCGCCCATGGTGATCTCGACATTTATGTGCTTGGCATTATAATACTTAGTCTGCCTATCCTTAGCAATCAGCAATCTCTCCCAGATTGTACAAATAGTCGAAGTTGCGTCCTCGACTTCCTTCCGCTTAAACAACTTTGATTCGCCCGTCTCTAGTCACGATAATGGAGTACGACACTTTCTACTATAAAGGGCCTTGAAGGGCTCCATTTTAATACTTGTCTAGTAGTTATTGTTGTAATAAACTCGATCATATACATGTGGTCCTCCCACCTCTTTCCAAAATCTAGGGCGCATATGTGAAGCATGTCCTCCATCGTCATGTTTACCCTCTCGGTCTATTAATCTATCTGCTGATGAAAGATAGTACTGAACTTCAGCTTGGTACCCAACAGTTAATGTATTAGTGTTGGGTACATTGGTCACAATGTACTTGATTTGAAGAAGTCCTTTCAGCTCAATGATATACACAAAGTTGTATTTGATGGATGATAAGTTCATGTGTGTAGGCTAATAAAGCTAAGTACAAAAGCATCGAGACACAAGATCAGTGTCGACACTTTTGTCAAAGATGTGCTGAGATAAAGAGAAAGTTGTGTCGACACTCAGGACTAGTGTCGACATACTTAAAATAGAAGTGCTAAGTCAAAGAGAAGGTTGTGTCGACACACAGGACTTGGGTCGACACTATGATATAAGAAAGCAACTGTGTCGACACTCAGGACTAGTGTCGACACACACTACACAAGTTGTGTCGATAGGAAGTAAATGTGTAAACACTAAGGATAAGTGTCAACACACCACACAATCTATGTCAAGACAAGGTGAAAGCTGTGTCGGCACATTCTATATTTGCTATGTCGAGACGATATAAAGGTTGTATCGATACACTCAGAATTGTGTTTACATCACTACAAGGGAAGTGTCGACACCAAGGACTGGTATTGACACATTCAACAGTCTAGGTTCAACACTTCAAGCAGAATTGTTTCCTATGTACATAAATCAAGCCGGTGGTACTGACAATTGTCAGAACTATCATATGTCAGTTATTAACCGGATCAGTCGGTTGCTCCTAACAGAGCCTATTTAAAGGGATCAACTCTTCAGATAAAGTAACAAGAATAATTTGGTGAAGAAAGATCTAAGAAGCATCAGCTATAGTTTAGAAGGTGGAAAGAAGCCAGATCAATAATCGTCATCAATATTTTCTAGCCTAGATCTACCCTATTTTCAACTTTAAGAAGCTTTGAAAAGCTAAGAAGGGTGAGATCAGATCTATCTTGACAAGATCAAAGAAAGCTAACACATTAGGATCAGATCAAGAAGCAGTCACCCATTTCTCTCTTGTTGGGTGACAATTTCTGAATCTATTTCTTTTACCTTCATTAATTTTGTAAGATCTAACTGTTGATCTGAGTGTACGAGAATCATTTTCTCTGAGTTGTAAGCATGTGTTATAAAGACTGAGGTAGGGATGGGGTTGCCTGAGGTAGGAGAAGTGGGTATTTCACTAAGTTGTAGGGCAAGATTTGCCTGAGGAGTAGGAGTGTGGATTCATTCTGAGGTAGAGTTCTTAGAAAGAATTTGAGGTGTAGGATCTTGGTGATCTGAGTGGTTAGACTTGTATAGTCTGAGTTGTAGGAGCCAACTGGGCTCTGAGCTGTAAGATCTGAAGATCTGAGTAAAATATGAAGGAGTTTGGTCGAATCGAGTTCATTTCTAGATAGACAAAGGGGGAAAGTGAATGTACCCATATATTAGGGAACCACTACAAAACTGTGTTTACTGTGCTGTGATTGTTGTGATTGCTGTGCTGAGACTATTTTAAATTGATGTTAAGATTATATTGTTTTATCTTGCTGAGATAATTTATTAAAGAAAGTATAACACAGCTAGCCAAGATTAAAATTGGACCTATTCATCCCCCTCTAAGTCACTCTTAATCCTAAAACAAACATTTATAATTGGTATCAGAGAGAGGTTCACTAAAAAAGGCATAATAGCTTAGTGAGAATCCATAGGATTGCAGAGTAAGATATATCATGGCTTAGAGGGAAAACAATTCCATCAAGCTCCCTGTCTGCTCCAAAGAAAATTTCGGAATATGGAAGGAAAGAGTCAGATTATTCATGGAGGCAGCAAATCAAAGAATATACATCACTGTGATTAATTGACCTTTTATTCCCATGAATGTGTCAGTTCTTGATGCAAACATCAAGACACCAAAGATCTACATGGAGATGGATAAGGATGAGATAATTTTGGCCTCTATGGAGTAAAGGGCACTGAATATTATAGTCAGTGAAATAGATGATTCCACTTTTCAGAATCTGATTTATTGCAAGACAGCTAAAGAAATGTGGCAGTCTCTGATTATCTACATGGAAGGAACTGATGAGGTCAGAGATGATAGGAAATCTCTGCTAAACTAACAGTATGAAGCCTTCAGACAGGATAAGAAAGACTCAGTGGCTGATTGTTTTGAAAAGTTCTTCAGAATTATAAACAACCTGAGAACTTATGGCAGAAAATTTACTAACTATTAACTCAATGACAAGTTCTTGAGGTCCCTAAATAAGGAATGAGATATCAAGATCTGTGCCATAAGAGAAATGGGGAACTTAGCCAGCATAGACCCCCAGGCTTTATTTGGCAAGCTGTAGTCCCATGAGCTACAACTCAATCTTAGGAAGTCTAAAGAAGATTCAGCTAGAGCAAACAGTAGAGAAAAGACCTTGGACCTAAAGGCTGATTCATCCAGAAAATCCAGAGAGAATTCAACACTCTCAGAATGATAGGAGACAACTTCTAAGTATTTAGAATCATCCTCATCAGAAGGAGACCTAACTAAGGAGGAACTGTCCCTCTTATTTAGACGATTTAAGAAGATGTTGAGGAGAAGAAAGCAAGGTAGCTGGAAGGGACCGGCTAGAGACTCTTCTCTCAAGAAGACCAATCATCCAGATAAGCCAAGGAAAAAGAAATCTGGGGACAAGTATGATTCTACAAAGAATAAATATATTAAGACTAATATTGTTGGTTATTGTTGCAACAGGAAAGGGAAAGTCATAGCTAATTTCCCAATAAAAAGAAATGAGAAAAAGTCAGAGAACTAGAAGGATGGATAATACAAGAGGGCTAACAAAAGCCTCTTGGCAAAGAAATAGTCTACACTGTTTGACAGGGAATCTGATTCTTCAAAATCAAAAAAGGAGGAGGCTCTCATGGGCCTGATGAATATTGAGGTGACCCAATCAGGAGAAGAAGAACAGGATTTTTCAGATCCTACAAAGGTAAAATCAGTATCTCACGGTTTAGCCTCAGATTCTTTCTCTGCATCAGAAAATGAATCATGTTCACACTCCTCTAATAATAGTGAACATGATTCAGACATTGAAGCTGATTTTAACTCCCTTATCAATAGATATAGGAAGTTACTCAAGGCCTTGAATGCAAGCAAATAACTTGCTAAGGATCTTGCAAGATAATTAGAATCTCTGAGGGGTGTATCTTTTTAGTTGGAAATGGCCAACATAAAGTTGGACTTATAAAAACTGAAGCTTATTGAACAAACCAGTAAGATAAATAGCCAGACAGAGGTAATAGTAGAACAAGTCAAGACAATCAAGGACCTGGAAGCAAAGCTAACCAAGGAAAGACAGCTCCTGACTCAATTCTCAAAACCCAAGTCAGTGCTACCTATTATAGATACCTTTTCTGCACCATTTAGAAGTGGTGTAGGGTATAGAATGAACAAAAAGTTTAAAAATAAGTCTGTACCTAAGGGTAAATCCCCAAGTGGTCCAGTTAGGCAACCTCTCTAGTATCTATCTTCTAGCAGATGCTTGAGATCATGTGTTCCTGGACACATGATGTCTGAGTGCTCTACCAGCAAGGTCAATAAAGAGTCTTGCTGGAAGGAATAGACATCTAAAGGCAAAATAGGCCAAAAAGCACCACAAAGGGTGATCAATCCAAGAAGCCAAGGAATTCTTGGAGCTGGTCCCAGTGCACCTCACCTAAATATGAAAGGTAAGGGTGTAAATTTTGCACCAATACCTTGGAAGTTGTATGACAATTCTATGTTGTACAAAATAACAACTTCAAATGTGCAAGCAAAGAAAAGATACAACCAATTTGAGTGCTGGTGATGTGGGAAGGTTGGGCACTTTGCCCTTGAATGTTGGTATAATATAACAGCACCTTCTTATAAGATTTAACCAGCTTTGTTTAGAAAGCATGTTTGTTTTCACACAGCAAAGCCTAACAGGAACCAAGGCCCCAAAACTATTTGGGTTCCTAAGGTGAACTAAATCTTTGTTTGCAGGTGGAGCCAAGTACAAAAGGTATGCTAATATGGTACTTAGATAGTGGTTGTTCTAGGTACATGACTGGAACAAGGACTTTATTAAGAGATTACACTCCAGTTAGGAATGGTCCAAAAGTCATCTTTGGAGGGTCAGAGAAAGGACTCACCAAGGGATATGGTAACATTTCTAATGGCCTAGTTACCATCACTAAAGTAGCTTATGTGGAAGAATTGAACCACAATCTGATAATCATAAGTCAGCTTTGTGATGTAGGGTATGAAATTGTTTTCCACAATGACAAGTGTTTGATAAGGAATTCAAGTGATCAAGAAATCATCTTGTCAAGCACTAGGAGTTGGAACATTTATTTTCTAAACTACATAAGTATAAATGAAAAATCAATTGTATGCCTAGTAGCTAGTGAGAAAGACTCTTTGTGTGTATAGTTGCACAAGAGGCTGGCTCATTTAAACTATAAATCTATGAGAAAACTATTCTCTATGGACTTAGTTAGAAATAGTCCAAAACTCAAATACTCCATTGAAGGCTTATGTCCTGCATGTCAAAAAAGAAAACAGACAAAAGTTTCCTTTAAGAGCATTCAGTCCAAAGACACTGAGAGGTGTCTTACTTACTTCATATGGATCTATTTGGTCCTATACAAGTTCTTAGTTTGGGTTGGAAGTCCTATAACTATGTGATTGTGGATGATCACTCCAGGTTTGCTTGAGTATTCTTCTTAAGGTTAAAGTTTTAAACACTAGACATTCTTGCTGATTTTGTCTAACAAATTCAGAATGAGATGGGATGTTCTATTATCAAACTTAAAAGTGGCAATGGTACAAAATTTCAATCTGAAAAGATGACAAATTTTTGTAAGGAACTAAGGATCTTTCAGGAGTTCACCACTCCAAGAACACCACAGCAAAATGGAGTTGCTGAGAGGAAAACTAGAAATCTTATTGAGGCAGCTAGAACAATAATGAGTGATACATCTCTCCCAGAATATTTCTAGGCTGAGGCTATAAACACAATATGCTATATTCAGAATAGAGCATTGATCAACAAGAATCACAACAAGACTCCCTATGAACTAATGAATGACAGAAAACCAAATCTGTCCTACTTCAAAATTTTTGGTAGTAAGTGCTATGTATTGGACAATAGGAAAACTTATCTAACCAAGTTCTCAGAGAAATCCTGTAACATCCCATTTCCGGCTAGACCCCTAGGAGTCGGTTGGTTGTGACAGAACCCTGTGAAGCCCAAAAATTGAAATAAATCGACCGAGACTTCGGGTCAAGGGTTGGTCACGCCCGTGACCGATCCGTCATGCCCGTGACTTTGGGCGTGACTACTTCGACGATCGTCGATCTCCACGAGACGATCGTCGAACGTGCTGCCTGGGCATGTCACGCCCGTGACCAAGGTGTCATGCCCGTGACTAAGGGCGTGACTCCTTCGACGATCGTCGATCTCCGTGAGACGATCGTCGACCTTGCAGCCCGGACATATCACGCCCGTGACCAAAGTGTCACGCCCGTGACCAGGGGTGTGACTCCTTCGACGATCGTCGATCTCCGTAAAACGATCATCGAAATTGAACTCGGGCCGGTCACGCCCGTGACCTAAGTGTCACGCCCGTGACCTAGGGCGTGACCAGCCTTCGACGATCATCGATCTCAGTTCAACGATCGTCGACCTCGAAATTGCTGTTCGGGCCTGTCACGCCCGTGACCTAGGTGTCACGCCCGTGACCTAGGGCGTGACCACCCTTCGACGACCGTCGATCTCCGTTCGACGATCGTCGACCCCAAAAATTGTCACCCGGGCCTGTCACGCCCGTGACCCAAGTGTCACGCCCGTGACATTGGCCGAAACGACGGTTCAGGGCCGAAATAATTCTAACACGCGTGGAAATAAATGCTGGTGTGGGAAGTTACACCAGGAGTAATTACAGGCTGTTTTTCCTTCTGTAATTATATAATAAAGGAGGAAGATGTGGTCCAATAGAAAACCGCCAACTGGACACACCTGTTCACCTTCCACTGTTTCCTATCCCTTCACTGTAACCGAAAGGCTATTAAGAGGAGCCTTCATGGCCATTACGGCTTTACCCTTTCACCTCCCCACTTTCTGACTTATAAAAGCCCACTTGGGGCAAGAGGAGAAGTTTACACGCTCAAGTAAACGATCAGATCCTTGTTCTTGCTGTAGGAGAAGTTCAGCAACGCCACCACCGCGCCATGGCACCCCGTCGTTCTTCTCGCCTCCAAACTGCGAACAAGGTCCTCCTCTGCTCCTTCTCTTTCATGGGTAGATCTTAGGATTCTTAGAAAGGAAGTTCGCGCTCAACGGAGCTGGACCCATCCCTCGTTTTCATGGGAAAATCATGAAAAAGGTATTTTGAGTTCGCCGGAAACCGCCACCTCCGGCGGCCAAACCACCGCCGACCGCTAGCCATCGCCTCAACGGAGGTGGTGGTGGTGGTGGCTGGCCAGGTAAGTGACGGGACGGCCGGCGACGGATCACGGAAATGTTACAGGAAAAAATGACTTCCTGAGTTCTGGTTTTCGGGTTCATGTAGAAGATGAACAGTAAATTAGTTTTATAATTTATAATTTAAGTACATAATACATAGAGGAAAGATATAATGTCTGAGTGTATTTTGAGGCTGCAAAATGACACACTTAGAGGCCGTTTTAGGAAAAGTGTACAGTCACGAAAGTCGTAGCACTTCGAGTCTAGATTAATTTAAAATTGGTTTCAACTCGGTTGGGAAAGCGGTTCGACCGCAGCACCCGTTTTAGTGGGGGATGTACCTAGAGTTGGGCAGAAATTAAAACGGATGCCCACTCTTTGTCCCTTGTCCAAATGACCTGAAATTTGGGCAGGAAGTTAACCTTAGCTATACCTAACGGCTGTCCAAAAATGAGAATTTTTGGAGAACTTTTGCCTAAAGTTTTTATAACATTTTAATAAACATTATAAAATTTATCAAGAGATGAAAATAAGTCCAAACTTCCCCAAATTTTGGGTTGTGCTCCCTGGCTATAAAACCTAGGTCTGTACAAAATTCCAACTGATTTGGAGGAGTTTTGGGTAGGAAATCTTCTACCTTTAACTAGGCATTAGTGAGACACCTTTTAATAAAAAGTGCACTGAGAGTTTGGAAAGGTCAAATCACCTCAACAGAGGCTGATTTTCTGATCTCTGACTTAGAATGGTGTTATAACCTGCTTGGAGAAAAATGGAGTGGTTTAGGGTTGACTTACCCTAGGATCCAAGCTCAAATCTTAAATGAAGGGTTTTGAGGTTTGTGAAGGACATAAGAGCAAAAGCTCTTGTATGCCCTTGAAATTTGGAGGAGAATGGCATGATATGCTGAAAACCCTCTGGTTGAAATAGTGAAGGAATTGGAGGTAATTAGGTACCTCGAAAGTTGAGAGTTTGAATTAGGGTAGGAATGTAATTCAGTTATTTTAAGCACTAAATCTAATCCAAAAATCATGAAATTCGGGAGGAGGGAGTTTTAGGATGTTTTAGACTTATGGTAATTTCCCTGGAATTTTATGATTAATAAATATCATACTTCATGTGTCAAAGGATTATTAGCCCGATTTGTTGTTTCAAATATTTGGAGGTTTTAAATTAATTATAATCAGTTAAAATTCTGGATTTAGATCTTGACCAGTAGAACATTGATCCCTGAATTTTTATAGAATTTTATGTTGAATAAATCTGGTACTTTGTTCACAGATATTAAAAAGGGGTTTTATTGTTTAAAAATTAATTATGGATAAAATACTTACTGGAAAATTATGAAACTTGGCTAGTGCTAATTTTAGGCCATTATCTGCATGGAATAAATTATTTATAATTTTTCGAAGAATATTTTCTGTACTTGATTCATAAACAACATAAGTTAGAGATTATTTCTAAAATAGATTTCATGCCCTTTTAATGATAGAAAAATTATGATACTTAGGATTTAACCTATTGAGATAACCTACTATTTATCATAAATTTGCTGGACATCTTGCATGATTACTTAGGGTAGTTCATGTTCAAACCGGTAGCCCTTGGGATTTTCGAGGAATTTAATTAAATGCCAAATAGATTAGGAAAATTTCCATTTTCTGGATTTAGGTCATTTATATCATGGTGAGTCTCCAGTAAATAATTTAGGGCATTTGGATGAGTATTGGATCATTGCATAACCGGTTCGATATGAGGTCTAGGTCGGTCTGCATATAGCAATTGTGAAATGCAATAGGACATGATTGGAGGAAGTCATTGGAGTTAATCATTTTTGTCTGGGTGGGTAATAGTGGGGGAAGTCACAATAAGAAGGTATAAGGAGTAGTGAGAAGTGGTGATAGTTAGAGTTAAGAGGTGCTCGGGTTTCGGCGAAAGATCGTCTTTTCCCGAAGAGAGGAAGGTTAAAAATCACCCTAGGATAGTCTATCGTAATATGAGAAGGGAATCGGGTTAAGGGAGATAAACCAATAATAATAAGTGCCTTGCGAAAGGGAACTTCGGGCTGTAATGCCGCCGTCTTGGTTCCTAGTGCCCCTTGAGAGCCCTTCACGGGGAATACCGGGGGCAGTCCTGGGCTAACGTAAACTGTAATAACAAACCGACAAGAGTAAATTAGTAACTAGGGTTGCACCTTTCACAAACACTGTTGGCACAGGAAGATTGATGAGAGCTTCGGCTCGGTTGGTTTGGAGACAGACGTTTGGGTCCGGAGAGCTTCGGCTCGGTTGGTTTGGAGACGGACGTTTGGGTCCGGGGAGCTTCGGCTCGGTTGGTTTGGAAACAGACGTTCTGGTCCGGGGAGCTTCGGCTCGATTTTTGTGTGTTTACGAATAAACTTGCATGTGCATAAAATAGGAAAAGTTAAGGTGGTGGGTTTTTCGATATCGGGGAGTTCGATTGCATCGACACCGATATCGTTGACTCGGCGAGGTGATTAGCACTTCGCCAAACAGAAGTCCGGTGCGCCAGCCGGCAAGAGTACGCAGGCGTCCGCTTAGTGCACCAAGCGTTGAGGCGTACGATAGGTCAGACCAGTGGTGCTTTTACTGGTTTTGAGGTGGGCGAGGCCCAACCCACCGCTTTCGTCCGCCACTACGGAGGTATCCTGGGAGGTAACGGCTCCAAAAGGGGGAACTAAAGGTCTGTGTGCACAGAGTCAGGTGTGTGAGTTGCACTTGCATGTTTCATCATACCCACTAGCATATCATAGCATAATCGATTCATTTAACCCTGACACCAAAAGTATAAGTGGTATGGGACGCTTATACATTAGGACCTGCAAAACGACCTCTTGGTCTATAAGCTTGTGTGGGCAAGTTTATAAATCAAAGGTTAATTTCAATATATAACAACCATTGCTGTTTGATAACCTACACCCCAACGTATAAGTGGTATGGGACACTCTATACGATGGGAGCCTTGCAAAAGATCCATTTGCTTATGTGCTCTCGCATAAGTGAAGGTTTAAATTCATATAATTGCTTTTCTTACTGCTAGACCTATTATAACATTCATATTAACTGCTCACCGAATACAACTTGTTAGATTAAGTCCACTGTCACCTGTTTACTTTTATTCTCCACAAATATGTCCTCCCCTTTCTTCCTCTCCGCTCGGTACCTAGGAGCCATGGGGGAAGGGGTGGGGGATGATAGGGCTTAGTCTTTATGACTAACGGTTTTCGAACCGCATCATTTAGGGGATTGTGGAGCCCAGCATGGAGGAGCAGCCCCAGAGATCGGTGCGCCTAGAGATGGGGAAGTCTAGCTCCGGAGTTCATACAGCTGGGACCGTGAGTCTCGACCCTGAGTAGTTTCTATTTTAGCTTCCGCATGAGTGATATTGTAGTGAGGACATGATGTATCGGGCATAAGCCCGCATTTATAGTACTCTGATGTTTTCTGTGGACACTCCCTTCGTGGAGATTTTTATTATATATATGTGATCTATTGTTGTGGACTGCATTGCTCTTATTTCATTCATTGTGCTACCTTTCTGTGATCGAATTGGCCGGCAGAATTGGCGGCTTGTGGTGATGACCCTTCAGGACGTGAAGGTGTCACCGCAAAGCGGCGATTCTGGGCCTAAGACCCCGGTGGAAAAAAAAGGGGTTCTTACAAGTGGTATCAGAGCAAACATCGATCAGAAGGAAGTAGCAGTCCACAAACCCTGGGTCACCCCTGCTCGAGTTTAGTTTGGGGACAAACTAAGCAACGGAAGTAGTGGTGTGCCCATATGGGGATCACATATAAATTGTCCACCTTTATGTAATATTTGAACGTTTTCTCAGCGTGTGTTTTTGTTACGCAGCCTCCAGTACGGACTACGCCACAAGGTGGAGTTCAACAGGCTCAGGATGTTGCACCACCCCCACCGGCCCCCACTCCTTTCCTTCAGTCAGACATGGGACAGACCCTGACTGCCATCCTGGAGGCCTTCAGGGCCCAGCAGGTTCCGGCCCCGCAGCCAAATCCGGGGGCCAACTGGCTGAGCATCTTCCGGGGTCTTTCTCCCCTGTCCTATTTGGGGACAGAGTCGGCTGTTCGGGCGGAAGAGTGGCTAGATATCATGTACGAGATGCTGACCGGGATACGGTGTCCCTGGGAGGAGAGGGTGGCTCTGGTTGTCTCCTGCCTGGAGTCCCATGCAAAGAGGTGGTGGAAGACGCTGTTGGACACGACATTTGCTGATAGGGAGGTTGCGGAGGTTACTTGTGAGGAGTTCAGGGCCGCACTGCTGGAGCATTTCGTTCCGCAGTCGGCTAGGGATGATTTGGAGGAGCGGTTCTTACAGCTGAAGCAGGGCACCCGGACCGTGGTGGAGTACCATCGAGAGTTCGACCATCTGGCTCGATACGCAGATTCCTACCAGCTCGACGAGGCAGGGTATATCAGGAGGTTCTATAAGGGCCTGCAGGAGGACTTGAGGGAGGCTCTGTTGTTTGTATCTGACGGGCCCATCTCCCGGATTTTGGAGATGGCCAAAAGGATTGAGGCAGATTGGCACGCCACTCGGGGCCGGAAATGGCCAGCAGAGGATCAGGGACGGAGAGGTAGAAATGACCAGCGGCGAGGTGCTGTACCAGAGCGGAGGAGGACAAAGTACCAGCCTCGTCAGGATATGAGGCAGGAGCCGAGGGAGCAGGTGATATTAGCCCCTCCCCCTCTTCGGATGCAGGAGATGCCGAGACCCAGGGGAATGACGTATCCCCCACCAGAGTGTTTTCTTTGTAATCAGATTGGGCACATTCGGAGGAACTGCCCCATGAGGGGGGCACCACCTCCAGCACATCAGGGCGGCCCACCAGCTCAGCATTACGGAGGCCGAGGACGCGGCCGCGGTCGAGGATACCAGGGGGAAGATCGTAGACAAGGAAGAGAGAAGGTATATGCTTTGGACCTTGCGCAGCCTCGAAATCCGGAGCAGGTCATAGCAGGTACGCTGCAATGCTTCTTTATTTTCATAGAATTTCCCTTAAAGTTGTTAAAACTCAGAACCGCACTAGATTGATTAACAAGGGAAGAAAATTCTTTATAGAACCCTAAGATATTTAATCACCCCAGGTATAGTCTTCATCAGCGGCAAGCCTGCCCGCACGCTTTTTGATACTGGAGCTACTCACTGCTTTGTGTAAGAGACGTTCGTAGAAGGACTAGAAGGTGTGGAGCGGTTCGCAGGCTCGAGGATGAGGGTGCGACTACCAGATGGATCTGAACTCCTTACCACGGATCACTGTAATATGGAGGCGGAAATTGGTGGAAAGGCATTCGAGGCTCCAGCGATGATTTTGAAGCTGACGGACTACGACCTGATCCTGGGCATGGTATGGCTGCACTGGAACCATGCCCAGATTGACTGCCAGGCAAAGAGGATCACCGTGAGACATGGGGACTCTTTCATTACCATCGAAGGTATAAGACCTGTCTCTCGTATACTCTTATCTTCGGTATAGGCCGTTAAGGCCCATCTGCAGGGAGAGGAGGTCTATCAGATTCTATTTGAGATGGCGGAAGTTAAGGAGTCGGTGACAGACATCCCGGTGGTGCGAGATTTCGCTGACATCTTTCCAGAGAAACTGCCAGGACTACCTCCACACCGAGAGCAGGACTTTCAGATACAGCTTGTGCCGGGGGCCAAGCCGGTATCTAGGGCCCCTTATCGGATGGCCCCAAAAGAGTTGGCAGAGTTTCGAACTCAGTTGCAGGAATTAGTTGAGGCCGGATTTGTTAGACCGAGTTCCTCGCCATGGGGAGCACCGGTCCTATTCGTAAAGAAGAAGGATGGGACACTCCGCCTGTGCATCGATTATCGAGCACTAAACAGGCTGACCGTCCGGAATACCTATCCGCTCCCACGGATAGACGAATTGTTCGACCAGCTAGAGGGGGCCCATTATTTCTCGAAGCTGGACTTGAGGTCAGGATACTACCAGCTGCGGATCCAGGAGGAGGACATCCCGAAGATGGCCTTAAGTAGCAGATATGGCCTGTATGAGTTCACCGTGATGCCCTTCGGGCTCACGAATGCTCCGTCAGCATTCATGAGCCTCATGAACCGGGTTTTCGAAGCCTACTTGGATGTGTTCGTCATAGTATTCATATACGACATCCTGATCTACTCTAGGACGGAGGAGGAGCACACTCGGCATCTGGCACTGACTTTGGAGAGGTTGCGGGAGCATCGCCTGTATGCAAAATTCAGCAAGTGTCAGTTTTGGTTGAGGGAGGTGGCCTTCTTAGGCCACATTATCAGCGGAGCCGGGTTGGCTGTGGACCCGGCAAAGATTCAGGCAGTTCGAGATTGGCCGCAGTTGAAGACAGCCACCGATGTACGAAGTTTCTTGGGACTTGCCGGCTATTACCGGAAGTTTGTGGAGGGGTTCTCTCGGATTGCCCTCCCCCTCACATCTTTGACAAAGAAGGAGGCACCTTTTGTTTGGACCTCGCAGTGCCAGGCGGCCTTCCAGGAACTGAAGGACCGACTCATCTCAGCCCCTATTCTGGCCCTTCCATCTGGAAAGGAAGGATTCCAGGTGTATACCGACGCATCATACCAGGGAATGGGAGCAGTGCTGATGCAGAATGGACACGTCATACCATATGCCTCCCGCCAGCTGAAGACCCATGAGAAGAACTACCCAGTGCACGACCTTGAGATGGGAGTGGTCGTTTTTGCTCTGAAGGTCTGGCGCCATTACCTTTACGGAGTCCACTGCGACATCTACTCCGACCACAAGAACCTGAAATACGTGGACACGCAGAAGGAGCTGAATATCAGGCAGAGGCGCTGGGTGGAGTTCTTAGCAGATTATCAGTATGAGATGCACTACCATCTAGGGAAGGCAAACGTGGTGGCCGACGCGTTGAGCCGGCGAGCTGCCACTTCCGAAGCTGGGCCCCAGGTTATGTCCATGGAGCTAGTCCGGTCATTCAGAGACATGCAGATATCCCTAGTGTCCGAGGATGACCCAGTTCTATATAGGGAGTATCTGGCATCGATAGTGGCCATAGATGATATTCGGGACCGCATTCGGGACGGACAGAGGACTGATGCGTGGGCAGAACCGATGTTCCGAGCTTTGGAGGAAGGTTCGACAGGAGATTATTCCCTGAGAGATGGATTGCTACATTTCAGAGGCAGAGTATATATACCCGCAGGAGGCCAGATCCGAGAGGATATTATGATGGAGGCGCATTGCAGCCGGTACTCTGTGCACCCGGGGATCACAAAGATGACCGCTGATCTGAAGAAGATGATGTTTTGGCTGGGCATGAAGAAGGACATTACGTACTTCGTGACCCATTGCGAGGCGTGTCAGTTGGTGAAGGCAGAGTGCAAGAACCCCGCAGGATTGTTGCAGCCACTCCCGGTGCCGGAGTGGAAGTTCGACGATATAGCGATGGATTTTATACATGGTCTTCCCCGGTCTCGGACGGGGAATGACTCGATCTGGGTGATTGTTGATCGATTGACAAAGGTGGCCCGCTTTATACCGATCAGGAAGGATGACTCGGTGGGAGTGCTGGTACGGAAGTTTGTGGAGCAGTATGTCCGATATCATGGCGTGCCCCGGACGATAGTGTCGGACCGCGATGGACGGTTTACATCTAGGGAGTGGCGGTCAGTGCAGGCATATCTGGGCACCCGGTTGACTTTTAGCACGGCCTTCCACCCTCAGACGGACGGGCAGACATAGCGCACCAACCGGACCTTGGAGGATTTACTATGACTGTGTATACTGGACCGAGGGGAGCCGTGGGAGAAGATGTTACTGTTGGTCGAGTTCTCCTATAATAATAGCTACCAGTCCAGCATCAGGATGGCGCCTTATGAAGCCTTGTATGGAAGAAAGTGTAGGACCCTGCTTTCTTGGGTTCAAGACGAGGATCCGAAGCTGTTGGGATCGGATTTTGTTGAAGACACCGAGGATCAGGTGAGACTGATCAGAGATAGGATGTTGGAGGCGCAGAGCTGACAGGCTAAATACTATGACGCCCGGCATCGTTAGGTGGAGTTTCGGGAAGGGGATCGAGTGTTCTTGAAGATCCGGCCCATGCACGGAGTCTCACGGGTGCGCGGTCGAAGGAAGAAGCTCAGCCCTAGGTATATGGGCCCTTACCGGATCCTGGAGCGGATCGGACCCCTAGCCTACAGGCTAGAGTTGCCGCCAGAGCTGGCAGCTCTACACGACGTCTTCCATATTTCTTCGCTGAGAAGGGCTCTACTACGCCCGGAGCAGCGAATTTTGACCACCGAAGGGCCGGTAGCTTCAGACCGATCTGTTTACTTGGAGCCGGTCTGGATCGACGACAAAGGAGTACGGATCTTGCGCCGCAAGAAGATCCCCTTAGTCAAGGTTCTGTGGAGAAACCACGGTCAGGAGGAGCACACCTGGGAACCGCAGGATCTGATGAGGCAAAGATACCCGGAGTTGTTCAGTCAGGTACATCTCACCACCTCTTGGTATACTATAGATTGCCTTCTTGTTTTGGACAGTTAAGACTAGATAAGGAAAATTCAGGACCTAGGCATGCGCACTCAATCAGAAAGGTAGGGGCTAATCTTTTGTTTATTGGGGAGATTGTCTTCGTTTATCAAACGAATAGTCGCTTAAACCCGATAGAAAGATCGTATGGGATGTTACAAGTTTAATTTATTCCGATAGAAATCCCCGTAGGCTCAACCTCAATTTCGGGGACAAAATTTTTGTTTTGTTTATTGGGATTTGTAACATCCCATTTCCGGCTAGACCCCTAGGAGTCGGTTGGTTGTGACAGAACCCTGTGAAGCCCAAAAATTGAAATAAATCGACCGAGACTTCGGGTCACGGGTTGGTCACGCCCGTGACCGATCCATCACGCCCGTGACTTTGGGCGTGACTACTTCGACGATCGTCGATCTCCACGAGACGATCGTCGAACGTGCTGCCTGGGCATGTCACGCCCGTGACCAAGGTGTCACGCCCGTGACTAAGGGCGTGACTCCTTCGACGATCGTCGATCTCCGTGAGACGATCGTCGACCTTGCAGCCCGGACATGTCACGCCCGTGACCAAAGTGTCACGCCCGTGACCAGGGGCGTGACTCCTTCGACGATCGTCGATCTCCGTAAAACGATCGTCGAAATTGAACTCGGGCCTGTCACGCCCGTGACCTAAGTGTCACGCCCGTGACCTAGGGCGTGACCAGCCTTCGACGATCGTCGATCTCAGTTCGGCGATCGCCGACCTCGAAATTACTGTTCGGGCCTGTCACGCCCGTGACCTAGGTGTCACGCCCGTGACCTAGGGCGTGACCACCCTTCGACGACCGTCGATCTCCGTTCGACGATCGTCGACCCCAAAAATTGTCACCCGGGCCTGTCACGCCCGTGACCCAAGTGTTACGCCCGTGACATTGGCCGAAACGACGGTTCAGGGCCGAAATTATTCTAACACGCGTGGAAATAAATGCTGGTGTGGGAAGTTACACCAGGAGTAATTACAGGCCGTTTTTCCTTCTGTAATTATATAATAAAGGAGGAAGATGTGGTCCAATAGGAAACTGCCAACTGGACACACCTGTTCATCTTCCACCGTTTCCTATCCCTTCACTGTAACCGAAAGGCTATTAAGAGGAGCCTTCATGGCCATTACGGCTTTACCCTTTCACCTCCCCACTTTCTGACTTATAAAAGCCCACTTGTGGCAAGAGGAGAAGTTTACACGCTCAAGTAAACGATCATATCCTTGTTCTTGCTGTAGGAGAAGTTCAGCAACGCCACCACCGCGCCATGGCACCCCGTCGTTCTTCTCGCCTCCAAACCGTGAACAAGGTCCTCCTCTGCTCCTTCTCTTTCATGGGTAGATCTTAGGATTCTTAGAAAGGAAGTTCGCGCTCAACGGAGCCGGACCCATCCCTCGTTTTCATGGGAAAACCATGAAAAAGGTATTTTGAGTTCGCCGGAAACCGCCACCTCCGGCGGCCAAACCACCGCCGACCGCTAGCCATCGCCTCAACGGAGGTGGTGGTGGTGGTGGCTGGCCAGGGAAGTGACGGGACGGCCGGCGACGGATCACGGAAATGTTACAGGAAAAAATGACTTCCTGAGTTCTGGTTTTCGGGTTCATGTAGAAGATGAACAGTAAATTAGTTTTATAATTTATAATCTAAGTACATAATACATAGAGGAAAGATATAATGTCTGAGTGTATTTTGAGGCTGCAAAATGAGACACATAGAGGCCGTTTTAGGAAAAGTGTCCAGTCACGAAAGTCGTAGCCCTTCGAGTCTAGATTAATTTAAAATTGGTTTCAACTCGGTTGGGCATGAGGTTCGACCGCAGCACCCGTTTTAGTGGGGGCTATACCTAGAGTTGGGCAGAAATTAAAACAGATGCCCACTCTTTGTCCCTTGTCCAAATGACCTGAAATTTGGGCAGGCTTAGCTATACCTAACGGCTGTCCAAAAATGAGAATTTTTGGAGAACTTTTGCCTAAAGTTTTTGTAACATTTTAATAAACATTATAAAATTTATCAAGAGATGAAAATAAGTCCAAAATTCCCCAAATTTTGGGTGGTGGTCCCTGGCTATAAAACCTAGGTCTGTACAAAATTCCAACTGATTTGGAGGATTTTTGGGTAGGAAATCTTCTACCCTTAACTAGGCATTAGTGAGACACCTTTTAATAAAAAGTGCACTGAGAGTTTGGAAAGGTCAAATCACCTCAACAGAGGCTGATTTTCTGATCTCTGACTTAGAATGGTATTATAACCTGCTTGGAGAAAAATGGAGTGGTTTAGGGTTGACTTACCCTAGGATCCAAGCTCAAATCTTAAATGAAGGGTTTTGAGGTTTGTGAAGGAAATAGGAGCAAAAGCTCTTGTATGCCCTTGAAATTTGGAGGAGAATGGCATGATATGCTGAAAACCCTCTGGTTGAAATAGTGAAGGAATTGGAGGTAATTAGGTACCTCGAAAGTTGAGAGTTTGAATTAGGGTAGGAATGTAATTCAGTTATTTTAAGCACTAAATCTAATCCAAAAATCATGAAATTCGGGAGGAGGGAGTTTTAGGATGTTTTAGACTTATGGTAATTTTCCTGGAATTTTATGATTAATAAATATCATACTTCATGTGTTAAAGGATTATTAGCCCGATTTGTTGTTTCAAATATTTGGAGGTTTTAAATTAATTATAATCAGTTAAAATTCTGGATTTAGATCTTGACCAGTAGAACATTGATTCCTGAATTTTTATAGAATTTTATGTTGAATAAATCTGGTACTTTGTTCACAAATATTAGAAAGGGGTTTTATTGTTTAAAAATTAATTATGGATAAAATACTTGCTGGAAAATTATGAAACTTGGCCAATGCTAATTTTAGGCCTTTATCTGCATGGAATAAATTATTTATAATTTTTGGAAGAATATTTTCTGTACTTGATTCATAAACAACAGAAGTTAGAGATTATTTCTAAAATAGTTTTCATGCCCTTTTAATGATAGAAAAATTATGATACTTAGGATTTAACCTATTGAGATAACCTACTATTTATCATAAATTTGCTGGACATCTTGCATGATTACTTAGGGTAGTTCATGTTCAAACCGGTAGCCCTTGGGATTTTCGAGGAATTTAATTAAATGCCAAATAGATTAGGAAAATTTTCATTTTCTGGATTTAGGTCATTTATATCATGGTGAGTCTCCAGTAAATAATTTAGGGCATTTGGATGAGTATTGGATCATTGCATAACCGGTTCGACATGAGGTCTAGGTCGGTCTGCATATAGCAATTGTGAAATGCAATAGGACATGATTGGAGGAAGTCATTGGAGTTAATCATTTTTGTCTGGGTGGGTAATAGTGGGGGAAGTCACAATAGGAAGGTATAAGGAGTAATGAGAAGTGGTGATAGTTAGAGTTAAGAGGTGCTCGGGTTTCGGCGAAAGATCGCCTTTTCCCGAAGAGAGGAAGGTTAAAAATCACCCTAGGATAGTCTATCGTAATATGAGAAGGGAATCGGGTTAAGGGAGATAAACCAATAATAATAAGTGCCTTGCGAAAGGGAACTTCGGGCCGTAATACCGCCGTCTTGGTTACTAGTGCCCCTTGAGAGCCCTTCACGGGGAATACCGGGGGCAGTCCTGGGCTAACGTAAACTGTAATAACAAACCGACAAGAGTAACTTAGTAACTAGGGCTGCACCTTTCACAAACACTGTTGGCACAGGAAGATTGATGAGAGCTTCGGCTCGGTTGGTTTGGAGACGGACGTTTGGGTCCGGAGAGCTTCGGCTCGGTTGGTTTGGAGACGGACGTTTGGGTCTTGGGAGCTTCGGCTCGGTTGGTTTGGAAACGGACGTTCTGGTCCGGGGAGCTTCGGCTCGGTTTTTGTGTGTTTACGAATAAACTTGCATGTGCATAAAATAGGAAAAGTTAAGGTGGTGGGTTTTTCGATATCGGGGAGTTCGATTGCACCGACACCGATATCGTTGACTCGGCGAGGTGATTAGCACTTCGCCAAACAGAAGTCCGGTGCGCCAGCCGGTAAGAGTACGCAGGCGTCCGCTTAGTGCCCCAAGCATTGAGGCGTACGATAGGTCAGACCAGTGGTGCTTTTACTGGTTTTGAGGTGGGCGAGGCCCAACCCACCGCTTCCGTCCGCCACTACGGAGGTATCCTGGGAGGTAACGGCTCCGAAAGGGGGAACTAAAGGTCTGTGTGCACAGAGTCGGGTGTGTGAGTTGCACTTGCATGTTTCATCATACCCACTAGCATGTCATAACATAATCGATTCATTTACCCTGACACCTAAAGTATAAGTGGTATGGGACGCTTATACATTAGGACCTGCAAAACGACCCCTTGGTCTATAAGCTTGTGTGGGCAAGTTTATAAATCAAAGGTTAATTTCAATATATAACAACCATTGCTGTTTGATAACCTACACCCCAACGTATAAGTGGTATGGGACACTCTATACGATGGGAGCCTTACAAAATATCCCTTTGCTTATGTGCTCTCGCATAAGTGAAGGTTTAAATTCATATAATTGCTTTTCTTACTGCTAGACCTATTATAACATTCATATTAACTGCTCACCGAATACAACTTGTTAGATTAAGTCCACTGTCACCTGTTTACTTTTATTCTCCACAAATATGTCCTCCCCTTTCTTCCTCTCCGCTCGGTACCTAGGAGCCATGGGGGAAGGGGTGGGGGATGATAGGGCTTAGTCTTTATGACTAACGGTTTTCGAACCGCATCATTTAGGGGATCATGGAGCCCAGCATGGAGGAGCAGCCCCAGAGATCGGTGCGCCTAGAGATGGGGCAGTCTAGCTCCGGAGTTCATACAGCCGGGACCGTGAGTCTCGACCCTGAGTAGTTTCTGTTTTAGCTTCCGCATGAGTGATATTGTAGTGAGGACATGATGTATCGGGCATAAGCCCGCATTTATAGTACTCTGATGTTTTCTGTGGACACTCCCTTCGTGGAGATTTTTATTCTATATATGTGATCTATTGTTATGGACTGCATTGCTCTTATTTCATTCATTGTGCTACCTTTCTGTGATCGAATTGGCCGCCATAATCGGCGCCTTGTGGTGATGACCCTTCAGGAAGTGAAGGTGTCACCGCAAAGCGGCGATTCTGGGCCTAAGACCCCGGTGGAAAAAAAAGGGGGGTCTTACAAATCCTATGAAGGAATCGTTGTAGGGTAGAGTCTACATAGCAAAGCATACAGGATCTATAACTTGAAACATCAAGTTGTAGAGGAATCTATTAATGTAGTTTTTGATGAATCATCTGTTCTATATAATGAGATCGTTAATAACTCTGGTCTAGGTGATCTAGACTTTAGAATGGAAAAGCTAAAAATAGGTGACTCACCTGATCTAGAGTTACACATTAGAGACAATATAGAAATTCCTATCGAATATACAGCAACTGCCTAGGTGGAGGAAGAGAATCATCCTAATCTTTCTACAGAACTAGGAGATGGTAGGAACCTGCTAGTAGTAGTGTAACACCAGAAAACATGGAAGGGGAATCGACGGCATTGTTTTAGCCAAGTTTGGGTTTTGGAGCAGGCGACACGGGCGTGTCAAGGGCGTGACACGGGCGTGTCAGGGCATGGTCGACCGCGGAGCTTGTGGTCGACGTTTTGAGGGTCGACGTTCGTCGAGCTCAGGAACACGGCCTGGGACACGAGCGTGTCCCTGGACGTGTCCTTCTCGGGCTGTTTGCAAGATTTATTCTGCTAGGCATGACACGGGTCACGACACGGCCGTATCGGGTCTGACACGGGCGTGTCGAAGGCCGTGTCTTTGGCCGTGTCTTTGGCCGTGTCCTTCTCTGACTGGGAAGGTTGGTCGGTGGGGGGCATGACACGGGTCTCGACACGGGCGTGTCAAAGGCGACACGGGCGTGTCGGAGGCCGTGTCAACGGCCGTGTGCTGGTTTTCGAATCGGTCGAGACGGCGAATGGTTGACACGGCCCTGCACACGGCTGTGTGCCAACCCGTGTTCGGCCCAGTTTTTGTTATTTTGGGTTCCGATCATGGCCGTCCGTTTCTTTGGTATGAGATCCAATGGTGGGGAGCCTCCCTGGGCGGTTTAAGGCCGGGAATAGGGTTTCAAACCCTAATTTTCCATTTGGCTTTATCTCTCTTGATTCTAGAGAGAAGGGAGAGAAAGGAGGAGGAAGAAGGCCAAGTTCCGGCCGCCGGCGAAGCTTCAGAGGTCCGTTTCGCGAGCGGAGTTCAGATCCGCGAAGGTGGGAGCGTTGCGGTGGTTTTCAACCGAGCAAATCTTCTCCATGGCTAGGAAGAGGGGACGGAAGGTAACGACACTTCTGCTCTCGGTTTTTAGGATTTAGGATGCATGAATAGCATCCCCTTCCTTTCATATTTTGAGCACCGAATCTCTCAAATGAGAGGGATTCGTGTAGCCTAGGTTCAAGAGGAACCTCCGGGTTGAGTATGTTCATCCCGACATGCTTTGCATTAGAGATCCGCTCCGTTAGCGTATTAGGCATTATGGGTGAAGCCGTGGTCGCGATCATTAGTCCGACCCGGTGATGTTGCATAGCGAGCTTCGGGGATTCAGTAGAAACCCGTTGCGGCAATACGCCGTTGTATGTATGTGTTTCCCCCCTTATATTTGAGTGAGTACTCGTGGTCGGAACCGGACAAGGTTAGCTCCGCGTTGTGCGGTAGATGGTTTCCTTGGAGCATGGGAAAGACACGGTGCGAATAGTGATTGGGGTGGGGAAACCTTTGGTTGTGTTGTGCAAAGGCGCAGCTATGTCTCCATGTCGGCTTGCTATCCCGTGACGCACAAGTCATGTGGGGAAAGTGTCCTGGCGAGACTAGCCCCTTGTGTGGGACTGGCGAGGATGTCGAGCGGAGGGCAAGCCCGGGCAATGTGCCCATAAGTGGGTGGGGTCCAGCAAGGCTTCTTAGAATCGGTCAGTGTGAGACGGAACCCTGACGTGCGGAGTCAGAATATGCGAGCAAGCCCGGGGTATATGACCCTTGTGCGGGTGGGGCCTTTGCGAGGTTCCGTGTGACGACGTGTGTTCCGTTAGGGACATGGTGGTTCCCTTTTGTTTGTGGCTTTAAGCCAATGGGGAAACGGAAGTACCCAGTGTTTGATGTTGTGCTAGATGCATACGAGCTAGGTGCCTTGGGTGAAACTCGGGTTGCATTCATGTTGCATAGTAGGCCCCTTTCATTATGTACAAAACATAGAGAACATGTATGATGTATGAGACATCCAAGCCTGTTTTACCGCTTTATTATATATACTCTTTTGGTATACGAAGTGCTAACTTGCAGGTGGAGTGGTACCCCGGGGTCCGTTAGGGACGGCCGGGAGGAGATGTGTTACTTACACAGTAGAGGTCAGCCTTTGCTGACCCACGTTACTTCAAATCCTTACAGGGCAAGGATCGCATATAGGAGCTAGCGCGCCGGGCAAAAAGCCCTAAGCCTCATGAAGTGTTGCTGTGCTTGACTATTTTCTTTTCCTTATTTTGCTGATGTTGTTTGACTATGTCAGGCTTGCATGCCGAGGTAGCCTAGGGGTGCTTGGCACTTTTTATATTTGGACTTATATTGTGTAAGGCCTTAAGGCCATTTGATACTCTTCTGTTAGTGGATAACTTCTATCTGTTAGTGTTCTGTTTCCGCTGTATTTGTTTGGAGTTTTAAGATTGGGTAGTTTTATATCATCTTTTAATACTAAAGCTGTGGCGTCCGTATGTTGTGGGGCCCCGGCCAGACCCATATTATATGGTCTTTACAGGGGAGGTGTTACAATTTGGTATCAGAGCCAGGTTAGCGTTCCAATGAGAAGTTTCGCGGTCAAAAGTATAAGTCGAGTCGCGTATAAGAAGTTATCCACATAGGAGTATCGCGGGACCATGAATGTCCTTGTGTTCGACTCTTGCGATTAGAGACTGATTTGCGTTTTCTTGCTTGTGTTTAGAGTGCAAGCAACGAGCCTGGGACCTCGAGGCCAAGAGAAGAGCTCTCAGCAAGTAGTGCGACTGTGCAAGGTCCGCTAGGAATGGGGGTCACACCGGCCGACTTCTGCCATATGCTTGCAGAAGCGATGGTGGCGGCCCAAGCTGCATCGACAGCACAGGTAGCAGCTCCCATTGCTCAAGTAGAAACTCCTGCTACACCGGACATGGCAGTGACCGTGCCGGTTGAGGAAGCCAGGCGGGCAGAGCCGCAGGCCGAGAGAGTGGTTGTCGGGCATGGGGACCAGCAAATGAAGTACTTTCTGAGTTTCCACCCTCCAATCTTCAAGGGAATCAGCACGCCCACAGATGCAGAGGATTGGTGGGCTAGAATTCAGGAGCTTCTGAGGGCGGTAGAGGCGCCAGATGAGAAAAAGGCAGAGTTCGCAGCCTTTATGTTGGAGGGAGATGCCAAGTTATGGTGGGTGAGCCACAGTGGCCGGCAGTTTCTAGGATGCACACCGTCCATCGAGGAGTTTGGGAATGCCTTCCTGAAGAAGTACATTCCCGCCTCAACGAGGTTGGCCCTCCAGAGGCAGTTTCTACATCTGGTGCAGCGAGACAAGTCAGTGGATGTGTATGTTCAGGAATTTACTCGCTTGGGTCGTTATGCAGGGACGACCATGGCAGACGATAAAGAGAGGGACAATCTCTTCTATCATGGATTGAGGGAGAATCTAATACAACCCCTCATATCGATGAAACGTGTGGGTTTCAACGAATTGGTGGAGGCGGCCCAAATTTTGGAGAGTGACATGGAGCGATCCCAGTGTCGCAAGGGTTTCACACCCAAGCAGGGGGAGGAGAAGAAGCCTGCTCAGTCCCATGGAAAGGCGGAAGGGAGCCGATGGAAGAAGAAGCCTTCCCCATATAAGTCGGACGAGAAAAGTAATTGGACGTCCGGAGGGTCACGCTCTAAGGGACCGCAGACGTGTTACAGTTTTGGCAAGACAGGCCACATAGCAAGATTTTGTACCTAAGGGGGCGCTGAGCAAGAGCCAAGGCAGGAGCAGACCGTACGCTCCGGACCCAGTGCAGCAGAGAAGGGGAAGATGGCGGAGTCGAGTGCTTCCCGGTTTCAACCAGTGCAGCCAAGGGCCTACAACCTTGGGCAGCAGGAAGCAATCCGCCAAATCGATGTGGTGACAGGTATGAGAGTTCAACTTGCATCGTAGATTTCTTCCTTTCAAGCCTTTTTATGTTTGTTGCATGTGTGTAGGCTTTGTAGTGGTATCTGGGTACCCCGCTAGAGTACTTTTTGATACGGGAGCGTCGCACTCCTTCCTTGCGGAAAGTTTCACCCGGAGGATTGGAGTTGAGTCCTTTGCAACAGACTCAGAGTTGAAAGTGCGCATGCCCAATGGGTTGTCTATGACAACCAGGGCTAAAGGGCGGATTTGTTGGAGTCTTGAGGGAGTCAACTTCATATTGGTAGCGGCGATCTTGCCGTTGTCCGAGTTCGTTGTGATTTTGGGGATGGATTGGCTAGCAGAGCAGCATGCCAGTATCGACTGTTTGTCCAAGGTGGTAACCCTGAGGGGCGTGGGGGAAGCGGAAGTCAAGTTTGAGGGCCTGCATGGAGTGGCCTGTTCCCTAGTTTCGGCACTTCAACTAGTGCGAGGTGTTAACCAGGGGGGTGTAGCTCTAGTAGCATTGTTGGAGGTTAGCCTTTCCGGGCTGTCTCTTGGAGAAGTGCCTGTGGTGGCGAAGTTTGGAGATGTTTTTCCTGAGGATCTACCGGGAGCACCTCCTCGGCGGGAGATTGATTTCTCCATCGAGTTAGTGCCCAAGGCTAGACCGGTGTCACGTCCACCCTTTAGGATGGCACCAAAGGAGTTGGTCGAGCTCAAGGTTCAGTTGTAGGAGCTTTTGGAGCAAGGGTATATCAGACCCAGCTCTTCACCGTGGAGTGCGCCGGTGTTATTTGTAAAGAAAAAGGACGGAAGTATGCGTCTGTGCATAGACTACCGAGAGTTGAACAAATTGACTGTCAAGAATAAGTATCCGATTCCTCGGATAGACGATCTCTTCGACCAGTTGGTGGGGTCGGTGGTGTACTCAAAGTTGGACTTGAAGTCCGGATATTATCAGTTGCGGATTCGTGACGAAGACATACCCAAGACCGCGTTTGGTACGAGGTATGGTCATTTTGAGTTCTCGGTGATGTCGTTCGGGCTGACGAACTCGCCATCCGTGTTCATGGACTTGATGAACCGAGTGTTTCGCGAATATTTGGACTAGTTCGTAGTCGTCTTTATCGATGACATATTGGTGTATTCCAAGTCGGAAGCGGAGCACGAGTCGCACTTGCGGACAGTGTTGCAAGTATTGAGAGAGAACCAGCTTTATGCGAAGTTCTCCAAGTCCGAGTTCTGGTTGGAGAAAGTGGCATTTCTAGGCCATGTGATTAGTGGGGATGGGGTGGCGGTAGATCCAACGAAAGTAGAAGCCATCAGAGAGTGGCCAGTTTTGAGGACCGTGGCGGAAGTCCGAAGTTTTCTTGGACTAGCCGGGTACTACCGAAGGTTTATGGAAAAATTTTCGCGGATAGCTCTACCCCTCACTTCACTTACTCGCAAGGATCAGAAGTTTGTATGGACTCAAGAGTGCAATCAGGCGTTTGAAACCTTGAAGGAAAGGCAAATGACAGCGCCGATCCTAAGTCTACCAAAGGGGACCGAAGGGTTCCGGATTTTTAGCGACGCATCCGGATGCGGTTTAGGGTGCGTGTTGGTGCAGCATGGTAGTGTGAAGCTTTTGGGTCGAGGCAGCTGAAGCCTCATGAGAGAAATTACCCCGTCCATGATTTGGAGTTGGCGGCAGTAATTTTTGCTTTGAAGTTATGGAGGCACTATGTTTATGGTGCAAAGGTGGAAATCTTCACGGACCACAAGAGTCTGAAGTATCTCCTAGATCAGAAGGACCAAAATATGCGGCAGCGCAGGTGGGTCGAGTTCCTTGGGGACTACGAGGTGGCGATTCAGTACACGCCAGGGAAAGCCAATGTGGTGGCAGATTCTTTGAGTAGGAAATACTCGGGGCAAGGAAATTGGATTGAAGCTCACGATGAGCGGTTAAGGCGGGACTGGGAGTCCCTTGGTTTGGAATGTGTGGCAAGAGGCGAGTCTAGCGTGGCTCGACTAAATTGGATTGAGATGCAGAGTGACTTATGCGATCGTATTCGGGAAGCGACCCGTGTAGATGCGGAGTTCCAACCTTTCGTGGAGGAAGCTCTAAAGGGCGAGGGTAGCGCCTGGGAGATGGTTGATGGGATTCTGAGGAAGGGCGGAAGGATTTGTGTACCGCAGTTCGGCAAGCTCCGCGAGAAGTTGATGTTTGAGGCCCACTTCACTAAGTACTCCATTCACCCGGGTAGTACAAAGATGTACTTGGATTTGAAGAAGTCCTATTGGTGGCCTGGGATGAAGCGGGGCGTAGCTTTGTGTGTGAGTCGGTGCCAAACATGTGCCTTGGTGAAGGCCGAGTGTCAGAAGCCGGGCGGGTTCTTGAAGCCTCTTCCAATCCCCGAATGGAAATTTGATGACATCTCCATGGATTTTGTGCATGGGTTGCCTAAATCGCAGCAGGGTAATGATGTCATTTGGGTGATTATGGACCGCTTGACCAAAGTGGCACATTTCATCCCAAACCGAAAGGAGGACGGTGTGGAAAAGTTGGTGGAGTTGTACGTCCGCAATATTGTACGACTTCATGGGATTCCGAAGAGTATAGTCAGCGACCGGGATGGACGTTTCACGTCTAAGGATTGGCGGTTGGTGCAGAAGAGCTTGGGCACAAAACTCAAGTTCAGTACTGCCTTTCATCCTCAAACCGATGGGCAAACTGAGAGAACGAACCGTACTTTGGAAGATATGCTAAGGATGTGTACTCTCGACTTCGGCAAGAAGTGGGAGGATCACCTCTTCATGGTGGAGTTTGCTTATAACAATAGTTACCAAGCTAGTATCAAGATGGCGCCATACGAAGCTCTGTATGGGAGGCGGTGTCGAACACCGATGTCTTGGACAGAGGCGGGAGACACCAAGCTTTTGGGGAAAGAAGTGGTAGCCGACGCTAGTGAGCTAGTGCGTACCATCCAAGAGCGCATGAAGGTAGCTCAAGATTGGCAGTCGAAGTATTTCAATGCTCGCCACATGCATGTGGAATTTGCTGTGGGCGACTGGATGTATCTTAAGATCAATCCATTCAAAGGCGTTTCGCGAATTTGCCGACTCAAGAAGCTGAGTCCGAGATTTTTGGGACCATTCAAGGTCATCGAGCGAGTGGGAGAGGCAGCGTACCAGTTGGCGTTGTCCACAGAGCTAAGTGGATTGCATGACGTTTTTCACGTCTCCGTCCTAAGGAAAGCTTTGTTAGAAGCCAACGTGGTGATTGAGCCGACAGCGGTGCCGGTAGAGGAAGACTTGAGGACGCGAGTTCGTCCAATCGGGATAGAAGACTCAGAGGTTCGGCAATTGCGGAACAAGGAGGTCAGACTCGTAAAGGTCCGTTGGGACAACTGTGGCTACGAGGAGCTCTCATGGGAGCGAGAGCAGGCCATGCTGGAGGAGTACCCCGAGCTTTTCTCCTCAGGTACCGTTTAGTTTTGTTTACCTTCAATGTTTTAAATTTCGGGACAAAATTCTTGTAAGGGGGAAGAATTGTAACACCCCAAAACTTGGAAGGGGAATCGACGGCATCATTTTAGCCAAGTTTGGGTTTTGGAGCGGGCGACACGGGCGTGTCAACAGCGTGACACGGGCATGTCAGGGCGTGGTCGACCGCGGAGCTTGTGGTCGACGTTTTGAGGGTCGACGTTCGTCGAGATCAGGAACACGGCCTGGGACACGGGCGTGTCCCTGGCCGTGTCCTTCTCGGGATATTTGCAGGATTTATTCTGCTAGGCGTGACACGGGTCACGATACGGCCGTGTTGGGTCTGACACGGGCGTGTCGAAGGCCGTGTCTTTGGCCGTGTCTTTGGCCGTGTCCTTCTCTGACTGGGAAGGTTGGTCGGTGGGGGCGTGACACGGGTTTCGACACGGGCGTGTCAAAGGAGACACGGACATGTCGAAGGCCGTGTCAACGGCCGTGTCCTGGTTTTCAAATCGGTTGAGACGGCGAATGGTTGACACGGCCCTGCACACGGCCGTGTGCCAACCCGTGTTCGACCTAGTTTTTGTTATTTTGGGTTCCGATCATGGCCGTCCGTTTCTTTGGTATGAGATCCAACGGTGGGGAGCCTCCCTGGGTGGTTTAAGGCCGGGAATAGGGTTTCAAACCCTCATTTTCCATTTGGATTTATCTCTCTTGATTCTAAAGAGAAGGGGGAGCAAGGAGGAGGAAGAAGGCCAAGTTCCGGCCGCCGGCAAAGCTTCGGAGGTCCGTTTCGCGAGCGGAGTTCAGATCCGCGAAGGTGGGAGCGTTGCGGTGGTTTTCAACCGAGCAAATCTTCTCCATGGCTAGGAAGAGGGGACGGAAGGTAACGACACTTCTCCTCTTGGTTTTTAGGATTTAGGATGCATGAATAGCATCCCCTTCCTTTCGTATTTTGAGCACAGAATCTCTCAAAGAGATGGATTCGTGTAGCCTAGGTTCAAGAGGAACCTCCGGGTTGAGTATGTTCATCCCGGCATGCTTTGCATTAGAGATCCGCTCCGTTAGCGGATTAGGCATTGTGGGTGAAGCCGTGGTCGCGACCGTTAGTCCGACCCGGTGATGTTGCATAGCGAGCTTCGGGGATTCAGTAGAAATCCGTTGCGGCAATACGCCGTTGTATGTATGTGTTTCCCCCCTTATATTTGAGTGAGTACTCATGGTCGGAACCGGACAAGGTTAGCTCCGCGTTGTGCGGTAGATGGTTTCCTTGGAACACGAGAAAGACACGGTGCGATTGGTGATTGGGGTGGGGAAACCTTTGGTTGTGCTGTGCAAAGCCGCAACTATGTCTCCGTGGTCGGCTGGCTATCCCGTGACGCGCAATTCATGTGGGGAAAGTGTCCCGGCGAGACTAGCCCCTTGTGTGGGACTGACGAGAATGTCGAGCGGAGGGCAAGCCCGGGCAATGTGGCCATGAGCGGGTGGGGTCCAGCAAGGATTCTTAGAATCGGTCAGTGTGAGACGGAACACTGACGTGCGGAGTCAGAATGTGTAGGCAAGCCCGGGGTATATGACCCTTGTGCGGGTGGGGCCTTTGCGAGGTTCCGTGTGACGGCGTGTGTGCCGTTAGGGACATGGTGGTTCCCTTGTGTTTGCGGCTTTAAGCCAATGGGGAAACGGAAGTACCCAGTGTTTGATGTTGTGCTAGATGCATACAAGCTAGGGTGCCTTGGGTGAAACCCGGGTTGCATTCATGTTGCATAGTAGGCCCCTTTCACTTTGTACAAAACATAGAGAACATGTATGCTGTATGAGACATCCAATCCTGTTTTACCGCTTTATTATATATACTCTTTTGGTATACGAAGTGCTAACTTGCAGGTGGAGTGGTACCCCGGGGTCCGTTAGGGACGACCGGGAGGAGATGTGTTTGTTACACAGTAGAGGTCAGCCTTTGCTGACCCACGTTACTTCAAATCCTTACAGGGCAAAGATCGCATGCAGGAGCTAGCGCGCCGGGCGAAAAGCCCTAAGCCTCATGAAGTGTTGCTGTGCTTGACTATTTTCTTTTCCTTGTTTTGCTGTTGTTGTTTGACTATGTCCGGCTTGCATGCCGAGGTAGCCTAGGGGTGCTTGGCACTTTTTATATTTGAACTTATATTTTGTAAGGCCTTAAGGCCATTTGATACTCTTCTGTTAGTGGATAACTTCTGTCTGTTAGTGTTCTATTTCCGCTGTGTTTGTCTGGAGTTTTGAGATTGGGTAGTTTTATATCATCTTTTAATACTAAAGCTGTGGCGTCCGTATGTTGTGGGGCCCCGGTCGGACCCATATTATATGGTCTTTACAGGGGAGGTGTTACAAGTAGTTAGACATCTTAGAGATCATCTTAATTATCAAATAATAGGTGATGCCAAATTAGGAGTAACTACTAGGAGTAGACATCACAATGAGGTTCTATACTCTAGTTTTCTCTCTCGGGTTGAACCTAAAAAGTTTGAAGAATCAAATTCATACCCCAACAAGATTATAGCTATATAAGAAGAGCATAATCAATTTGAGAGATGCAAAGTCTGAAGTCTAGTTCCTAGACTTAGTGATCACAGTGTCATAGGCACTAAGTGGATTTATAGAAATAAACTAGATGAGCGTGGGGTTATAGTTAAGAACAAAGCTAAATTAGTGGCTAAATGATATAGAAAAGAGGAAGGGATAGACTTTGACCAAACCTTTGCACCTATAGCTAGGTTGAAAGCCATGAGGTTGTTTTTAGCTCATGCAGTATACAAATGATACAAGGTCTACCAGATGGATGTAAAGTCAGCATTTCTCAATGGTACACTGAAGGAGGAAGTCTATATAGAGAAGCCACTAGGTTTTGTCAACCCGAAACACAACACCTATGTATTCAAATTACACAAGGCTTTGTATGGGTTAAATCAAACACCTAGAGCCTGATATGAGACCCTGATTACCTTTCTTATAGAGAATAAGTTCTCTAGAGAAAAGATAGACAAGACACACACTATTCCTTAGGGACATCAAAGGTTCAAACATCCTAGTCCAGATTTATGTGGATGACATAATTTTTGGGTCTACTAATGAGAAACTATGTAGAAAATTTGTTAGTCGTATGCAAGGCAAGTTTGAAATGAGCAGCATGGGTGAGCTAAAGTTCTTCTTGGAATTCCAAGTTAGATAATCTAAGGATGGTATATCCATCTCTCAATCTAAGTTCACTAAGGACTTGATTAAGAAGTATGGTATGGAGAATTATACTACTATGAGAACTCCAATGGGTTCTTCTGTATCACTACACAAGGATGAATCTGGGAAACCTGTTGATGAAACCTTGTATAGAGGCATCATTGGATCAAACCTGTATTTGACTGCTAGTAGGACAAATATTATGTTCTCAATATGTGTCTGTGAAATTTACCAAACATGCCCCCAAAGAGTCTTATTATATTGCTGTAAAGAGAATATTGAGATATCTTAAGGGCACACACAATCTTGGGCTTTGGTATCCTAAGGATAGTGATTTTGAACTTACAGGGTACACAGATGTAGATTTTGCAGGGTGTAAAGAAGACAAAAAAAGCACATCTAGAACATGTCAGTTTCTAGGAAAAAGACTCATAAGTTAGAGTAATAAGAAGAAAATAAGTGTTGCAATTTCTACCGCAGAATCTGAGTACATATCTGCTGGAAGCTGCTGTGTACAGTTGTTGTTGATTCAGCATCAACTACTAGACTATAGTGTACAGCTAAGTAATTCTATTATGTTTTGTGATTCTACTAGTGCAATTTATATTGCTAAAAATCTTGTTTCACACAATAGAACGAAACATATAGAAACTAGATATCACTTTCTTAGAGAGAATGTTGAAAAAGATAATATTAGCTTACAGTATACTCCTATAGAAAGACAAGTTGCTGATATCTTTACAAAATTCCTAGATGAAAGCAAGTTCAATTACTTTAAATTTGAACTAGGAATGTTGAACATTGAATAAATATTTTCTATTAGTAGCAACAAAAACCTGTACAACATATAAAAGATGACTAATCAGGTCAACAAAGAATTACAACCAAGAAAGACTTGATATAAGTCAAGAAATTATATTCAGAACACAAATTTTTCCTTAGCCAAAGAATTGTGTTGAGACACCATAGAGTATGTCAACACTATAGGCAGTATTGTGTCGAGACACCAGAATGTGTGTCGACACAATAAGTTTTCGTGTGTAGAGACACCTAACAGTGTGTCGACACTGATTAGCGACAATGTGTCGAGACATTATAGTTTAGTGTTGAAACATAAGGTTGTCGAGACCTTGAGGTATGTGTCGAGAGACATGAACCTTGCGATGACTTAAGTCGACACATCTCGACAAAATATGTTTTCCATATCGACATTAGATATTTCCCAATATTAGCTTACATTGCATGGTCTTGTGTTTAGTGACTCATTGTAAACTGGCATTGGTCTAAACTAAGCAATAATAACCTGCAAGCACTCAACTAAAGAATTACATCAAATACATACTTAATTCATCTTAGTTCAAGGGTGACTTCACACAAATCTAGCTTATTGTGGATATAATACCCAACAATCTCGCCCTATTTCTAGAAGTCAGAACACTCTACACTAAGGTGAATTGTAACAAGATAATTAAAGAATTAACTAATAAGTAAAATAATGTATGTAATGACAAAAGAGAAATAATAAGATCAAGAAAATTCAAAATTTTATATATAGTGAGAGTTTGTCCATAGAAATATCTTGGTCCATAAAATTCTATAATACTAATAATCTCAAATGATTTGTATTGTTGTTTGTATTGTCTTTCTTTTTTCTCTTGCTACCTCTTTTGCTAACTGAATGGCTTGGGATAGTAATTTGGAGGTCAATAAGGAGCACTAGGTTATTTATGGCCATATTCAAGATCATAAATCCTTCTTTTTGTCAACGATTTCTAATATAGCTCCCACTCCTTGTGGCTATAGTGATCATCCTTCTTTTCATTAAAATCCACAACTAATTTCAGAGTGTCAAGAATTAAGGACTTGGAAGTTAGACTCCAAACTTCAACGAATTCTTTTTCTATCCTCTGGGCAACTGTATGGCTTGGGATGGATCGGCTAGCTGAAGCACCATCATCATATTTTCCTTCTTGTGCACTAGCATTTCAAGAGGTAGATCTTGATGTATCTCTAGCTGTTCAAAAGTCCATACTTGAGAATAATGCTCAGAAGGAATTCCATAATGTTCAGGTCTTGGAGAAAAGATAGGCTTTTAGACATTTGGATCTAGATGAGGAGGTGGAGA
Organism: Platanthera zijinensis; assembly: GCA_039513925.1. Lineage (NCBI taxonomy): Eukaryota > Viridiplantae > Streptophyta > Magnoliopsida > Asparagales > Orchidaceae > Platanthera > Platanthera zijinensis. The sequence goes on from CM077085.1 coordinate 91,042,787, forward strand.
TTCATTTGGATTAACTTGAAATTCTGGAAAGATCTGATTGTGCATCCAAACAGCTATCTCAAAAGTATAGATGCTTACACCATTAATCAGCTTTTCTACACTTGTATTGATCTATTTTAGTTGATTATCCTACTGAGACTTCATTTCTTGAACTTTGTTTTGTAGAATTTATTTTACTTTGTCCTCCCCCTTTCTGACTTCTACAGTTAGGGTTGCTATGATATATTCTTTGAATTTTCCAACCTTTTCACAAGTTTTGAAGTTTTGTTTTTCAGTGTCTTTCAACAATAGTATCTGATTGTTGGCTATAGTGACTGCTTGATTTATAACTTCACCAACACTAGTGATAGTGTGGTCTATAGCCTTGCCACCAATATTTAGCAGTCTTTTAAATTCATCTGTATTGCTCTGAATTTCAGCAAAGCCTATGTTCATCTCTTTCTCAAGAGCGGTTACTTTGTTAGTTACTTCTTTGAGAGACTTGTCAAAGTACTCTCACTGATTAGTCAACATAAACTAAATTTTACCCAACAGGGTATCATCAAGAATGATTTCAGCTGGAGGAGGTGGAGGAGGTCGAGCTGGAGCTGTCCAGAATGGTATTTCCTCAATTACAACTGAACTTTTGCCTCTTTGGGCAGATATCATCATATCCCCTTCCTCACCAAGAATAGTAGGTAGAGAAAAGTCTAAATTACTGAGTTCAGGTTCTGTAGGCTCTAGAGTAACTGCATCCTCATCAGAAAGTAACAACACATTCTCTCCCTCACTTTGTTCCTTGGGCTGAGAATCTTCTGGGGTCTCTTCAAGAGTCTCTTCAGGGATATCTTAAAAAATCTTTTCTGAAATCATTTCAGGAAACTTTTCAAGAGTCTTATTAGGAGAGATGAATAGGGGATCATCAGAAGTTAGATTTTCTATCATTCTGTCAATTTTTATACCTGAGCCACCCTCATGCATAGAGTTGCTCTTCTCATCTTCATACTGAGCTATGTTTTCCTCTTCTACTGTTACATCAGCATCACCAACCTGCTCAGTAACCTGAGCTACAGGAAAATCTGACTGAAACTCTATTTCTAGTACCTCAGCTTGTTGAACTTCTTCATGAACTGAAGGAGCAGGCTCCCCCTCAATAGCTGCACCAGTTATGCAATTGTATAAGTAAGAGGAGGAGATGGGGTCCTGTCCTCATCATCTACTATCTTGGGAAATGTAGGAGCCTAGCCTGGCCTCTGAATTCTGATCTCCCATCTATGGATGGATGATAGATAAATTTTCTTCAGGTGGTGAATGGCCACGCCTTTGGATAAGTCAAAGATTTTAGTGTGTGCCTAATTCAGATATAAGGAGATGATCCTTCAAAAGTTTGGTGCTTTCAAGCTTTACTTAATCTTCTCAAATAATATGTATCCCCACTAGAACTTCTTTCGACACATAACAACAGTCATCATGTCAAAGAAATCTGAAGATATGTATCCAATGGAGCCTGTTTTGCAGAGTAGGACCTTTCCTAGAATGTCAGCCAGAAGTTTACTTTCATATGTCTTGTGTTGTCTTCTAATAGAAGTGGTGGAATGGGGAAGACCACAGAAGGAGAAGGTTCTTGAGTAATGTGCTTCTTCCAAATAGTCTTCCTCATCAATGGAGGGAAATCTTAAAAACTCTATTAGAGAAGATGGCTTGATTTTGATATTCAAATCTCTGACTGAACTTTTCAATAATTTCTCGCTCCTTTTAAGCTTCGCATTTCTGAAGAAATCTTCAACATTTGGAATCAGGAATTTGCACTGATTCTCACGGATGAAGGTGAGGCCGAAGGATTCAATAAGTAGAATAACATTCCGAAAATCATCATAAATTTCTTTGATACATGAGTAAACAAACTCACTATCTATGCCAATTTTGCAGTAGGAGCCATCGATTGAGAAGAATGATAAATTTCTGAGTTTTCAGAGAAGAATCGATTGATTTTGCGTGAAGAGCGGAGGCCTTCGGCGGAATAGAAACGTCTTTCTCGGGAAAGGGTTTTTTCGAATTTGTCGATTTTTATATGTTATCGACTTATCTATTTATATAAAATTGAGAAATTTGAAGAATTACAAAAAAGCATACCATGGAATGGCGGTTCAAATTCTTCAGAAGTTTATGCTGCTTGATTTGAGCATTTCTCGAGAAAGATAAGGCTTCTCAAGAAGTCCATTAGACTTTTCGAGAAATATAAGCCATTTCTCGAAAAATAAATCTAGTGTTCCGAGAAATACAGTAGTTTTTCTCGAGAAATTTAGAAGCTTTCGTGAAATCCAGCAAGTTCTCGAGAAATATAAGTAGTTTTCCAAGAAATCCCTTTCTTAGCTTGAGATTTTTCTGATTTAAAATTCTCTTGAAATCTTCTGAGTGGCTGATGCTAAATCTTCTCTAGAGTTCAAATATGAACTTTTCAGGATTCCATATTGAGCAAACCAAGTTCTGTCTTGAAGAAGGAGAACTTGGCCTCGTCCAGCGGCTTCGTGAGGATATATACAACCTACTTATCTGTCGGGACATAGCTGAGGGCTATGTCCTTGTTCTCCACATACTCCCGGATGAAATGGTAGCGCACCTCAATATGCTTGGTCCAGCTATGGGAAACTGGATTATTTGCAATAGCTATTGCGCCGGATGAGTCACAATACATCGGAATTTCTCTTTACTTCAAATTATAATCTTCGAGTTCATTCCTTATACAAAGAAGTTGTGCGCAACAACTACCCGCAGAGATAAACTCTGACTCGGCAGTAGATGTTGCCACATAATTCTGCTTCTTACTGCTCCATGAAATAAGCTATCTTCTGAGGAATTGGCACGTCCCAGAAGTGCTTTTCCTATCATCCCTACTTCCTGCAAAATAAGCATCTAAAAATCCAATTAGCTCGACATCATTATTTATTGGGTACCATAAGCCATGATTGGGTGTACCCTAAAGTTATCTTAAAATCTATTTTACAGTGACGTAATGAGATTCCTTAGTGTTCACCTGATATCTAGCACAGACACATGTTAAAAATATTATATTTGGTCTACTGGTAGTCTGGTAGAGCAAGGATCCAATTATTCTTATATACTTGGTTTCATCAAAAGCATTCCCTTTCTCATCCTTGTATAGAGACACAGTTGAACCCATTGGAGTCCTCATAGAGGTTGCGCTCTCCATTCCGAATTTCTTAAGAAGCTCCTTGGTGAACTTCATCTGAGAGATGAAAATTCCATCTTCAGATTGCTTCACCTGAAGTCTTAAGAAATACTTCAGCACTCCCTAACTGCTCATTTCAAACTTCCCTTGCATAAGTTTGGAAAACTTTTGGCAAAGGTTGTCTTCTATAGAGCAAAATATGATGTCGTCAACATAGATTTGCACTAGCAAAATCTTTCCTTTTACTTACCAAAGAAATAATATCTTTTCTATCTTTCCCCTTGTGAATTTGTTCTCAAGAAGAAATCTAGACAACGTCTCTTACCAAACTCGGGGTGCTTGTTTTAACATGTATAAAGCTTTATTTAAAAAATAAACATGTTCAGGGAATTGAGAATTGACAAAACCTGGGCGTTGCGCTACATATACTTTCTCTTTTAGATTTTTTTTAGGAATGCTGTCTTTACGTCCATTTGGTAGACATTGAAGCATTTGAGGACAGCATACGCAAGAAACAACCTGATCGCCTCGAGCCGAGCCATAGAAGCAAATGTCTGGTCGAAGTCAATCCCCTCTTCTTGTATATAACCTTGTGCAATAAGTCTGCCTTTGTTCTTGATAATCACTCTGTGTTCTTGCAGTTTGTTTATGAATATCCACTTGGTGCCAATCACATTCTGTCTCTTTGGTTTGTGCACTAGCTCCTATATTTTTCATCGTTCAAACTGGTTTAGATCCTCTTGCATTGCCATGATCTAAAAGGAATCTTTGTTTGCTTCCTCAAACTTCTTCAGTTCAACCTAAGACAAAAAGCTGAGATGTAAAATCTCATTTGTTGTACCTCTTCTTATTCTCACACCGTCGCCTGTCTCTCCACTGATTTGTTCAGTTGGGTGATCTCTTATGTGTCGGAACCCTAGATTCCTTTCCCTCCCTCCAACAGGCTCTACAACATCTTATGCAGCCGCTATGGGTTGAGGCAATTCTTCCTCTATAGGTTCTTCATCCACCAAGCCTGGATCGACGATCTTGACTAAGTTTGGAGCATCTTCCTTGAAAGCTTCATCCAAGATTAGATCCTTGAACCCAGTACCTGTATCTGCACCAATAACACTAGATGAGCTACTATGGAGCATGCTAGTCTCATCAAATACAACATTTATTGACTCTTTTACCACCATAGTTTTCTTATTGAAAATCTTATATGCCTTACTATAACTACTATATCCTACCAAAATACCTTCGAAACACTTTTTACTAAACTTTGTGCGATAATACTTCCCATTATTAAGTACGAAGCATTTACTTCCAAAGATCCTGAAGTAAGACACAGTCGGTTTCTGTCCTTCAATAGCTTATAGGGGGTATTACGATAGCTTTTGTTGATCAGTGCTCTATTTTACACATGACAAGTAGTGTTGACTGTTTCAGCTCAGAAGTACTCCAGAAGTGAGGCGTCATTCAACATCATTGTATATGCTTGAATGAGGGTCCTATTCTTTCTCTCTGCTACTCCATTTTTCTGTGGAGTGCACGGGGAGGAAAACTCATGAAGGATACCTTCACTTCCACATAATTATGTCATGGCACCAGAATCAAACTATATTCCGTGGTCACTTCTAATTTTGACAACTGAACAGTCCAATTCATTCTGAATTTGCTGGATAAAATTAGTGAAAGAATCAAAGGTGTCTGACTCGTGTTTCAAAAAAAATACCCACGTGAAATGCGAGTAGTCATTAACAATCACTAACGTATAAACCTTACCTCCTAAGCTGTGAATAGACATAGGACCGAATAAGTCCAGATGAAGCAAGTATAAGCTTCGTAAAGAATCTTTTTCAGCAATACCATTGAAGGTAGAATGTGTTTGCTTACCCATTTGACATGAGTAAGATGGACTCTCTTTAAGGCGCTTAATGTTGGGGGCATCGTGCACTAAGTTGTGAGAAAATAGCATATTTAAGGTTTTGAAATTAATATGTGCTAATCTCTTATGTTATTGGTCACAAAGAGATGCACTATCTTTTGCAAGAAAACATACTGGGGTAGAATTTCCTAAGCAAAGGAAATTTAGAAAGAAAATATTTCTGCTCTGAGTGCCTTTTAAGACCATCTCCAAATTTGTAGATGACTATATCAATCACTTTCCTTGCAGAACTCAACGATGTAGCCTTTGTCACATAGTTGACTTATGCTTATGAGAATATGGTGTAATCCTTCAACATAAGCCACCTTTGTGAAAGAGACTATGCCGTTGGAAATCATACCATAACCATTTATTGTTCCCATGTATGAACCTATAAAGATGACTTTTACTCCGTCTTTGACTGGGGTATAATCATGCAAAAGGCTTCTTATACCGTGCAGATGCCGAGAGCATCCACTGTCCAAATACCAGATCGAAGTTATATTGGCCTTTGGACATTCCTGCAAAAATAGATCATTTTACCTTAGGAACCAAAACTTATTTGAGTCCGTGGTTCCTGGTCAGCTTACCACAAATAGGAACATTAACTTTACGAGTGGTCTGTCTCCCATAGCTAACCCATGGGGTTACAAAGTTAGCGGGGTGGTGCCAGCAATCTTTGCCAAAGTGACCAACTTTCCTGCAACACTAACACTCAAATCTATTGTACCTCCTTTTGTACTCATGTTTTACCTTTTAGAACTTAGGTCTAGCAGGGGCAGCATTCTTTGAGGTGGAGGCCTCCTGGTTGTAGCATACACAGGAGCTCCCCATCTCATTAGCCTTAGGCACATCAGTTTTGGCTTTTGCTGCCTTCTTATTGTTATGGCCATGAACATATGGACCATAACTCTTCATCTAAATCTCTTCATAAGGTGCTTTGAACACGCTGGCACCAAAGTCATGGGGATGGGTCCATCCCTAGTATCTATTATTGGGCTCTATATGAGTAGGCCTAGCATGATGACCATAGGATGACTCAAGGTCAAACTTATTCATTAGGAAGATTACCTTCCTAAATAAGGGTTGACCCATGGGTGCCTTCCCCTTTTCTTTGGTATTATCCTTCTTGGTAGCCATACCCTTTCCACCGATGTGGCCAAGACCACTACCCTTCTTTTGAGTTGAAAACTCATCAATGAGAGAGAGAACAATCTTCGGCTTGGAGAAACTCTAAACAAGTTTTATCTCTACCGCAAGCTTTTCTTCCAGCTCATCAAGATATTTTCCTTCAGACTTAATGTCTTAGCGGAGCCATTTAGTTCCTCTTTCAAGGAGTGGACCTCATCTATAAGAGGAAGTAATTGTGCAATTTCTTCCTTCAGATTTGCTTCCACTGCCTTGGGGGAGGCAATCTCTTTTACTTGCTTTCGAACTACCTAACGGCATTTGTCGAAAGCCTTTAATAAGTCCTCGTGCTGAGCCATAAATTTTAATTCATCCTCATCAGAAGAGTAGTCTTCATGACCATTAGAGGACGTTTCAGATTGTAAGAGAATAGTGTGTGAGTTTACCTTCCCATGGTACTCGGTGTCGCCCACTTCCTCGTCATATTGGTCCATTAGCCTGAAGTAAGCTTCTTCATTTTCAGAGCTCGACTCACTCGAGTCACTATCACTGAGTGTCTTTGACTTTTTGGCGACGAAGATATTTTCTTCTTTCTACTTCCCTTTGAAGGATATCTTCTTGTCCTTCCTAGAGCTATCCTTCTTCTTGTAAGGACACTACACGATCATGTGACCTGATTTATTATAGCAGTAACAAAATACATTAGAGGAAAACTATTTGTTCAGTTTGGATTTATACCTATCCTCTTTATTGTAGCTTTTCTTGGTACGATCACCGTCATGATGTGATCTCCTGGAATCTAAAGAGGATGACCTATTTTTCATTGGTCTCCTCTTGCTCAGTAGCTTCTTGAACTGCTTGGAGATTAGGGAAAATTCTCCATCTGATACCTCGGAGCCTGACGTGCTTGGCTCTGAGTCTCCTGGTGTATTAGGAGCTCGTATCCTAACAGGTGACACAGCTTTAGATTTTCTCGACCCTTCCACCTTCAGAGCCACAAACTTTTCTCTGTTAGACATTTTGTTTTTCTGCTCCTCCTTCATACGTATATTCATTTGAAGCTCATAGGGGAGCAGCTTTCTGAACAGGTTCTAAGGGTCTATCTCTGGCAGCTTCCCGAATTATCTAATGGCAACAACTTTTGTGTCCCAGTCCTTAGTCAGGGATCTTAGAAACATGGCGTTGAGCTTGCCATTAATGAATGCACGACCATAGTTTCTGAGGCGGTTGACTATCCTGAAGAACTTCTCGAAGCTGTCAGATATGGAATCATTGGCACCTTGCTTGAAGACTTCGTACTCCTGGTTTAATAAATATTTGTGATCGTCTCTCACTTCTTCAGTACCTTTCATCAGGACAACAAGACAATCTCACATCTCTTTGGCAAATGTGTAGTGGAATAAGTTTTGCAGCATTGAATCGACTACTGCACTTGCTATAGTAATCTTTGTCTTCTTGTCTAGGGAGACTAAGGAAATCTCATCCTTAGTGAGATTCATCATCTTCTTGGGGATCATAATAGTTATATTTATCATTGAAGCATGTGTAGGGATGTGTGGTCCTTCTTCCACTATCTGAAAAATCCTCGGATCAGAAGCTTCCATGAAGAACCATACTCGTTCTTTCCACATTGGAAAGTTTTCCTTGGTGCACACCGATAGCTTCATTGTTAACATGTCTTTGCTTCTTTCCATAGTGAATATGTGGAATCTCCGAATGCTAGATCAGGGATCTTGATCAAGGTGCTAACCTTATCGACCAAAACCTTCCACTAATACCAATTAAAAGTATCTAACGTCTACCAAAACCACCTAGAGGGGGGGTGAATAGGTGATGTTTGTTTTTTTTGCGGAATAAAAATTATCTAAAAATTCAAGCACACAAACACATAGATTTATAGTAGTTCCCCGTATTGGGTACGTCCACTATCCCACCTCTCCTATCTACCATGAAGGGTAAGATTTGGCTACTTCACTTTTCTCAGATTATCACAATCTTACACTTCGGAGCAACGCCCCTATACCTCGGATAACAAACTCTCCTACACCTCGATCTACAACCGTATCTACACCTTGATCCACAAACAAGATCTACAAACTCGATCCACTAACGGATCTACACTCGAAAGAACAGACTTCCTACAATCACAGATACAAAGCTCCTACAAAATTTAAAACAATTTTTACAATCAACAATAAAAATGTTACTCTTACAGATCTGAAATCTTAAGGGGTCTTCCTTCTTGAATACCGAAAATCTCGGTGAAGAGGGTTGAGGAAGAAATCCGAGAAGGCTTGATCTGAAAACATAGGATCCAACACGATCAAGTACATGTTGAATAATCTTTGAATCTTGGATCTGTCGAATCTTTTCTCCTTTTAATCACTGGATCGAGAGATGAGAGGCAGAGAAGAATGACGATGAAGACGGTGCGGATTCTCCCGAATTTAGAAAGTGCAATTCTGATTACTGTTGTGACTATTCTTAGGGTTAGCGAATCATCTGACAAGACTATTTATAGATCATCGTCTAACAGTCATAACTCATTAAGGAAAGATCCATGTGGATAAATCATGAGGAACTTAGATTAAATTTTGAAATCCCGTCAGAAGATTTGAAAAGAAAATTATGTAACTTCATTTCTCGAGAAGAAATAGATTTCTCGAGAAAAGACATGGCTTTCTCGAGAAAAGACTTAATGAAATTTCTTTAAAGTGAAAAACTTACTTATCGAGAAGGATATGATTTCTCGAGAAACATACTTAGCACAAATTAAGAACTGAAGACATATTTCTCGAGAAGGACATGATTTCTCGAGAAATGAATTGCTTTCTTGAGAAATGGCTTGATCTTCTCGTGAAATATACTTAACGAAAATTTTGTGAACTGAAGGACTTATTTATCAAGAAAGAACTTAAGATCTTGAGAAATATACTTGGCTTCTCGAGAAACAATTTTGATTTCTACAGAACTACTTTCATTTCTCGAGAAATGAACTTGGTTTCTCGAGAAATCTTCAGGGCTTTTCCCGAGAAAAGGACTTGGAATATCTTCAGACAATTTCCCGAGAAGTCTAATGGTTTCTCGAGATTTGCTTGCTTTCTCGATAAATGTGCTTGGACTTCTCGAGAAATAGACTTCAATTTCTCGAGAAATGGACTTCGAAATTTTTCAGAAAATTGTTTTTTTCTTCTTTGTTGAAAACCAGCAACCCTTCTTTTCTTCCATTTCTTTAGTACTTGAAAGTAAAGTGCATCCCAATAGAGAGGTTACACGTGAGTCCACACCATGGATCACACAATGAGGGATTACATTGCATGGTCCTGTGTTTAGTGACTTATTGTAAACTGACATTGTTCTACACTTAGCAATAATGACGTGCAAGCACTCAACTAAAGAATAGCATCAAATACATACTTAATTCATATTAGTTCAAGGATGACTTCACACAAATCTAGGTTATTGTGGATACAATACCCAACAATATTCAACTCCTGATAATAAATAAACAATTGCAGACTTCTATCCTTATTCTTCACGAAGAGGACCGGGGTGCTCCAAGGTGATGAACTTGGATGCACATACCCCTGCTCAATCAGTTCTTGAAGATGCGCCTTCAATTCCTCCATCTCCCTCGGTGTTAAACGTTAAAGAGACAACAATACAGGTTTGGCACTTGGCACCAACTTGATGGTGAAATCGATCTCTCTCTGAGGTGGAGCTCTAGGGAGATCTTTAGGGAAGACGTCACCAAACTTTGACACTGCCGGAATACTTATTAAACTAGGCTTGGACTTCTTAGTCTCTAATAGGGTGAAGTATAACTCTGCACCCGCATGAACTGCTTTGACTACCTGGAGAGCAGACATCAACGTCTTGGTCGATTCCTTCATACCAGAGAAAGTAGTTTCATGACTCGTATTCAACCCCAGTTTGATCTTCTTTAGACTATAATATATGTATGCACTTTGCTCTGAGAGCCAATCCATGCCAAAGATCATGTCAAACTCTACTATCGGCAGTAGATATGCTTCCAAGTCAATCTCTTGACTTCCTATCAGTACCTTAATGCAATAGACTCTATCCGTGCGCATCGAACTCCCGTTAGGCAGCATCACATCCAATATATTCTTTGCGATAGAAGAAGGCACTCTGATACGTGACACAAAGCCTTAAATAATAAAGAGTGTGAAGCTCTTATATCAAATATTTCTCGAGCCGGACAGTCCATGATTTAGATAAAGTTTAAACACGATAGTCATACGAGCAATGCATAAGGTGTAAGTTATAAAAAGAATTAAAGTTAAAATCTAACTCATACCTGTAACCACATCGCCTTATTTGATGGCCTCCTATTGGCCAAGGTTGTAGACTCTTAGTTGGGTTGGAGCATGATGGGACGTGGTTGACTCCACCGTCTTCCCTTTCTTAGCATTGGATGCTCCTGCCTTCTTCTCTAATTTGCCACTCCAACACTCGCAGGCAATGTGTCCCGGCTTGCCACAATTATAATAATGGATTGGGACTCCTCGCCCAAATAATGCCCAATAAGTAACAAACGAAGAAGTCGGTCCAACTGATCTGGGCTTTTTGTTCCACTTTCGATGCACAGTCTTTGATGAACTGGGAACTTTGAACTCTGGACTATTCACAACCAAGTCCTTCTAACTTTGTACCCACTTCATATCCTGCTCCAGAGATCGGGTTGTATTGAACAGGGTCAGAAAGCCCTGCATTATAGGACTTGAGAGCAGCAACCTCAAATTGTCGTGCAGTCCTTCATAGAACAGTTGTTCTTATGCTCCTCATCAGTAAAGGTAGTGCTAACATTTCGCCCCAATCTCGTGAACTCATGCAGGTAGTCATCAACACTACTCTCACCCTGAGTCAGTCTTTGAAACTGATTTTCCATAGCAAATTTTTGTGCTGACGGGATGAACTGTGCCATAAATAATCTTGAGAACTCATCCATCAAGATATTGATGAGTTGCCTCCCACCAATGTGATGTAGCTCTAACTCATCCCACCATAATCTTGCTTCGCCGTCCAAAAGAAATGTTGTTATAGTAACCTTCTACCATTCATCAATCTTTGTCGTCGACATGACTCTATAAACCCAAGAAAGCAAGTCCTCAGCTTGCGTTCGGGTCCCGGTCCCCTTAAACACTAGAGGGCTAACGCTCATCGCATGCTTGAGCTGCTTTTCAGTCGCTCTTCTTTGCACTACGGGCTCTATCGCTACTTGAACCACCACTATAGGTTAAGCTACGCCAAGTGGTACCTGACCCAATTCAAGAGCAGGATGTTGCACTTGCCTCCCTGGTTAGGAATTGATCATGGCGAACACCGATTCAGCTACCAATCGTATGGTTTCAGTAGAGGGAGGGGTCGCAAGCACGTCATTTGACGCACTACTCTCTACAGAGTGCTGACATTGAGACTACTCTACACCACTCCTAGTCACCTATAATCGTGAAACACTCAATTAGGCGACAAACATATTGCCAAAAATCAATTATAGGAACACGCAGGTTCCTCAAACATGTGTATTTTCATTCCTAAGTGGACATTCATGGGTTCTTTCATGTTATAATGGTAACGCACATACCTGTGCTCACCACCCCTTATTTGAATTTTCCCACGAATTCAAATAAGAAAGACCAACGCCAGAGTTTCATACCAAATTATAAGACCCCCATCCGTCACATCAGATATAACAAAAAGTCCGGTCGGGGCCCCACGCCATATTCTATGGATATTTAGTGGAGTTACTTATTTAGCCCATAATTTAATTTCACGCATCTTAAATCAGAGTGCATTCTAGCGGAAGTATAATAAGATTGTATAAAGAACCCAACCATATGAATGTCCAATAAAGCCAAAATAGGAATGATAACACAATACAAAAATGTTACGGCCTTACGGCCTTACAAAGTTTTCTCAAATATTATTTTTTTACATACTTCGGCACGGATGCCGGCCATACATGAAATAATTAATAAAGACGGGCAATTTTTCTTTGGCCTTCAAGGGCAGGCCTAGCAATCATGGGCTCCATCCCATTATTTCCCTCTTGGCTCAGCTGCACCTGCACGGAACATTCCGCCACAATAGTGGAAAACATAACAACGGTCATCATTAGCTGACCAAATTATAATGACCCCACCCATCACTCGGGGTGGTGGTGCTCCTTCCCTGCAGGCATTAGCATATAAATATATTGGCAATCAGAACGTGCAGTTTAAGCACCATTCGCTATAGATGTTGGCACAGCCGTCCACACATCCCGTGCACTTAGGGCACATTATCAGTGTGCTAAGATTCAAGCCCCACCACCGTTCTCAAGACGGCACCTTTGAGCATTACTAGTCTTTTTGGGCCGAAGCCAAAGACTCTCCCTAAACTATGACAAAGTCATAATGATCCACCAGATACACACTTTGACTCACTCAAAGTTGAAATCCATAGGGTGGATATAGGTCAGCCACATCCCGTTACTCAAACCATCAGGCTCGCAAGACACGATGCGGTTCAGCCTTTCCTTTCCCAGTCACACATCATATAACCACGTTATGTCCAATGGTAGATCTCACGGTCACCATAGAGGAGCAATTTAAGATCGTGGCTCAACACACAGGCCTCCAAGTCTCCACGAGAAAGGCCTTCATAAACAATGCTCACTGGGAGCTACCACCGCTCAGTTAGGGACAAACTATTATTTCTTCCCCTGAATGGGTGTTTTCCTGGAGACTTACTCTAGTACTCTCACTGCAGCAATCTACACACCCGATACTCTGAAATTAACATGCTACCACAGAGTCTACTCCGGTATACAAAAAATCATCACTAATCCAGGCCAACTTGTCCGGATGGTCTTCACACAACATGCCTATTCCATACTTCGATTTCAGATTCTAAATGCAAAGTTAATGTGGTTTTAACCGATCGACCCGTCTGGAGAATTGCTTCCACGTGCTCTTGGAGCATCTACCCTCTCATGCCAAAACAAAGGAATTCACATGTCTAAGAAGAAGGATCATTACCCTTGAAGTTTGTTTCGATGCCATGGAAAAGAATCTAGTCAGATGGAAATGATCGTTGCGGCTTTGTCTCAGTAGATCTGAACTCGTCTTGTGGATCACTGCTCTGAAACTCCAATGGCGGCGAGATCTCCTTCGTCTGAATCTTCTCATCCCTACTTCAGCCACTCAGAACTAAGCCTCAAAAGAAATGAAGTGAAAATGCCACTTCCTATGCTTTAAACTGACCTACCGCCGCGCAGTAATTATTTACCATCGTACGATACCTCAATCAACGACTAGATTTGCACGCCAACCGCCCAGGACCTCCAATCATAGGTCGACATGTGTCCACGCCATTACAGCCCTGCTACCGTCACTCGGTATAAAAGCACCAATTACGAAACTAGTCACTTCCGCCACGCGATAACTACTATCACCGCGTGGTAACCTCCAGAGAACTCTGCCAGGTTAATTAGCTACGCATCAGCCAGCGGTATTACTACCGCCGGGCGGTAGCTTATTGAAATCTCTATCACCCAACTCGTAGTGCTACCGTCGGCGATAACCCTACCGTCAGGCGATAGTTCATAGAGTCGAACTCTGGTCACGGGACATTTTCGGCGTTACAAGATGACCTCGAGATAGTCATGGAGGTCTGGGATAAGCTAAAGAACACATATGATGGTGTGGGGAACACTCTGCAGGTCTTCCAGGTGAAAGGGGACAATGATGACACTATTCAATTGGAGAAAACATTGTTGGAGTACGCCTCTGAGTTTGAATGACTATGGGTGGATTATGATCACGCCTATGGTGGGCTGTGGTGCAGTGATCCACAGTGTCGGGCTTCCAAAATCATCGTGGAGGAAAGGATGATATAGTTCTTGAAGGAGTTAGATAACAAGTTCGATCAGCGAAGAGCCCTACTTCTTTCTGGGACGGCAATTCCTACACTCACAGAGGCCATCTTCGCTATGATTCGGGAGAATACACATCTCAAACTGCAGGCAGGGATAAGAGGGTCCATGATTGGGAAGTCAGCATTGGCGGTTACTGCTCTAGTGTTACAGGACAGAGGGAAGAAACCTGACAATGCTACAACTATGGCGAGGTCGGCTATCTGAGGAAAGCATACTCTAAACTACCCAAGGAGAGAGATTTGGGTTGTGTATGGGGATGTGGTCATGGTCGTGTCCATTCCAATGGTGGCATAGGAGGCTATTGAGGAATTTTGGGCAAGACTGAAAGTGCGGAGGAACTTGGTGTTATCTATATAGAGGAGGAGCAGTATAACACCCCCATTTATCACAAAGAATATAATATAAGGTCCGGCCGGGGCCGATACCATATACTACGAATAGTTAAAGGAGTTACTAATTGAAACCATAATCCAATATTACGTATCCTAATAGAGAGTGCATTCTAGCAAAAGTTAATTAAAGGTTTAGAACCCAACCAACTGAATGTCCACACAACTAAAATAGGAATGAAAGTACAACATAAATGTTACGGCCTTAAGGACTTACAATATTCAACTTAAAATAAACTGTCTTCCATACATCGGCATGCAGGCCGACCATATATGAACGATAAATAAACGAGTATTTCGCTTTGGCCTTCAATGGCCCGCTTAGCAATCCTGAGCTCCAGCCCGCTATTTCCCGCTTGGCTTGGTTGTACCTGCACGAAACATTTCACCACAACGGTGGCAAACAATTGCAATGGTGATCATTAACTGACCAAATTATAATGTTCCCACCCCTCACTTAGGGTGGCGGTGCTCCTTCCCTGCAAGCATTAACATATTCAAATCTTGGCAACAAGAATGTGCAATTTAAGCACCATTCGCCATAGATGTTGGCAAAAATGCCCAACGCCCCATGCTCTCAGGGCATATTCTTGGTGTAAATGACCTCAAGGGTCACACCACCATTCTTTGTGACGGTCGACAACGTTTGAGCTTTTAGTGTTTCGAAACCCAAGCTGAAGACAGCGCACCTAGCCTTCGGAAAAGTCATGATGATCTGTAGGTCCATAATATGACTCACTCCAACACGAACAACTAGGGTTGGGTGCAGTATAGCTATATCTCGTGCTCAAATTGTCAGGCGCGATAGACATAATGCGGGTCAGCATCCCCTTTCCTATTACCCTATAATTCATAACCTTGTTATGATCCTAGGCTAGCCCTCACAGCCGCCTAAGCTGGGCCACAAAGGCTCTCAGCTTAACAAATTGGCCCCCAAGTTTTCGAGAGATTGGTCTCACATATGGCCCCTAGGTCTCCCAAGACAAGCCTTACAAACAATACAATGCTCACTGGGAGCTAATGCATGTGGTTGCGCTACCGTCGCGTGGTAGGGGAAAGACTATCGATTCTTCCCCTTTTTCTGGTGTTTTCCTGGAGACCACCTCCAGTGCTCTCAACGCAGTCATCTGCACACCCCGTGGCTCCGAAATCTATGTGATTACCACAGAGTCTTCTCCATCATACAAAATATACAAACAGTAAGGCACCCTCCCGGAACACAAAACACGACACGCGGGGAGTCTTATACCCAGAACAACCATCTTGCCTTTAGCGTTAGCACATGCGCTAACCTGTACTACAAGACTCCTATCCTGCCGGATAAATATATCATCCATGCCAACCCAACCAAGAGTATAAAATAGAAGTCTGTTGGGAATTGTCTTCACAATACCCCAGATTTGTGGGAAGTCAGACCTCAAACTAAGATGAATTAAGTTGTATTTGATGTTGTGCTTAAGTTGTGCATGCAGGACTCTATTGCCAAGTGTAAACCAATGTTAGTCTATAGTGGGTCATCAAACACAGGACCATACAATGTAATTCCTCATTATGTTATCCAAGGTGTCTACTCATGTATAGCCTCTCTATTGGGGTACACTTTGTTTCCATGCACTTGGACTACTGGACTCTGGAGTATTGAAGACTTTCCCAGAAGAATTTTTTTTTTTTAAGTCCACATACTCGAGTAGTATCTTCTATATACTCGAGTAAGTGACTTAGTACTCGAGTAGATTGGATTACATACTCGAGTAGTTCTCAAGTTACTCGAGTAAGTGTTCTGATCGTACTCGAGTTGATCTGGACTTTCTCATCTCAGAAAGTTTCTAAGTCCTTATACTCGAGTAAATCCTTTCATATACTCGAGTACCTCTTTTCCCTACTCGAGTAGGTGTTTGTGTACTCGAGTAGAGCCTTAGTCATACTCGAGTAGTCTCTTAATTATACTCGAGTAGGGCTAGCTGTTTAGTCTAAATTTTTCTAAGTCCACATACTTGAGTAACTTCGCTCATATACTTGAGTAACTTCGCTCATATACTCGAGTAAGTGGCTTAGCACTCGAGTAGATCCTTCTTATACTCGAGTAGACTGCTTAGCACTCGAGTAGATTATTCTTATACTCGAGTAGTTTGGATTAGTACTTGAGTAAATGTTTCTTCTTACTCGAGTAATATGTCTACAGTAACTCAGGTAGTTCTTCCAAGGCACTCGAGTAGTCATTTCTATTACTCGAGTACATGTTTCTCTTATCTACTCAAGTAGCAGACCTTTATACTCGAGTATCTTATCTAACCCGAGTATGTTGGCTCAGAATTCCAGAAATCGTTAAGTCCAGAATTGACGGAGATTTGAAATTAACCTTTTTCTGATTGGTCCACGTGTCAATCTTAATTACGATTATGACCGTTGGAGATAGCCTATAAATAGGTCCTTTCAGATTTGACTAAAAATGTTTTTACAGAGACTATCTCTTTAAGAAAGAGAAAATCCTAAAAAACCCTAATCCTTCTGTCTGCCGCCATTACCGTTTTCGGGAGAAGCTCTAGATCGTCATTCTCACACCACTGCTATCGATCTTAGTTTTCTAGCGATCCAGACTCAAGAAGAATCATCCGATCTCTCCGTGCTTCATCGTCTCTGATTTACTTTCTTGATCGTGGTGATTCCAGATCTCAGAATCGTGGATCTCAGTCAAGTCTTCTTCAACTATTTCTGTTCAAACCGAAAAGCTCTCAAGAAGAAGATTACGTCAAAGATCCAGATCTGTGATATTCTTGTTGTAAATTTTATTCAAACAAATTTCATTGTAGGAGATCTTTCTCCGAGTGGTAGGAAGTTTTATCTTCCGAGTGTAGATCCATTTGGGATCGAGTTTTTGTAGGAACGTGGTTCCGAGGTGTAGGATTGTTTTTGCAATCCGAGATAGTGGAGTAGCCGAGTCTAGTGATTTGCTAGATCGGTGAGGAAAGTGGACGTACCCAAGATTGGGGAACCACTATAAATCTCTTGTCGTCTGTGTGATTGCTTGATTACGGATCTGTGCTGTGTTATATTTTTTATTCCGCATTTAACACGAAATTCACCTATTCACCCCCCTCTAGGTGATTTAGGTTGACAACTTAGCGCTCTCAATTGGTATCAGAGGGAGGTTGATCGTTAAAAGGTTAACACCTTGATCAAACCCTCACCAAGTTGTCTCCAGAGAAGTATCAAGCATGAGTAAGACCAAGGATTTTGCTAAGCTCCCTATCTGCACCAAGAACAATTTTCCTATGTGGAAGGAAAGAGTTAAGCTCTTCATGGAAGCAGTAGATCCCCGGATCTTCATGATTTTGGAAGAAGGTCCGCATGTTGCTATGACTGCATCAACAATATACCCAACCAAAAAGGTCCCAAAGAAGTTGATGGACTTGGATAAGGATGAGATTGCATTTGTCTCCCTGGATAAGAAAGCTAAAAATATTATTGCAAGTGCAGTCGATGACTCAATGCTGCAAAATCTTATACATTGCCAATCTGCCAAGGAGATGTGGCAATCCCTGGTGACTTTGATGGAAGGGACTGAGGAAGTTAGGGATGATCAGAGATCCCTCTTAAATCAGAAGTATGAAGCCTTCCAACAAGGTCACAAGGAACCCATAGCTGACACATTTGAAAACTTCTTTAAGATAGTCAATGGACTGAGAGTGTATGGCCGAGTCTTTACTAATGGGGAGTTGAATGATAAGTTTATGAGATCTCTCACCAAAGAATGGGACAATAATGTCTGTGTCATCCAAGAGTTTGGCAGACTAGCAGAGACAGATCCACAGAATTTATTTGGCAAGCTGTGTCCTATGAACTGCAAATCAACTCCAGAAAAGCCGAAGAAGAGATAAGTCGCTTCTCCTCAAAAGAGAAGTCGGTTGCTTTAAAGGCTGACAGTTCAAGGAAGGGCAAAGCTGCCTCACCAGCACCTCCTCAAGAAGTAAGTGAAGAAGAAGGCTCCGAGCCAAGCACCTCAGGCTTAGAACTATCTGAAGGAGAGTTCTCATTGCTCTCGCGACAGTTCAAGAAGTTCCTGAATAAGAAGAAGCAATGGAGAGACAAAGATACCTCATACAGAAGATCACGACATAACGGTGATTAGCGAAAGAATGGCTCGAGCAGCCATGACAGGTATAACTCCAAACAGAACAAACAAATTTCAACTGACATCATTTGTTATTGTTGTAATAAGTCAGGTCACGTCATCGCGGACTGCCCTCACAAGAAGAAAGAGGGTGGAAGAAGAGAGGAAAAGAAATCCTCATACCACAAGAAGAGGACAGAGAAGAGCTTATTACCCAAGAAGAGCAAAACTCTCAGCAACTCCGACTCATCTGAGTCGAGTTAAGAAGAGGAAGCTTACTTCGGTCTCATGGCTCACTCTGATGATGAACAAGTCCCCCAGTTCACTGGGGAGATAAAATCTCACACTCCTCTCTCTGAATCTGATGATGATAATGAGCAAGAGGGCTATTCCTCTGAAGATGAATCTGAACTCATGGGACAGTATAAGGAGTTACTCACGGCTTACGAAAAATGTCGCAGAGTCGTGAAAACTCAAGCCAAAGAGATAAAATCTCTACAGGATATTGAGAGCAGCTTGAGAGAAGAAGTCACAAAGACTAATTCTCTTCAAGAGAACTTCAATGCTGCTATGGAAGAATACAATCAAGCTCTCAAGCACCTCGACCTTAAAGATGAAATCATCAAAGAATTGGAACAACTACTCGAGGCTGAGAAGAAACTTGTTGAGAGTTTCTCCAAGCTTAAGACAGTTCTTCCCCTCGTTGCTGAGTTCTCAGTTAAGGCCAAGGGTGCTGGTATAGGCCACATTGGTGCTTCTAGTAAATCTTCTAGGAGAAACAAGGCCAAGAGAAAGAATAAGTCTGCCCGGAAGGCTCTCGCTGAAGAAAAGGGGAAAGCTCCCTTGGAACCGGTTTTGTTCAAGAAAGTTATCTTTCCTACGAACGAATACGACTATGAGTCCACCTATGGACACTTCTCTAGGCCGATCCCCGAGAAGTCTAAGTCAAGATACCAAGGTTGGACTCGTCCTCGTAACTTTGGCGAGAGTGTCTTTAAGGCACCTTATGAAGAGATTCAACTTTAGAACTATGGACCATATTCTCATGGTCATAACATCAAGAAGACACCAAAGGTAAAACCTATTGTGGAAAGGCCTATGAAGGAGAAGACTTCATGTAACTGCCATCATCATGAAGCTTCTTCCTCCAAGAGTGAAGTTCCTGCTAGACCATCACTTAAGAAAATCAAGCAGGAATACACTAGGCAAAGATACAACAGGTTCGACTGTTGGTGCAGTGGCAAAATTGGTCATTTTGGCATCGATTGTTGGTTCAATCCTAGAAATGTTGCAACCCCTCAAGTTAGCAACGTGAGAATGACCACTCATAAGGCTAATGCTCGTAGGGGGAGTATTCTAACTCGAGACCAAGGACCCAAACTTGTTTGGGTTCCTAAGGATAAATGATTGTAATTGAAGGTATGTCTAAAGACCACCAAAATGCCAATCTGGTACTTGGACAGTGGATGCTCTCGGCATATGACCGGGACAAGAAGCCTACTCCAGAATTTCACCTCAGTCTGCAACGGAACAAAGGTCATCTTTGGAGGTTCAGATCGAGGAATAACTAAAGGCTACGGTATGATTACTAACGATAGCGTATCCTTTTCGGATGTAGCTTATGTTGAAGGATTAGAGCACAATCTCATCAGCATAAGCCAACTATGCGACAAAGGATACGTGGTTGAATTTCATGCTGACAAGTGTTTGATAAAATCGGTTGACAACATGGAAACTGTTTTATCAGGCACTCGAAGCAGAAATATTTTCTGTTTAAACTTTATTTGTATAGACTCGTCTACACCAGTGTGTCTTTTAGCAAAAAGTAGTGCATCTCTTGCTGACCAATGGCACAAGAGACTAGCACATATAAATTTCAAAACTATTAATAAACTATTCTCCCGAAACTTAGTACGTGATGCACCAAGCATCAAGTGCGTTATGGACAGTCTTTGTCATGCCTGTATCAAAGGCAAGCAAACAAGGAGCTCATTTAAAAGCATAATAGGTAAAGATTCCAATATAAGCTTACAACTTCTCCATATAGACTTGTTCGGTCCACTACAAGTTAGAAGTTTGGGAGGTAAGGAATATACGTTGGTTATTGTGGATGATTACTCGTACATTGCGTGGGTGTTCTTTCTGAAACACAAGTCAGACACCTTCAGTACTTTCACTAGTTTTGTTAGGCAAATCCAGAATGAATACAACTGTTCCGTAGTCAAAATCAGAAGTGACAATGGAATGGAATTCAAGTCTGGAGCCATGACAGAATTCTGCGAAAGTCAAGGTATCTTTCATGAGTTTTCCTCTCCTCGCACTCCACGGCAAAATGGAGTAGCTGAGAGAAGGAACAGAACACTCATAGAGGCTTGCCGGACTATGTTGAGTGATGCCTCACTTCCAGAGTATTTCTGGGCTGAAGCCGTCAACACCGCTTGTCACGTGCAAAATCGAGCTCTCATCAACAAGAACCATGATAAGACTCCTTACGAACTTCTAAAAGGCAGGAAACCAACCATTTCATATTTTAGAATCTTTGGCTGTAAGTGCTTTGTACTTAACAAAGACAAGTATCGCACTACCAAGTTTAGCGAGAAAAACTTTGAAGGTATTTTTGTAGGTTATAGTAACCATAGTAAGGCCTATAGAGTATTTAATAGAAAAACTCTGGTGGTAGAAGAGTCGATACACATTGTATTTGATGAGACGAGTTTGCTACAAAGCAACTCTTCTAGTGTGCTCATTGAAGATGCAGGTACCAAGATGACGGAACTTAGCTTGGATGAGCCTACTCAAGATAAAGATGAGACGTTCATCAAGATCACCTCTACAACCCCTATTGGAGAGGTAGATGATCAAGATGAAGAACACATCCCAACTGAAGATGCAACACCAGTGGCTGAAGAGATCCCAGATGCAAGGACTCTAGAGTTCAAACACTTGAAGGATCATCCCTTAGATCAAATCATAGGAGATCCTCAGGATGGTGTCAGAACCCGGAGAGGTACAACTAACGAGAATTTATTCTTGAGCTTTCTATCACAGGTTGAACCAAAGAAGTTTGAGGAAGCAAACTCAGATGCATCCTGGATACTAGCCATGGAAGAAGAGTTGAATCCGTTCAAACGTTGCAAAGTTTGGACACTTGTTCCTAGACCCAAGAGTAAGAATGTCATCGGGACAAAATGGGTCTACCGGAATAAGATGGACGAAGATGGAACAATTATAAAGAATAAAGCAAGACTTGTCGCCAAGGGCTATCGTCAAGAAGAAGGAATTGACTTTGATCAAACATATGCTCCAGTGGAAAGACTGGAGGCGATCAGGTTATTTCTTGCCTACGCTGCACTTAAGTGCTTTACCGTCTATCAGATGGATGTCAAGTCTGCCTTCCTGAATGGTGACATAAAGGAAGAAGTGTATGTAGAGCAACCGCCAGGTTTTGTTGATTCAAACTTTCCTAATCATGTTTATTTACTGCAAAAATCTTTATATGGTCTTAAACAAGCTCCCCGAGCTTGGTATGAGACGCTGTCTAGCTTCCTTCTTGATAGCAAGTTCACAAGAGGAAAGATAGACAAGACATTATTTCTTAGGGAAATAAAAGGCAAGATTTTGCTGGTATAAATATATGTTGACGACATTATTTTTGGCTCCACGGATGACAACCTCTGAAAGAAGTTTTCTAAACTTATGCAAGGGAAGTTTGAAATGAGCAGTATGGGAGAGCTGAAGTATTTCTTAGGGCTTCAGGTGAAACAATCTGAGGATGGAATTTTCATCTCACAGACTAAATTCACCAAAGAGCTACTTAAGAAATTTCGGAATGGAGAATGCAACCTCTATGAGGACTCCAATGGCCTCAGCTATGTCTCTGGACAAGGATGAGAAAGGGAAACCTTTTGATGAAACCAAGTACAGAAGCATAATTGGGTCCTTGCTCTACCTTACCGCAAGTAGACCAGACATAATGTTTTCAATATGTGTATGTGCTAGATTTCAGGTGAACTCTAAGGAATCTCACTACATTGCTGCAAAGCGAATCTTGAGATACCTCAAAGGTACACCAAATCTTGGCTTATGGTACCCAAGAAGTAATGATAGTGAACTAATTGGATTTTCAGATGCAGATTTTGCAGGAAGCAAAGACGACAGGAAAAGTACTTCCGGGACTTGCCAATTTCTCGGAAGGAGACTTATTTCCTGGAGCAGCAAGAAGTAGAACTGTGAAAGTGAAGGGATAGATACTACTCTAGAGGGGGGGTGAATAGAGTTAACAAATTTTGCACTAGACAAAACTTAATAGTCTACCAAACTCCCTTGGAGTGAAATGCGGAATGAAAAGATTATAGATAAGGAGATAACCCTAAAGCCTAACACAAGTGTTGTGCACAAACTCAAGCTAACTGTAATTACAGTTAAGGCTTGGAAATCCTAATCAGCAACTAGCAAGCCTAGTTATATCTAATCACAGCCACAATGCAGGAATTTAAACAAGCAAGCTAGACGACATAAGGAATTTATAGTGGTTCCCCAAACAACTTGGGTACGTCCACTCTTCTACCAACAAGGTAGGAATCCACTACATGTTTTTGATCAGGTGCCCTGCCACCACAAGATCTGCTTCAGGTAGATCTAGAAACCCTTTAGACTTTTGATCAGGTGTCTAAAAACCAAACACAGGTTTTTGATCAGGTGCCCTGCCACCAAGGGATACTTTTGAAGGGAGTAATAACCCTGTACAGGAGGGGGAAAGAAGGTTAAGATGTCTTCTCTATTTTACAATAGATTAGAGAAGCACAAAGACTTGCACTGAGCTAGAAAGCTCAAGGAATCAAGGCTCCCCCTGGCTCAAAGAATGTCCAGGTGAAGTCTTGCTTCAGTGCAGAAACTCTTCAGTAAAAACTGAAGGAAAAACTACAAGAAGATATATAAAATATAAAATAGAAATCTTCTAGCAGCTATCTTCTTCTTCTTCTTCTTCAAAAGAACTCTGAGTCTGAACTTCCTGGAAGCAGGAGAACTCAGGTTGAAGAAGAGCTTAACACTTCTCAGTTGAATGAATATTGCTGAGAGCAGTTAAACTTGGTCTTGATGAAAGCTTGAATGCTTAAATGAATAACTGGTTAGCTAGCTGAAATCCTTCTCCAAAGGATTCCTTCTATAGCAGCAACAAGCAACGGCTCTTTTCAATTTGAACTGTTTGTCTTCTTCTGAAACTTGAAACCTGGGCTGCAAATATCACAAAGACAAACAAACTCTGCAGCAAACTATTCTATAAAAGGGATAAACCTTTTTCAAGGAAGCTGCAGGAAGCAATCTGATAATACAGGTACTAAATAAAATCACATCAGAGACAAACTCTTTATAGCAAAAGGAAGACTTTTCAGTCTAACGGCTATAAAGGACTGACAGCAGAAAAAGTAAAATACACTGTCAGCTAATAAGACAAACAACTTTATCTGAAAAGATTTTACTCAGGCAGAAGGGATGGAGCTGATATTGCCTGGAAATATTATCATAAAACAAATGCCAGATAATGTATTAATTAATTAAATATAATAAATACAAAATAAAAAAGCAGACAGAAAACGTCGAACGACCTTCGGAGATCATCGACCGACGCACGGAGATCGTCGACCTATCGGGCAGATAGTCGAACGATCCAGATAGTCGAACTATCAAAGGAGATAGTCGAACTATCACAACAGATAGTCGAATTATCAGAAGATAGTCGAGCTATCAGATAGTCGAACTATCAACAGATAGTCGAACTATCAAGGCGAAACAGATAGTCGAACTATCAACAGATAGTCGAACTATCAAAGACAAACAGATAGTCGAACTATCAACAGATAGTCGAACTATCAAAAAAACGACAGATAGTCAAACTATCAACAGATAGTCGAGCTATCAGGGAACGACAGATAGTCGAACTATCAACAGATAGTCGAGCTATCAGATAGTTGAACTATCAAAGCAGATAGTCGAACTACCAAGGGAAAACAGATAGTCGACCTATCAACAGATAGTCGACCTATCAACAGATAGTCGAACTATCAGAAGAAAGCAGATAGTTGACCTATCAACAGATAGTCAAACTATCACAGCACACAGATAGTCGAACTATCAACAGATAGTCGAACTATCAACGCAAACTGAAAGTCGAACAACTGATAGACGATCGTCGAACAGTTAGTCGAAGATAGTCGAGCGGCGTTCGACCATAGTCGAACGAAAAAACTACTTAACCAAATTCTTTATCTGGAAAACGAGGACTCTACAGCTAGACCACTAACCATTGACCATAGATATTTCTTGGGTCAAGGGACAAAAGGAGAAGACTAAACTCAAATCAAACTAGGGTACCAACAATCTCCCCCTATTTGAGTTAAGTCTCTCAAAAACTAAAACACAGAACTAACTATAGAGCAATAAAACAATACAGGAAATAGATAACAATTAACTAGCAATTATCAAAAAGATAAATAACAGTCAAACAAAATTAAGAATCTACAGAATCTGGTTTAGGGTCAGAAGATCTAGGAACAAAAGAAATTTCCGCATGGGATCAATAGCTTCTTTCTTAGACAGCTTCAAATCTTGCACACCAATAATCTTCAGTTCTGCAGCCCTTGGAACAACTGCCTCTGGATGCTTTTCCATATATTTAGAAGGATCAAATACATCAGGACTAACCTGGATTTTATTGAGTTCCTTCATTCTGAACTTTGACATTGTAGTAAATCCTGTAGAGTCCTTTCCTTCAGCTTTAGCTTTCTTTATCTGAGCTGATCTAACAAGTTCTAGAAATCGAGCCATCCTGAAATCAGGATATAACTCTTGGCTTTCATACACATTTTCAGATGATGTATCAATAGGCTTCACAGTTTTAAACTTAACAGATAAATCTAATAAACTTTCAGCTGAACCTCTAACTTCTTGAATAACTAAAGCTGGAGGAGGAGCAAATTCAGCAAACTTTTTTCTGGATTTTTCAGAGAAAATGGTTCTTTTACCTTTTGCAACATCCTTAGCAACATGAACTGGTATATCAGGAGAAACCTTTCTCTTGGGAGATAGAGGAGGTGAAAAAGTTGGCTTTTGATATACAACCTCCTTTACTTGCTCTTTAACCTCAGTATCATGCCTTTGAGAACCAGTATATGATTTGCCTTGGTGGCTTTGAGAACTTTTCCTTGAATGAGGCTGAGAAAGAGCAGATTTTGCAGATGGAGCATATGGATTAGCAGATAAATTGCCAGAGGCTCCTGCACCGGGAGGTGGAGGACCTCTGGGTGTCCATCTGGAAGCAGGACTATCATATCTCTTAGATTTCTTTCTCTCCTTTTGCTGGTTCTTAGAAAACCACATCCAATGTTGGAAGTCTTTCGACTTAGGGTCGATCCCTTTCAATATGTAATAGGGAGTATCATTGTCTCGATTGGGAGGAGGAGGAGCAACAGCTTTCCTTTTTCTCTTTGCAGCTTTCCTTTTCTTAGAGTCCTCAGACATATCTGAATCATCTTCATCTTCAGAATGAGATGAAGGAGGATGATCATAAGGGTCATAGGCTTCTGATACAGCCTTTTCCTTTGCTTTCAGATCAGATTTCTCTTTTTCTTCTTCCCTGGCATCCTGAGCCAGAAGAGAATCCAAATCAGGTCCTGGAGAGTCATCCCATACAGTAGATTTTTCATCTTGCAAAACTTTTTCTTTCTCTTTCAAAATATCTTGTACTCTTTGCTGCCAGGCAGCTCTTGCTTTCTCTTCTTCTAAACTCAGTACTGGAGTCTTTTCATCTTGACTTTTAGATTCAACATCTTCAATGTATTCTTGAACAACTAAAACATCTGAAACAGATTCTCGAACAACTACTTCTACTTGAGCAGCTATATCTTCTTTAATATAATCTGTAGATTCATGAACACAAATCTGCTATATAAGCTAAAAGCATTCCTTCTAGGTATTCACAAACTAGCAAATCAATTGACTAGTCAATAAAACAGATGAGTGAATTACCTTCATACTTTACCAACTCCCAGGATTCATCTAGATAGGATGTAATTATGCCTTCTAGGAAACGGGCAACCAAAGGAGTGGTGAGATCTTCTAAACAAACTTCTACAGCAAATTCAGATAACATAACTGCATCAGATATTTCTTTTTCAGATAACACTGAAACTGATTCTTCTTGAGCTGGAGCAGTCTCTTCTTGAACTGTCATCACTATATCTGTCACCGCTGGAGGATCTGCTGGAAGGGAGGCTGGAAGCTCTAAGGCTGGAAGCTCTGAGACATCTTCATAGAACATCTCCCCCTGCCTAATTTCAGTGGGAACTGAAACCAGGCCCCTGGAAGAAGAGGGCTCAGCAGAATTAGAGAGGGATTGGATGGTAGCAGTCAAAGTAGCAATGGAGGAGGCAAGTGGAGCAATTGCCTCTTCAATCATGATTTTGATTGAAGGGGTAATCAACTCCAAAATGCTGGAGATGAATGCTGGGGTGACTTCAAAAGAATGTGGGGGAACTGCAGATGATGGAAGATCAGCAGGAGGAATGTATTCCTGTTGAACTGGAGAATGAACAGGAGATGGAGAATGATGTGGAGATGGAGGAGGAGATGGAAGAGGAGAATGAACTGGAGAACGAATAGGGGACTGATGAGGTGTTGGAGTCCTCTCAGATCCTAACAAATCAAAACTAGGATCAGATATCCTAGCCAGATGAGAAGGAATAGGAGATGCAGGAGGAGAAGGAATAACAACCGTGGTTGTATCTCGAATAGGAGAAGCAGGAAGTCGTACTTCAGCTGAAGTTGATGGAACTTCAACTGAGGTAGACGGAACAGAAGAGGATGGAACTACTTCAGTAGAAGTTGATGGTAAGGCAGAAGAAGATGATGGAAGAGAAGGATGAGCTGAGCTAGCTTCTAGAGGGTGAGGAGTGACTGAATCAGTCCTTGTGCTCTCGGATGTCGCTGGAGCAACCCCTGTGAGAGCGGGCTTCACAAATGTCCTCTTCCGCTTGGAGAACAGATTCGGATCCATCTTCTTGCTGGCATTAATTGTTGTAGCAGTTGAAATCAGCAGTTGGGGATATCTTTCCTTTAGAAAAATCCCAATAACCCTGCCTAGGGTAACCTCTTTCTTACTGTTCTTCTTCCTTATCAAATCGAACAAAACTCCTGCCCAATTAATCCTTTTCTGATTTACAATTGCACACATCAGTGCAAATTGTTGTCTAGTAATGTTGTCATGGGCGGAGTGCTTTCCGAGAAGCACTTTTCCAACTAACTCAGCAAGAAATTTTATCTTGAAGGGGAAATTTACCTTGAGCAGCTTCGTGGGAATGCCCTCCGTATGTCCCAGCTCAATCAGCATTCTTCCGAACTCTGGAGCATCTTGCTCATAATCTTCTTCACCATTTATCAATCCAAATAAATCAGTCAGAATGGCGGGAGTTAAACTAACCACTTCTCCGCCAATAGAGCCGGTCATCGATTCGTCGGTGGAGGATGAAGTAAATGCCCATTCCTTAATCTCGGGAATATTTAACTTAATCCTTGTTGACATTAGTCTTTCTAACCCTTGATCTCTGCATAACTGGAGGATTTCCACAATCCCTGATTCACAATAGCTGAAGGCATTGAAGTCGACACTGAATCCTGCGTCGAACTTCACAACTGCGAGCAATGCTGGAGAAATCACCATTGAAGTGCTGGAGAATGCGCGAGAAAGACGGAGAAGATGAATCGGCAGAAAATCGCAAGAGGAGGAGCAAGCGGGAAGACGGAATGCGAAAGGACGCTCTCCGTCGACGATAAAAGCAAAGATCTTTTAACCTAGGTCGACTATCGGCTTTATATTAGACCGGAGATAGTCAATCTATTTAAAAGACACTGGACACGATGGTCGAACGGTCATTCGACGATCGGTCCTGAAGCAGAGTAGTCGACCAATCGTTCGACTATTTCTGTCTTCACAAACAACAAGCTGTCAACATCCAGAGATCGACGATGAGCTCGACTTGTTCGATGATGGTCGAATGCCGGTCGATGATCTTCAAACAGGCAAGCTTTCATCAACCATAGGTCGACGATGGGCTTGACCCGATCGACTATCTTCGAACGTCGTTCGACTATCTTCAAACAAGTTTCAACATTGGCAGATATAGTCACACTTAGTCTCTTCCATTGATCATGCCTAGTTGAAATAAAAAGAACAGATGCTTTTGTTCATCTAAGGGCTTGGTGAATATATCACCTCTCTGAAACTCAGTGGATATGAACTCAAGACAAATCTTATTCTTTTCCACACAATCTCTCAAGAAATGGTGCCGAATCTCAATGTGCTTCGTTCTAGAGTGGTGCACTGGATTTTATGCAATTGAGATAGCACTGGTACTATCACACATGATTTTGGTGTTCTTGTGTGAGTAACCATAATCCACAAGCTGGTTTTGAATCCACAGGATCTGTGAACAACAACTGGCAGCTGCTATATATTCAGCCTCTACAGTTGAAGTTGAGACAGAAGCCTGTTTCTTACAGAACCAAGAGACCAATCTCTCTCCCAGGAACTGACAAGTTCCTGAGGTGCTCTTCCTGTCAACTCTGCAACCAGCATAATCAGAATCAGAATATCCAATCAATTCAAATTCTGACTCAGCTGGGTACCAAAGTCCTAGATTTGGACATCCCTTCAGGTATCTCAGGATTCTCTTGAGAAGAATCAGATGAGATTCCTTGGGGTTGACCTGGAATCTAGTACAGAGGCATGTAGCAAACATTATATCTGGCCTACTTGCAGTTAAATATAATAGGGAACCAACAATGGCCCTAAAATTCTTTTGATCAACTGGCTTGCAGTGATCATCAGAATCAATAACTACATTAGTAGCCATAGGTGTAGGCATTACTGAAGCATCAGCCATCCCAAATTTCTTTACCAATTCCTTTGCATATTTGGATTGGGAGATGAAGATACCATTAGCATCTTGCTTAACTTGGAGACCAAGAAAGTAAGACAGCACACCCATACTACTCATCTCAAACTTAGAGTGCATCAGGTCAGAGAACCTTTTGCAAAGTTTGGGATCAGTGGAGCCAAATATAATATCATCCACATACACTTGAACTAACAGGATTGTTTCCTTGTGGTGCTTGACGAAAAGGGTTCTATCAACTACTCCCCTAGTAAAGTTGTGCTCTAACAGGAAACTAGCTAGAGTCTCATACCAGGCTCTGGGTGCTTGTTTTAGTCCATAGAGAGCTTTCTGCAACTTGAACACATGTGAGGGCTGAGTTGAAGAAACAAACCCTGGTGGTTGTTCAACAAACACCTCTTCCTTAAGCTCACCATTCAGGAATGCACTTTTGACATCCATTTGAAAGACCTTAAACTTCATGTAGGCTGCATAGGCCAAGAAGATCCTTATTGCTTCTAGCCTTGCAACAGGAGCAAAGGTTTGGTCATAATCTATACCTTCCTCCTGTATATAGCCCTGAGCTACAAGCCTAGCTTTATTCCTTACAATAATTCCATTTGCATCCAACTTGTTTCTATACACCCACTTGGTGTCTATGATCAGTTGGCCTTTAGGTCTTGGAACCAAAGTCCAAACTTTACATCTCTCAAACTGATTGAGTTCCTCTTGCATAGCAATGATCCAGTGGGGATCTAGCTCTGCATCTTTAAAGGTGAGGGGCTCAACCTATAAGAGGAAACAAGCATGCATCACATCCTGTCTTAACTGATGTCTTGTTTGAACACCAGCTGATATGTCTCCAATCACTTAAGATGTGGGGTGATCTCTAAGTGTGACAATATCAGCAGGTGGGATGTGATCTTCACCAACAGTTGGGATTAATTCCTCAGGAGGAATTTGATCTACTGTTGGTGATACAACAACAGCTTCTGCAATGTCTTCATCACTGTCTGATTCAGTGATCTGAAGAGTTGATAGTTGAAGAATCTCTTGAGTAGCATCAGGTACCTACAATGAACTAGAGGAAGGAGAATTTTCCTTCTCCTTGTAAAATATCTGAGACTCATCAAAAGATACATGCACAGATTCTTCAATTTTACAGGTTGATTTGTTATAAACCCTATAAGCTTTGCTTACTTGGAAATATCCAAGCATAATTCCCATTGAAGCTTTTGCTTCAAACTTTCTAAGGTATTCTTTATTGTTATTATGAATGTACACTACACAACCAAATACTCTAAAATAATTAATTTTAGGTTTCTTTCCTTTAAGCAACTCATAAGGAGTTTTACACTTAAGCTTGTGTATCAGACTTCTATTCAAGACATAATTAGCTGTACTAACAGCTTCTGCCCAATAGGAAAGAGGCATATTAGCATCTGCCAACAATGTACTAGCAGCTTCAATGAGTGTTCGATTTTTCCTTTCAACTACCCCATTTTGTTGGGGAGTTCTAGGAGCTGAGAAGCTATGTTTGATACCTTCTCTCTCACAGAATTCTTGCATGAGAAGAGAGTCAAACTCAGTACCATGATCACTTCTGATCAAGGCCACATGAGTAGAGTACTCCGTCTGCATTCATAATAGAAAGTCTGTAAGGGCTTTGAAGTTATCATCCTTAGTTCTCAAAAAGAAAACCCAGCTGAACCTAGAGAAGTCATCTACAATTACTAAGGTGTAATACTTCCCTCCTAAACTCTGTACATTTATTGGGCCAAAAAGGTCCAAATGTAATAAGTACAAGATTCTAGGAGAATCACTCTTATTTACTAATTTAAAAGAGTTTTTGGTTTGCTTGCCTAGCTGACAAGCCTTGCAAAGGCTCTCCTTCTTGTAGGGGCAAGAAGGTAAACCTCTAACAAGGTTGTGTTTAGATAACCTTGATAAATTTTTAAGGTTAACATGACTAAGCCTCTTATGCCACAAAGAATTATTATTAATTGTTACTTCATTAAATAAACATATTTCAGAATGAGTTGAATTGAAATCTACTAAATAAATATTACCTATTCTAATGCCTACTAAAACAACATTATTATTTAAAGTAATATTACAAGAAGAGTTAGAAAATGAAACCTGGTAGCCAGCATCACATAGCTGGCTGACTGAGATCAAATTGTGCTTCAGTCCAGTCACATATGCAACTCTCTTGAATGTAACATCTCCAATTGTGATCCTGCCATAGCCTTCTGTCTGACCAGAGCTTGAATCTCCAAAGATAACCTTTGGGCCAAGCTTAGCTTTGAATTTTGACAGATGATTTTTATTTCCTGTCATATGCTTGGAGCATCCACTATCCAAATACCACTTATTTTGAGTGATAGGATAGGCCTTCACCTGCAAGACATTTATTTAGACAGTGTGGACCCAGGTAACCTTGGGTCACTTGTTTTTCACATAAGAAAAGCTAGAAATAAATGAAAATGCAGGCTGAGGGTGATAACCTAATGGGTGAGATCTCCTAGGTGGGATTCTCCATGCAGATGATGGGTCAACAAACCTAGGGTTTCTATTTTCATTTAGGTTTCTACGGGTTTGATGATGATTTTGAAAATCACATTGAAAACGTCGATCGACGTTCGACGATGGGCGCTCAGATCGTCGAGTTTCGTTCGACCATTGCGCTTCCGATCGTCGAGCAGCGTTCGACGCTCTTTGTATTTCTTTAAAAAATTTCTTCCTCTTTTCTCTCTTAGCTTTATTTAACGTTTTATTAACTTGATTTACTTGCTCAGTGTTCTTTATCCCATCAGCTGAGATAAAGTTCACTGGAGTTGAAAGATTATTTTTAAGAATAACTGGGGGTTCACTGGGAGAAGCTCCTAAGCCTAATTTGTTATTGCCTGACCTAGTGTTAGTCATGTTGGTTATCTCTAATAGCTTAAGGCTTCTACCATTTAGAGATTCTTCTAACCTCTTAGATTTAGCTAACTCTATTTTAAGAAATTTAATTTCTTCACTACAAGTAGTGAGATCTTCCTTTAACTTAATATTTTCTGTAGCAATTAATTCTGAGTCAGCTAACTTATTTCTAAGTTCTTTAATCTCTTTTTCTGAACTAATTAAGTCTAAGCATAAGGATTTAAAATCTAATTTAAATTCTTCAGAAGTGAAGTCATAAGAAGATAGTACCTCATCTTCTGTTGGCATTTCTTCTTCTGAATCTGAACTCTCTGCAGCTGAGTGATTGTTGCAGGCATCTATTGCCATCAGGCAAACTTCCTTTGCCTTCTTCTCTTCCTCATCCTTACTGGAGCTAGAGGAGGAAGATTCTTCATCAGAATCACTCCAGGTTTCAGCAATGAAACCTCTCTCCTTCTTCTTGTTCTTGTAGGAGGATGGCTTGGAGTGCTTCCTGTGCTGTTCCTTTTCTTTCCTCTTATCTTTGTTCTTCTCCTCTGGACAATCTGGTAAGATATGTCCAGGCTTCCTGCAACCATAGCAGATAATTTCTTTAGCAGGTGAACGGTCATACCTTGGTTTGTCTTCATAGCGTGAAGACTTCTTTCTGAATTCCTTTCTCCCCATCTTGAGAAACCTCTTGGCAAACAATGCCATTAGTTCCTCATTGGATTGGCTGCCTTCAGAAGCATCAGCAGCCTTAAGAGCTAGAGATTGCTCTTTTCTTGTTGGAGTAGGGGTCTTTGCTTCAGCTTCTGCTTCCCTTGTCTTCAGCACTTGCTCAAAAGACTTGAGCTTGCCGAGAAGGGCTTCAGTTGAGATCTCAGTTGTACTTCTGGCTTCCTTGATGGGCCAGATCCTTAGATCCCATGTGCTAGGGAAGCACATAAGAATCTTATCATTGACTTCTGTCAATGAGATGTCCTTGTCAAGGGTCCTCAGCTCATTGATGATTGAGCTGAGCCTTGTATACATGGCTTCAACTGATTCAGCATCAGTTTTCTTGAAGTTCTCATATTGTGAGATATGTTGGACCTTCTGTCCTTCCTTTCATCAGCTGAACCAGCTACGATCTGGTTCAGTGTATCCCACATAGCTTTTGCTGAGGAGCAGTCAGCAACCTTCTGGAATACCTCATCAGACATTGTCTGAGCCAGAATGTTCATCGCCTTGGCATCTGCTATCTTTGCCTTCTTGTACTCATCATTGTAATCTGGAGGAGGCACTGCACTCATATCAGATGAAGAGGCAGTAGCAGCAGCAGGTGCTCTTGGGGGTCCTGACAAAATAGAAGCAAAGATACTTTCATCAATAGAATTCATATATAATTTTATCCTTGCCTTCCAGATGCCAAACTTAGCTAAGTTGCATGCTGGAGGTCGGGTGCTAGAATAATCCTTGGACTGGGCCATGATAGTGATAGTGAATATCTATAAACTTTGGTATCTATCAGGATCTTGTGACTTAGGTGTTAGCCTATTCAGTCAGTCAACTTCCCTCTGATACCAATTGAAAGTGAAGGGATAGATACTACTCTAGAGGGCGGGTGAATAGAGTTATCAAATTTTGCACTAGACAAAAATTAATAGTCTACCAAACTCCCTTGGAGTGAAATGCGGAATGAAAAGATTATAGATAAGGAGATAACCCTAAAGCCTAACACAAGTGTTGTGCACAAACTCAAGCTAACTGTAATTATAGTTAAGGCTTGGAAATCCTAATCAGCAACTAACAAGCCTAGTTATATCTAATCACAGCCACAATGCAGGAATTTAAACAAGCAAGCCAAACGACACAAGGAATTTATAGTGGTTCCCCAAACAACTTGGGTACGTCCACTCTTCTACCAACAAGGTAGAATCCACTACAGGTTTTTGATCAGGTGCCCTGCCACCATAAGATCTGCTTCAGGTAGATCTAGAAACCCTTTAGACTTTTGATCAGGTGTCTAAAAACCAAACACAGGTTTTTGATCAGGTGCCCTGCCACCAAGGGATACTTTTGAAGGGAGTAATAACCCTGTACAGGAGGGGGAAAGAAGGTTAAGATGTCTTCTCTATTTTACAATAGATTAGAGAAGCACAAAGACTTGCACTGAGCTAGAAAGCTCAAGGAATCAAGGCTCCCCCTGGCTCAAAAAATGTCTAGGTGAAGTCTTGCTTCAGTGCAGAAACTCTTCAGTAAAAACTGAAGGAAAAACTACAAGAAGATATATAAAATATAAAATAGAAATCTTCTAGCAGCTATCTTCTTCTTCTTCTTCTTCAAAAGAACTCTGAGTCTGAACTTCCTGGAAGCAGGAGAACTCAGGTTGAAGAAGAGCAGAAGAGCTTAACACTTCTTAGTTGAATGAATATTACTGAGAGCAGTTAAACTTGGTCTTGATGAAAGCTTGAATGCTTAAATGAATAACTGGTTAGCTAGCTGAAATCCTTCTCCAAAGGATTCCTTTTATAGCAGCAACAAGCAACGACTCTTTTCAATTTGAAATGTTTGTCTTCTTCTGAAACTTGAAACCTGGGCTGCAAATATCATAAAGACAAACAAACTCTGCAGCAAACTATTCTATAAAAGGGATAAACCTTTTTCAAGGAAGCTGCAGGAAGCAATCTGATAATACAGGTACTAAATAAAATCACATCAGAGACAAACTCTTTATAGCAAAAGGAAGACTTTTCAGTCTAACGGCTATAAAGGACTGACAGTAGAAAAAGTAAAATACACTGTCAGCTAATAAGACAAACAACTTTATCTGAAAAGATTTTACTCAGGCAGAAGGGATGGAGAAGATATTGCCTGGAAATATTATCATAAAACAACTGAAATAAAATGCCAGATAATGTATTAATTAATTAAATATAATAAATACAAAATAAAAAAGCAGACAGAAAACGTCGAACGACCTTCGGAGATCGTCGACCGACCTTCGGAGATCGTCGACCTATCGGGCAGATAGTCGAACGATCCAGATAGTCGAACTATCAAAGGAGATAGTCGAACTATCACAACAGATAGTCGAATTATCAGAAGATAGTCGAGCTATCAGATAGTCGAACTATTAACAGATAGTCGAACTATCAAGGCGAAACAGATAGTCGAACTATCAACAGATAGTCGAACTATCAAAGACAAACAGATAGTCGAACTATCAACAGATAGTCGAACTATCAAAAAAACGACAGATAGTCGAACTATCAACAGATAGTCGAGCTATCAGGGAACGATAGATAGTCGAACTATCAACAGATAGTCGAGCTATCAGATAGTTGAACTATCAAAGCAGATAGTCGAACTACCAAGGGAAAACAGATAGTCGACCTATCAACAGATAGTCGAACTATCAGAAGAAAGCAGATAGTCGACCTATCAACAGATAGTCGAACTATCACAGCACACAGATAGTCGAACTATCAACAGATAGTCGAACTATCAACGCAGACTGAAAGTCGAACAACTGATAGACGATCGTCGAACAGTTAGTCGACGATAGTCGAGCGGCGTTCGACCATAGTCGAACGAAAAAACTACTTAACCAAATTCTTTATCTGGAAAAGCGAGGACTCTACAGCTAGACCACTAACCATTGACCATAGATATTTCTTGGGTCAAGGGACAAAAGGAGAAGACTAAACTCAAATCAAACTAGGGTACCAACAAACTGTGTAGCCATCTCAACGGCTGAATCAGAGTACATCTCTGCAGGCAGCTGTTGTGCACAGCTTCTATGGATCAAGAATCAATTTGAAGACTATAACATGAAGTTCTAGAGCATCCCTCTGCTCTGCGACTCTTCCAGTGCTATAGCAATCGCCAACAACCCAGTCTCCCACAGCCGGACAAAGCACATAGAGCTTCGCTATCACTTCATCCGGGAGCATGTGGAGAATGGAGACATAGATCTACAATACGTCTCCACAGATGGGCAAGTTGCAGATATATTCACGAAGCCGCTAGATGAGACCAAGTTCTTATTCTTCAAAACTGAACTTGGGATGCTCAACAAAGAAGATTAGTGGTCTCTATCAAAGTCTCAGAGTTAAAAGGTGGTGGAGGTAAAGATCAGTACATCAAGAAAAATATTTTTTCCAAAGTGACATACTCGAGTAAGTGTACTCACATACTCGAGTACTTGGAAACAATCACGAGTGGTTACATGAATACACTCGAGTACATTACTATATACTCGAGTAACTCAAAGTCTCTACTCGTGTAAGTAAAAATTCACTCGAGTACATATTCTTCATACTCGAGTACTTAGTAACTCACTCGAGTACTTCATGATCTACTTGGTCTTCGACTTACTTGTGTAGGTTATAACAGACTACTCGTGTATGCCGATATATACTCGAGTACATTGAAATTCCAGAACTTTGAAACGCTCATTTTTCTCTTTTCGCACACCTCGATTTTTGCCGCCCCCATAAGGTATGTTTTATTTTAAAACTCATTCTTAAACCTAATTAGGGTTATATATATAAATAGAATGATCCAGTAATCGACTCCACGAAACCTTTCTCGCGTACTCGCCGGCGCTTCGTCTTCCAGAACCGCAGAGCGCTGTCCTCTCCAGAATCCGTTACTCTAGAACTCGATGGCTCCTCCATCCAAGATAGGAATCGGGTCCGAATTGGTTATAGATGGAATCGCCGAACTCTCTGACGACTTCCGGAACCTTCTCATTCTCCTTGACACAGCAAGGCTGTCGTTCCTATTACAGACGCCGTGTAAGATCCTATTTTCTGCAGTGGAAGAGTTCTACAAGAATCTGAAGATCAAGCGAAATGGTACAGTTCTCAAATCCAAGGTCAGTGGGATAAAGATCCGTCTGGACAAAACTTCATTAGCTACTCTATTATAGTTGCCCGTGGTGAATGAGGAAGATGATCTGACTTCCGAAGATTCTGAGAGAACCAGTTTCTTCTGTGGAATAGACCCGTATGAAGGATATTCGTTCCGACGTGCAGATTTTAATTTAGAGGTCAAATTCCTTGTTGATGTCATTGCCAAAGTTCTTCTCTGCAAAACCTATTCCCTAAGAGAAATCTCTCAAAAATTTTTTGATGTTATGCAAGCCATCGTATGCTGGAAGAAATTCCAGTTCGGAATGATGATACTGGATAAGATCAAAGAAAGTGTGAAAAAACCCAGCTATGCCAGGATTATCTCCCTCCTCCTTCATGAGATAAATCCTACAGTGTTTGATTTCTCCAATGGAACTCCCCTCTATCACATGAAAAAGGTATCCATCTCTTCCATCCAAAGATATGAAATCCAACTCAAGAACACTGCCCAAGCCTCCAAAGTCATTCTGGATGAAGATGTCCCCAGCCCTCAGCATGTTGCTGATGACAGGACTCCATCTCCTCCTCTACATCAAGCTACTGACACCCTGGGTGCAATTGTTGAGGGGGAGCCTGCCTCATCTAGCTCTCAGATTCTGGTGACAGAAGTTCCCTCCCAGACAGTCAGAGATCCTTCTCCTCCTCCTCCTCCTCCTCCAGAAGATATTCCAACAGATGTACAAAGTCCAGCAGATAATCAAGTTTCCCAAGAGACTCAAGTTCAACAAGATCTTCTGTCCACAGCTGCAGAGATTGATAAACTCATTGAAGAACTAAGGTCAGACAGTCCCCTACCTCCTGCAGATCCAGTTGTTGATACTCCTGAGGTTCAGGTATAAGATGAACAGATCCCTCTCAAGGAACCCTCTCCATCCTCAGCTCAGTCTCCCATTGGAGAAGCAGAACAATATGATAGTATCATCCTGTCCGATGAAGAGGAGTTATCTCCAGAACCTGTTGAACCTCCTCTAAGGACATTAGCCTTCACTCTTCCCTCCTTCACAGATCCCCTGGATTCAGTAGAAATCACTCACACCAAGAGAACTGCAAGCTCAGTGGTTGTGAAAGAAATCTCTCCTTGGACTCCCTCAGTCTCTCAGCTCCCTCCGGTCTCTACTTCTGCCAGTGCTCCATCTTCTGCTTCTCTCAACTCCTCAGACATCATCAGTAAGATTGAGAAGATGCTCCAAGAACAGAGACATTACTTTGATGAGTCTCTAAAATCAGTTACCAACAAGGTCTCTGCTCTTGAAACTGAGATGAGCAGAGGCTTTGCAGAAATTCAAGCCAACACTAATGAACTTAAGCAACTCTTCCAAATAGGTGGAAAAGCGATAGATCACACCATCACCAGCATGGGTGAAGTTAGAAATCAATCTGAAACAGTGGCACATAACCAGATTCTGCTAGACAAAAGAGCTGAAGCCAATGTGATGAAAGTTTGTGAAGAAGTAGGCACATTCAGAGATGAAGCTATCGAAAAGCTATCTGTAGAAATCAGCAAGGGGGAGAAAATCGTGAAAGAACAAGTTGCAAAAATTTCTGCTGAAATCTCTACCAAGTCTAAAGAGACCCTGGATGGATTAGTTAACACCATGAAAGCAGATATTCTAGCACAACTACAGTCTATCAAATTCTACATTTATGACACTGCAGTTTGGGTACATAATCAGAATTTTCCAGAATTCCAGCTCGACCCCTCCATCATTCCTAAAAGCTTAGATCCTCTTGAGGAACATCCTCCATCTGATGCCCAGGTTCCTGCTACCTTTCCAGAGGCAGTGCCAGCCTTCTCTCCCAGACCTGCTGGAGAGATGTTTGAGCCTCCTCTTTCATATTCTGATGTGTGGAAAGAGGATATCCCTGCCAGCTCTCAGGGGCACTTTGATCGAGGTGCTTCCTCCTCTAGAAGGCCTGCTGATCAAGGTGGCCCCAGCAAGAAAAGAAAATATGGTGACGGCGCTTCTACTAGCCGTTCTGCACCTAAGAGAGAGCAAACTCAAGCTTCAGAAGGCAAATCAGAGTCAGTACATTCAGAAGTTTGGAGTCCAACCTCCAAATCCTTAATCTTTGACACTCTAAAGCTGGTAACTGATTTTGGCGAAAATAAAGACAAATTCTACAGCTACTCAGAATGGAAAGCCTATGATGCATCTCAAATCAAGATCAGATTACATGACAGGCAATGGGGATTCAACAATCCAGCAGCTCCTCCAAGGCCAAGGACTTATTTTCCTAAACCCTTCAGTTACTTGGAAAGGCAAGAGCTAAACAAAGCTAAGCTTCACAGAGAAAACTACCCCTGAAAGTGTTTTGTGGAACTGGAAAATCTTTCTATTTAATATATCTAATTCTGATTATGGTTCCCTTATTTGCTATTATTCTCCGTTTTAGTCATTTTCTATTGCTTGTTGTTATAGATGATCATTTCCTTTCTAAAAATTCATCTTAGTACAAAGGGTGTTGACTTCTATAAATAGGGGGAGATTGTTGGGAATTGTCTTCACAATACCCCAGATTTGTGGGAAGTCAGACCTGAAACTAAGATGAATTATGTTGTATTTGATGTTGTGCTTAAGTTGTGCATGCAGGACTCTATTGCCAAGTGTAAACCAATGTCAGTCTATAGTGGGTCATCAAACACAGGACCATACAATGTAATTCCTCATTGTGTTATCCAAGGTGTTGACTCTTATATAGCCTCTCTATTGGGGTACACATTGTTTCCATGCACTTGGACTACTGGACTCTGGAGTATTGAAGACTTTCCCAGAAGAATTTTTTTTTTTTTAAGTCCACATACTCGAGTAGTATCTTCTATATACTCGAGTAAGTGACTTAGTACTCGAGTAGATTGGATTACATACTCGAGTAGTTCACAAGTTACTCGAGTAAGTGTTCTGATCGTACTCGAGTTGATCTGGACTTTCTCATCTCAGAAAGTTTCTAAGTCCTTATACTCGAGTAAATCCTTTCATATACTCGAGTACCTCTTTTCCTTACTCGAGTAGGTGTTTGTGTACTCGAGTAGAGCCTTAGTCATACTCTAGTAGTCTCTTAATTATACTCGAGTAGGGCTAGCTGTTCAGTCTAAATTTTTCTAAGTCCACATACTTGAGTAACTTCGCTCATATACTCGAGAAAGTGGCTTAGCACTCGAGTAGATCCTTCTTATACTCGAGTAGACTGGCTTAGCACTCGAGTAGATTATTCTTATACTCGAGTAGTTTGGATTAGTACTTAAGTAAATGTTTCTTCTTACTCGAGTAATCTGTCTAGAGTAACTCAGGTAGTTCTTCCAAGGCACTCGAGTAGTCATTTCTATTACTCGAGTAAATGTTTCTCTTATCTACTCGAGTAGCAGACCTTTATACTCGAGTATCTTATCTAACCCGAGTATGTTGGCTCAAAATTCCAGAAATCGTTAAGTCCAGAATTGACGGAGATTTGAAATTAACATTTTTCTGATTGGTCCACGTGTCAATCTTAATTACGATTATGACCGTTGGAGATAGCCTATAAATAGGTCCTTTCAGATTTGACTAAAAATGTTTTTACAGGGACTATCTTTTTAAGAAAGAGAAAATCCCGAAAAACCCTAATCCTTCTGTCCGCCGCCATTACCATTTTCGGGAGAAGCTCTGGATCGTCGTTCTCACGCCTCTGCTATCGATCTTAGTTTTTCTAGCGATCCAGACTCAAGAAGAATCATTTGATCTCTCCGTGCTTCATCGTCTCTGATTTACTTTCTTGATCGTGGTGATTCCAGATCTCAGAATCGTGGATCTCAGTCAAGTCTTCTTCAACTATTTCTGTTCAAACCAAAAAGCTCTCAAGAAGAAGATTACGTCAAAGATCCAGATCTGTGATATTCTTGTTGTAAATTTTATTCAAACAAATTCCATTGTAGGAGATCTTTCTCCGAGTGGTAGGAAGTTTTATCTTCCGAGTGTAGATCCATTTAGGATCGAGTTTTTGTAGGAACGTGGTTCCGAGGTGTAGGATTGTTTTTGCAATCCGAGATAGTGGAGTAGCCGAGTCTAGTGATTTGCTAGATCGGTGAGGAAAGTGGACGTACCCAAGATTGGGGAACCACTATAAATCTCTTGTCGTCTGTGTGATTGCTTGATTACAGATCTGTGCTGTGTTATATTTTTTATTCCGCATTTGACACGAAATTCACCTATTCACCCCCTCTAGGTGATTTAGGTTGACAACTTAGCGCTCTCAAAGTCAAATCCACACATAAGTACAATTATATAAAAGAAAGTATATCAAATAAAAGAAGCATCAACAAGCTTCTATAATATCAGAGTACATGTACAAAATTGCCCGAACGCTATAACTAAAATCTCTCAAGACTCACATCAGTAACGGATGTCAGCGATGGTACCATCACATAAGGCCTTGTCGACCTGGCCTGGCTTCCCTCCTATATAACCTGATGTTGCTCTGTCTATAGGGTTTCCTCCTAAAAAAGAAGACGTAGCAACTGTTAGTCACAAAGACTAAGTGGCTATCACATCCGCTCCCCCGACGACTCCTTGGCACCGGGCAGAAAAAGGAACAAGGGTACAATATATATATATTGTCAGTAGTACAAACAGGAGGTAAAGGATTAATCAACAAGAGTGTATATCAAGGAACTATAACAATTAAGTATATTAACCTACTTAGCAATTGTACCATTAACATCAGTATATAAGTATAAATCTACTATAGTAAGTAACTTAACTTATATGAATGCCCTTACAGACATATAAGTTAAGGATCGGCTCAACAGTAAAGTAACTCATCGTATATGAGTGCCCATACAAACTTATTCATTTAGGATCTTATGTATGTAATGTATGTAATGATATTAATGCAATGCAATTACTCACCCATGATCATGCACAAGCAATTGCTATGTCGACACGCACTTGTAGTACCCACTTTTCGAGAAGGTTGCTAACCTCTCAGGCGTCGTCTGTCATGGCCAGACAGTGACAGTGGAGCGGGCTTCTCCACTACTAGGTTGGCATCCACACTACCTGTCCTAGGCCTCCGTACGCCTCAATGCTAAGAACACAACAGCAGAGCTCACATGCATACTATTGCTCAGGGGTCTTGGGTAGATTTGCACTAAGAACACAACCCAAACTGGCCGATCATCGTGGAATGGAAGGTGCCTCTGTGAACATATCACCAAAGGACCAAGGATGACAATCCACTAGCACAGATGGTGCCTCGGGAAGTAAACACTGAGGACCAAGGCCCAACCGTGTAAGTATATCTATCAGCTCCCGTCGGTATGATGATTGGCGATCCCGTAGACCTGCCACACTATCATTAATGCAGGATTATGACACCACGTATCAACTCACACCACATGCAATTTCACATATAAGGGCTCCACTTTGAGTCCTTTTTATTTAATCACAGCACATTCTCAACAGCATGAAAGGGCTCCACACCGAGTGCCTTATCAACATGTCGTTTTAGTGTGGCAACACCCATACACTTCCAACCCTTTCCACATGTCCTTCACAACAACATAATGTTACTTCACATATTAAGCGACCATTTGATTATCATAATTACATATAGACTATGGTCACCTAACTTTAACATCAACTGGATACAATCTCTTAACCAAGTTCAAACCATTCGTTAACATATGGATCTATCAACTAAATGCCAAAAACCATTTGTTCATCGCAATTACTACCTCAATGTTCAGCCCATAACCCAGATCCGGGCGCATTATGTCTGAATACGGCCTCGAAGTTCGTTGCATGCAGAAAACAGTTTTCTACGCTCATCGTAAAGCGGAAGGAACGGCATCGGCTCGTCTTCTTCCTCTAACTATTTATTTCAACACTTCTCACTGATTTTCCTCCACCCTTATTCACCCTCATGAGGCCATTTATCTTCACGATCTCAATCCACAAACTTAATTTGAAGTGAGGAAAGGTTGAAGACTCTAACACAGGACACAAGTCCTAGCCGGCCTCCTCCTAGGAGATTTTCGCCTCGCAAGTCTGACTCCGTTGAGTCGACATCTCTACTAGAAATAACTATAGATCTAGCATCACGGGAGAGGGTAGGAAGCTCACCTCATTTCCGGCATTTCTGGACATGGATCTTGTCACTCTCCTTGGCGACATCCTTTTCCTTGCTAGTATTGTTCTTTACGGGAAGAGAGAAAGAGAAGATTTTCTTCCAGAAATCGACTTCGGCGGCTCCTATATTTTATCGGGCTC
This sequence comes from Platanthera zijinensis, assembly GCA_039513925.1. Lineage (NCBI taxonomy): Eukaryota > Viridiplantae > Streptophyta > Magnoliopsida > Asparagales > Orchidaceae > Platanthera > Platanthera zijinensis. Next base: position 91,086,413 of record CM077085.1, read on the forward strand.
GGCAAAGACAACTGATCGGCAAAATGGTAAAGAGACGGATAGGGTTTTTTGTAAGTCCTTTTTATAATGAGAAAGTAGGGTTAACAACTTTGCAATGTGTCGGCTTGACATTGGACCTCCTAATATTACTTTAAATGAGTAATGTTTAAAGGACGCGGCCCATTTAAGTCGGTTTTGCGCAATTCCTGAAAATTCGATTCAGACCGGCCAGGTGACAGCAAGTAGAGTGCACTAGAAATCTGTTAAGTCAAATTCGTCGAGTAAGCACTCCTTACTCGACAAATCGTCGAGTATTATACTCTCACTCGACAAATCGTCGAGATTCGTCGACACCACTCAACACCATATGTAAGCACAACATTTCCAAGTAAAAATCATCGAGTGCACCTTCTTTACTCGACAAATCTTTGAGTGGCGTCGAGTGCACTCAACACACTCGACGCCACAACTCTCAGGATAATCTTAGTAAAAGCATTGAGATCACTTACCTTTACTCGACGAATCATTGAGTGGCATCGAGTTCACTCAACGCACTCGACGTTATAGCTACCTGAATAATCCTGAGTAAAAGTGTTGAGTGGCATCGAGTGCACTCAACGCACTCGACGCCAATCATCCAAATATCTTTCTAATTCAAATGGCGTTGAGTGGTGTCGAGTCCACTCAACGCCTCATCATAGGTCATCAAATGGCGTTGAGTGCACTCAATGCTGCGCTGAGTGCACTCAACGCACTCAACGCCCCATTTCTAGAAAATCATTTAAGTCCACATTCGACGAGTGGAGTTGAGTCCACTCGACTCTTAAGCCTAATTCGTCGAATGGCATCGAGTGCACTGAACGCACTCGATGCCATGGGTCCAGGAAATATTCTAAGTCCAGTTTGTCTTTTATATTTGATGAATTTGTCGGTTATTCATGACGATATTCGACAAATAGTATTAGTCTCAACTCACAAGACATTCTCGACGAATTCGTCGGATATTCACCATGATATCCGACGAATTTTACTTGTCGAGTCTGGCGCACCCTGAGCCTGAGACAACTCCCTTGACTCAAAAACACATGCGAGGGGTATAGCGCGAAACGGAAAGTTACAAATCCTATAAACAAAATAAAAGATTTCGTCCCCGAAATCAGGCTAAGGCTATGTGGAAGTAAAGAATGAAATTAAACTAAAATATGCTTTTAAAATTACCTTGGGGAAATAATTATGGGTGGCTCTTTTGCATCAGATCCACCGATTCCTAAGTGTATTCTTCTTTCCCGTGGTTAGACCATTGAACCTTTATAAATGGTACGGTTTCCTGCCGCAAGTTCCACGTTTCAGTGTCCACTATCCGCACTGGCTCCAGTCGGACAGACCTATCTATTGCTATTGCACCATATGTGGTGAGGACATGTTGATCGGGCCGCAGCAGCGCCTTCCGAAGCGACGACATATGGAATATGTCGTGTAAATTCTCTAGCTCTGGTGTCAGCTCCAACCGATAGGCTAAAGGGCCAATCTTTTCTAATACAGCATAAGGCCCAACGTATATTGGACTGAGCTTCTTCATACCACGCACCCATAACACTCCATGCATCAGCCAGATCTTCAGGAACACTTTGTCACCCTCTTCAAATTCTACCATCTGGTGCTTTGGAATATAATATTTAGCCTGTCGACTTTGAGCCTAAACCATGCGGTCCCGTATTAGTCTAACAATAGCATCAGTATCATCAATGTACTCAATTCCCAAAACCTTTGGGTCTTCATCTTGAACCCACGACAAAGGAGTCCTACACCTTCTCCTATAAAGGGCTTCATGGGGTGCCATACCGATACTAGCATGATGACTGTTGTTGTATGAAAATTCTACCATGGGTAGGAGCCTTTCCCACGGCTCTCCTCTATCTAGCACACACAATCTTAATAGATCTTCCAATGTTTTGATGGTCCCCTCAGACTGACCATCCGTCTGAGGATGAAAGGATGTGTTGAAGGTAAGGTGTGAACCCAAATATGCATGTACTGCCTTCCATTCTTTAGAAGTAAAATGACCATCCCGGTCATAAATAAGTGTCTTTGGCACACCATGGTACCGTACAAACTGCTCCACAAAGAGGCGCACCAAAACGTCCACATGTTCCTCCTTCTTCAATCGAATAAACCTGGCTACCTTAATCAGGCGATCCAAGATTACCCAAACTGAATCATTCCAAGAGCGTGAGTGAGGCAAACTGTGAACGAAGTCCATAGATAATTCCTCGAACTTCCACTCGGGCAGGGCAACGGCTGTAATAATCCCCCAAGACTCTTGCATTCTGCCTTCACCTTTTGATAGGCTTCACAGTGCGTGTAAGACCCCATTTTTTTAATTTTAAACCACCGGGGTCTTATGCCCAGAATCACCGTTTTATAGTAACATCGACACTCTGGAAAGTCGCCACTATAAACGTCGATCCTGCCGGCCTGTACGATCACCAAAGAGAAAGAAGCTTATACACAGTTCAGTTAAAACTAAGTCCACAATCACATATTATATGAAATCACAATAAGTCCACAAGATAATAAAAGTATTGAAGTAGAGCAATATAAAGAAATATAAATGGGCTCAAGCCCGGTACATCAAATCCTCACTTTAAACTCTCGCAGAAGCTAAGTAAACTAATCACTCATGGAGCCAATAGCCGGTGCTCCTGTGCTAGACTAGCCCACCTCCATGAGCACCATACTTCAATGGTATTGTATCCCCTACTGCTACTCCATGTCTCCCATCCGGATTCCCTGAAATGTTGTGGTCGTCGACCGTTTATCAAAAAGACTAAGTCCTATCATCTCCCACCCCTCCCCCAATGCTCTGAGGCACTGAGCGGGGTGAAGGAAAAGGAAGGTAATGAAGGTGGGGGTACAAAGAAAGTAGGTGGCGGTGGATCTACTCTAACAGTTGTTTATAATGGTTATATAATTAATGAAGAGAAGTAAAAGCTAGCAGTTCTATAATAGCAAGCAGTAAGAATAAAAGAAAAACGCATCACAAGGCAGGTAATAAATATCCATAAGAGAATAACCATAACTTATAAGCCTGCCCACACAAGCTTATAAAATAAGGGGTTGTTTTGCAAGGCCTAACGTATAAAAAGTCCCATACTGATTTATACGTTGGGGGTAAGGGTTGAATGGTGATGTCATGGTATGCTATGTGATTTGGGTTTGATGTTATGTTCATGCAGTGTAACGCACACACAACTCTATGCACACTGACCTTTAGTTCCTCCCTTTCGAGCAGCTAGCTTCACTCCCAGGAACCTCCGTAGTGGCAAACGTAGATAGTGGGTCGGGACCCCCACTCCTAGGCAGGTATCCACACTACCATGCATAGCCCTTACGTACGCCTCTAGAAGGACACAACCCAGAGTCACCACGTACTAATGCTGGCCATATCCACCAGTCTTCCTTTGTCTAAGTGTAAACCATAACTGTCGAGTCAGTGTATCGACATCGGTGTGAACAACCGTCCAATACCGAAGACCCGCCACATTTTGTTCATGTATCCAAGAACTCCCGAGCCATCGGCTCCCCGGACTAACCTGTCTGTTATAACTACCATTGAGCCTACCACTCGGATAACCGTACAAACTAACCTCCCGAGTCAACGGGGTGTGTGAAGGTGAATCACTAGTTATACTAATTGCTCTTTAACATTGATTATTCTTACGGTTTAGGTTAGCCCAGGACTGCCCCTGGTATGCCCGGTGAAGCGTTCTCGAAGGGCACTAGGAACTATGATGTTAGTTGATGCCCACTATTCCCGTTCGCAAGACACTTAATATTATTGGTTGTTACCCAATTCCCGATCCCCCTTTTAATATTATACTGGATCTAACCCTAGTGTATTTTGACTTTTTCTCTCTCCATAGGAAAGACGATCCTTCGTCGATCCTGAGCACCACTTACATTAGTCAACCCATCACTTCTCCCCATGATGATTCCTAATGGTGAACTAATTTTCACTTCCCCAAAATCAGAATACTATTAACCCATCTACCTATGTCTAATCCACAAGCTATTGCAATTTTTGCATTTTTACTATTTGCAGACCAATCTATATGATGAACATGATAGGAAGTACTCCAAATTTTCATCCAAAATCCCTAAGATAATTAATGGGTGTCTATCATGACATACTTACTCTAAATCTAGAAAATTTTAATTTTCCTAATTAATTTGGCATTTATTTAATTTTCCCAAAATCTAGGCCACAGGGTAATTTTGAACATGAAGTACTAGATTTCCTTAAGTTATGACCACCCAAAAATTATGAACACTATGTTATAGCAAAATATCAGCGAATACAAAATTTCACAGATTTTCATAAATGTATTATTCTCTAAATAATTAATTACAGGTAATTCAAATAATTAGAGGTAATGAAGGGAGAACCATAATTCATAGTCAAAAAATTATACAAAAATTACCAGAGCCTTATTATAATCATAAAATACTCTTGAATACGTTTCATTAAATTTAAATTCAGTAAGCTATATAGCAAAATACCTCAATTAAATCCATGATATTGCACTTTGTGAAGAAACACTCTAGTAAATTCATCCAAACAATATGTAACAATTTTCTAAGCTTTATTATTCCCTAAAAAGTTTTCTGGTCAAGTAACACAATTGTTCAGCAAGATATAATATTTATTATTTATTCATAAAAATAAGGTGCACTAGTTCACTTTACACATGAAGTACTAAGAAGAAATGTTCAATTATTTCAAATATTTTATCAGTGCGTACAAATAGTATTTGAATAACTTTGTCAGAGTTTCATATCATTCAAAGAAAATTAAATCATAGTTACTTCAATATCATCAAAAAGGGGCAAGATGAAGGTTATAACTACAAGTATGAGCTACTTTTATCTAAATATCCTATAATAAATTCTAGGGGTTAATAATGCTATAAAATTACACCTACCAAAATCTCATACAGATCCAAGTCATATGACCCCTTAATTATTCCATAAGGTGTATAGGCCTAAATAATTTCCTAGTGATTAAAGTGGGGTGCATGTGTACAAATGCCACCAAATTCCTTCCTTTGGCATTTAACCACCCTAGGATCACATGGACTAAACACCAAGTCCATCCAAGGGATTATCACCCTATGCCCTTCTAAAACCCCCAAAGTTCAACCTTAGGGTTTGAAATATGGTCCTAGGGAAAATCTACCCTAATCCAACCCAAACTCCATGTGAGGGAGTTTAATGTCATAAAAAATCAGTGGCCAAAGTTTCAACCTCTGTTGAGGTGATTTGGTCACTCAATACCCACAAGGGACATTTTGACTTAAATAACCCTTTTAGGCCAAGACTGTGGTCTACTAAATTCCAAACAATTCATCTCCAAAAGGGATGAAATTTTATACAGAGACCTATATTGACCCCCAAGGATCACTCACCAAAATTTTGGAGGATTTGGAGGTCATTAGACCCATTAATTAATTAATTCATGAAAAATGAAATGTTTACCAAAACTTTAGAAAAATATTATCCAAAAATTCCCATTTTTGGATATGATGTAGGTTAAGGTATGAATGGCCCATGCACCAAATTCAAAGTCATTTAGAGTTCAGGATTGATGGGGGTACTCCAATCAACCTATGTTCAGCCCTATGTATAGACCTCACCAAAATGAGTGTTGAGGTCTGACCTGAACTCCAAATTGGTTCAAATAAATTTTAAAATAAACTAGACTCATAGATCTACAAGTTTCATGTTGACTACTTTTCAGAATAGGCAACTAAGTATTTTTAATTTAATTCCTAAGGTAAGTGATTTTATATGACAGAAATGCACATAAAATACATTTAATATATTAAGATCTACACAGATCTTAAAGCAGACCGGGCGGATGCAGGCTTTCTTCTTCCTCCAGCCAATGACCTAGATCTACCTGACCTGGAGTCACTTCTAATAGCTACTGCCGGCCACTCGGCCACCTCCCTGGCCGGCCATCACCACCACCACCTCCGTTGAGGTGGTTGCTATTGCTGGGCGGCAGCACGGCCATTTCCGGAGAACCCGACACTTCATTTTTCTCGAAAAAACCAGGGGAAATCTCCACCCGATCGGGCTCAATTGATCCCAATTCTTATCCATAAAGGTTCCTTAGATCTATCCATAAAATGAGTAGAGGAGGACCTTAGTGGTGGGCTGGATTCGGGCCGATCGCCGGGTTGCCTTGGCCGGATCTTGAGCTTACGGGTGTTCTGCAACAGCACTGTCAAAGGCCTTGTCTCCTTCAGGTAAAGTGTGGAAACTGGTACTCTTGGCCTAGAGAAGCTTTTAAAATCATCAAATGAGGGAGGGGAAGGGTCTAGCTTGCAATGGCCATTAATGGCCACTAAAGGCTCATTTTGGCCAAGGTGGGTTCTCCTTCCCTTGGCATGAATCCATCAGAAAACCTCCCATAACTGATAGAGGGAGTGAATCTCCATCAATTGGGAGAGGAAATGAGGAGTCAATGGCATTCAATCACCATGAATGACCATTTTCTCCCTCTTTCTCTCTCTCTCCTCCATGAAAGGGGAAGAATGCTTTTCTCTCTTCTAGTCATCAAGGCTGATTTTTATGACTAATCAATCCTAATGGCAGCCCATTAGCTCATAATATTAAATAAAATAAAGTTAGTCCAAGTGGATAGGGCTTGAGCTTGGGTTAGCCCATTTGGGCTAATTTGAATAATACTAGGGTAGAGTTGTCCTTGGTCAAATTAACCTTTTGGTTTGTCCCCAATGGACCCTTTGTGACCCATTGGCATCCCCTATGGCTTAGGTAGGGTTGGATAGGGTTGGCTTGGCACCTTGAGGTCACTTGACCCTTAATTAAGGCATTTTGACCACTTTGGGGCTATGGTTGACTTGGGTCAACATAGCCTCTTTGGTTGAACCAATGGGTCCTTGGTGACCCATTGAACTCACTTTAGGGTTAGGAAGGCATGTGTGGGGTCCACTTAGCTAAGGGAAGGTAAATTGACCCTAAGTAGGCCAGTTTGACCCATTTAGGGTTAGGGTGGACTTAGATCAACTTGACGACTTTGATTGCCCCCAATGGGTCCCTAGTGACCCTATGGAACACCCAAGCGGTTGGGCGTGTTGTGGTGGGGGTAATGGAGTCAAGTTGATGCCCTAAGGTCAAACCTTAGGTCTGGTGGTGAGGCTGTGTTATAGGCAAACCATGGTGACTTTCATCTTGTGCCTTTGTTCATTGGGTCTTTCGAGCTTCTTATGGTTTTGTCATGACCTAGTCATGAAAAAACATCTCTTAGGGGTCTAGTTGTTTGAGGGATGTTACAAATCCCAATATATAAAAATAAAAATTTCGTCCCCGAAATTAAGGTTAAGCCTACGGGGTTTCTACTGAAGTTAAAGTATGTAACATCCCTAGGAGTTGAAGGTATACCTGACTCGAAGAGATCCGGGTACCTCTACGGCATCAATTCCTGTGGCTCCCAAGTGTGCTCCTCCTGCCAATGGTTTCTCTACAGGACCTTGACTAGCGGAACCTTCTTGCATCGCAAGACCTGCACCGTCGAATCATCGATCCTGATCGGCTTTATGCAGACTGATCGATCTGAGGCCACCGGGCCATTCGTGGTGGAAATCAGCTGCTCAAGGCATAATAGAGCCCTCCGAAGTGAAGAGACGTGGAAGACGTCGTGCAATCCTGCCAACTTCGACGGTAGCTCCAGTCTGTAATCCAAGGGATCGATCCGTTCTAGGATCCTGTAAGGTCCCATATATCTCGGACTGAGCTTCTTCCGCCCGAGAACCCGCGAGACTCTATGCATCGGCCGTATCTTCAAGAAAACCTAATCTCCCACCTGGAACTCTACCTGACGATGTCGTGCATCGTAGTATTTGTCATGCCTGCTCTGGGAATCCAAAATCCAATCCCGGATCAACCTCACCTGAGCATTTGTGTCCTCCACGAACTCCGAGCCGAGTGCCTTCGGATCCTCATCCTGGATCCAAGATAGTGGGGTCCTGCACCTCAATCCATATAATGCCTCATAAGGGGCCATGCTTATGCTGGACTGATGGCTATTATTGTACGAGAATTCGATCAGCGACAATAGTCTCTCCCAGGGCTCGCCACTGTCCAAAATGCATAGGCGTAGAAGATCCTCTAGTGTCTGGTTACTGCGCTCCGTCTGTCCATCTGCCTGTGGGTGGAAAGTTGTGTTGAACATCAATCAAGAACCCAAATAAGCCTGAACTAACCTCCACTCCTTGGACGTAAACCGTCCATCCCGATCTGACACGATCGTCCTGAGCACTCCATGATAACGAACAAACTGCTTGATGAACCTCCGCACTAGAACACTTACTGGAGCGTCCTTCGCAACTTGAATAAATCTTGCCACTTTTGTTAGTCTATCGATGATCACCCAAATTGAATCATTCCTCGCATGATATCGGGGTAGCCCATGAATAAAATCCATGGTTATGTCCTCAAACTTCCATTCCGGCACTAGAAGTGGCTGTAATAATCCGGCCGGACTTTTTCACTCTGCCTTTACGAGCTGACAAGCCTCGCAATGGGTCATGAAGTAGGTAATATCCTTCTTCATTCCCAGCCAATACATCGTCCACTTTAGGTCTACTGTCATCTTCATTATCCCTGGGTGCACTTAATATCTGCTTCTATGTGCCGGTATATAAACCCTGCCTCTAAAGCATAGAAGTCCATCTCTCAGAGAGTAATCCCCTTCCGTGCCTTCCTCTAAGGCCCTAAATATCAGCTCTATCTTCGCATCCAGCCTCTGCCCGTCCCTGATGCGATCCTGAATGTCTTCGATGGAAATCATCGACTACAGGTACTCCGCATATAGCTCTGGATCATCCTCGGACACCAGAGATATTTACATCTCCTCCAACCTCTACACCTACTCCATAGCCATCAGGTGAGGCCCTTCTCAGGATGTAGTTGCTCTCCAGCTCCGAGCATTTGCTACCACGTTGGCCTTCGAGGGATGATAGTGCACGGTATACTGATAGTCTGACAAAAACTCTACGCAGCGTCTCTGTCTTATGTTTAGCTCCTTCTGCGTGTCCACGTACTTAAGGTTCTTGTTATCTGAGAATATATCGCAGTGGACCCCGTAGAGGTAGTTCCGCCACATCTTTAGAGCAAAGATACCCGCTCCCATCACCAAGTCATGTACCGGGTAATTTTGCTCGTGTCTCTTCAACTGACGAGAGGCGTAAGCTATCACATGCTCGTTCTACATCAGAACGGCACCCATCCCCTGATATGATGATGCAGGCTTGCACGTTGACACCGAATATATCTACAGACGAACATGATTGCCTCTTTAATGATCCAATCCTACACTCACACAATCGCTCTACGCGGCACCACGTTAATTTATTCTATCAATTATATGTTAGCGTACAGGTAGCTAAACCGATTAGGATAGAATAGAGGCGATAGGCCAATATTCTTTCCGGCTAAAAGGACCTACCTAGTCCGAACGAACGGTGTTGTACCAAAAGAGATCTACCAAATAAAATATGATTTGGAAAAGGTAGATCTCTCCCAACAAAAGAAGACGAAGGTTCGCCAAACCCTTTCGGAAATAGATCAGTCAAGATAAACACAACCGATTGAAGAAAATCCACGATGAATTAATGCTATCAAAATTCAACTCTAAGAATCTACCACCATAGGAATAAATCTAGGAAAAGAAACACAAAAAGGTAGAAGGTTTCATTACCCAATCAAAAAAGATGATTCTGATTTCTCTACTTGGATCACTCTTAAACGGCTTCGTCGGAGTCACGCTGGATGGAGAGGAAACTTGTCTGCCTTCATCGCGTCATGTCGGAGTTGAAATCCACAAATGAAATCTTTGCCTTGGCCGATTTCTTCAAGGAGGTGGATTGAATGGTAGCTTTGTTGGAGGCTGATTTTGGGAAAGGATGATGGGGGAAGGTGGCCGAGCAACTAAGAGGGGGGAGATAGAGAGGGCTGGCGGCCAAGAGAGGGATAGGATGGAGGAGGCCGAATTTTGCCAAGGGGGAAGGAAAGATCTCAAAAGATTTTACGGGGGATTATTTTCTTATTCTTCTCACTCTAATCAATCCTTCATAACATGGCTATATATAGCCTATACCGCTCAATCTCCCTCCATTCAAAATTCAAAATTCAAAATTCAAATTTTAAAATTCAAATTGAAAATATGATGGTTATATGCACCCATCATATCACATGAAATGAAATAATTAAAACAACACATGATGGTTATAAGCACCCATCATTACACATGAAATGAAAATTAAAAAATATATAAAAATGACTTAATAATTATTAATAATTATTAATAATTATTAATAAATTGGTTTTGAGCCCCGGGCGGATATTATGGCGACGCTCCACATGGTCATCACGGCGCCGCAAATCATAATTTGAAGGCGGAGAAAGTTCTTCTATAAGCGCGCCATCACCGTCTTCAATATGTTGAGGGTCGTCGTCTCCATCAATCCTCCCCCGCTCAAAAGTACTCATGACCGATGAGTTGGTCTAAAAGTACTGGTGCAGGAGAGCATCATCCTAAAGAAACACGTAGCGGCAAATAACACCACTTGGAGAAGAGAGCACTTCAACCTAGAGTATCTTGTCATGCAAAAAGTTGGTCCTAGAGAACCTCGGAAAAGCATTAGGCAATAAAGGATAACAAATTTCTACATCAACAACAAACGTACCTCCAGTAAAGACCGGTGAAGAGAGCGATCTAGGCACAAACTCACTATACAAACCATAAGAAAATATAGTGGACCCAAACGGACAGGCAGATAATTCAAGTGGTGGAGAAACATATGGCGTAAAATTGGAAATAATAAAAATAGGGATAATACCCAAATCAGTGGATAACTTCAAATGATATGCATATTCTCCAAATTTCTTTAATATCCAAAAAAGGCACATCCTTCCAACATGCCATCTTTCTATAGTGCCCGAAGGAAACCATTCAGGGACGAGACGCACCAAAACTAAATCGCCAACAATATAGTGAGACACCCTTTTATGTAAGCTAGCTTGAAGTTGTTAAAATGTAATTTGTATGGTTAGCATTTCACTAATGTGCTTATATAATTTTTGAGCATGAGAGGCATAAACTAGTGCGAGTTGACTTGTCTTATAATACAGTGGTAACGAAATCAAGTCAAAAGACACTTGTGCTTTACATCCGTGCACGATCTCATTCGGCGAGCAACAAGCATACAAATAATAATAAGACGCGACTTGATTGAGTAATTTCTTAAAAGTGTGCCTAAATATCTTGCTACCGGGAGGTGTGAACCCATATGCTATGTGTCTCAACCCAAATACGGAGGCTATAGGGGTTAAGTCTGGGGGCACGGGAGCCTTAACATCAAAGATGACTTTCAACGGCTCCACAGTCGCAGTTCTAATTTGATATTCTTCATTTTCATGCTTGGCATGAAAATATGCCAAGGAGAACTGCTCGTCATAAATAACAGAGTTGGACACTCCCGGATGTGAAAAGATGTGCGATAGATATAACCTATGGGGCCTAAACGTGGTCACTAATGTGTGGAAATGAGGGTCATCATAAGGCGGTGGATAAATGTGTGTGATCGGGTGTGGTATATAAGTATGTGAAGGAGGCACCACATCTAGAGGCACAATAGCCAAAGAATCAGACACAAACGAGTATATACCTGTAGCAAGACACGCAGAGAAATGAATAGTCAAATGTGACGTGAAATTAAATCTAGGGGCCGTGGTGAAAAGATCGGCTACAAAATATAACAACTCACTAGAACTTATATGACAAGACATGTCCAAAGGAGGGGCCTGCAGGGTTGGCAACATAAAACGACACAGATCAAACATACCAAACTCGTGTCCTAAAGGGCCCACTAAACTAGTCAACGGATCAGGTGGGAGAGTCGGTAAAATTAAAACCGAGAGAGAATCAAAATCATATTCAATTTTACGCAATGGAGACAGCATTAGGGGACGCTTATCCGGGTCTACTTCAATAACGTCTTCCAAAAGTATATCTCTCTCGCATGAAAATTCTTCCAACACATTAGATACGTCATCTAATTTAGAATCAGTATAGGCCTCAGAAATGAGCAAAATTGAACCCGACGAAAATTTTTATAAAAATTGAACTTCAGATAATGGAGATAACATCAAATAGCAATCGTTCGGGTTCGCAGCGCTAAAATCAACCAAACATAACCTTCTCTCACCGTCTTCCCAATATATCGGGACATCCATTAATTCAATATTACAAATAACAATAGGGAAATCCTCACTCACAGGCTCCTCAGATATCTCAGGTATATCAGTAGTTGTAATCGTAAGCTCTAACACGATGGGGATCGTAGTTTTGAGAAGGCTCCCAATACTAGGGTTATTAGTCACAATGCAAGTAGGGCTAGTAATCGGCAATGTATTACTCTCACAGATCAGTCTATCATCATCCCATTCATTGTCATCTAAGTCACTAGGTATTCCCTCAATTTAAGACTCATCAGAATCATCGGGCTCTATCGCACATGACGAAATACTCTCACCTACGGGGTCATCCTCGGGATCAAGAAATATCACACCTACATCAGCATCCTCATGGTTATCAGTTTCTATCTCAAGGGGCTTAGATTTCGAGGCTAACAGAGGCATAACCCTAGTGACAACATCTATCGAGTCCATAGAAAATGACCTATTAGGAGAGGTTTCCCTAACGGTGGGTGGTGGTCCTAAGATTACCTTTACGGTCTGACACGAGTGAGCTGTATTCCTAGGAAGGTTGTGCTTCTCAATTTCAAATGCCATATTAAAAGTGGTGTTTAGGTTGGTGTGACCATAACGCAGTAAATTACCCTTGATGTAGGGGTTTAACCCCTTAAGAAACCTAGAGAGTGTGATCTCTAGCAACTTCTTCACACCACTCCTAACCATCATATCCTTAAAAAGACGCATATAATCCGATAACGACTTACTCCCTTGTTTAAGGGTAGCCAAATCATCAGTTATTTGCCGCTTGGTATGGGCGTTTGGTTTATAGTCATTCTTAAATGCAGGCAAGGAACTAGCGCTATAATGATACTCACTCATAGGCTTGGTGTCAGCAGGGCGAAGGTAGGCGGGATCAAATCGATCCGAGAGCAGGCTACGCATGTGTGGCCAAAAATGTTTATGACTACCAAGACGAAGCTCTTCATTGTACCAGAACACGTGGGCTTGACCTACTAATCGCACTCGGGCGATGTTAACCTGTTGGTGGTCATCCCATTCGTGACAATCAAAGTAAATATCTACCACTTAAGCCAGTCCCTAAATTTTTGCGAATTCCCATAACCATCATACGTTGGTATCTCATTCTCAGTATGAGAATACGTGTGGGGACGGTTGGAAAGCAAGGCTGGGGTGTGCTTATTCATCTCCTTAGCATATGAATAGTCTAACTGGGAAGCATATACATCATATGCCATATTCAGTGGTGATGGGATAGAAAAATCTACTCGAAAGGTGTGCACAAGTAATGAAAAAGGAACCTAAACCATTAAACTATAGGAATGATGGAATTGTTCCCGCCTAGTTACTAGGGTAAAAACAGACTTTTTTTGGTTTTTTGCAGGAAATAAATTGAAGATTGTTTAAAAAAAAAATTTTTTTTGCAGGAAAATAAGAAATTTAGGCCGCTATTGGCAGACCATGAATTTTTTTTTTGTAATTTTGGAAAATAAATGTGCATACAAAGTGCATGTCGACATGCTAATAAGAGGGGAGGGCGCTAATTTGGAAATTAACGTGAACCTCCCTCTGATACCAAATTGATGCAGGCTTGCACGTTGACACTGAATATATCTACGGACGAACACGATCGCATCTCTAATTATCCAATCCTACACTCGCATAATCGCTCTATGCGGTACCATGTTAATTAATTGTATCAATTATATGCTAGCATATGGGTAGCCAAACCGATTAGGATCGAATAGAGGCGATAGACCAATATTCTTTCCGACTAAAAGGACCTACCCGGTCCGAACGAGCGGTGTTGTAACAAAAGAGATCTACCAAATAAAATATGATTTGGAAAAGTTAGATCTCTCCCAACAAAAGAAGACGAAGGTTCGCAAAAACCCTTTCGGAAATAGATCTGTCAAGAAAAACACAACCAATCGATGAAAATCCACGATGAATTAATGCTATCAAAATTCAACACTAAGAATCTACCACCACAGGAATAAATCTAGTAAAAGAAACACACAAAGGTAGAAGGTTTCATTACCCAATCAAAAAAGATGATTCTGATTTCTCTACTTTTATCACACTTCAACGGCTCCGCCGGAGTCACGCCGGATGGAGAGGAAACTTGTCCGCCTTCGTCGCGTCATGCCGGAGTTGGAATCCACAAAGGAAATCTTTGCCTTGGCCAATTTCTTCAAGGAGGTGGGTTGAATGGTAGCTTTGTTGGAGGCCGGTTTTGGGAGAGGATGATGGGAGAAGGTGGCCGATCCACTAAGAGGGGGGAGATATAGAGGGTCGGTAGCCAAGAGAGGGAGAGGAGGGAGGAGGCCGAATTTTGCAAGGGGGAAGGAAAGATCCCAAAAGATTTTAGGGGGGATTATTTTCTTATTCTTCTTCTCTCTCTAATCAATCCTTCATAACATGGCTATATATATCCTACACCACTCAATCTCCCTCCATTCAAAATTCATAACTGAAAATTCAAATTGAAAATATGATGGTTATATGCACCCATCATAGCACATGAAATGAAATAATTAAAACAACACATGATGGTTATAAGCACTCATCATTACACATGAAATGTAAATTAAAACAAACATAAAAATGACTTAATAATTATTAATAATTATTAATAAATTATTAATAATTATTAATAAATTGGTTTGCGCCCCGGGCGGATATTATGACGACGCTCCACATGGTCATCACGGCGCCGTAAATCATTATTTGAAGGCGGAGAAAGTTCTTCTATAAGCGCGTCGTCACCGTCTTAAATATGTTGACCGTCATTGTCTCCATCATATGAGGCATCCGTATAGACCTGAAATCCTTCCTTCCCAGATTGAAGAGCAAGGATAGGGGCTGACGTAAGACGACCCTTCAACTCCAGAAAGGCAGCCTCGCACTGTGGCGTCCAAACAAATGGAGTCTTCTTCTTCATCAGAGATGTGAGAGGGAGAGCAATTCGAGAGAATCCCTCCACGAACTTCTGGTAGTATCCGCAAGCCCTAGGAAACTACTCACATCAGTGGTCGTCTTTATCTGTGGCCAATCCCATACTGCCTGAACCTTCATCGGATCTACTGCCAATCCTGCTCCACTGATAATATGGCCTAAAAAGGACACCTCCTTCAGCCAAAACTGGCACTTGCTGAACTAAGAATACAACTCGTGCTCTCGGTGCTTCTCCAGGGTCAGAGCGAAATGACGTGCATGCTCCTCTTCAGTCCTCGAATAAATGAGGATGTCGTCAATAAACACAATGATGAAGACATCCAGATATGGCTTGAATACCCGGTTCATCAAACTCATGAACACAGATGGTGCATTTGTGATCCTGAAAGGCATCACGGTAAACTTATACAGGCCGTATCTACTGCTGAAAGTTGTATTCGGGATATCCTCCTCCTAAATGGGCAGTTAGTAGTAAACTGACCTCAAATCCAGCTTTGAGAACCAATGAGCTCCCTCCAACTAGTCAAACAGCTCGTCAATCCTTGGCAGAGGATACGTGTTCCGGGCTATCAGCTTGTTCAGAGCCCTGTAGTCAATGCATAATTGGAGTGTCCCATCCTTCTTCTTGACAAACATCACCGGAGCTCCCCATGGTGAAGAGCTTGGCCGGACAAATCCGGCTTTCACTAGCTCCTATAGCTGGCTTCGAAACTCCAACAACTCCTTTGGGGCCATCCGATAAGGAGATCTAAATGTCTGCTTATCCCCAGGCATGAGCTATATTTGGAAATACTTCTCCCGATGCGGGGGTAGCCCTGGCAACTTCTCCGGGAATATGTCAGCAAAATCCTGTACCATTGGGATACTAGGAATGGAATCCTTAGCCTCGGCCATCTCAAACAACTCTTGATAGACCTCATCTCCCTATATATGGGCCTTGACGACCTGTTATAGATGATAGTAAGAGGTGGGAGGTAGATCTAATACCTTCGATGACGACGTAGGAGTCTTCGTGCCTCAAGGTGATCCTCTTCGATATGCAATTGATCTGGTCATGGTTCCAATGCAACCATGTCATGCCCAAGATCAGGTCGAAGTCTTACATCCTTAGGATCATTGCTGGTGCTTCAAATGCCTTTCCGACGATTTCTGCCTCCATGTTACAATAGGCAGAGGTTAATAGCTCTGATCCATCGGGTAGACGCACCCTCATCGTCAAGCCTATGAATAGTTCCATGCCTTCTAGTCCTTCCATGAAGGCTTCTAACACGAACGAGTGCGAAGCACTCGTATCGAACAGTATATAAGCGGGCTTGCTGCTGACGAATACTATGCTTGAGGTGGTTAAATGTCTTAGAAATCTAGTTATGGTTTTCTTTCCTATTTCTCAATTCTATATCCATGAGTCGAGCTTTTAGGAAAGAAAAGAACTTAAAATCACAAGCGTACATGCTATCTGATAGTACATTTTGTAGTCTAAACTACTAGGGTACTTTTCCTTATTTTTATCGCGTTTATCTTGTACTATAACTTATTTTTATCTTTCTTATGTACATATTTTTGCCGCTAATGTTTATTTCTGTTTTTGTAGGTTTCCTTAATTTTGGCAAAAAAATGACCTGACACGGCCACTGACACGGCCGTGTCATAGGGCGTGTCAGCCTTTCCGTGTCAACATGGCGTGTCACCAGAGGAAAATTCCAGAGACATTCTAGAGAAGGACACGGCCAGTTAACACGGCCGTGTCTATAGCCGTGTTGCTGGGCATGTCAACCCAGCCATGTCGTCGCCGTGTTGCCAAAAGTCAAACACCCTCCCGAGCAGGACACGGCCATCCACACGGCCGTGTCACCGGTAGTGTCGCCATCACATCGAAGCCTGCTGCCCTCCATAAATGCATACAATGTCAAATTCCATCAACTGCGGTCGACACGGCCACCAACACGGCCATGTCGCTGGCCGTGTCGACAGTAGAGAGCTCGAAATTTCAACGACACCATGATCACTCCCTCCAGAACTGCTGCCCGAGGTCAACTGTACATGACACGGCCAGAAACAAGACCGTGTTGCTGTCCGTGTCACCCCCCTTAAGTTTTTCTATAAATTGAGCCCTCCCCCTTCATTTCAAGAGGGATTGGGTTGAGAGGGGGTGGTGCTGCCCCTTTGTTTCTTGTCTTTTTTTTAATGTTCCTCCCTCTCTCTCTCTCCCTTTCTTATTTTGTAATTTCCTTTACCCTAGCTTAGTGCTTGCTTTGTTTTAGCTTTTTGTGTAATTTTTGCACTTGCTCTATTTGCTTAATGTAGGGCTAGAATAGGATTTAAATTTCCATGCAATTGTAATTTTCTTTTCCTAAGTGTAGCCCTCTTTAAAGATTAATAAAAGTGTTTGTTTTCTTCTCTCCTTGTTTACTTTGTGTTATCATGCGTTACTACTCATCCCCCCTCCTCCACTTCCTCATGAGTTACTAATCTTCCTTGTACACGATCTTGATGATCCGAGGTTTGAGTGATTAAGTTATGATGCTTTGATTTATCTTTTATTTTTAGGGTTTTTGCCTTGAATTACTCTTGATTAACTTTTTGGTTGGAGATATATCATCGATATATATTCTCCACCTTTGCTTTCATTCTTGTCTAACCGAGAGTCTGATAGTTTGAAGTGAGCACTCAAGAGTAAAGGGAGTTGTACGCACCCCTCGAGAGAGGAAGACGTCCAAATCTCATGGATTGGAGTAAAATCCAATAGTGGGGTTCACCGTATAAGGCGAGCTTTAGAACTCTGATTTAGACGAGAGTTGGTCGGACCTTCCTAAACTCAATTGGGCATGACTTTGAGAGAAGCATGTTGAAGCTTTAGGAACCTCCATGGTCAAGGACCTTTACCCTATTAATTTTAGGTTTTTATCGCATTTCTTAGTCATCTTTAGCCGAGATGATTCTTGATCGAGTGCATTTCCATTTCATAGTTTCAGCCCTTCGTTGTAATCGCTTATTTATGCTCTCTAGTTCATTGCTATTAGTTCTCTTCTTTAGCTTTATTTCCTTTCCTTGACTGCATTTAGTTTCTCAAACCCTAGTTTTTCCGTCGATAAAATAATAGTCTTCGTGTGAGTAAGTGTACTCAACAGTTCCCGGATTTCAAAATGACACTTGTGTCCCCTAGCTACAGTTCGATAGGTATACTTGCCTCATTTGATTGCTAGTTCGGTTACTTTTATTTTCTTCGAAGCTTTGCGACCACCAAGTTTTTGGCGCCATTTCCGAGGAGCAACTTTCGTTGATATATTGAAAACACGAACCTATTAATTTTATCTCTTCTCTTTCTCATCCTCTTTGTTAAAAAATTTAAAATAAAAAAAAAATTTATTACTGCTCTTAATAGTAACCCACTTCACAATTTTTCTACGCCACGTAATTCTCTCGAAAAGGTCAAAGCAGCTTTAAGTGCCGCTATCTTGTCTAGTACCTTGCGAACCGTTCATCGGGTAGTCCTTGGGAAGTTCGGGAGTTAATCTGTTTAAAAATTCTACTTCAAAAAAAAATCTAGCTTTTCTTTCTAGTTTATTTTATTTCTCTTTCTTCTCTTATCTTCTTTTAGTGCATGACCCGCAGGAGTCCGTCGGTTATTTTTGACTTGGCCCACGAAATTTTGCGTACTCTTCGGAGAAGATCGCGATTTCAAGGTCCTACTATCCAAGTTCCGGTTGAGGACTCCAAGTCATTCTCTACTCTAAGAATGAAAGAACCTAACGTAGATGAAGCCTTGCAAAGGACAATGTCCTATTATGCACGACCGAATCTCGAGGGAACAGAATCAAGCATAGTCTGCCTTGCTATAGCAAATAATAACTTCAAATTAAAGCCTAGCATAATTAGAATGGTGTAGCAGTATGTGCAATTTGACGGACTTCAATATGAAGATTTAAACGCACATAGAGCAAGCTTTCTTGAAATTTGTGACACCTTCAAGATAAATGGTGTCACAAATGATGCAATCAGGCTAAGACTCTTCCCCTTCTCTTTAAGAACTAAGGCTAAGCAGTGGCTGAACACTCTACCTAAAAATAGCATAACCACCTGGAATGAATTAACTGAAAATTTTTTGGCAAGTATTTTCCGCCAGCTAAAACTGCAAAACTTAGGAACGATATTTCCGCTTTTGGACAAATAGACTCTGAAACCTTATACGAAACCTGGGAAAGATTTAAAGAATTATTAAGATGATGCCCGCATCACGCACTGCTGGTATGGTTATAAGTGCAGACATTTTATAATGGGCTAAATCAAAATACAAAGCAAATGATAGACGCAGCTTCTAGCGGGACTTTAAACCATAAGACCCCGGAAGCAACTCTTGATCTTTTTGAGGACTTGGCCATGAACACTTATCAGTAGAATGTGCCTAGGTCCCGCCAAAACAAACATGCAGGTATCTTTGAATTGGACAACGTCTCCCAGCTCGCTCTACAAGTTGAAATATTAAGCAAAAAGATAACGGAGATGACTGTTGCCTCCGCACCTCGGGTATGGGAATGTTTAACTCCTGCCCCAGAACATTTTTATTTTGTTGACAATATGCCTAGAAATGCTTTTAATACTTTTTCTGCTGCGAATTTTCATCCTCCTGATTTTAATTTTTTGAATAGTTATAATCCTGCTTTAAGAAATCACCCGAATTTTCTTGGAGTAATCTTCCGAACGCAATGCGCCCGCCATCGAAAAATGATTTTTCTTCACCACCACCACCTCTTCAAAACTTTCCAAAACCTCCAAGCTTTGAGGAGTTACTTTCCAAATATATCACCACAAATGACGCTACAATAAGAAGCTTAACTCGAAGCGTTAAAAGTCTTGAAAAATAAGAAGGACAGTTCGCTAAAATTATTTCTGAGCGACCCGCAGGGTCTATTCCTTCCAATACCGAGCCCAACCCGAGAGAGCAAGCGAATGTTATAACTCTTCGGAATGGGAAGCAAGTTCCTGGTATGGTAAGTGAAGAGTCCGAGGCAAGCTCTGCCCCCGCTCTAAAAAATCAAAGCTCCGCTCCCATTTTGAAAATTCCACCCTCTGCTGAAGAAGTTATCACCCCCATTTTAGAAAAAGATCTCACTCCACTGCCATTCTTTAAAAATAATCCAAATCTGCCTTACCCTTCCGAACTTAATAAACAATGTCAGGATGATCAATACTCCCGTTTCTTAGAGATGTTTAAGCAAATCCACATAAATCTGCCTTTCCATGAAGCAATTTCCCAGATGCTGAAGTACGCCAAGTACCTTAAGGACCTCCTGACCAACAAGAAGAAGTTAAAGAACCTTTTGCACGTCACGTTAAATGCCGAGTGCTCTGCTGTTTTGACAAACAGCTTACCAAAGAAAATCAATGACCTGGGTAGTTTTTCTATTCTGTGTGTATTTGGTGATCTTTTGGTCAAGAACGCATTAGCCGACTTAGGTTCGAGTATTAACCTGATGCCCCTCTCATTGTTTAAAAGGTTAGGAATTGGTAGCCTCAACCCCACACGCATGAATATCCAGCTTGCCGATAGATCCGTCAAGTACCCGTTAGGAATCGTGGAGGATGTCTTAGTAAAAGTTGACAAGTTCATCTTCCCGGTAGACTTTGTCATTTTGGACATCAAAGAAGACATCAAGGTTCCCCTGATCCTTGGCTGACCCTTGCTTGCCACCTCCCGAGCTATCATCAACGTAAGTAATGGTAAGCTCTTCCTTCGAGTAGGCGACAAAGAAGTGACTTTCTCTATCACACCTTCGATGAAAAACACCTAAGCAAACGATGACTCCTGTTTTTTCGTAGATACCGTAAGTGATGAATCCTCCTATTGCCTTTCTAAATTTGAA
Organism: Platanthera zijinensis; assembly: GCA_039513925.1. Classification (NCBI taxonomy): domain Eukaryota; kingdom Viridiplantae; phylum Streptophyta; class Magnoliopsida; order Asparagales; family Orchidaceae; genus Platanthera; species Platanthera zijinensis. The sequence goes on from CM077085.1 coordinate 91,107,511, forward strand.
AAAGAATTTTCTGATTTTTGTTCCTCGTCTTCTCTTCCAACTGAATCGCTACACCTAAGTGAAGAAAGTGTAGAATCCTCTTATTTTCTATCTTATTTGGAAAAAGAATTTTTTGATTTTTGTTCCTCTTCTACTCTTCCAACTGAATCGCTGCAAGAAGCCGCCTTGGCCACCAGCTTAACCCCTTTTAATTTTTTGTCTAAAAAGATCTACGAAGATATAGTATTTATAAAAGAAAGAATTTCTCAAACCTCTTATGAAGAACCGCCTACCCTAGAACTTAAAGAACTTCCTGAACATATCAAGTACGCCTTCTTAGAAAAAGACTCCAAGGTTCCCGTTATAGTTTAGAACCTACCTCACAGATGTCCAAAATGAAAAACTTCTTTTAGTTCTATGTAAGCATCTCCGTGCTATTGCCTGGAAAATTTCCGATATCAAGGGAATAAGCCCATCTTTCTGCACTCACAAAATCTTAATGGAAGATAATTCACGCAATTCAATACAACCTGAAAGTGAGGGAAAGATCTACCTTAACTCTAGAGGGGGGGGGGGGTGAATAGAGTATTTTAAATAAAATTTACAAAAAAAACTATAAAGCAGTGGAAGATTTAATTTATGTATATGTGTAAGGTTCTTGCAGTGAAATAAAAACTAAAGCAAGAAAAAAGAAATCACACATCACACAGCAAAGTCAAACACACAGCAACCAGATGACATAAGGAGCTATAGTGGTTCCCCAACAACCTGGGTACATCCACTCTTCTACCACCCTAGGTAGGAATCCACTGCAGGAATAGTTGATTAGGTGTCCTAGGCACCAATGAGCTTTTGATAAGGTGCTCAAAAACCAGAACTAGATTTTTTTATAAGGTGTCTTGCCACCACTGAGTTTTGACAAGGTCTCAGAAACCACTTTCAGAACTTTTGAAGGGAGTTTTGAAAAACCCTTTTACAGGAGGGAAAGGAAAAAGAAAGAAAGAGTTGAGTTGTTCTTCTCTGTCAACAGTCTGAGAGAAGACAAGTGGAAGATGTTGCTAAAGCTCCCCCTGAGATCTGTAAGGGTTCAGGAAGGTGAGCTTTGCTAGGGTGATAGGTCTTCAGTTGCTTCAGATCTCCAACAAAAAATGATTTCAGCAGATGCTGAAATGTATGATGTCTGGAGTCCTTGATGTTGAAGCTTTTGAACACTTGAGGATTTGGAGGAGTAGAATTGCAGATGATCTCCTCCACAGAAAAGTTCCTTGTGTTCTTGAAGATTTTGACTCAGTGAATCTATATGTTCCAGAAGATGAGTTCTTGATCATAGTATATTTTTATCTCTCTTCTGTAACTCTTTTTCTCAATCTGATAATCCGGTATATCTCTTGTCTATCTTATTGTATTGATCTGTTATCTCATATTCAAAAAAAATATTCTGTAGGAGTGTATGAGATTCTGACTTAGATGGTTGTTACTCAGTCATAAATGACTTCCATAATTGACAACTTTCTCTGGGGAAAGTCCTAAGTAACATTCCTTTTAGCCTTCCTTGAAACTTGTTCCAAATGGCTTGAAACGGCTACATAATCCTTTGTAATAAATGCAAGAAATAAATCTGAATGAATTCCATAACTGTTCTTGAATTTGAATTCTGAAAGCGTCAATCTCTCACAGAAATCGTCGACCTGAGCTCAGCTATCGTCGACCTTAGCTCAGAGATTGGATTTATACTAGAGACAGAAAACGTCGACCTGAGCTCTACGATCGTCGACCTGAGCTCAGTGTCTTGGAAAATAGCTGAAGACAGAACGTCGATCTGAGCTCGAAGATCGTCGACCGGAGTTCGATGTCTTGCAGAATTGAGCTCAGAGAATGTCAAACTGAGTTCGACGTTTCGTCGACCTGAGCTCGACAAAAATTGTCTTTGTCTCAGCACTGAATCCTTAACTTTGAATGGTCTTGGGGGCAGCTTCAAACCTAAGTTCTAACCTTAGACTCATTCTAATTTGACCTTTTAAACTATACAACTAGGTCAAACCAATTTCCTAAAAACATAGTGATCCTTGCCCAAATTAGTAATAGGGTGTTCAAACAATCTCCCCCTATTTGGGTTAGGATTACTATTTACAAGACAAAGTAGGAAATAAATAAGCATGCAGACTAAGCAATAGCTAAACCAACAATGACATAGCAGCATTGCAGATCAAAGATAGAATATCAGCAAGAGATAGATGTTTGTTCAGCTTACAGAAATCACTTCTTCGCATTTCCCTTTTTAAACAGAATTTCCCTGTTAGGATTGAGGGCTTCTCTCTTTGATCTTCTGTCATCATCTGCACCTAAGGAGGTGTGGGATCTAGGCCTTAGAACTACAGCCTCAGGATGCAGCTTCATATAATCTTCTGGATTTAAGAACTTTCTTGAAGAATATCTCTCTAATTCTGTCTTTCTTTGATCTGATTGGGCTGTAATGTTGGAAATGTCTTTGCCTTGCTCTTTGGCCTTTTTCATTTGATCTAGGGCAGCAAGCTCTTTAATTCTGGCAGTCCATGACAATGGGTTGTTTTCAGGATCTTCAAATGGGACTGGAGGTTCATATCTATTGATTGATTCCTAATCAATAGGAGTCCTGGTGACAACTGAATCTCTAAGCTTATAAGGGAAAGGACCTTGAGTAGGATCAATAGGACCTTGTTGATGCAGGCCCATGGTTTAGAAGAGAGATTTTCTTGAAAATGTCCAACAGTTATATGGGGAGGAGGTGTGGGGGGCTCGGATTGTGATGAAGGGAGGAGGCCGGTTTTGGCTTGTTGGGTGGAAGCGGTCAGTTTTCTTTGTAGAGGAAGAAGAGGGCTCGGGTAGCTAGAGGAAGAGGAAGATATGAAGGAGGGAGAAGAAAACCAAGAAAGGGGAGAGGGAGGAGAAGGCCGAATATTGCCAAGGGGGAGGAAAGAGAGGAGGTGGCCGAGAGAGATTAAAGATGGAGAGGAGGTGGAGGCTTTGGACTTGGCCGAGCCCTAAGGGGGTGGTGGTGGCCAGCGGCTTGGAGGGAAAAGGGAGGCCGATATTTTTTTGGGGAAGTAAAAGTGGGCTTGGGTTGGGGTGGTGGAGGTGAGGGAGAATATTGAGGAGGAGGAGGAGGAGAAGGGAGAAAAGAGGTAGCCGAGATTGAGAAGAAAGGGGAGGGGGTTGCCGGCGGCCAAGGTAGAGAGAGGGAGAGAGGGGTTGGCCGAAATTTGCCAAAGAGGGGGGGGGGGGGAATTCTCTCCAGAATCTCTAGGTTTTTTTCAATTTTTCATTCTTTCAATACTTAATCAAACAAAACATGGCTATATATAGCCTTACACCACTCAATCTCCTCCATACATATTTAGAACAAAATAAAAACAATTCCAAAATTAAAATGCATGAAAATGGAAGCAAATATATGATGGTTATAAGTATCCATCATAATTACAAGAAATAAAAATATAATAATAAGATTGCTTAAATTAAAACATTGCTTAAATAGAAATTGCTATAAATAGAAATTGCATAAAATGATAAAAGATAAATAATAAAATATATAATTATAATTTTTATTTATAATTATATATTTTATTTAAAATGGTGTCGGCAGACGTCGTGCAAAATATGAAGCGGCGTTGGCGAAGGAGCGTCACGGCGCTGATGAAGAAGCGTCGCGGCGTTGGGGAAGAGCGTCGTCATCAATTCCCCCACACTTAAAATCACTCATCTCCGATTAGTGGCCCGTGAGGGGGGGAACAGTCAAAAGAAAGCAGCAACATTGGGGCAAGTCTGGCCATAAAAGTTGGAGGGTGCAAATTAGAAAATTGACATGAACCTCCCTCTGATACCAAATTGAAAAATTCATTAAAATAGTACCGAGAGAAATGGTTACGGTGTGGTGTGAAACCATGTGCAACGTGACTGACCCCAAATACGAAACATAAAGGAGTTAAGTCCGGGGGAATGGGAGCCTTAAAATCAAAGATGATTTTCATAGGCATGAACGTTGCGGCTCTAATATTATATTTATAATAATGACGCTTGGCATGAAGATATGCCAAGGTAAACCGCCCTTCACTATTACAAATAGAATTGACCTCTTTAGTGTGTAAGCAATGCAACGCACTAGGCCTAGCCGTGGTTACTAACGGATGGGAAAAAGGATCCACAAAAGGTGGGGGATAAATGCGAGCAATCGGGTGGGGTATATAAGTAAACAAAAGGAACACCACCAGAGGCACGATATCCAAAGACTCCAAGACGTTTGACGAAAGAAACTCAGTCGCACACGCAGTAAAATGAGTAGGAACTAAAATAGTGGGTTTGTCACCACAAATCAGTCTAGACAAATCGATCCCACTACCTAAAACATTTACTAATGTGGACACAAAATTCGGAGGAAGTGTTGGTGAAATCACACCCGGAAAATCCAAATCAGAAATAATTTTATCCTTTGATGTTATCGTCAAATAACTTTCTTCCGGTGATAATACTAACGAATCGTCCAAACATATCACTTCCTCACTTAATTTTTCATCTAACACACTAGTCTCGTCGTCCAAACATAACTCTTCCCAAGAGGTGGGGACATCATCTAAATCATAAGAGGGGGATGTACAAATCAAATCCCGGGGAGTATGATAATTAAATTGAGTTTCAAGCGGTGAAGACAACGTCAAATGACTAACTCCCAGATGTATAACACTAAACTCATCCAAAATAGGACATCCATCCCAAGGTGACTCCAAGATAGTTTGAGTCTCGAGTAAAGGCAATAAATTCAAAGATCTATCTTCTGAACGCTCATAACTATGATCATCCCATATCACGCCTTCGTCCAGAGGAGACTCTTCCAACACCGTCGAAATATCACCCAAATCAATGTTAACAGACGGCTCAATGACAGTCAAAGGGGACGGATCAGCAATATGGTCGAGGGGAAGGGGTATAATCCCAGGGGTAACTTCCTCAAAGGAGAAATCCTCATCCAAATCACTAGGATATCCCAGTTCCTCAACGTCACAACAATCGATAATGAAATCGACCTCGCCCTCAGTGGCGGGATCAGCCAAAGTCATCACCACAGACTCACGAGTCACATTCGTCTGACTAACCGTACAGATAGGACTACTCTCACCCCGCGGGCTCATGGCAATCCTAGTAACCTTTTCTAACGGGCTCGGGATATGGGACTTATAGTACTCCTTTCCCCGGTAGGTGGGTACAGGTGCGCTACGGGTAGCTCTAACCTCATGGAGTACGGGCCTAACCTGAGGAGACATGCCTCTCCTATAGTCAGGTGGGGATCTAGTGCCCCGGTGAGTAAAAGCCACATCATTCAACATCCACGCAGGAGCGTATTGGTCGATGAGAAGGCTCTTCATGTTAAGCCAACTGACACAGCCTCCAAAACGTCGCTCTTCATTGAGCCAAAAGCTCTGGGCTCGACCATATAATTGTATGCTCGCGACCCCGACCTTGGAGTGATCATGCACACGTTCACGCACGAAATAAAGCTCAATGTCGTCTACCCAACGTAGGAAGACCAGGGGACCTCCCAATCCATCGTAGGTGGGGGCAACGCTCCTGGAAGATCTAGACACGACATTAGTCATTCGATAGGGACGGGGGCTAAACTGGTCATAGGGCCTCCTTGGAGCCGTCGGCGAAGAGGGAGCAAATCGGTGATTATCTACTTGCGCTAACCAATCTCTAAGGTCATCCGTTTGATGCTTCGCCAACCGACGGGAAGCGTCAACGTCATGTGCCATCATCAGAGGAGATGGATGCGCACGCAAGTCGCGACCTAATGCATGCCAATAAAGTTTAGAAAACCGGTTTTTGCCAACAAAAGCTCTTATCAGAAGTAAAAATTTTATAATTAAATATTTTTTTCTAGCCTTCCTATAGGGCTGAAATAATATTTTATTTTAATTTCTTACTAAGGTTATAAAGTAGAAAATGAAATTTTTTTCCTTTTTTTTAAAAGGTAAAAATTCTGGATTCTAGCACGCTATTGGCAGACCAAAATCAGAACTTTTACATATGCAGGATTTTTTTTTTGGTTGCTGAAATTTTTCTAGCGAAACTCAAATAGCCTACCGAAATATAGAAGGATGGTGCCGATTAGGAAATCGACAACAACCTCCCTTGAATTTCTCTAAGCTCTGGGCTCGATCACTTGTCCTTCCCTTTGTTGTCTGGAGCAAGTTCTGTGCTCTCTCTGATTTCCTCTGAACTGACCTCTTCTAGAATGATAGCCTCTTTTATATTGTCCTCTAGGTTGATAACTTTGAGAAGATTGAGATGAACTGTGCTTTGAAGAAGATGATTGAAAAGCTGAGCCTCCACCAGATACTGAGTCTCGAGGAGGAGGAGGAGGTAACTGAGAAGATCCTTTCTCATATTTTTCTAGCTTTCTTCTTTTCTTCATAGCCTTTAGCTAATTCTTAGAGAATTGCATCTAAGGCTCTGTTATCTGACAGTCATGCAAAATGTAATATGGTATATCATTGACATCTTTGGCTTTAGCAGGAGGGACTCTCATCATTGCTTTGCTTCTTGCTTTCCTTTTCTTGGCAATGGTCCCAGCAGAATCATCAGAGTCAGTGTTGAATATGTCACTATCTGAACTCTGGGGTCTGTCATATAGATCATCAATGCTTTTGATGTACTCTTCTCTTTGTTTTAACTTCTCAGCAGACAAAACAGGAGCAGAAACCATTGTAGTAGCAGCAGGAGCAGAGACAGGAACTTCTGGAGCAGCAAGAGCAGCAGGAATAGCAGGAACCTCAGAAACAACATGTTCTTCTAGGTAAACATCAAGTTCAACAAAAGCAACAGTGTCAACACCAAATAACATATCAATATCAGTATATTCAGCAACTTCAGCAGCAGCAGCAACACAAGAAGAAACTTCCTACGCCTTCAGAGAATTTATATAAGAGATAATCAGGCTGGGATCACAGACAGCAGTAGGCACAATAGCCTTAGTAAGGTCTTCAACTCCCTGAGTTGATAAGCAGCTTTTGTGAAGAAGATCAAATGCAGACAACAGTGACCTGAGGTCCACTGTGAGTACTGGTACTGGAGCTGGAGTAGAAATCTCTGGCAGCAGCAATTCCTCAGGAGCAGCAGGCACTACCTCAACTTCATAGAGCATCTCCCCCTGCCTTGATTTAGTTATAACTTGATCAAGGCACCCCATAGAAGGGATTTCTTGAGGACAAGAGAGAGAGGATATCCTGTTAGATAACTCCTTTATTTATTTCAGGAGTGGAGCCATGGAGGTCTCCAACAAGCTTATTAGCTTGGGGGCCAGTATACTATATAGCTTATCTGCCAAAGCTGATAGATCCACATTCTCAAGTGTGACTTGAGTAGAGGTGGAGGATGGAAAGATTTGGGCTGGTGATGGATGGACTGTGGTTGATTGTATTGTGGATGGTAGGATGGTTGGTTGAGAAGTTGGGATGGTGGAGATAGATGGTATGGGTGTGGAGATGGATGGTGTGAATGATGGTTGGGTAAGAATATCATGCAGGAGTTGTTGATATGAAGAGGTAGAGGGAAGCTCAGCAGGTTAGGAAGGGGAAGCATCCATGAAGGAATCTTCCAAAATGATGAAGGATAGAATGTCAAGAGGTAGATAGTAGTGGAGTGGATGGAATTATTCTGAGGTGGCTGGAGGTGAAATTGGTGATGAAATGGTAATGGGGGAGGAGATGGATGTGGAGATGGAGGTAGAAAAAGCAGGAGGTGGAGAAGGAGGAGAAGAAGTGGAGGCAGGCAATTCCTCAATGAGGGCAGGGGCCTGAGGGAAAGAGACTGCAATGGTCCTTATGCCTGAAGAAGTGGTAGTCCTGGTTGGCTTTATTATCTGCCTGTCCCATTTCCCAAACAGGGCACAGGTTAGCCTTTTTGATGCATTGATGTGCATCACATTTGATACTAGCAGTTCAGGGCACCTGGAGTGCAGGAATACCCCTAAGATCCTCCCAAAGTTCACAGAACTTTTGTTTATTTTCTTCTTTATCAAATCAAAGAAAATTTCTCCCCAGTTCAGGTGTTTCTTATCCACTAGGGCTCCCATCAAACAGAACTGATACTTGGATATGGTATCATGTGCTGAGTGCTTTGCCAGTAGCACTTTCCCCAAAACATCAGCCAGAAATCTAAATTCAAAAGATAAGTTCTTTTTCAATAATTTGTTAGGGTTTTCTGCAGAGTGACCCATTCTGTCTAACATTGAAGAAGATTCCTCTCCCGAAAGTTCAACAGAATCATCTCCAGTACTCAAATGAAATACTTCAGTCAGGAGAGTAGGTGATAATGATACCTGAGTCCCGCTGATAGTTCCAACAAGGGTATTCTGATCCAGATTATGTGTTGTAAATACCCATTCCTTAATTTCATCTACGACGATCTTCATCCTGGTAGACATTATATGTACTAACTGTTGTTCTCTAAAGAGTTCCAGAATGTCTTTGAAAACTTGATCGTTGCCGTCAAATGAATCCATATCTATGTAAAATCCTGTATTAAATTTCATCTTGGCGAGAGCGGCAACATTCACGGCCATTGTATACCTGCAAAAAGTAACAAACACAACCAAGTGCAGTAGAGTTTGGAGGGAAAGACAAAAGTTTGTAGAGAGTATGAAAGCGCAAGAGAAGAACGACGGCCGAAAGAATGATTTTATATTAGGGTTCGACGCCGGAAAGGAAATATCATTGAACTCTGTTTGACGATCTTAGCTTCTAATGGAATCTGAAGAGTCTTCAATATCGTCGATCTACGTTCGACGACATTGGAGAGCATCGATCTTCGATCGACCAGAAGAAGATAGCTTGGAGCTGACTGGAAAACGCTGAACCCTAGTCGAGCGCAGTTCGGAGACAGAAAACAACCTACAGACACTAGAAAAAACAAGTTTTTAGCCTAGTCTTGGTCTGTTTTTAGAGTTTTAAAATCTTGGGATATATTTTAAACTTCCTCCATCTAACATTCCTAACTGATTTAGGAAGAAGGTATGTTTCTTTTCATCCAAAGGTTTGGTGAAAATATCTCTCCTTTGCAAATCAGTTAGGATATACTTAAGTTCAATTTTATTTTTCTCAACATTATCCCTTAGAAAGTGTTTCCTAATCTCTATATGTTTTGTCCTACTATGGAGTACTGGATTTTGTGCTATAGAAATAGCACTGGTGTTATCACAAAATATTTTTGACCCTTCTAAGTTGTAGCCATAGTCTAGGAGCTGGTTTTGAATCCACAAGATCTGTGAGCAGCAACTGTCTGCTGCCATATATTCAGCTTTAGTAGTTGAAGTGGACACAGATGTTTGTTTCTTACAGAACCAGGAGACAAGTCTGTCACCAAGGAACTGGTAGGTTCCACTGGTGCTTTTCCTGTCTACTCTACATCCAGCATAATCAGCATCTGAAAATCCAATTAATTCAAATCCTGAGTCTTTTGGATACCAGAGGCCTAGATTTGGACATCTTTTTACATACCTAAGAATCCTCTTAACTAATGTTAGGTGTGACTCTCTAGGGCTTACTTGGAATCTAGCACATATACATGCAGCAAACATTATATCAGGTCTACTAGCTGGAAGGTACAATAGAGAGCCAATCATTACTCTATATGTTCTCTGATCAACATATTTTCCATGTTCATCAGTATCTAATACAGCATTGGTAGGCATAGGGGTTTTCATGCAAGATGCTTCAGACATACCGAATTTCTTAACCAGTTCTTTTGCATACTTGGTTTGAGAAATGAATATGCCTTCAGCATGTTGTTTGACTTGCAATCCTAGAAAGAAGGAAAGCTCACCCATGCTACTCATTTCAAATTTAGAATGCATCAGATTTGAAAATCTTTTGCACAAATTTAAATCAGTAGATCCAAATATGATATCATCTACATATATTTGTTCTAGTAGGGTATGGAACTTATGGGTTCTAATAAAAAGAGTTTGGTCTACTCTACCCCTTATAAAATCATTTTTCAGAAGAAAGCATGCAAAGGTCTCATACCATGCTCTAGGAGCTTGCTTGAGACCATATAATGCTTTATGCAATTTGAAAACATGGTCAGGATGAGTTAAAGAGATAAAACCTGGAAGTTGTCTAACATAGACTTCCTCTTTGATGTCTCCATTGAGAAATGCACTTTTCAAATCCATTTGGTAGACCTTGAAACCTTTGTGAGCTGCATAAGCTAGGAATATTCTTATGGCCTCTAACCTTGCCACGTGTGCAAAGGTCTGGTCATAGTCTATCCCTTCTTCTTGAGAATAACCTTGAGAAACTAGCCTTTCCTTGTTACTTACAATAACTCCTTGATCATCCAACTTGTTTCTGAACACCCACTTTGTTCCAACAATGGAGTGATCCTTAGGCCTTGGTACTAGTTCCCAAACTTTGTTTCTCTCAAATTGATGTAGTTCCCCTTGCATAGCAATGATCCAGTGTGGATCTTGTTCTGAATCTTGAATGGATTGAGGCTCAACTTGAGATAGAAAGCAGGTGTGCATCAGGTTCTAGTTGACCTGATTTCTGGTTTGCACACCAGCTGAGATGTTTCCAATCACTTGGGAGATTGGGTGATCTCTTGTTGTTACTAAATCCACATGGGGTGTTGATTGTTCACCAACCTGTGTTGTTGTTTCCTCTTGTGGAACAACAACTGGCTCTTCAAAATGGTTTTCTCCAAGATGTTGAACATCAAGATGTTCAGTATCCTCTTCATCTTCACTAATTTCAGCTCTTTGTTGGATAGGTGAATGTACTGAATCCTTTTCTACAATGTGTAACCTGTCCAAATTTTCTAAAAGAGGGTGTACCTACAATGGTTCTATGGTAGAAGTAGACTTCTCCTTATAACACATGTTAGTCTCATCAAAAGATACATGAACAGATTCTTCAAATTTAAGAGAAGTTTTATTATAAACCCTATAAGCTTTACTGATCATGGAGTATCCCAGAAACACTCCTTCATCAGCTTTAGCTTGGAATTTTGCTAAATACCTCTTTATCATTATTGTGAATATAACAAATGCAAATAAAAATTTTGAAATAGTCTACTTTAGGTTTCTTCCCTTTGAGCAATTCATAGGGAGTCTTTCCCTTCAGTTTATGTATCAAACTTCTATTTAACACATGGTTGGAGGTGTTCACTGCCTCTGCCCAAAAAGATAGAGGAAGTTGAGCATCTGTCAACAATATAGTGCAGATTCAATTAGGGTTCTATTTTTCCTTTCAGCTACCCCATTTTGTTGAGGAGTTCTAGGAGCTGAGAAAGTATGCATGATCCCTTCACTCTGACAGAACTCTTGCATAAGAAGAGAATCAAACTCTGTCCCATGATCACTTCTGATCAGGGCAATGTGAGTATTGAACTCAATCTGTATGCATTTGAGAAAATCTGTCAAACACTTAAAGTTATCAGACTTCTTCCTCAGGAAGAATACCCATGTGAATCTAGAGAAGTCATCTACAATCACTAAAGTGTAAGATTTCCCTCCTAAGCTTTGTACTGTAATGGGTCCAAAAAGATCAATATGTAACAGATACAAAATCCTAGGTGAATCACTCTTATTAAGTGACTTAAAGCTATTTTTAGTTTGCTTGCCTAATTTACAAGCCCTGCAGAGTCCTTCCTTCTTGTAGGGGCCAGAAGGTAGTCCTCTAACAAGGTTGTCCTTGGATAGCCTATCAATGGTTCTAAGGTTTAAGTGTCCTAGTCTCTTATGCCATAAATCATTTGGTTTACAGACTGAATTAAATAAGCAGATATCTATGTTGGTTGAAAGGAAATCTACAAGATAAATGTTACCTTTCCTTTTACCTGTTAAAACTATTGTGTTATCCTCTAACTTGATCTTGCATATGGATTTGTTGAATGTCACTTGATATCCTTCATCACAGAGTTGACTGATGCTGATTAGGTTGTGCTTCAGTCCTTCCACATAAGCCACCTTCTTGAATGTGACTGAGCCAATCTGAACAGCACCATATCCTTTTGTTTGACCAAAGTTTGAATCACAAAAAATCACTTTGGGTCCAAGTTTGGCTTTGAAGGATGTGAGATTCTCCTTGCTCCCTATCATGTGCTTTGAGCACCCACTATCCAGATACCATTGTTGGTTCATTGTTGGATAGGTCTTAACCTGCACATAAACAATTTATATGTTTTTGACCCATTTTACCTTGGGTCTAGGTTGATAACCTTTAAATTCAGAAATAAAAGACATTCCTGGCTGACTCTTATATCCTTCAGGATGGTATCTCCTAGGAGGCACTATCCATTCAGTATAAGGGTTGAAGCTTTGGGATGAGGGTTTTCTAGGATTGATTTTAGATTTACCTCTGAAAGAATGTTCAAAGCTCTGAGCTCCGTTCGACGATCGTAGACCTGAGTTCGATGATCTTGGGTCAGATTGTCGAGCTCCGTTCGAAGATCGACTATACCAGAGTTCAGAGTTTAGAAGTCATCGATCTGAGTTCGACGATCCAGCCTGAGATCGTTGAGCTCTGCTCGACGATCGTCGACCTCTGTTTCACGTTTTCTGTTGAACTGTATTTTCCTTAGGTAAATCAGGATTCTTCCTTGCTACCTCTACATCACCCTTTCCTTTATCAAAAATAAATTTAATTGGGGTTGTTAATACTATAGGTTGGCTGGATGAAGCGCCCAAGCCCCTTGTATAGTTGAATCTTGAGTTCACTGTGCTTGTGATGTCCATCAGTCTGATGCTTCTCCCATTAAGGGATTCTTCAAACTTCTTTGCCTGGGATAGCTCACTTTTCAGTGAAGCTATCTCCTCCCTACAGTACTCCTTAGAGAGTTTGAGGTTGTCTGATTTTAAGGTGCTATGTTCAGACAATTGATTTCTGAGAGAGATAATCTCTTTCTAAGACTTTAACAGGTCTAAACAAAGTCCCTTAAATTTAGATCTAAAGTCCTCTGAATCAAAATCAAAGGAGTCTATTACCTGGTCTTCTTCAGTTTGAGTTTCAGATTCTGAATCTGATTCTTGTTCTGCATCAGAATTTTGCTGAGAGGCATTTTTAGCCATCATGCAGAATTCCTTTTCTTTAGCATCATCCTCATCATCACTTGAGCTTGATGAGTCTTCTGATTCCTCTTCAGTATTACTCCAGCTTTCAGCTACAAACCCTTTCCTTGTATGTTTATTTTTGTTGGAGGAGGATTTGTTGCTGTTGTTTCCCCTAGAGTCCTTGTCTTTTCTCCTATCTTTCCTGTCCTTCTTGTCCTTGTTCTGATTTTCTGGACAGTCAGGCACAATATGGCCTGGTTTCCTGCATCCAAAACAGATTATTTCTTTATTATTTGACTTGTCATACCTTGGCTTCTCATGCCCTCTCGATTACCTCTTTATGAAATCTTTCCTGGCCATCTTATAGAATCTTTTGGCCAGCAAACTCATCAATTCTTCATTGCCTGTGACCTTGTCTTCAGGCAGATCTTCTGTAGCTTTGAATGTTATTGTCTTCTCCTTCCTGACAGCTGAAGAAACAACCTTTTGTTCTTCCTCTCTATTCTTGATGAGCAGCTCATAAGACTTGAGCTTGCCCAACAAAGCTTCAGTAGTAATCTCAGTTAGGCTTCTTGCATCCTTGATTGGCCAGATCCTTTAGTCCCAAGTGCTAGGGAAGCACATTAGGATCTTGTCATTTAGTTCAGTTAGAGAGATCTTTTTGCCCAGTGTTTTTAGTTCCCTGACTATTAGGTTGAGCCTGTTGTACATGTCAGCCACTGATTCAGTTTCTCCTTTCTTGAAGTTCTCATATTGGCTTATGAGATGAGATCTCCTGTCCTTCCTTTCATCAGTAGATCCTGAGAAAATTTAAGATAACTTGTCACATATCTCTTTTACTGAACTTCATTCAGCCACCTTTTGTAATATCTCATCAGACATGGTCTGAGCAAGGATATTCATAGTCTTTGCATCTGCAACTTTCCATTTCTTTATTTCTGCATCTGTTCCTAAAGGAGGTTGAACAACACTTGTACTTGTGATTACTAGGGGTCTTGGAAAAACTATCAAAACAGAATTAAAAATGTCCTCATCAATAGAATTCATGTAAAGCTTAATCCTTGCCTTCCAAAGTGCAAACTTGGAAAAGTTGCACACTGGAGGTCTGGTGCTAGCATAGTCTTTGTTCTGTGCCATGGTTTTGTATGAAAATAAATATAATACAAATAGTAATAACTATCCTCTATAGAAGGTTTATCTTATCAAGGATCTTTTGGTTCAGGTGTTAGCCTGTTCAACCAATTTGTTGAAAATTCAGATGTTGAATAACCAACCTGCCTCTGATAACAATTGAAAGTGAGGGAAAGATCTACCTTAACTCTAGAGGGGTGAATAGAGTATTTTAAAATAAATTTATAATAAAAACTATAAAGCAGTGGAAGACTTAATTTATGTATATGTGGTAGGTGCTTGCAGTGAAATAAAAACTAAAGAAAGAAATAAGAAATCACACAGCGCACAACAAAGTCAAACACACAGCAACCAGATGACACAAGGAGCTATAGTGGTTCCCCAACAACCTGGGTACATCCACTCTTCTACCACCCTAGGTAGGAATCCACTGCAGGAATAGTTGATCAGGTGTCCTAGGCACCAATGAGCTTTTGATAAGGTGCTCAAAAACCAGAACTAGATTTTTTTTATAAGGTGTCTTGCCACCACTGAGTTTTGACAAGGTCTCAGAAACCAGTTTCAGAACTTTTGAAGGGAGTTTTGAAAAACCCTTTCACAGGAGGGAAAGGAAAAAAGAAAGAAAGAGTTGAGTTGTTCTTCTCTGTCAACATTCTGAGAGAAGACAAGTGGAAGATGTTGCTAAAGCTCCCCCTGAGATCTGTAAGGGTTCAGGAAGGTGAGCTTTGCTAGGGTGATAGGTCTTCAGTTGCTTCAGATCTCCAGCAAAAGATGATTTCAGCAGATGCTGAAATGTATGATGTCTGGAGTCCTTGATGTTGAAGCTTTTGAACACTTGATGATTTGGAGGAGTAGAATAGCAGATGATCTCCTCCACAGTAAAGTTCCTTGTGTTCTTGAAGATTTTGACTCAGTGAATCTATATGTTCCAGAAGATGAGTTCTTGATCATAGTATATTTTTATCTCTCTTCTGTAACTCTTTTTCTCAATCTGATAATCCGGTATATCTCTTGTCTATCTTATTGTATTGATCTATTATCTTATATTCAAAAAAATATTCTGTAGGAGTGTATGAGATTCTGACTTAGATGGTCGTTACTCAGTCATAAATGACTTCCATAATTGACAATTGTCTTGGGGAAAGTCCTAAGTAACATTCCTTTTAGCCTTCCTTGAAACTTGTTCCAAATGGCTTGAAACGGCTATATAATCCTTTGCAATAAATGCAGGAAATAAATCTGAATGAATTCCATAACTGTTCTTGAATTTGAATTCTGAAAGCGTCGATCTCTCACAGAAATCGTCGACCTGAGCTCAGCTATCGTTGACCTTAGCTCAGAGATTGGATTTATACTAGAGACAGAAAACGTCGACCTGAGCTCTACGATCGTCGACCTGAGCCCAGCGTCTTGGAAAATAGCTGAAGACAGAACGTCGATCTGAGCTCGAAGATCGTCGACCGGAGTTCGATGTCTTGCAGAATTGAGCTCAGAGAACGTCGAACTGAGTTCGACATTTCGTCGACCTGAGCTCGACAAAAATTGTCTTTGTCTCAGCACTGAATCCTTAACTTTGAATGGTCTTGGGGGCAGCTTCAAACCTAAGTTCTAACCCTTAGACTCATTCTAATTTGACCTTTTAAACTATACAACTAGGTCAAACCAATTTCCTAAAAACATAGTGATCCTTGCCCAAATTAGTAATAGGGTGTTCCAACACAACCTCAACGTCGTATAAACCCGAACATGAAAGAAGTAGTTAAGGGGGAGGTTATGAAACCCTTAGACGTAGGAATTATCTATCCTATATCAGATAGTAAGTGGGTTAGCCTAGTTCAGGTAGTGCCAAAAAGGGAGGGATAACGATAGTTAGTAATGAGAATAACGAATTAATCCTGACACGGACGGTGACACGATGGCGGATGTGTATAGATTATAGAAAGTTGAATGACGCCATCCGCAAGGACCACATTACTTTGTTGTTCATCGATCAGATTTTAGAACGATTATCCGGCCATAGCATTTATTATTTTCTCGATGGCCTCTCGGGGTATTTTTAAATCACCATCTCTCCCGAGGACCAAGAGAAAACTACATTTACTTGTCCCTTCGGCACCTTCGCCTACCGAAGAATGTCATTTGGATTGTGCAATGTGCCAGCTACATTCCAGCAATGTATGCTCGCTATCTTTGATAAGTACGTAGAAATCATTATGGAGGTATTTATGGACGATTTCTCCGTGTTCGGCGATTCTTTTTATAGTTGTTTGGAAAATTTAGAAAATGTCTTAGAACGATGTGAAGAAACTAACCTTGCCCTAAATTGGGAAATATGCCATTTTATGGTGAGAGAAGGGTTAGTTTTGGGTCATAAAATTTCTGCAAGAGGAATTAAGGTAGATATTGCGAAGATAGATGTCATCGAGAAGCTGCCACTGCTTGCGAACATAAAAGCTATAAGAAGTTTCCTGGGTCACGCTAGTTTCTACCACAGCTTCATAAAGGACTTCTCCAAGATAACCAAGCCCCTTACCCATCTCTTAGAAAAAGACGCCCCATTCATTTTTGATGACTCTTGTCTTTCTTCCTTCGAATTAATTAAAGAAAAGTTAATAAACGCACCCATTATGATAGCTCCGGTGTGGGACCTTCCATTTGAGATAATGTGGGATGCGAGTAGTTTCGTGGTGGGAGTCGTATTAGGTCAACGCATATCTAAAAACTTCCACCCCATCTATTACGCAAGTAAAATTCTCACATCTGCACAGGAAAATTACACCACTACCGAGAAGGAGCTCCTTGTTGTCGTATTCGTGTTCGATAAATTCCGTCCTTATATTAAACTTTAAAAAATTATCATTTTTACGAACCACTCGACCCTCAAATATCTTCTTTCCAAAACTGATGCCAAGCCGCGCCTTATTCGTTGGGTCTTACTCCTCTAGGAGTTTGACTTAGAGATCCGTGATAAGCAATGAGCCGAGAACTTGGTTGCCGACCATCTCTCCCGTCTTAATAACCCTTTTATAGAAAAGTTTGATGAAAAATCTTTTAATGATTATTTTCTTGATGAGAAGCTGCTTTCAATTAACACATCAACTTCTCCTTGGTTCGCACACATCGCCAACTATTTAGTGGCCCGGGTGCTCCCAAAAGATTTTTCCTCTCAGCAAAACAAGAAATTCTTTTCTGAGCTGAAGAACAATTTTTGGGAAGACCCGTATCTTTTCAGAATCTGTGCGGACTAAGTGATAAGGAGATGTGTTTCTTATGAAGAAAGAGGTTATATTTTAAAACACTTACATGAAGGTCCGACTAGTGAGCACTATCAAGTTGCTCGCACCGCTCAAAAGGTGCTTTACGTGGGTTTTTACTGGTCTAGCCTGTTTAAAGACGCGCAAGCCTTTGTGAGTAGGTGTGATAGTTGCCAACCGTCGGGCAACATTTCCAATAAAAATGAAATTTCTGCAAAATTATTTCTTTGAGTGTGAAATTTTCGACCTCTAGGGGATTGATTTTGTTGGCCCCCTTCCTTTTAGCTTCGGAAATAAGTATATTTTAGTTGTCGTTGATTACATTTCTCGATGGGCTGAAACCCAAGCTCTTCCTACGAACGATTCCCGAGTTGTAGTTACCTTTTTGAAAAAATTATTTTCTTGATTCGGTACGCCGCGCACCATCGTTAGCGATAGGGGTTTCCATTTCTGTAACGCATAATTTTCTAAAATTCTTACTAAATACGGCGTTATGCATAGACTTTCAACCCCCTACCACCCCCAAACTAACGCACAAGTCGAAGTAGTGAATAGAGAAATAAAAAGAATATTAGAAAAGACTGTTTCAACTTCTAGGAAAGAATGGTCAGCCAAATTAGACGATGCTCTATGGGCCTACCGAGCAGCGTACAAAACCGCCCTCAGATGTATGTCGTATCGGCTGGTCTATGGAAAATCGTGTCATTTACCCGTAGAATTAGAACACCGGGCTTTTTGGGCCTTAAGATTTTTAAACTTCAATCCCCACTATGTCGGTGACCTTAGAAAATTTCAACTCAACGAACTCGACGAGTGACGCTCTTACGCATACAAGAATAACAAACTTTATAAAGAGCGAACGAAGAGTTTTCATGATAAACACTTAAGGAACCCTAAAACCTTTAAGCCAGGCGACCAAGTTCTTTTGTATAATTCTAGATTACGTTTATTTCTTGGAAAATTAAAGTCACGTTGGTCTGGGCCCTTTACTGTTTAGAAGTTTTTCCCTATGGAACTGCTTTGATATCTCACTCTGATAAGGGTAATTTCAAAGTGAATGGTCAGAGTCTGAAACTTTATTTCTCTAGTGATGATGATGTCAGTCCAAACATTGTTAAGAATCTGCTGCACGAACTTTAACTTTAAACTTTTTTTTTTGTTAAAAACTTTAATTTTAATCTGGACAACAATATTTTTGGATAATATTATTTTGATATGTCGAGCTCAAACGACTCTTTAAACAAAGGGCACTCTTGGGAGGCAACCCAAGTTTTCTTTTTTTGTTTTCTTTATTTTAAAATTTTTGCCCCGGACGGCTCCGACAAGCTGAAGCTTCTGCGATCGCCTGCTTCAATGATGATGAATCCATCACGAAGTCCAAAGAAGACATTTTGGGGAGCGACATCACTCAGCTTTCGCAGCAAATAAATCCGGGGAAGTACCTGTTTTTCAATTCTGTTTTTCAATTCTGTAATTTCATTTTCTCTCCTTCTCCAATCCCCTTCTTTTGTCATTGATGAGAATGTCCATTTTAAGCTTGGGGGAGGACTTCCTCCTTTTTTTTTCTTCGAGTAAATATTTTGCTTTTTGTGTATATTTTTTTCAATAAACAAACCAAAAAAAATGAATATCTTAAAATCCCAAAAAAAGAAAATATTTCCAAAATCCAAAAAAAGAGAATATTTCAAAAATTAAAAAAAAATATATATGCTTTTTGTTCTCACTTTAATAGTTTAGACGTTTTGGTATTTCAATAGTACCCCTAGCTTTTGTTTTGTTTTTTCTAAAAATCTGATATAAATAATTTAATTAATTATAATCTTTCTAATTGTCTTTTTTAATTATGTTTCACAAGTAAAATATTGGTCATGATATGTTTCTAATTCATGATAGCATGTTAAGGAGAAATATTTTTCTAAAACTCGCATTTCCATTATGGTTTCCTTCTTTATTTTCTTTATTTTCTCAAAAACTCATCATCCACTATTTTCCTTTTCATTTTTAGATAATTTTTGTAAAGCCAACTTTTGATAAGCGTAGTAGATGTGAACGATTCTACACTCATATTATCCTAATTTTTAAACCAAGTTCATTAATCTCTATTTAATTTCTAGGACCTACTTTTTGAAATTTTTCAAAACTAATGCTTTAGGCAAACTTTAGGAGCATGAAAATGATATAGGCTATTTTTGTTTTCGTTTGAGCCTTCTTGCCAACCCTAAAATTATCCCCCTAGTTAGCTTCTTTTGAACCTTTTTTCAATTTCATTTGATAACTCCACTTTTCATACCATGTTCACCAAAGCCAATTTTTCCAACCCTTCTTATCACACTTAAATTTTTGAGCTTCATAAATTTCATGATGTGATAAGTTTGCTTAGAAATTTTAATTAGAAATCTTTTTGAAAAAGGATGCTCAAAAGTTTTGCTTCTTTTTGTGGCCAATTTCAAAATGTTGATCGCCTTTGTTTTGAAAATAAAATTAAAAAAAAGAGAGAAAATGAAAAAGAAAAGAAAATATATATATATGTTTTTTATGAAGATTTTGGAAGCTCTTTATTTTTTGTTTAGCGTGATTTTAAGCCTTCATGTTTATCTTTGAATTCCATTCCTAATTATATGCCTAAACAAAACATTTCAGTCCTATTATGTCCTGTTGATTCATGCTCCTAGGTTTTCTTTTAGTTAGGTAACGAAAAATAGTAGACTAGTTAAGTCTTGGATTTAAATTTAGATTGTTGTTCTTTATTTAAGTTGGGTATAAAATGCCTCTTTGGATCTAGTAATAACTCAATGCATTTTTTATTTTCGTTGCTTTGCTTAAATCTATTTAAAGAATTTTGTTAAAATTTTGGATGATTTATTTTCGTTAAATAAAGTTTATAAAAGTTTTACCATACCTAAATAATTGTTTTAGATTTATGTTTCACCTTTTTCCTACTTAGAATTTTGCATAGTACTTGTGTAAGCATAATTAGAATCTTTTGATTAGTCATCTTTTTATGATTACCTAGTTTTTATATGTTTGCTTGGGGACAAGCAAAGCTTAAGCTTGGGGGAATTTGATAGTACATTTTGTAGTCTAAACTACTAGGGTATTTTTTCTTATTTTTATCGCGTTTATCTTGTATTATAGCTTATTTTTATCTTTCTAATGTAAATATTTTTGCAGCTAATGTTTATTTCTATTTTTGTAGGTTTCCTGAAGTTTGGCAAAAAAATGACCTGACACGGCCACTAACACAGCCGTGTCATAAGGGGTGTCAACCTTGCCGTGTCAATATGGTGTGTCACCAGAGGATAATTCCAGAGACATTCCAGAGAAGGACACGGCCAGTTGACATGGTCGTGTCTATAGAGGTGTTATTAGGCATTTTAACCCAGCCGTGTCGCCGCTGTATTGCCAGAAGTTGAAGACTCTCCAGAGAAGGACACGACCAATAAACACGGCCGTATCGTCGTTGTGTTTCCAGAAGCCAAAGACCTTCCCGAGCAGTACACGGCCATCCACACGGTCATGTCATCGGGCGTGTCGCCATTACATCGAAGCTTGCTACCCGCCATAAATTCATCCAGCATCAAAGTCGATCAACTACAGTCGACACGACCACCAACACGGTCGTGTCGCTGGTCATGTCGACAGAGGATAACCCGAAATTTCAATGGCGTCATGATCACTGCCGCCAGAACCGCTGCCCGAGGTCAACTGTACATGACACGGCCAGCAACACGACCGTGTCGCTGGCCGTGTCACCCCCCTTTGGTTTTTCTATAAATTGAGCCCTCCCCCTTCATTTCAAGAGAGCTTGGGTTGAGAGGGGGAGGTGCTGCCCCTTTGTTTCTTGTCTTTTTTTAGTGTTCTTCCCTCTCTCTCTTTCTTATTTTGTAATTTCCTTAACCCTAGCTTAGTGCTTTCTTTGTTTTAGCTTTTTGTGTAATTTTTGCACTTGCTCTAGTTGCTTAATATAGGGCTAGAATAGGATTTAAATTTCCATGCAATTGTAATTTTCATTTCATAAGTGTATCCCTCTTTAAATATTAATAAAAGTATTTTTTTTCTTCTCACCTTGTTTACTTTGTGTTATCATGCTTTACTACTCATCCCACCTCCAACACTTCATCATGAGTAACTAATCCTCCTTGTACTCGATCTTGATTATCTGAGGTTCGAGTGATTAAGTTCTGATGCTTTGATTTATCTTTTCTTTTTATGGTTTAAGCCTTGAATTACTCTTGATTAACTTTTGGGTTGGAGATATATCATCAATATATATTCTCCACCTTTGCTTCCATTCTTGGCTAGCCGAGAGGCCGATAGTCTGAAGTGAGCACTCAAGAGTAAAGTGAGTTGTACGCACGCCTATAGAGAGGCAGACGTCCAAATATCCCGGATTGGAGTAAAATTCAATAGTGGGGTTCACCGCGTAAGGCGAGCTTTAGGCCTCCGATTTAGATGAGAGTCGGTCAGACCTTCCTAAACTGAGTTGGGCACGACTTTGAGAGAAGCGTGTTCAATCTTTAGGAACCTCCACGGTCAAGGAACTTTACCCTATTAAGTTTAGGTTTTTATCGCATTTCTTTGTCGTCTTTAGCCGAGGTGATTCTTGATCGAGTTCATTTCCATTTCATAGTTTCAGTCCTTCGTTGTAATCGCTTATTTTATGCTCTCTAGTTCAGTGCTATTATTTTTCTTCTTTAGCTTTATTTCCTTTCCTTGACTGCATTTAGTTTCTCAAATCCTAGTTTTTTCGTCGAAAAAATTATAGTCTTCGTGTGAGTAAGTGTACTCAACAGTTCCCGGATTTCACTACGACACTTGTGTCCCCTAGCTACAGTTTGATAGGTATACTTGCCTCATTATATTGCTAGTTTGGTTGCTTTATTTTCTTCGAAGCTTTGGGACCACCAATATCACCTACTCCGGGTTCCGGGGTTGAGCGAGGTCCAATGCATACACTTGCTCTCTATCCTGTTTGAAGTCTCCGCCCTTAAATCTACGTCCTCGGCCGCGTCCTCGGCCGTTTCCTCGACCACCAAACTTCCGAGCAGGTGCGGCATCCTGAAGTGCGGGTAGGGGTGCTTACCTCATGGGGCAGTTCCTCTTGAAGTGCCCCGACTGGTTGCACCGGAAACATACCTGTGCCCTTTCCCCTATACTTGGCATCTCCCAAATTTGTAAAGGCTGAGGAGCCAATACCACTGGGTTCCTCTGTTCTTGCATGTCCTCCCGGCGGGGTTGATCCTCATTCCTCCTTTCTTCGATGACATGACCTCTGGGATAGTCTCTCCTGCCACCAATCACTGCGTCAATAGCCGGTCTCTTCCGGCCCCGGACTATAAGCTGATCCACCTCTCGCTTCTTGGCCATCTCCAAGATCCTGGTCAGGCTCCCATAAGAGACGAAGAGGAGGGCCTATCTCATGTCATCATGCAGGCCTTTATAAAACATCTTGGCATAGCCCGCGTCATCCAACGAATATGAGTCTGCATAGCAGGCTAGATGTGTGAACTCCCGGTAGTACTCTAACACTGTCCTGTTGCCCTGCCTCAACTACAGGAACCTATCTTCCAATTCATCCCGTGCTGACTGAGGTACAAAATACACCAAATGAGGTTCTCTGAACTCCTCCCAGGAGATGTCTGCGCAATCCACTCCAACAAAGGTGGTGTCCAGCTATAAATTCCACCATCTATTCCCATGTGAATTTAAGCATAAAACTGCCAGAGCAACCACCTCCTCTATCGGGCATCGAATTCCAGCAAGCATCTCAAAGATGGTTTCAAACCACTACTCTGTACTGACTGCTGACTCTGTCAAGAGTTATGATGGAGGAGAAAGCCCATAAAAGGCACTCATCCAGTTGGCCTCAAGATTTGGCTATGGATTCGGGGCCTACTGAGTCATGAAGGCCTCAAGAATGGTCGTCAGTGTCTGCCCCATCTCCGTTTGTTGGAACGGAGTTGGAGAAGGCAGGGCTGGACCACATTTTGTGCCTGAGGTGTACCCTACTGTGGATTAAGGTTCGTCGCAGGATATAAAGGAAAAATTCCAATTGTTATATAATATACACGTGGAAGTAATGAACAAAGTGGACTTTTACATGTGATTCCCCTTATCGGCACACCATTGCTTCTGCTGCTAGTTTGTCCGCAAACTAAGCTTGCGCAGGGTGGCCTAGGGTTTTTGTGGACTTCTTCTCTTTGGATCGATGTTTCCACTTATACTAGTTGTAAGACCCCTTTTTTTTAAAACAACCGAGGTCTTATGCCCAGAATTGTCATTTTGCGGTGACACCGACACTCGGGAAGGTCGCCACTACAAAACACAGATCCTACCGGCCTTTACAATCACCAAAGAGAAAGAAGCATGTACACAGTTCAGATAAAACAAAGTCCACAATCACATATAATATGAAATCATAGTAAGCCCATAAGATAATAAAAGTACTAAAGTAGAATAGTACAAAGAAATATAAACGGGCTCAAGCTCGGTACATCAAATCCTCACAACAAACTCTCGCGGAAGCTAAGTAAACTAATCACTCACTGAGTCAGTCGTAGGTTCTCTTGTACTAGACTGGACCATCTTCATGAGCACCGTACTCCGCTTGTGCTGTATCCCCTGATGTTGCTCCCTATCTCTCATCTGGAGTACCTAAAATGTTGTGTTCGTCGATCGTTAGTCAAAAAGACTAAGTCTTATCCTCCCCCACCCCTCCCCCATTGCTCATAGGCACCGAGCGGGGAGAAGGAAAGGAAGGGTAATGAAGGTGGGGAGTACAAAGAAAGTAGGTGGCGGTGGAGCTACTCTAATAGTTGTTTATAATGGTTATAGAATTAATGAAGAGAAGTACAAGCTAGCAGTTCTATAGTAGCAAGCAGTAATAAAAAAAAAATTCATCACAAGGCAGGTAAAAAATATTCCTAAGAGAATAACCATAACTTATAAGCTTGTTCACACAAGCTTATAAACAAAGGGGTCGTTTTGCAAGGCCTAACGTATAAAAAGTATCATACTGATTTATACGTTAGGGGTAAGGGTTGAATGATGATGTCATGGTATGCTATGTTATATGGGTTTGATGTTATGTTCATGCAGTGCAACACACACACACACACACGACTCTGTGCGCACAGACCTTTAGTTACCACCTTTTGGGCAGCTAGCTTCACTCCTAGGAACCTCCACATTGGCAAACAGAGACAATGGGTCGGGCCCCCCACTCCTAGGCAGGTATCCACACTACCAGGCCTAACCCTTACGTACGCCTCTGGAAGAACACAACCCAGAGTCACAACGTACAAATATTGGCCATATCCACCAGTCTTACTTTAGCAAATTGTCAAACACAACCCCTAAGTCAGCGTATCGACGTCGGTGTGAATGACCATCCAATATTGAAGACCCACCACCTTTTGTTCATATATCCAAGAACTCCTGAGCCATCTGCTCTCCGGACTAACCTATCTATTATAACTTCGAGCCTACCGCTCGGATAACCGTACAAACTAACCTCCCAAGTCAATGGGGTGTGTGAAGGTGAATCACCAGTTATACTAATTGCTCTTTAACATTGATTATTCTTACGGTTTAGGTTAGACCAGGACTGCCCCTGTATGCCCGGTGTAGGGTTCTCAAAGGGAACTAGGAACTATAATGGAGCTGATGCCCACTATTCCCTTTCGCAAGGCACTTACTATTATTGGTTATTACCCAAATCTCGATCCCCCTTTTAATATTATACTGAATCTAACCCTAGTGTATTTTGACTCTTTCTCTCTCCATAGGAAATACGATCCTTCATCGATCCCGAGTGCCACTTACACTAGTCAACCCATCACTTCTCCCCATGATGATTTCTAATAGTGAACTAATTTTCACTTCCCCAAAATCAGTATACTATTAACCCATCTCCCTATGTCTAATCCACAAGCTATTGCAATTTCTGCAGTTTTACTATATGCTGACCAATCTAATCTATATGATGTACATGATAGGAAGTACTCCAAATTTTCATCCAAAAGCCCTAAGATAATTAATGGGGGTCTATCATGACATACTTAGTCTAAATCCAGAAACTTTTAATTTTCCTAATTAATTTGGCATTTATTTAACTTTCTCATAATCTAGGCCATGGGTAATTTTGAACATGAAGTACTAGATTTTCTTAAGTTATCGCCAACAAAAAATTATGAACACTATATTATAGCAAAATATCAGTGAATACAAAATTTCATAAATTTTCATAAATGTATTATCCTCTAAATAATTAATGTCAAGTAATTAAAATAATTAGAGGTAATGAAGAGAGTACCATAATTCATAGTCCAAAAATTACCAGAGCCTTATTATGATCTTAAAACAATATTGACTAAGTTTCATGCAATTTCAAGTCAGTAGCTATATAGAAAAATACCTCAATTAAATCCATGATATTGCACTTTGTGAAGAAACACTCTTGTAAATTCATCCAAACAACTTATAACAATTTTTTAAGCTTTATTATGCCCTAAAACGTTCTCTGGTCAAGTAATATAATTTTGCAGCAAGATATAATATTAATTATCTATTTATCAAAATAAGGTGCACTAGTTCACTTTACACATGATGTACTGAGAAGAAATGTTCAATTATTTCAAATATTTTATCAGGGCATACAAATGGTAATTGAATAACTTTGTCAGAGTTTCATATCATTCTAAGACAATAAAACCATAGTTACTTCAATATCATCAAAAAGGGGCAAGATGAAGGTTATAACTACAAGTATGAGCTATTGTTATCTAAACATTCTATAATAAATTCTAGAGGTTAATAATGCTATAAAATTACTCCTACAAAAATCTCATTAAGATCCAAGGTCATATGACCCATTAATTATTCCATAAGGTATACATGCCTAAATAATTTCCTAGTGATTAAAGTGGGGTGCATGTGTACAAACACCACCAAATTCCTTCCTAGGTCATTTAACCACCCTAGGATTACATGGACTAAACACCAAGTCCATCCAAGAGCATATCACCCAATGCCCTTCTCAAATCTCCAAAGTTCAACCATAGGATTTGAACTAGGGTCCCAGGGCAAATCTACCATAATCCACCCCAAACTCCATGTCACGGAGTTTAATATCTTAACAAATCATTGGCCCAAGTTTCAACCTCTATTGAGGTGATTTGGTCACTCAATACCCACAAGGGACATTTTGACCTAAATAACCCTTTTAGGCCAAGACTAGGGTCTACAACATTCCAACTAAATCATCTCCAAATGGAATGAAATTTTATACAGAGACCTATATTGACCCCCAAGGACCACTCACCAAAATTTGGGAGGATTTGGAGGTCATTAGACCCATTAATTAATTAATTCATGAAAAATGAAATGTTTACCAAAACTTTTGAAAAATATTATCCAAAAATTCCAATTTTCTGATATGATGTAGGTCTAGGTATGAATGGCCCATTCTCCCAATTCCAAGTCATTTGGAGGTCAGGATTGATGGGGGACATTGAATCAACCTTTGTACAACCCTATGTATAGACCTCACAAAAATAATTTATGAGGTCTGACACAAACTCCAAATTGGTTCAAATCAATTTTAAAATAAACTAGACTCATAGATCTACAAGCTTTATGTTGACTACTTTTTCAGGATAGGCCACTAAGTATTTTAAATTTTATTCGTAAGGTAAGTGATTTTTCTGTGACAGAAATGCACATAAAATACATTTAATATATTAAGATCTGCACATTTCTTAAAGCAAATCGGGCGGCTGTAGGCTTTCTTCTTCCTCCAGCCAATGGCCTGGATCTACCCGACCTAGAGCCACTTCCAACAGCTACCACCGGCCACCGGGCTACCTCCCTGATCGTCCACCGCCACCACCACCTCCGTTGAAGTGGTGGCTATCGCTAGGCGGCGGCACGTCCGCTGGAGCGGCCGTTTCCGGCAAACCCGACACTTTGTTTTTCTCAGAAAAACCAGGGGAAATCTCCACCCGATCAGGATCATTTGAGCTCGATTCTTATCCCTAAAGATTGCTAAAATCTATCCATAGAAGGAGTAGAGGAGGACCATAGTGGTGGGCTAGAGTCGAGCCAATCGCTGGGTTGTCATGGCCGGATCTTGAGCTTGCGGGTGTTATGTAACAGCACTGTCAAAGGCCTTGGATCCTTAGGGTAAAGTGTGGAAACTGCTACTCTTGGCCTAGGGAAGCTTTTAAAATCATCAAATGGGGGAGGGGAACGGTCTAGCATGCAATAGCCATTAATGGCCACTAAAGGCTCATTTCAGCCAAGGTGGGTTCTCCTTCCTTGGGCATGAATCCATCAGAAAACCTCCCATAACTGATAGAGGGATAGAATCTCCATCAATTGGGAGAGTAAATGAGGAGTCAATGGCATTCAATCACCATGAATGACAATTTTCTCCCTCTTTCTCTCTTTCTCTCTTTCTCTCTCTCTCTCTCTCCCCTCCATTAAAGGGGAAGAATGTTTTTCTCTCTCCTAGTCCTCAAGGATGAATTTGATGACTAATCCATCCTAATGGTATCCCATTAGCTCATAATATTAATTAAAATAAAGTTAGCTCAAGTGGATAGGGCTTGAGCTTGGGTTAGCCCATTTGGGCTAATTTGACTAAATACTAGGGTAGAGTTGACCTTGGTCAAATTGACCTTTTTGGTTGTCCCCAATGGGTCCTTAGTGACCCATTTGTCTCCCTTAAGGCTCGGGTAGGGTTGGGTAGGGTTGGCTTGGCTCCATGGAGGTCACTTGACCCTTAATTATTGCATTTTTACCATTTTGGGGCAAGGGTTGACTTGGGTCAACTAAGCCTCTTTAGTTGACCCCAATGGATCCTTAGTGACTCATTGACCTCACTTTAGGGTTAGGAAGGCATGTGTGGGGTCCAATTAGCTAAGGGAAGGTCAATTGACCCTAATTAGGTCAGTTTGACCCATTTAGGGTTAGGGTGGACTTAGGTCAACTTGACCACTTTGATTTCCCCCAATGGGTCCCTAGTGACCCTATGCACCACCCAAGGCGTTAGGGGTGTTGTGGTGGGAGTCATGGAGTCAAGTTGAAACCCTAAGGTCAAACCCTAGGTCTGGTGGTGAGGCTGTGTTATGGGCAGACCATGGTGATTTTCATCTTGTGCCTTTGTTCACTTGGTCTTTTGAGCTTCTTATGGTTTTGTCATTACCTAGTCTTGACAAAACCTACCCTAGGGATCCAGTTGTTTGAGGGATGTTACAGTGCGTAACAAAGTATCTGACGTCTCTCTTCATTCATGGCCAACAGATGGTCTTTCGCAAGTCAGCGTACATTTTGGCGATCCCAGGATACACTGAATACTTAGAGTAATGTGCCTCTCTTAATATATCTTCCCGAATTTTGCTGCCTTCGCGAATTTAGGCCATAGAGATGAACGAGGTCGTCCTTTAGGGAATATTCATCAATAGATCCATCTTTAATCGATTTAAACACTAGGGCTAGAGAAGCATCCTTCCCTTGCTCCACCCTGATTTGGTCCCGAATATCACAGACTTGCTCATTGTAGTTAGGTACTCTGTATATTCTTCAGAAAAATCTTTATACACCAGGGTGATCTATGTCTCTTCAAGCATTCGAGCTAATTCCATACTCATCAAACAGACTCCGGGCTCGACTCTGGTACTTTTATTCTCAACGCATTAGCCACGGAGTTTACTTTCCCGGGGTGGTAGTTCAGAGTAAACTCATAATCACACAAAAATTCCAACCATCGCCACTGCCTCGAATTCAATTTCTTCTGAGTATGAACGTACTTTAAATTATTATGGACTGAAAAGATCTTGTAGTGGACGCCATATAGATAGTGTCTGCAAACCTTCAAGGCAAACACCACTGCACCCAATTCTACATCATGTACTGGATAGTTGACTTCAAGCTTCTTCAGCTGCCTCGAAGCATAAGCAATCACATGCTCGTGCTGCATAAGTACTACTCCCATCCCTTGATATGACGCATTAGTGTAAACTTGAAATCCTTCCTTCCTAGATGGAAGGGCTAGGATCAGTGCGGTAGTAAGTCTGTCTTTCAGTTCTTGGAACGTTGCTTCACACTGGGGTGTCCACTCGTATGGCACACATTTCTTTGTCAAAGTAGTAAGACGAAGGGCTATCTTTTAGAATCCTTTCCCGAACTTGTGATAATACCCGGCAAGCCCAAGGAAACTCCAAACATCGACTGGTGACTTCAAGGGTGACCATTCCTTCACGGCATGCACTTTGGCCGGATCCACCGCTAGTTCAGCCCCGCAGATCACATGGCCCAAGAAGGCAACCTCTTATAGCCAGAATTCTCACTTGCTGAACTTAGTAAACTAGGCATGCTCTTTTAACTTCTTCAGCACCAAGGTAAGATGTTCAATATGCTCCTCCTCTATTTTTGAGTAGAACAAAATGTCATCGATGAAGACGAAGACGAAGATGTCTAGATATGGCTCAAACACTTTGTTCATCAGACTCATGAATGTCGAAGGGACGGTTGAGATCCCAAATGGCATTACGGTGAATTCGTACAAACCGTACCTTGAGCTAAAAGTTGTTTTCTGAATGTCCTCCTCTCGTATCCTCAGCTGATAGTACCCCGAGCGCAGATCCAACTTGGGAAACCAGTGCGCTCCTACCAGTTGATCGAATAGCTCATCGATCTGGGGTAAGGGGTAGGTGTTCCTCACTGTTAAATGATTGAGTTCCCGGTAATCTATAAATAACTGTAGCATTCCGTCCTTCTTCTTAACAAATATAATAGGGGCTCCCCAAGTTGATGAACTAGGGCGAACGAACCCAGACTATACTAATTCCTGCAACTAAACCCTAAACTCGGCGAGTTCCTTCGGGGCCAAATGATAAGGGGTCCTGGAGATAGGCTTGTCACCTGGTACTAACTTAATTTGGAAGTCCACCTCTCGATGAGGGGGTAATCCCGGCAGCTTCTCGGGAAATACATTAGGGAAATCCCGCACCACCTGCACATCTTTCATATCTATTGTCATCTCTTTCAACTCGAAACAAATCATGTAGACCGTATCCCCCATTATGTAGGCTTTTAAGGTTTGAATTGAATATAATAACATACGAGGTGCAAATCTAATAACTTGAAAAATGACTTCAGAGTCCCCATGTCTTAAGAAAATTTGTTTCTTCGCACAATCAATTCTAGTGCGGTGCCAATCCAACCATGCCATGCCCAAAATGAGGTCGAATTCTGACATTATCAATACTATGGCAGGGGTTTCAAATGTCTTTCCTCCAAGAAGTATCTCTAATTCGCACTTGGCGGTTGCAGTCATCTCGGAGACATCTGGGAGGCGTACTCTCCGAGCAATACCGATGAAGTATTGCACTCCTTCTAGGCCTTCAACGAAGTTTGCCGACACAAATGAGTGTGAGGCACAAGTATCGAATAGAGCATAGGTCGGTTTCCCACCAACCATCATGGTGCCTAGGTATCAAATATAACGACTCAAAACTAGACCCTAGCATATCCTAAGAAATCGAAAGGAAATGCTTATAACATATTAACCAAATCACGACATACCTGTAATCACCTCCTGAGGATTCCTCTATTGCGCCATGTCAGGCACAAACACCTGATTCCGAGCAGGACCGGGGTTTCTTCCTCGTGGTCCTCGCCCTCATCCACGCACGTGTCCCCTTCCTCGTGGATCCATTGGAGGGAGATAAGGAGGAGCATTCACACCTAGCTGCGGGCAGTGATGTCAGATGTTTCCCGGTTGTTTGCATTGGAAGCATACTCACTCATACCGTCCTTCGGGTTGTTTGAACTATTGAAATTGTGGAGGTGGAGGCAATGCTGGCAGCTGTGGGACCGGGCACTCCATTCAAAAATTCTAGTGGAAATGCCCGCCACCTCTCTGGTATCCTCTTTAACCTTTGTTGTCATGCCTTCTTCTATTACTAGGGCCAACTTCCATCACACCCTCAGCGGGTCTCTTACCACTTCCCAAGTGGTCCACCTCTAGCCTCTTCATTGTATCGATTATCTCTGCTAAGCTGGAGATCGCTATAAGCAAAATGGCTTGCCTCACGGGGGTCCTGCAAGCCTTTATAGATCCATTTAGTGTATCCTTTGTCGTCCAACTCATAGGAGTCAGCAAATCTAGCCAGATGCTGAAACTCTCACTGGTACTTTGCCACTAACTTGGATCCCTACTTCAGTTGCAGGAATCTTTCTTCAAGTTCAATTCGTGTTGACGAAGGGATAAAGTGCTCTAAGAAAGCTCCAGAAAACACGCTTCAACTAATATCCGTGTAGACTCTTCCTTGGAAGGTGGAACCCATGAGAGACTTTCACCACCTTTTCGCATGCAATTCCAGAAGTGACATTGCCAGGGTCACAGCCATATTGTTCGTACATCTAATTCCTACCATCAGCTCTTGCATGGTGTTTATCAATTCCTCTATACGCATTGCTAACTCTATCCCAAGGTAGGAAGGAGGGGAGAGAGCTCGTAAAGTGCTCAACCAATTAGAGCCTGGCGCTTGTTGTTATACAGGGGCTTGTTGGGACCTAAAGGCATCCAAGATAGTTGTGAGAGTCTTCCCTAACTCCGATTGCTGAGACTGTGTCGGTACGGACAGGGTGGGAGTCCCTCCTATTAGCTCTACATGTGCTGGGATTTACACGTAAGGTACAAACCCAGGGTCAGGTTGGCTAATCGTAAGGTCAAAATTTGACATACTTAGTGTGAATTACATATGGGCACACTACTGCTTTCAATAATTCAGTTTGTCCCCAAACTGACTAATCTAACGGGGGTGGCTCCATTGTTCAAAGACTTCTTTAGTTGATGATCATAGCAAGCTAATACCATTTGTAAGACCCCCCCCTCCCGAAACACAAAACACGGTATGAGGGGAGACTTATGCCCGAAACAGCCGCCTTGCGGTAGCGTTAGCACACGCGCTAACCTGTACTACAAGATGCCTATCATGTCAGCTAAACATATCATCCATGCCAACCCGACCAAGAATATAAAATAGAAGTCAAATCCACACATAAGTAAAATTGTCCAAAAGAAAGTACGTCAAATAAAAGAAGTATCAACAAGCTCTATAATATCAGAGTACATGTACAAAATTTCCCAAAGGATATAACTGAAATCTCTCAAGACTCACATCAGTAACGGATGGAAGCGATGGTACAATCATATCAGACCCTATCGTCCTAGCCTAGCTGCCCTCCTGCATAACCTGCTGCTGCTCTATCTGTGGGTTTCCTCCTAAACAGGAAGATGTAGCAACCATTAGTCACAAAGACTAAGTGGCTATCACATCCGCCCCCCCCCCCCGGCGACTCCTCGACACCGGGCGGAGAAAGGAACAAGGGTACAATATATATATATATATATATATATATATATATATATATATATATATATATATATATATATATATATATATATATTCAGTAGTACAAACAGGTGGTAAAGGATTAATCAACAAGAGTGTATATCAACGAACAACAACAATTAAGTATATCAACCTACTTAGAAGTTCTACCATCAACAACAGTATATAAGTACAAATCTACGACTATAAGTAACTTAACTTGTATGAATGCCCATACAGACATATAAGTTAAGGATCGGCTCAACAGTAAAGTAACTCATCGTATAGGAGTTCCCATACAAACTTATACGATGAGGATCTTGTGTATGTAATGTATGTAATGATATGAATGCAATGCAATGACTCACCCATGATCATGCACAAGCAACTACTATGTTGACACAGACTTGTAGTTCACACTTTTCGAGCAGGTTGTTAACCTCTCAGCATCATCTGTTGTGGCCAGACGGTGACAGTGGAGTGGGCTTCTCCACTACTAGGCTGGCATCCACACTACCTTGCATAGGCCTCTGTACGACTAAACACTAAGAACACAACATTAGAGCTCACATGCGTACTAAGGCTTTGAGGGGTCTTGGGTAGATGTGCACCAAGAACACAGCCCAAACTGGCCTATCATCGTGGAACGGAAGGTGCCTCTTTGAACATATCACCAAAGGACCAAGGCTGACTGTCAACTAGCATGTAGGGTGCCTCGGGAAGTAAACACCAAGGACCAAGGCCCAATCGTGCAAGTTTATCTGCCATCTCCCGTCGGTGTGATTACTGGCGAGCCCGTAGACCTGCCACACTATCCTTAATCAAGGATTATGACACCGCGAGTCAATTCACACTTCATGCCAACTCACACCGCATGAAATTTCAAAAATAAGGGCTCAACTTCGAGTCCTTTTTATTTAATCACAACTCGTGCTCAACAGCAAGTAAGGGCTCCACACCGAGTCCCTTATCATAATGTTGTTTTAGTGCGGCAACACCCTCGCACTTCCAACCCTTTCAACATGTCTTTGATAATAACATAATGGTACTTCACATATTCAGCGACCATTTGATTATCATAATTACATATAGACTATGGTCACCTAACTTTAACATCAACTGGATACAATCTCTTTACCAAGTTCAAACCATTCGTGCACATATGGATCTATCAACTAAATGCCAACAACCATTTTTTCATCGCAATTACTATCAATTATGTACAACAAACTTCAAGCCAACCTAATCACCATACATCGTGTTACCATTATCAAGTACATCCTTATCGATCCACATATTCAAATCATTCCTACCATCCCAACTCGTCAACCCATTTGTTCACTAACATCCACCAAATCATCTCATTCAAGTATACTTCTCTACACCATTTGTTCATTAATGATCTATCCAACAAATGCCATTAACCATATTTTATAACAATTACTTATAAGCAACTCACCAAAGCATTAATTTTATTGTACTTCAATCTCTCTACCAAATCCTAAGTCGATTCAACAAAAACCCGAGAACTATATGTGTAGGAAAGATTACTGTACAGCAACTTTGGTCGGGGATTACTGAGGCTACAGGAATCCGGTAAAGTCGTGTAACCACTTGTTGGAAAGGTCCTTCCGTGGGCTACAACTTTCATGTTCAACCCACAACCGAGATCTTCTCACATCATGTCCGAATACGTCCTCAAAGTTCATTGCACGCAGAAAATAGATTTCTACGCGCATCGTAAAGCGGGACGAACGACATCGGCTCGTCTTCTTCCTCTAATTATTTATTTCAACACTTCTCATGGATTTTCCTCCACCCTTATTCACCCTCATGAGGCCATTTATCTTCACAATCTCAATCCACAATCTTCATTTGAAGTGAGGAAAGGTTTAAGACTCTACCACAGGACACAAGTCCTAGCTGGCCTCCTCCTAAGAGATCTTCGCATAACAAGTCCGACTCTATTGAGTCGACATCTCTCTTAGAAATAACTATAGATATAGCACCAAGGGAGAGGGTATGAAGCTCACCTCGATTCAGGAGTTTTCGTCCATGCATCTCGTCACTCTCCTTGGTAGAATCTTTCTCCTTGCTAGTATTATTCTTTACAGGAAGAGAGAAGAGAAGATTTTACTTCCAGAAATCGACCCCGACGGCTTCTCTATTTCGTCAGGCTTGGCAAATACAACTGCTCGGCAAACTGGTAAAGATACGGCTAGGGTTTTGCGCAAGTCCCTTTTAAATGAGAAATTAGGATTAACTATTTTGTAATGTGTCGGCCTGACATTGGACCGCCTGATATTACTTTAAATGAGTCATGTTTAAAGGACGCGGACCATTTAAGTCGGTTTGGCGCAATTCCTGAAAATCCAGTTCAGACCTACCAGGTGACAGCAAGTAGACTGCTCCAGTAATCTGCTAAGTCAGATTTGTCGAGTAAGCACTCCTTACTCGATGAATTGTCGAATATTATACTCTCACTCGACGAAACGTCGAGATTCGTCAACACCACTCAATTCCATATGTAAGCACAGCACTTTCCAAGAAAAAATCGTCGAGTGTACCTTCTTTACTCGATGAATCGTCGAGTGGTGTCGAGTGCACTCAACGCCAAATCCCTCGGGATAATCTATGTAAAAGCGTTGAGATCACTTACCTTTACTCGACGAATCATCGAGTGGCATCGAGTGCACTCAATGCACTCGACGTCACAGCTACCTTTATAGTCTTGAGTAAAAGTGTTGAGTGGTGTCGAGTGAACTCAATGCACTCTACGCCTTTCAGTTAATGGCATCAAGTGCACTCAATGCACTCGACACCAATCATCCAGATATCTTTCTAAGTCAAATGGCGTTCAGTAGTGTCGAGTCCACTCAACGCCTCGGCATAGATCGTCGAATGGCGTTGAGTGCACTCAATACACTCAATGCCCCATTTCTAGAAAATCATTTAAGTCCACATTCGTCAAGTGGTGTTGAGTCCACTCGACGCCTAAGCCTAATTCATCGAATGGCGTCAAGTGCACTCAATGCACTCGACGCCATGGGACCTAGGAAATATTCTAATTCCTTTTTGTCGTATATATTCGATGAATTCGTCGGTTATTCGTGACGATATTCGACGAATAGTATTAGTCTCAACTCACAAGTCATACTCAACGAATTCGTCTGATATTCGCGATAATATCCGACGGATTTTACTTGTCGAGTCTGGCGCACCCCGAGCCCGAGTCAACTTCCTTGACTCAAAAACATGTGTGAGGGGTCTAGCGCGAAACAGAATGTTACACAAACATCACCAATTAAGACCAACCTATCCGGATGGGTTTCACACAGCATGCATATTACGTACTTCGATTACGGGTCAAAATGCAATAATATCGGTGATACACGGATTTATCCATCGGGATAATCACTTCCACGTGCTCATGGAGTGTCTACCCTTAAATTACTAAATGAAGCACTTCATATGTACAAGGAAGAGGATTGTATCCTTAGATGTCTGTTTCGGCGCCATGGAAGAGATTCTAGCTGGATGGAAACGACCGCTTAGGCTTTGCCTCTGTAGATCTGAACTCAATTCACAAATCTGAGCTCCGAAATTCGAACGACAACAGAATCTCCTTCGTTCGAAACTCCTTCTTCCTACTTCAGCCACTAAGCCCACAAACTCCAAAATAAATGGAGAGAAAACGATTGTTCCAATGTTATAAGCCGAGCTTTTGCGGCGCGGTAACTAACTACCTCCGCGTAGTACCCAGTGTGTTGGGTCCATTGATTCTACTGTCCCTAATTTGAAGGACCAGCAAAATAATGTATACACATGTTGTGATCTAACTTGTGTTTAAGGTGAATGATTGTAGTTTGTCATGATAAGCTATGATGGGATAGGTAGCCTAAGTGGCTAAGATAGGTAAGTTTTTACCTAAGTGATGCAGAGATAGATAACTGTCTAAGTCCACTAGCGTTGAGTGAAGATTAGCCACTCAATGACAGATGACTTATAGCGCTGAGTGAAGCCTATACAGTCAAAGTCAAGGTATTAACAAGCTGAGAAAATGGCCAAGTCCACAGGCATTGAGTGAAATCAACTCACTTAACGCCATACAGCAAAAAGATGTGAGATAGGCTAAAGCAGTAAAAGCTTAAAGTTGAAATGAGCTGAAATGTGGCCAAGTCCATAGACATTGACAACTCACTCAACGCCATGCTACTAAAGAGAATTAGCTAAGGTAAAAAGCGTTGAATGAGGCATGCTCACTCAACACTCTCAACGCTTCAGTTGCTGAAGAAGCAGATATATGGCTAAGGCGCCAACCCTCACTCAATGCTCTCAACGCCTAGAAATAGATTTATATTCTAAGTAGTTTGGCGTTGAGTGAAGGTTACTCACTCAACGCCAAGAGACAGTAAATCTGTCCAAGTGTTTTGGCATTGAGTGATACTTACTCACTCAACGTCTATGTTAATGTTCCTTGATTTTTGGCTAAGTCCACAGCTGGTGACGTAAGCAAGTCAACATATTTCAAATAAGTGGCGGGGTGGCTACAGTACGCGACAAAGGTTGTCGCAGACCTACTGTACGACAGTTGGCGTTAAAGCAAAATTGTAGCTAGCCTTAAAAGTGTGGGACTCACTGCTAAAAGAGCTGTTGGGTCTCAATAAATAAAAGGAAGTGCTCTTTACAAAAAAGTAGTCAGTCACTGTTGTTCTTCTTCTCCGGCATTGGTGTGGAGCTAAATAACAAGAAGCTCAAGTTAGAAAGAAAAAAGAGCAAGTTAGCTGTTTAGATCAACATATTCAACGATAAGTTTTCTGGTGCCATCTTAATCTGCACCAGCAAGGAAGCTTATGGTGATTCTCTGAGAAAGAGATAAAAGCAAGAGCCAACCCTTGTTGCAGGAGCTTCACAGATCCAGCCAATACTTTCTAAAGGAACATACACCTGAGGATCAGTGAAGAAGAAGTTGGAGCTGAGCAGTTAGCTCAATTCAGAAAGGAGCAGAGAAACAGGTCTGCTAGTTGCTTCCAGCATAAGTCAAAGCTTCTATATCATTGTTGCTGTGAAGAAGAGAAAGTTGAATCTTTGGTTAAGTTCAAAAAGAGGCAGAATAGTATTCTGCAAGTTTCTTCCATCTCAAGTACATAAACTTATTATTGTGAAGTAGTTGGGACATAGGTACACTCAGTCCGGTTAAGTTGACATAGGAAAACTCTCATGGTGTCATAGTGGGGGGCTGATTCTCACTCACCCATGGCTTATTGTCATAGAGGAATTCCTCTTATGATCAATCAAGAACCACATCAACCCATTTCCAACCTATAGGATCCTTCTGGATCTGAGCTGTAGGAGTATTGCAGCACTCTGAGAGTAAGGCCTAGTGCCTGAAATTGTAGGGCTGAAAAGCATGAGTTGTAGGCCTTAGATATAAGGCTGAGGTAGGTGGTTTGAGGACTACTGAGCTGTAGGAGCACTGCAGGGCTCTAAGGTAGGAACCTTTGTGGTTTTGAGGTAGGGTTCTGAAGAGAACCTGAGTGTAAGGCTGAGGGCTTGAGGTGTAAGCTCCTTGGAGTATTTAGGAGAAGTGCCTAGTCCAATAAGATAGTTGGATAGGTGGGATGGAAAGTGGATGTATCCAATTGGGGAACAACTATAAATATTTGTGTGCTTTGTTGTGTTGTTTTCTTTGTGTAGGGTAAATCATCTTGAAAGCAGAAATTAACCTACCACACAAGCAGCAAACTAAAATAAAATAAAAAAACTAATAAAGAGACCAATAACCTATTCACCCCCCACCCCCCTCTAGGTGATTTTGTTATTCTTGAAATTAAAGACTTTCAAGTGGTATCAGAGGGGGGTTACTCAAAAAGGATCTAACAGTGTGAGTTGAACTCCAAGGTTAGCTAAAAGGTTAAACTTATGTGTTCAAGGATGAACCATAAGATGAGGAACTATATGGAGCAGCAAATCTACAGAGAGGACAAGATCATCATTAGGTTATTGGCTGCTCTTGGTGATGACAAAGTCCTTCCAGATGCAAGAGCAAGAATCAGGGCCCCTCTGTCACATTCAGAGAGTGACATAGAGGTGGAGGAAGCTGAAGAAGGGGAATGCATATGTCATGGAAAAATAGCTACCCAGAAGTAGAATCTTTCTAGGATAAGCCTGGTAAAAATAAGGTACATTCCCCATCTAGCTCATCCTTAGAGTTTTGATATGAATCAAGTACAGACTCTGATGTCTCCTCATCTAGTGATGATGAGGGTACTTTGACAGATGATGATACCAATCAAGTGATTGACAATCATGTTATCCTTCTGAAAGCTTTCAAGGAAAGCAAGCTGTTTGTTAAGAAACAAGCAGAGGAAATAGCCACTCTATAGAAGACTGCTTCCCAGCTGGATGAAGCTTCATCATTCCTATGTATAAAGGAGGGGGAAGTGGCTCTTCTGAAAATCATGGTAGATATCCATATTGAGTCCTTAAAATACAAAGAATCTATCATCAAGAATCTTGAGGACAAACTTGATAGGGAGAGGAGAATTGTGGCTAACTTCTCTAAGATAGATTTTATCAAGAGAAGATCTAAATTTGAGTGGATTTCTAAAGTAATCCAATCTCAAAAAAAAGGCCAAGTTCCTGTCAGTCCTCAGCCTACCTT
Source organism: Platanthera zijinensis (assembly GCA_039513925.1). Taxonomy (NCBI): domain Eukaryota; kingdom Viridiplantae; phylum Streptophyta; class Magnoliopsida; order Asparagales; family Orchidaceae; genus Platanthera; species Platanthera zijinensis. The sequence continues at coordinate 91,147,021 of CM077085.1, forward strand.
TCACAAGATAATTCCCCCTTCCAATAGGTATGACCAAGACCCTAGGGATAGTCACTGGAGGAATGGGAATCTTCCTTATAAGACTATAAATGTCTATTACAAATGGAAGAAGAAAGGACATGGGTCTGAGTGCTCAAAAGGCTCCCCATGAAGAAGTGCAGAAGGCCCATCCTGGACCATTTGTATTAATGCACCAACTCCATCACTCTTGAGCAAGGCAGTGGCCTTTTCTCAAAATCTCCCTGCTCACACTCTAACCAAGGGTAAATCTTCCTGGATGCAAGACTTGGAATCTTCCAAGGACACCAACAACATGTCCTCTACAAGGAGAACTGATGTTGATAGACCTTGTGAAAAACCAAGCTCTTATCATATCAGACCCACTCTCAGTCAGACTATGGCTAAGAGAATTTGGAATAAGGAAGTTGTTCCTTCTTCTGTTCAGTCTGCTATCAACCTTGTTGTCAAACTTTCTCAGAAAAGAAGATACAATATTCATGAGTGCTGGTGTTGCGCTAAAGTGGGCTACTTTGCCATAAATTGTTGGCACAACCCTAGTGTGCCAAGGGTAAGAGAATGTCTTCCTGACTGGACTCCTGTGGGTAGACATTTTCTTTTTCAAGCTAACAAGAACCTAGGACCCAAGTCAGCATGGGTTCCTAAGGGAAGGTAATTCTATCTTGCAGGATCGTCCTAGTGGCCATAACCATTTATTGTCCTTAGACAGTGTTGTACCAGACCCAAGTCTGGATACAAGAAATGATTTAACTTATCATCATGCACTAAATATCAATGACAAGTGCAAGTATTAAGGGGGAGCTTACAAAGGAAAGTCAGATGAACATCAAAGGCTAAAGCTTAGAAGCAAGGTTGCTGGTATGCTATGAAATTGTGAATCTAGCATGAACTTCAAGTTTACAGAGCAGAGATAAGTAGAATTCGCCTTTCTTTAATTCTACCACTTAATTTCAAAATTGATTACTCTTGTATAAGAAGGATAAGTGAAACAAATGACTAAGAAGATGTAAAAACAACTCTTCTTAATACATGTGTTAGTGGCTTACATGTTCACCATGCCACAAAATGTAACTTGTCTCAACATACCCAAAGACATATTGCATATGGATATAAAGTGAGGTTAGTATAAAAATTGGTTGAGTCAATTGAGCTTGGGGCTAATACTCTCTCAGTTGAAATTAATATAAGGTTATTGAAATTATGTCTAATAGCACCCCAAATAGGAAATATTTTCGAATGTGTACTGCAGGTCTATATTACCCCCGCAAGTTAGGACAACACAGTTAGGGGCTAATCGAAAATTTAATTACTAAAGAAAACTAATGTTAAGCTAATTAAGCCCACTTAACAAATACTGGAGAAAAGACAGGCTTTGGATATGTGTCGGGATTCAATCCTGACCATTGATTAAGATTAAACAACAAATATGGATTAGTGACTTTCCGCCTTCCTTTTAGCAATACATATAAATAGAAGAGCTTGTACAATACTCCAAGTCACTATTCCTTACCCTCTCCCGCCCATATTCTCTAAATCGACGGGAAGCCGCTTTCTCTAGCATTCTCAAATTCTCCTGAGAAATGGCGCCCAAGAGACCGGATTTCATCTTTAAAGGAACAGAGGTGTTTCAAAATGGATTCGTTGATGCTTCGGAAGAAGTTCAGCAGGTTCTTAATCTTCTGTAGAAATCTAAACTTGCTTTCGTCCTGACGGAACCCTGTCTTCTGTGGAAGAGGGAAGTATTGGAGTTGTTTGCCAACGCCAAAGTGGATGCTTCGGCTGGTAAAATTAAGACCATAGTAAGCGGAAAGAAGATCAAAATAACACCCAAAAGGCTAAGCAAGGCTCTGCAGCTGCCAAAGCTTTCTGCAATTGAGGACGAAGAAGAGTTATTGCTGGACAATGCAAAATCGGCAATGAAATGGTGTGGACTTTCCATGCACACAACCGGATCAATTCAAAGGAAAGAACAGAACCTGAGAGGCAAGTTCCTAGCCGATGTCATTGGGAAAGCTCTGAAATGCAAAATAGGCTCCCATGACAAAATCTCAAAAAGGATGTTTGAACTAATGGTTAGGGTCATACTGTCCAAGAGAACTGATTGGGGAAGAGTGGTGTTTGAAAGAGTAGTGGATTACATGGTTGAACCCAATATGGGGAGAATCCTTTCTCTATTTCTGTGAGAAACTGCTCCATGAATTCTGAATCTGAAACTTGGTGCAATAATACACCATATGAGAAGGATGGACATCAGGATGCTTGAGAGATGGGACAGGGTCCTTCAGCCACGTGGTCCAGAAGCTATGGAGAGAAAAGGAAAGAGAATTGCTACTACTGAGCCCAGCTCCTCTAGCAGCTCATCTGAGGACGAAGAGCCTCATGATCCTGATCTATCTTCATCTGCTGAAGTGTCAAGGAGGGACATGAATATCCTGGTATCTGCTTCGTCTGATCTTACCCCTCTTAGTCGTGTGAGTAGATTAGAGTCGGATTCTGATCCTGAAGTGGATGAGATCGCTGTCGGTTTAGCTTGATCTGCTGGATAGGAAGGAGATGATTTGCCTCCAACCAAGGATACTTGGTAAATAGCAGAGGAACTTGTTAACAAAATATCTGCAGAAATGGGGGATGATGCCTCCAGATTGGATGATGGAGATAGGCATATACCTATGTATGAAGATGAGGAACTACATGATAAATTCTTGGAAACTCCTAGTGCTGAGGGAAGGATTGCTCAAATTGAGGGGGAGTAACTGATGCAAGAGATATTGCATGATGCTTTATTTGTAGGGGAGCAACTGAAGATTCCTCCAATAAAGAATGTTATTGCTGCTAACCTACATGCAAACAAAAGCATGGCAATGGTTCAGGGGGAGAAACCTTTTGATCTCCCTGGTCATGAGGTACATAATCTAGTTTCATTATAATCTGAGGAAGAGGAAGACAGTGATGATAAAGCACACTCCTCACAACATCTAGAAACCGAACAGCACAAGAGTGGCACAGCTCAAGAAATAAGGAGCAAGCATGTACAAGGAGAAATTGAAGCCCTGGATGAGGGAACATCTATCAGATTTGATCAGCAGCAACCTAGCTTCTTGGCTAGCTAAACGGTTTGCTATATGAGAAAAGAAGGGCATTAGAAAACTATGTGGATGAAGCCCTCTAAGATGTTAGAAATGATCTTGCAACTGAGATCAAATCTATAAGGTTTGAACTGAATCTGCTGAAAGGAGAAACAGTAAAATTCTTTATAAGAGTTACTCCTGCTGTAGATTACACCATGGAGAAACTAGATGTGTCAAGCAAGAATATTGTTATTATCCTTGTAAATCAAAATATTTAGGCTAAGAACTCTGTGACTATTCATGAGAATGATAAAATTCTGAGAAAAAAAACAGAACACTTAAATCTTCACTAAGATTGATGTCTGCACCAAGATGCTTGATGACCACATGTTAGAAGTTAAAAATCAAGTAACTGCTAGAGTTAACTACCTGGAAGGGGAAAGAACCAAAGCTAGCACCCCACGGACTACTCAAGTAATTGAAGAGGTCAAAAAGGGGGAGAGAAAGGTCATCAGAACAAATACTGTGAATATGGTCTGGGCCACAAATGTTTTGAGAGGCTCATTGGAAAAGGAGCCACTACAATATAATAACATCCCAATGATGCCTAACCATCAAAAAGATTCTTTGAACAAGATGTATAGTAGTGAAGCCCAAGTTCAAGACAATCAAGAATATATTCAGTACATTAAAGAAGGTGATAATGTTAATGCTCAGTGGGGAGAGAAGACTACTGGTGCTCAGAATCCTTCCTTCAGCCCCACAGTAGACCGGCACTACAGGTCAAAAGAAGAATCACTGATGATGCTGAAGAGGAGGCCAAGCTAAGTAAAAAGAGATATAGAGAAGAAATAGAATGGAGGCCTGATTTCGAGCAATGGAGGCCAGAGTCTAGATCTATTATTCTGCTTACTTGGGACCAGGTCAAGAAAAAGAGATCAGATAGAGGTAAATGGTACAACAATACTGAATAGGATAAGATGGAAAAGAGAGACACAGAGAGAAGGATTTTCTGGAGGAACAAAATGTCAAATATTCTAACTTCTGATGTTGTTGAACCATCTAAATACTTCCCCAAGCATTTCAGCTATTTTGAGAGACAAAAGGATAAAGCTGAAGCTGCAACTACTAAGGCTAAGGATGTTGATGAAGCTGATAAGAAAGAAAAGAAGATAGCTGGAGCTGAAGACAAGCCGGCAAAGAGATCCATAGGGAGTGGGATTATGATAAGGGAACCTGGAACTTAAAATATTTCAGGTTCTACTTACAGGGCTAGGGATGAAACACTTTGTTTATATTTCTCAAACATTTATTCCCTATATGATTAAATAGAACAACCTTTTGTTATAATCATGATCTGTCTAACTCATCATTTGTTATGTTTTTTTTTACTTATCTACTACATCATCTGATATGTCTATGATTTATCTGAATTATGCTGTGATGATATGTTTTAAATATTTATAACATAAGTATGTTAGTGTATACATTGGCTTAGATTTTTACTTCTTCAAATAGGGGGAGATTGTTGGGTTCATTGATCCCAATGTTCTGAATTTTAAGAAGGACCAGCAAAATTATGTATACACATGTTGTGATATAACTTGTGTTTAAGGTGAATGATTGTAGTTTGTCCTGATAAGCTATGATGGGACAGGTAGCCTAAGTTGCTAAGACAGGTAAGTTCTTACCGAAGTGGTGGAAAAATAGATAACTGTCTAAGTCCACTAGAGTTGAGTGAAGATCAGACACTAAATGCCAGATGACTTATAGCGCTGAGTGAAGCCTATACAGTCAAAGCCAAGGCAATGGAAAGCTAAGAAAATGTCCAAGTCCACAGGCGTTGAGTGAAGTCAACTCATTCAATGCCATACAGCAAAAAGCTGTGAGATAGGCTAAAGCAGAAAAAGCCTAAAGTTGGAATGAGCTGAAATGTGGCCAAGTCCACAACCATTGAGTGAAGTCAACTCACTCAACTCCATGCTACTAAAGTGAAAATTGGCTAAGGCAAAAGGCTCAACGCTCTCAACGCTTCAGTTGCTGAAGAAGCAGATATAAGGCTAAGGTAGATGGCATTGAGTGAGGGTTGTTCACTCAATGCTCTCAACGCCTAAAAAACAGATTTATATTCTAAGTAGTTTGGCATTAAGTGAAAGTTACTCACTCAATGCCAAGAGACAGTAAATCTGTCCAAGTGTTTTGGCATTGAGTGATGCTTACTCACTCAACGTCTATGCTAATGTTGCTTGATTTTTGGCTAAGTCCACAGGTGGTGACGTCAGCAAGTCAATAAGTCAAAATATTTCAAATAAGTGGCGGGATGGCTACAGTACGCAACAATGGTTGCCGCAGACCTACTGTACGGTAGTTTGCATTAAAGCAAAATTACAGCCAGCATTAAAAGTGTGGGACCCACTGCTAAAAGAGCCGTTGGGTCTCAATAAATAAAAGGAAGTTCTCTTTTTAGAAAAGTAGTCAGTCACAGTTGTTCTTCTTCTCCGGCTATAAGACCCCATTTTTTTTCCTTTTTAAACACCGGGGTCTTAGACCCAGGATCGCCGCTTTGCGGTGACACCTTCACGCCCTAAAGGGTCATCACAACAAAGCATCGATTCTGCCAGCCAATTCGATCATAGAAAGGTAGCATAATAAAGTATAAGCAAGTCCACAGAGAAATCACATATATAGAAATAAAAGTCTCCACGAAGGGAGTGTCCACAGAATAATATATCAGAGTACTAAAATATGGGCTTATGCCTGGTACATCATGTCCTCACTACAAATCACTCATGCGGAAGCAAAAACAGAACATCTACTCAAGGTCGAGACTCACGGTCCCGGCTGTATGAACTCCGGAGCTAGACTGCCCCATCTCCAAGCATACCAGTCTCTGGGGCTGCTCCCCCGTGCTGGGCTCCACGATATCCTAAAATGATGCGTTTCGAAAACCATTAGTCATAAATACTAAGCCCTATCGTCCCCTACCCCTTCCCCCATAGCTCCTAGGTAACTAGCGGAGAGGAAGAAAGGGAAGGACATAAAGGTGGAGATTAAATCAAAAGAATCAGGTGACAGCGGAGCTACTCTAGCAATTCTATAATAAATAATGGCAATAAGACGAAATATGTAAAGTAACTTTCACTTATGTGAGAACACATAAGACAAGGGGTCTTCTGCAAGGCTCCCATCGTATAAAAAGTCCCATAATAATTTATACGTTGGGGTGTCGGTTATCAAACAGCAGTATATATATATCAAATATTTACCTTAATTTATAAACTTGCCCACACAAGCTTATAGACCAAGGGGTCATTTTTCAAGTCCTAATGTATAAGCGTCCCATTCCACTTATACTTTAGGTGTCAGGGGTTAAATGAATCGATTATGCTATGACATGCAAGTGAGTATGATGGAACACGCAAGTGCAATACACACACCGGACTCTGTGCACATAGACCTTTAGTTCCCCCTTTCGGAGCCGTTACCTCCCAGGATACCTCCATAGTGGAAGACGGAAGCAGTAGGTTGGGCCTCGCCCACCTCTAAACCAGTAAAGCACTACCGGTCAGACCTATCGTACGCCTCAACGCTTGGTGCACGAAGTAGACTCCTGCGTACTCTTGCCGACTGGCGCACCGGACTTCTGTTGGCGAAGTGCTAACCATACTTGCAGAGTCAGCGTATTGGCGTCGGTGCATCGACCCTCCAATACCAAAGACCCACCACCTTAATTTTCTTTCATTTTATGTACATGCAATAATTATCGTATCAAACCAATCGAGCCGAAGCTCCTCGGCCCATTCCATCCGTCTCTTAACCAATCGAGCCGAAGCTCCCCGGACCATTCTGTCTGTCTCTTAACCAACCGAGCCAAAGCTCCCAACTATCTTCCTGTACTAACGGTGTTTGTGAAACATGCAACCCTAATTACTAAGTTACTCTTATCAGTTTGTTAATACAGTTTACGTTAACCCAGTACTGCCCCCGGTATACCCCGTGAAGGGCTCTCAAAGGGCACTAGGAACTATGATGGTAGCTGAATCCCATTGTTCCCTTTCGCAAGGCACTTATTGTTATTGGTTGATTCCCCTTACCCATTGTCTTCTCGTGTTACGATAGACTAACCTAGTGTGATTTTTAACCTTCCTCTCTTCAGGAAAGACGATCTTTCGTCGAATCTGAGCACCTCTTAACTCTAGCCAACACCACTTCTCACTAACCTTCCCATCCTTATATGGTGAACACTTCCACATCCATCCAATTTAGCAGATTAACTAACTCCAGCATTTTGCCCCATCATATCTTATGACTGTTAACAAAAATTGCTAATTGCAGACTATCCTATATTATATGTCGAACCGGATAGGAAATGATCCAATACTCATCCAAATGCCCTAACTTATTTACTGGAGGTATATCATGATATGATCAGCCTATAATCAGAAAATTATAATTTTCCCTAATTTATCTGGCATTTAATTAATTTCCTCAAAAATTCCAAGGGCTACTGGTTTGAACATGAACTACCCTAAGTACTCATGCAAGATGTCCAACAAAATTATTATAAATATTATGTTATCTCAATATGGTAAATCCAAAGTATCCCAATTTTTTTATCATCAAAAGGGCACTAAAATTATTTTAGCAATATTTTCTATCTTTCGTTATTTATGAATTAAGTACAGAGAATATCCATCCAAAAATTATAAATTAATTATACTATGCATATACAACTTTACAAATAGCATTGGCCAAGTTTCATAATTTTTCAGCAAGTATTAATCTCTGAATAAATAAATTTTCAAAAATCTCTATAAGGTGGACTTGTAAAGAAAGTGTTGTAACTAAGATTCTAAAAATAATTAAAAAATGTCTACAAGAATATAATCTCCTGAACGTCTCAATTCCTAAGTCTCGTAATTTTTGAACAGCAATATCATCCATAATTAATTTTTAAACCATAAAACCCCTTTTTAACATTTGTGAATGAAGTAATAGATTTACTCAACTAAAAATTATACAAAAATTCAGAAGCAACCATTCTGCCATAAAACATTTACTTCTATGATTTCATGGGGTTTCAATGAACATAAAGTTCTAAATAATTAAAACATCAATTAAGGCTATAATAAACTTTACAAATGAAGTGCTAGAAATGAACTCCATAAAATTCCAGTAAAATTGCTATAGGTTCTTACCAATCCAGAACTCACTCTATCTGAGATTACAGCTTTTAGATAATGTTTAGTGACAGATTTTACTTATTTGATATTTTACCCTAAAACTAAGGTTAGGGTTTTGAGGTATCTACCTATCTCCAAATCCTCCAAGATTCCATCCAGATGATTTATAATATGCTAACGTCGACTCTACAGAGTTTCAAGGCAATACAATGGCATTTGCCCCCATATCCTTCACAACCCTCAAAACCCTCCCTTAAGGGTTTGGGTTTGGATCCTTGGGTAAATAACCCCTAAACCACACCATTTTTCTCCTAGTGGGTTAAAATAACCCTTCTAAGTCAGTGGTCAAAATATCAGCCTCTGTTGAGGTGATTTGACCGTTCCAACCTCCTAGTGCACTTTTTACTCAAAAATGCCTCATTATTGCCTAGTTAAGGATAGGTGGTTTCCTACCCAAAACTCATCCAAATGAGTTTGAATTTTGTACAAAGCTAGGTTTTATAGCCAGGGAGCACTCACCAAAATTTGGGAGGGTTTGGAGGTCATTTAGCCACTTGGATAAATTTCTCTAACTTTATTAAATTAAAACAAAAACCTTAGGCAAAGTATCTCCAAAAATTCCCATTTTTAGACAACTTCTAGGTACGGCTAAGGGTAACCCCCTGCCAAAATTTCAAGTCATTTGGACAAGGGACGAAGAGTGGGCATTAATTTTAGTTCCTGCCCAACTCTAGGTATAGCCCCCACTAGAACGAGTGTTGCGGTCACACCACTTACCCAAACGAGTTGAAATAAATTTTAAATTAATCTAGACTCAAAGGGCTACATCTTTCGTGACTGGCCATTTTCCTAAATCGGCCTCTAAGTGCCTAGTTTTTCATCATCAAAATGCGCCCATTATATGTATATTTTCCTTATATTCTATATTCATAATTTTTATATTATAAAAATATCTTTACTGTTCATCTTCTACAGAACCCGAAATCCTGAACTCAGAAAACTCATATTTCCTGTAACTCTTCCGCGATCCGTCACCGACCGTCCGGTCACTTCCCTGACCACCACCACCACTAGCACCTCCATCGAGGCGATGGCTATCGGTCGGCGGTGGTTTGGCCGCCGGAGGTGGCAGTTTCCGGCGTACCTGAAAAATATATTTTTCATGGTTTTTCCATGAAAATGCGAGATAGGTCCGGCTCCATTGAGCACGAACTTCCTTTCTAAGATCCTAAGATCTACCCACAAAAGTAGAAGTAGAGGAGGACCTTGTTCGCGGTTTGGAGGCGAGATGAACGTCGGATTGTCATGGCGCGATGGTGGCATTCCCGAACTTCTCCTACAGCAAGAACAACAACTCTAATCCATTTGGTCAAGAGTGTGAACTTCTTATCTTTCTCTAAGGGGGCTTTTATAGATCACTAAGTGGGGAGGGGAAAGGGTAAGCATTTATGGCCATGAAGACTGTCCTCTTAATATTATTTCGATTATGGTGGAGGGAGAGAAAAAGGTTGAAGATAAAATGATGTGTCCAAGTGGCGATTTCCTATTGGACCAACTCTTCCTCATTTTATTAAGTGATTAGAGAAGGAAACGGCCCATAAATACTCCTGGTGTAACTCTCCATAATCAGAGTTAATTCTTGCATGTGTTAAAGTAATTTCCAGCCTGGCTGAAATTTCGGCCTTTGTCACGGGCATGACACGTAGGTAACGGGCGTGACACTAGTTTATTCGTCGTTCTAAAGTCGACAGATGATTTTTCTACGTCGGTTCACGTATCACCCCCCATGTCACAGGCGTGACACGTTTGTCACGGGCGTGACAGATGTTCTTCGGTCGACGTTCGTCAATCTGAGATCGACCGTCGGTGGGGGCGTCACACCCTAGGTAATGGGAGTGACGGGTCGGTCACGGGCGTGACACGTCTGTGTTGAAAATCCTGAGGTCACCGATCGTCTTCCTGCGGCCGACGATCATCGAAGGGGTGGTCACGCCCTAGGTCATGGGCGTGACATGTCGGTCACGGGCATGACAGGCCCAGGTTAAAAATTCTGCGCGCGCCGATCATCTTCCTGAGGTCGACGATCGTCGAAGGGGGTCACACCCTAGGCCACGGGCGTGACGGGTCGGTCATGGGAGTGACTAACCCGTGACTGAAAATTTAGAGCTCGACGATCGTCTTCCTGAGGTCGACGATCGTCAAAGGGGGTCACACCCTAAATCACGCACGTGACATGTCAGTTACGAGCGTGACCAACCCGTGACTCGAAATCTTGGCTGATGGACTTCAATTATTTTGTTTCCTATGGTTCTGTCACGGCAGACCAACTCCTAGGAGTCTAGCCGGAAATGGGATGTTACAAATCCCAATAAAAAAAAGAAAAATTTCGTCCCCGAAATTGAGGTTAAGCCTACAGGGATTTCTACCGGAATAAAATAAACTTGTAACATCCCATATGGTTTTCCTATTGAGTCGAAGTGACTACTTGTTCAATAAACGAAGGCAATTCCCCAATAAACAAAAGATTAGCCCCTACTTTCCTGATTGAGTGTGCATGCCTAGGTTCTCAATTTCCTTTACTTAGTCCTATCGGTTCAATACAAGAAGGTAATTTAAAGTATACCGAGAGGTGGTGAGGTATACCTGACTGAACAACACCGGGTATTTTTGCCTCATCAGGTCCTGCGGTTCCCAGGTGTGCTCCCCTGACCATGGTTCCTCAACAGAACCTTGATTAAGGGGATCTTCTTACGGCACAAGATCTGTACTCCTTTATCATTGATCTGAACCCACTCCAAGTGAACAGATCGGTCTGAAGCTACCAGCCCTTCGGTGGTCAAAATATGCTGCTCCGGGCGTAGTAGAGCCCTCCTCAGCGAAGAAATGTGGAAGACATCGTGCAGAGCTGCCAGCTCTGGTGGCAACTCCAGCCTATAGGCTAGGGCCCCGAACCGCTCCAGGATCCTGTAAGGGCCCATATACCTAGGGCTGAGCTTCTTCCTCTGACCACGCACCCGTGAAACTCCATGCATGGGCCGGATCTTCAAAAACACTCGGTCCCCCACCTGGAACTCCACCTGAGATGTCGGGCATCATAGTACTTAGCCTGTCTACTCTGCGACTCTAACATCCTGTCTCTGATCAGTCTCACCTGAGCCTCGGTGTATTCAACAAAATCCGATCCCAACGCCTTCAGATCCTCGTCCTGAATCCAAGAAAGTGGGGTCCTGCATTTCCTTCCATACAAGGCTTCGTAAGGCGCCATCCTGATGCTGGACTGGTAGTTGTTGTTATAGGAAAACTAGACTATGGGTAAGAGCTTCTCCCACGGTTCCCCGCGGTCCAAAATGCATAGCCTCAAAATATCTTCCAGCGTCCGATTGGTGCGTTCCGTCTGCCCATCCGTCTGGGGATGGAATGCGGTGTTGAAGGTCAATCACGTGCCTATGTAAGCCTGCACGGATCTCCACTCCCTGGAAGTGAACCGGCCATCCCGATCTAGCACGATCGTCTTGGGCACCCCGTGATATCGAACGAACTGATCCACAAATCTCCGACCTAGTACTCCCACAGAGTCATCCTTCATGATTGGAATGAATCTGGCCACCTTCGTCAACTGATCGATGATGACCCAAATCGAGTCGTTTCCCGTCCGTGATCGGGGGAGTCCATGAATAAAATCCATCGCGATGTCCTCAAATTTCCACTCCTGCACCGAGAGTGGCTGTAGCAATCCAGCGGTGTTCCTGCACTCCGCCTTCACCAACTGGCATGCCTCGCAATGAGTCAAGAAGTATGTAATGTCCTTCTTCATCCCTTGCCAAAACATCGTCTTCTTCAAGTCTGTCATCATCTTGGTGATCCCCGGGTGTATAGAATATCTACTACAATGTGCCTCCGCCATGATGTCTTCCCAAATCTGACCTCCTGCGGGTATATAGACCCTGCCTCTAAAATATAGCAATCCATGTCTCAGTGAATAATCTCCTGTCGAACCCTCCTCCAAGGCTTGCAATACCGGCTCTGCCCATGCATCTACTTTCTGTCTGTCCCGGATACGGTCCCGAATATCATCTATGGCAACCATCGATGCTAGATACTCCATATACAGCTCTGGATCATTCTCGGACACTAGGGATATCTGCATAACTCTGAAGGACCGGACTAGCTCTAGGGACATCAGTTGTGGCCCCTTCCCTGAGGTATCTCCTCTTCGGCTCAAAGCATCTGCCACCACGTTCGCCTTATCAGGGTGGTAGTGCATGTTGTACTAATAATCTGACAGGAACTTCACCCAACATGTTTGTCTTATGTTTAGTTCCTTCTATATGTCCACGTATTTCAAGTTCCTGTGATCTGAGAAGATGTCACAGTGAACCACCGTAGAGGTAGTGTCGCCAAATCTTCAGAGCAAAGATCACTGCACCCATCTCCAGGTCATGCACCGGATAGTTCTTATAATGTATCTTCAGCTGTCGGGAGGCGTAGGCTATTACGTTCCCGTTCTGCATCAGAATAGCACCAATCCCCTGGTAGGAGGCGTCCGTATACACCTGAAATCCCTCCCTTCCCGACGGAAGAGCGAGAATGGGAGCCGAGGTAAGACGACCTTTCAACTCCACAAAGGCCACCTCGCACTATGGCGTCCAAACGAAAGGGGATTCCTTATTCGTCTGTGATGTAAGAGGGAGTGCAATCCGGGAGAATCCTTCGACGAACTTCCGATAATATCCGGCAAGTCCCAGGAAGCTCCGTACATCTGTGGTTGTCTTCAACGGTGGCCAATCCTGAGTTGCCCGAATCTTGGTCGGGTCTACTGCCAACCCAGCACCACTGATAATATGACCTAAGAAGGCCACCTCCTTTAACCAAAATAGGCATTTGCTGAACTTCGCGTACAACTGATGCTCCTGTAGCCTCTGTAGGGTCAATGTCAGGTGTCGTGTATGCTCCTCCTCCATCCTTGAGTAGATGAGGATGTCTTCAATAAATACGATGACGAATACATCCAAATACTCCTCAAATACTCTGTTCATGAGGCTTGTAAATGCTGACGGTGCATTTGTGAGCCCGAAGGACATCACTGTAAACTCAAACAGTCCTTATCTACTACTGAAGGCGGTCTTCGGAATGTCCTCCTCTCGAATCCGTAGCTGGTAATAACCTGACCTAGAGTCAAGTTTCGAGAAGAAGTGCGTTCCCTCTAGTTGATCAAACAACTTGTCAATCCGTGGCAGTGGGTATGTATTATAACACCCCAGAAATCTCAAAAGACAAAATTGGGATTCAGGTTGGCTGACACGGCCTGAGACACGGGCGTGTCCCAGGGCGTGTCAAGTGTACATGGCCTGGTACACGGGTGTGTCCCAGGGCGTGTCCCTCTTCTCAACGAGTACTCAAGAACTGATCGTCGAGTGGCGACACGGCCTGTGACACGGGCGTGTCACTGGGGCGTGTTGGGCACACGGCCATGGACACAGGCGTGTGCCTTAGCCATGTCCTACTCAGGTGATTTTGGAGATCGTGTTACAGAGGTGACACGGCCAGATACACGGCCGTGTGTTGGGTGACACGGGCATATCAGGCTTGACACGGGCATGTCAATACCCGTGTTCTTGTTTATTTTCAGTCGGTTGTGCACTGTTTCAGGAATACGGGCGTGTCACAACCCGTGTTCGGCCCAGGAAAATCAATTTCAGGTCTAATCTGAGCCTTCCATTTCCTTTGACCAAGATCTAATGGCCTAGGTTATTCCCTGGATTGATAAGGCCAGGATTTGAGTTAAGAATGATCATTTGAGTTGTGTGTTCTCTTTCTAAAAGCTAAGAGAGAGAGAGGGGAGAGCAAGAGAAGGAAGAAGAAAGGGAATCCGGCTGCCGGTGGTGCTACGGTTGTCCAAATCGCGAGCCGAGTTCGGATTTGCAAAGGCAAGGCTGCGGCGAAGACTTCCATCCATTTGCTTTCTCTCCATGTCTCCAAAGCGAATTCCAAGAGTAACGATTTCAAGGTTATGCAGATTATTTAGTAGCGTCTTCAAGGTTTCAACCATGAAGCTTCCGCTAAAATGCTCTGTGTTAGGATTCGTTGGGTTGTATGAGATTATTTAGTAGCGTCTTCGCCTGTTTGTGTAATATGGTGTGGGGCCCCGGCCGGACCCTCTATTATATTCTTTTTGACGGGTAGAGGTGTTACAATTTGGTATCAGACTGTTGGTCTTTCTCTTCCGAATTCGTGGTTGAATTCTTTTAAGGGATGGCGGGCACGTGTTAGTGTTGTCGTTATAACACTTAACTTGAACTCAAGAATGTCCACTTAGGAATGCAAATACACTTGTTTGTTGAACTTGTGTATTCTTTTTATATGTTTGCCGTTTTACTTGGTCGCTAAACTGTGTGTTTTACACATATAGGTGACCAGAAGTGTTGCGGGTCAATCCGAACCTCAACATCCTGTAGAAAGTGTGGCACCAGCTGAGGTGCCCACACCTCCTCCATCCGCTGAAACGGTACGTTTCATCACGGAAATGGTACTTGCTGTGATGAATACTCAGCAGGCTAGGCAGGCACGTCCTACAGTGGTGCCAACGCATACTGGGGTACGGCAAGAACCGGTAGAAGTTGTAGTTGATCCGCGGGCAGCAGATCAACAATTGAAGCAATTCATGAGTTTCAATCCTCTGCAATTTATTGGGGCAGGTTCACCGTCCCAAGCAGAGGATTGGCTTGCAAGGATCAAGAGGATCATTAGAGCTATCAAGGTTGAGGAGGAACAGAAGGCTATGTTGGCCACTTTCCTACTGGAAGGAGAGGCTCGTTTATGGTGGGATGAGATTGAACTGCATCACTTGGCCGGCAGGCAATTGGAAGAGGTCTCGATGGACGAATTTTCTCGGTTATTCTTGGCACAACATCTACCAATGCAGCAAAGGATATCGATGGAAATGGAATTTCAACGGTTAACTCAAGGAGATCGTAATGTGGATGATTACCTGCATGAGTTCACACGTTTGGGAAGATATGCGGGTACAATCTTCGCCGAAGAAGAGCGTAAGATTAGTAGGTTTTATGCGGGACTGCGAGATGAGCTGCGGTATTTGCACTCGAGTTCTGTGAGTCAGGGATTTCAAGCCTTAGTCTGTACGGCTCGATCTTTGGAGATGGACATGAGAAGGGGCAAGCAAAGGGGACCTTGGCTGTGACAAAGCCAGAGTTCAAGCTGCCGCATCCGGAGAAGTTTGGGTACCGTAAGAGATGGGGAAAGAAGTCCAAGTCTACTAGACAAGCTCCTTATGGGACAGTGACAGAGACATCTGGGTATGGACCTCATGCTTGTTTTACGTGCGGGAATTTGGGACACTTCGCACGTGATTGCCGAGTTGGTCCTCCAAAGGGTGACAAGAAGACGGGAGCGTCTTATGTGAAGAAAGGGAAGACTGTGGTGGAGTCTTCTGCCTCGCACGCGCAGCCCAGGGTCTTCAATCTTGGACAACAGGAGGCCATCAAACAGGTCGATGTCGTCACAGGTGCGCGCAGTTTTTAATATTATTGTAAGATTGCGTGCTGTGCTTTTTTTTTTAATTTTGGTGTTATAGGTTTTGTCCTCATACGGGACTGTCTTGCTCGATCACTGTTTGATACAGGTGCTTCACATTCTTTTATGTCTGAGGCTTTCGTCTTTCGTATCGGGGTACCTATATGGACCATGACAGACAGTATAACCTAACAGATGTTTGATGTGCGTGGATAAATCTTGCGGTCTTGAGGTCAAGATAGGGAGTCGGGAGTTCAAGGTGGAAAAATTAGTATTGCCGATCAAGGAATTTTATATAATCTTTGGTATGGACTGGATTTCAGAGACGCGTGCCTGTATAGATTGCACTTCAAAAGAGGTCACACTCGGGCAGAATACCGAACAAGAGACCAAGTTTATTGGTATACAAGGGATGAGTGGGATGTAGTTATCTGCTCTCCAAGTCATTAAGGCAGTTCGGAAGGGTGCGAAGTTATTCTTCACACTCGTAGAGGCGGTAGCGCCGAAGGCTAGTGTGAGTAAAGTGTCGATTATGTCGAAGTATGCTGATGTGCTTCCAAAGGACCTTCCGGGGTTACCTCCCCAAAGGGAAATCGACTTTGATATCGAGCTGGTGCCAAGTTCGAAACCTGTGGCCCGTTCGCCGTATCGGGTAGCGCTAAAAGAGATTGCCAAACTGAAAGTTTAGTTGCAAGAGCTGTTAGATCAGGGATACATACGGCCAAGTATGTCATCTTGGAGCGCGCCTGTTCTTTTTGTGAAAAAGAAAGACAGTAGTTTGCGGCTATGTATTGATTATCGTGAACTGAAAAAGCTGACGAAGAATAACAAGTATCTGATTCCATGGATCAATGACTTGTTCGATCAGCTAGCGGGCTCAACCGTCTATTCCAAGTTGGATTTGAAATCCGGGTATTACCAATTGCGAATTAGGTAAGGTGACATTCCCAATACAGCGTTTGGCACACGCTACGGTCATTATGAGTTCACAGTGATGTCGTTATGCTTATGTAATGCGCCTTCGGTATTCATGGATCTCATGCATCGAACGTTCCGTGAATACTTGGATCTTGTTGGGTATTGTGTCCACAATTACATGGATTTGAAGAAGACTCCAGTCAAGCTAAGATGGATTCACAATGTATTTGATGATCTTATATCAAGTTGTGCTTGCAGCTATTCCATGCTAAGTACACACCAATATCAGGGTGCAGTGGGTCAATATACACGGGTTTGCGCAACGTAATCTCTCGTTGAGTAGATCAGTGTGTTGACTCACGTATGTTCTCTATATTGGTGTGTACTTATTTTCAAGTACAGTGTTAAGGTAGAACAAGAGCAGAAGAAGGAGCAAAGATAGGTCAAAGACCAAGTCTTCAAATGAAGGAAGAGATAAATCTTCTAAGTCAAAATCGACGGAAATCACTAAGTCCCTCCCGCCGACTTTGACGGGACTCACTTGTGATTCCCGCCGACTTCGACGGGAATCGTTAGTGATTCCCGCTTATTCGTCGAGAATCAGTTAGCCTCTCCCGCCGACTTCTTCTGGGTGACAGTTTTCAAACAGGGATTCTGCCAAGGCAGAATCGACGGGAATCGCTAATGATTCCCGCCGACTTCGACAGGAATCGTTAGTGATTCCCGCCGATTCGTCGAGTATCAGCTAGCCTCTCCCGCTGACTTCTTTCGGCTGGCAGTTTTCCAGACAGGGATTCTGCTAAGGCAGAATCGACGGGAATCGTGAATGATTCTCGCTGACATTGACGGGAATCACCAACGATTCCCGCCGATTTTTCCTTAGGCAATTTTCCTCATTCGCTGGACCGAACCAAGATGCCTTGCGCTGTTTCGACCGGGGCTAGGGCTTTTCCTTGTGGGCCCAACAATGGTCTTTAGTGTTGGATCAGGACATATATATATACGCGTATTTTGAACTTCTGCAGCAGAGATATTCTCGGAAATCAAAAAGAGGCTGAGCGTGACCTAGCGGATCGCGGAAAGCATCGATCGCCTCCGCTAATCTTCGATCATCCTTTATCTTCCGACGACAGTACCAAGGCAAGCCGATCGTCTCACGCATCTCTCTTGAGATCTCTTATCTCTCGATTCGTTGAACAAGACTAGTTCTTCATTTTGAATCGGTGGAGACGATTGATCTGACTGAGATCGTTCGTAGACCTCGTTTGCTTCGTCAAGAAGTTTGGATCTACAAAGTATCGCTACCGCAATCACTTGCCGCCACCGATCTTGACAAGATCCTTTCAAAGAGAGAAATCCGGTTGTGGATTCTTCGTAACATTCAAGAAAGCTTCAACGAACGAAGAAGGACATCGAAATCTCCAAAAACTTTGTTTGTATTTTCTTTTACATTAAATTTTGGATTGTTGTAAAGGAATTTTAATTCCTAGTTGTAAGGGTTGGGTGCAACCCGTGGTGGTGGAGTTGTGACTCCTTTGTTGGAAGGGTTACTTCTATAGTGTGAGGATTGGATTTCAATCCGTTTGGAGAAGTGACTGATTCGTCCCTTGATGGGAGATAGGTCGAAGGGGGAAAGTGGACGTACCCAAATCGGGGAACCACTATAATTCTTTGTGTGTTTTTTGTGCTGTGTTTGTTAATTTGTGCAGGTAAATTTAATTCTGCAAAAGATTGCAACACACCTATTCCCCCCCCCCCCCCCATAGGTGGATTTAGTCGACACTAGATACTTTCAAGTGGTATTAGAGGGAGGTTGCTCATCAATAAGGTCAACACCTTGAGTAAGATCTTGCATCTAGTGTCAAGAAGAAAACAAGACTCAAGCATGGAGCTATACACTGATTTCTCTCCCCTGAGACTGTCTGCCTGCACAAAAGAATATTTTCCCATCTAGAAAATGAGAGTTCAGTTTCATCTAGAAGCCATTGAATCCCGTGCTTTATTCATTATGGAAGAGGGTCCCTTCATTCCCATGAAGGCTTCTGACTCTGGAGAAGATCTCCAAATCCCTAAGATTCCCGCAGAGATGTTTGAAACTGAGCTCTCACTATTCAACTTGGACAAGCTGGTACGACAGATCATCTCTGATATTTGGTCAGGATCATCTCTTAAAAGATTGGATAAGTGTAAGACTGCAAAATCCATGTGGGAAACAATCTATGACCTCATGGAGGGAAAGAAGACTGCCTGGAATGAATGCTAGTAAGAAGATGAAGCATATGTGGGGGTCCTCATCTCTGAAGATGAAAGTTAAGAACAACCTGTCTATATCAGGGCTCCCGTATCTCTATCCGAGACTGAAGAAGAGAGTGAGGAATGTAGTTGTGATGAAGTTGAAACATCAGTCTCTGCAGACCATAACTCTAACCCTGATCAGCACAATCAGGATCAGGTATCTTCCTCTTCTTGCTCCTTTCCTCTTGTATCTCCTGAAGACAGGAGAAGTTCAGAAGTTTGTCCATCTTTTGATACAAGGGAAATTGACAGCTTCAATCAAAAGATTGAAACTCTTGATTCCCTTCTTAGAGCCTTTCAAAAAAGCAACTTGCTTGTTGAGGAATAAGCTAAGGAAATTGCTCAGATGCGGACCATGATGGACCTCCAATTAAAATCCATCAAGGTGAAGGACTCAAAGATCTCGGACCTAGAGTTTCATCAAGAGACCAAGAAGAGGATAGTATCAAATTTTTCCAAGATAGATGTTATTAAGAGAAAGGGAGAAAACGGGTGGATCTCGCGAATTATAAAATCGTGGAGAAATGGGGAAACTGTTTACAGACCCCCCCCATACCGAGTAGGAGGGGCACTCATCATTCCTTCAGGTATGACCATAAGAATAACTATGGTCACTGCAAGAATGATCGACCCTCATATGGAAACACCCCTAGTGCAAGTGCTGTTATGGCTACCCATGAGAAAATACACATGGCTCATCATGAACCATTTGTATTTACGGTCTCAGACCCCTCACTTCATGACATTGCTGGAACCAGCTCTCATAGAACATCTTCCCACCCTTGGACAAGGAAAAGGGAGTTGGCAAACATGTAGCAAGCATCACTGGGACCCCCAGATGTGTGCTGGCTGAAAATAAAGCACCATCCCCAAGGCCTCATGATACTCACCACATGTTCACCATCAGACCCCCCTCAAGTCTCGGTGGAAAGGGTAAATCTGAGAGCAGTTCTAGTTGTGCCTCCTTCAGACCTAGGGTCATGACTAACTCCGTTAATAGACCTGGTCAGAAAAGGAGATACAATATTCATGAGTGTTGGTGTTGTGGCAGAGTGGGTCACTTTGCCATAAATTCTTGGCACAATCCTTCTGTGCCAAGGGCAAGGGTATGTACACATCCTTTGGCAAGAGACAGCCTTCCTGTCAGAAATCCTTTGAGAAGGCATGCTGTATTTTACGCTGACAAGAACCTAGGACCCAATACCTATTGAGTTCCTAAGGTAAGGTGATTCTTTTTTGCAGGATAGTCTAGGTACCCATGAACATGATGGGACCTAGACAAGAGATGTTCCAGGCTTTCTTTGGAACAAGAATATGGGATAAGAGATAATGCTAACTACAGTGTCCTACTTATACATGATACCCGTCGTACTTCGAATAGTGGATCCGAATGATCAACCTAGTAATGCCAGGTACGCGCATTCAGTTTCGAAAAATTGAATCGCATTGCATAGATATACATATATATATAGACATATATATAGATTTTCTTTCAAGATATATATATACACACCTGAAATGGAAGGACACGCAAGCCAATAACCGTATGATCCTTATTTTAGAATCTGATAAATTTTCTATATCTTGATAATGTGTGAGAGTTAGTGTCAATTGGTCCGATGAATCTCAAGGGACTTGTACCGGTAGTTGCAACTAATATTTTTTAAATCTTGACTCACCAAGAAATAGCCAGTGATTATTTCTAGTGTTATCCTTCCATCGACTCGGCGTAGCTATTCTAACTAGAAAATTTTTATCCATTATTTAAAAGGGAAAAGTTCCGAATTATCAGGAATTCCCGTCGCCTCAAAGGTTTAAATGTACAGGAATTCCCGTCGATCGTTTTAATCGAACGGAAAGAGCAGAAATCTCCAGACCGTGGTAAGTGATTGCTTAACAGTACCATTTTCCCGTTGTGAAAGAAGTTTGTTTAATCGAACGAAAAGAGATAAAATCTCCCGACCGATCATTTTCCCGTCGAACCTTCAGCTTCATGCAGAAAGCAGCAGAAACCTAGCCATTTTCCGTCGACCCTACGGAAACCTTGCCAAATCCCTTCAGCAGATCTTGTGGAAACGAGCCTCCCGTCGCTCTCCAGTCGTAGTTCGTCGACTTCCGCAACCTTCGAGTATACCTTCCGTCACTCTCGTCGATCGTAGTACGTCGACTCTGCGTTCCTGTCATCGGCATCTGCTCAACGCACGTGTCACCCCGATCAACCTCCAGCCTTCAGTCCCGACGCAAGCTTATCATTGTCCTAGGGCTACTCTCTTCTCATTGCCTGCTACACGTCTCTTTCCTTGCACCCTCGGTGTGAAAGGTAACTTCATTTGCTTCCTTGAGATTCTCCATTTTCAAGGATCATCCCTCCTTCTAGTTCAGTTCCTACAAACTCTAGATTTAGATAGATTTAATTCCTTGAGTGTAACTCGTTTAGGGTCATAATGGCTCCTCGAACAACGGTCGGGCTCCTCACTGGAAGCGAGTTGGTTAGGACTGGCTTTGCCCATGCTTCAGACGAATTCAGAAACATCATCTTGATGCTGGAATAAGCCGGGCTCTCCTTCATCCTCGAGCACCCGTACAAGGTTCTAGACAAGGAAGTTCTTGAGTTTTTTGCAAACTCCAAGCTGCGTCACGAGGACACACTGATAAAGAGTAAGATAGCATTCTAAGGATAAAGATGACGGCTGCAAAACTGTCACATCATCTCTAGCTCTCCTGCATTGAACAAGAGGACTATCTAGATGATGATGATCGTATGAGGACACTGCTTTTCGGTGGATTGGCTCGAGGGACCAGGGCTATTAAACACAAGGACATGAACAAAGAAGGAAAGCTTCTCTCAGATATCATAGGGAAGGTTCTGATCTGCAAGCCTGGCTCGCATGATCACATCTCAGGGGACATGTTTAAGATCCTGATCGTCATAGTGTGTAGAAAGAAATTAAACTGGGGGGCCATGTTATTTGAGAAAATAAAAGATACCCTACGTACTCCTAACTTCGGGAGAATCATAAATCTCTACCTGAATCAGATGGATGGAGATAGATTTGATATGACTAAGGGAGTTCCCCTTCACTACCTAAAGAAGATGGACTCCAGCGTCTTTGATAGGTGGGAAAGAAGAATTGTCCAAGGGGGTGTGTCTGGAACACATGTTGATGAGGAAGACAGAGCACCTGAGTATACAAATCTTTCGAATCAGCCCAGTGAAGTTCCTGATCTGCTGAATGCAGGAACTGAGGGGTATTCATTACCCATTTCTTCAGCTGCCATCAGGATGGAATCCTTAGTCTCAGATCAAGTAGACGTTATTACTGATATTACCCTCATCGCTAAGGCTGCAGTGGAAACCCTCGCTACTGATAAGACTCACGAGGAGAAAGCAGAGGATGATGTGAAGAATATCGCTGCTGATGAGAATGAAGTGGATTCCCCGGAACAGCATGTCGTTGAGGACTTTAATGATGAGCAAGCTGGAAATGATATGGCCATGAGGGAGATTGATGTTGACCTCCCTTCTGAGGAACAGATTTAGGTAAAAGTTCCTGATGTATCTTGCGCATCAGTTGAGGGGGAGACCTCCCGGCCTCAGGAATAACCTGATACTATGCTGAAGGGGGTGATGAGTATATATGGAAACATGACAGAGTCTGCCCCAATCCCCCCACAGGAGACCGTAAATTTATCAAGCTCCACAAATGAATCTGAAGAGGAGAATCCTGACTTACAGAGTCCTATCCCCCCAGAGCATGACTAGGCTATACATCAGGATCATCCGTTAGGACCTAGTCTAGCAAATCACACTGTAAATATCATTCAAGGTATAGTATATGAACTGAAGACCTCCTTTAAACGATCTCACAACAGGGTACTTAAATGAATTAAGCAATCAGAGGATCTGATGCTAAAGAATATTGTGGAGATAAATCACAAGCGAGATAAGATGGAACAAAAATTTGAAGATAAGTATGTAGAGGTCGGCACTGCCGTCAATTTTCTTATGCAAGGGCTAAA
Source organism: Platanthera zijinensis (assembly GCA_039513925.1). Classification (NCBI taxonomy): domain Eukaryota; kingdom Viridiplantae; phylum Streptophyta; class Magnoliopsida; order Asparagales; family Orchidaceae; genus Platanthera; species Platanthera zijinensis. The sequence continues at coordinate 91,170,053 of CM077085.1, forward strand.
GAAAAATACAGCTGACCTGGCAGTGGTAAATAAAAATTCTCATGTTGTGGCCAACAACATCAAATTGTTCGATGCCAACATGGTCACCCTCAACACGAATCAGAATACCTTGCTGGCTGATTTCACTTAGAATGTAAAGCATATAGATGAGTCACTGCACTCTTATGCAAACTCAATTGCCCTAGAAGCCAAAAATGGGGAGAAGGAATATGCAGCTAAGATGGCAGGGTTAGAGCAAATCATGGTCGAAAACTTTAAACAATCAAACGAATATGTATTTGAAAGATGTCATTGGCTAGCTCAGCAAGCTTCAGGTATACATATTCCTGTTAATCCTACTGATGATGTTACTGCTGCTGCTGATGAGGTTGTTATTGCTGAGGAATTTCCCGTAAGTGAAGCTGATGCCAGAAAGGCTGCTAAAGCCGCTGCCAAAGCTGCTCACAGTGCAATGTTTGATCAAGAAGCGATTACGAAAGGGAAAAGAAAGCTTCAAGAAGGAACTTCTAAAGAAACTCCTGCAGAGAGGAAATTAAGAAGGAATGAAAGTGAAGTTAAGAATGAATGATGGAGTCCCTTGTCTAGGAACATCATACTGGATACATTCATGCTACAACAGCAGGGAGAGCTTAATAGAAATGAAGTATATAGTCAATATGAGTGGGAAATGCACAAAGAATATGAGGCTAAAAGAAACATATTCTTCAGGTCAAACACACTGGAGAACAAAGCTCCTCCCCCCCGGTACTACCCGAAGCCAATGGAATATTTTGAAAGACAAAGCAAGAAGTTCCTAGCTAAACAACTAAGAGATGCTGAGGCAAAGGAGGGATAGACTTGAAATCTAAACTTTTTATTTTCAATATACGTGTATGTCTATTCTTGTAATTATAAATGAATACCACTTTGAAAAAATATATATATATGATCATATGTTGATTTAATTTTTGTTTTGAATGTGTGAAATTTTATTATTCTTATTTCTTTTCTCGCATACTTTTATATATATCTTTTTGTTTGGTGTAATTCATCTTAGCTAGTAGGATTTTGGCTTCTTCAAATAGGAGGGAGATTGTTGGGTATTGTATCCATAATTACCTCGATTTGAAGAAGACTCCAGTCAAGCTAAGATGGATTCACAATGTATTTGACGATCTTCTATCAAGTTGTGCTTGCAGCTATTCCATGCTAAGTACACACCAATGTCAGGGTGCAGTGGGTCAATATACACGGGTCTACGCAACGTAATCCCTCGTTGAGTATATCAGTGTGTTGACTCACGTGTGCTCTCTCTATTAGAGTGTACTTATTTTCAAGTATAGGATTAAGGTAGATCAAGAGTAGAAGAAGCAGCAAAGATGGGTCAAAGACCTAGTCTTCAAAGGAAGGAAGAGAAAAATCTTCTAAGTCAAAATAGACGGGAATCACTAAGTCATTCCCGCCGACCTCGACGGGAGTCACTGTGATTCCCACCGACTTCGAAGGGAATCGTTAGTGATTCCCGCCGATTCATCGAGAATAAGTTAGCCTCTCTCACCGACTTCTTCCAGGTGACAGTTTTCAAAGAGGGATTCTACCAAGACAGAATCGACGGGAATCGCTAGTGATTCCCGCCGACTTCGACGGGAATCGTTAGTGATTCCCGCTGATTTGTCGAGTATAAGCTAGCCTCTCCCGCCGACTTCTTTCGGCTGAAAGTTTTCCAGACAGGGATTCTGCTAAAGCAGAATCGACGGGAATCGTGAATGATTCCCGCCGACATCGACGGGAATCACAAACAATTCCCGTCGATTTTACCTTAGGCAATTTTCCTCGTTCGCTGGACCGAACCAAGATGCCTTGCGCTGTTTCGGCCGGGGCTAGGGCTTTTCCTTGTGGGCTCCACAACGGTCTTTAGGGTTTGATCAGGACATATATATACGCGTATTTTGAACTTCTACAACAGAGATATTCTCGGAAATCAAAAAGAGGCCGAGCGTGACCTAGCGGATCGCGGAAAGCGTCGATCGCCTGTAGCCGCTCGCAGTTCGTCCTCTCCGCTAATCTTCGATCATCCTTGATCTTCCGATGATAGTATCAAGGCAAGTTGAGCGTATCACGCATCTCTCTTGAGATCTCTTATCTCTCGATTCATTGAACAAGACTAGTTCTTCATTCCGAATCGGTTGAGACGATTGATCCGACTAAGATCGTTCGTAGACCTTGCTTGCTTCGTCAAAAAGTTTGGATATACAAAGTATCGCCGTCGAAATCACTTGTCGCCGCTGATCTTGACAAGATCCTCTCCAAGAGAGAAATCTGGTTGTGTACTCTTCGTAACTTTCAAGAAAGCTTCAACGAACGAAGAAGGACATCGGAATCTCGAAAAGATTTGTTTGTATTTTCTTTTACATTCAATTTTGGTTTATTGTAAAGGAATTTTAATTCCTAGTTGTAAGAGTTGGGTGCAACCCGTGGTGGTGGAGTTGTGACTCCTTTGTTGGAAGGGTTCCTTCCATAGTGTGAGAATTGAATTTCAATCCATTTGGAGAAGTGACCAAGTCGTCCCTTGGTGGGAGATAGGTCAAAGGGGGAAAGTGGACGTACCCAAATCGGGGAACCACTATAATTCTTTGTGTGTTTTTTGTGTTGTGTTTGTTAATTTGTGCAGGTAAATTTAATTCCGCAAAAGAATGCAAGACACCTATTCCCCCCCCCCCCATAGGTGGATTTAGTCGACACTAGATACTTTCAGATCTGTTTGTGATTGGGTTCATTGATGATATCCTCGTTTACTCACAGTCGGAGGAAGATCATGCAAACCATTTGTGTTTGGTATTGCATACCTTGCGGAGGAATAAGTTCTATGCCAAGTTCTCTAAGTGTGAGTTCTGGCTCTCGTCGGTGGCTTTTCTGGGCCATGTGGTAAGTGGAGAGGGCATAACGGTGGATCTGGCAAAGATAAGTGCCATTCGTGATTGTCAAGTGATGTCTTCGGTGGCCAAAGTCAGGAGTTTTCTTGGACTATAGGGCTATTATAGACGATTTGTGGAGAACTTCTCCCGAATTGCTTTGCCTTTGACTACGTTGACGATAAAAAATTAGAAGTTCGTTTGGACACGGGAGTGCACGTGAGCTTTTGAGGAGCTAAAGAGTCGTTTGACCACGACACCTGTTTTGACGTTGCCATGTGGTACAAACGATTTTGAGATATACAGCGATGCATCAGGGAGCGGCTTAGGCTGCATTCTCCTATAGTTTGGCAATGTGATTGCATATGGCTCACGTCAATTGAAAGTGCATGAACATAATTGCCATGTCCATGACTTGGAGTTGGCGGCGGTGATCTTTTCGCTAAAGTTGTGGCGGCACTATCATTATGGCGTGAAGGTAGATATTTATACAGATCATAAACGCTTAAAGTATCTGCTCGATCAGAAGGATTTGAATATGCGACAACGGAGGTGGATGGAATTCCTAGGGGACTATACCTTCGACATTCACTATGTTCCCGGAAAGGGAAATCTGGCCGCTGATGCCTTGAGTCGTTAGACTCCGGTGCGGGTAAGTTTGTTGCGGATACATGATGAGCATCTAATCCAGGAGTTGGAAGCATTGGAGATTTCTTGTGTTGAAAGGGATTCTTCGACCGATGCATGCTTGAACTGGATGGAGGTTCAATATGACCTTGCGGACAGGGTTCGGCGGGCAACAGAGTTTGATGAAAGTCTCCAGCGCTATGCAAAGGAAGGGTCTTGTGACTAATTCTCCTGGGATGACGGTTTATTACGGAAGGATGGTCGATTGTGCGTCCATTGTGCTGGTAAATTGCAAGAAGAATTGTTATACGAAGCGTACTTTACAAAGTACTCAATTCACCCTAGTAGCACAAAAATGTACAAGGACATGAAGAAATTGTTCTGGTGGCCCGGTTTAAAGGACATAGCCCAGTATGTGGCTAAGTGTCGTACTTTTGCTTTGGTGAAGGCAAAATGTCAACGACCAAGCGGTTTCCTGAAATCATTATCGGTTCCGCAGTGGAAGTTTGAGGATATTTCTATGGATTTCGTGCACGGATTGCCGAGATCTCAACACGGGAATGACTCGATCTGGGTGATTGTAGACCTGTTGACAAAGCTGGATCACTTTCTACCGAACAAGCGGGACGATTCTGTGGAAATGTTGGCAGAGATCTATGTGGAGCAGATTGTTCGATTGCACGGTGTTCCCCGGAGCATCGTAAGTGACCGAGATGTGCGATTTACTTCGAAAGATTGGAGGCTAATCCATCAGCTATTGGGCACAAAGTTAGCATTCAGTACGGCCTTTCATCCTCAAACGGATGGCCAAACTGAGCGAACCAACAGGACGATGGAGGATATGCTCTGTATGTGCGCCATGGACTTAGGTAAGAAATGGGAAGATCATATTGTTATGGTGGAGTTTGCCTATAATAATAGCTACCAATCGAGCATCGATATGGCACCATTTGATGCTCTGTATGGTCGCATGTGCTGTACACCGTTAGCTTGGGCAAAAACTGGCGAGTCCAAACTTTTGGGACAAAAGGAAATCAAGAATGCTAACTCAACAATACACTCTATTCGAGAGAGGCTACTAATAGCCCAGGATAGGCAAGCCAAGTATTACAATGCTAAGCACCGGAACGTGGAGTTCATGGTGGGCGACTGGGTCTATTTGAAGATTAAACTCTTCAAAGGTGTACCTCAGATTCGGCGGTTGAAAATGCTAAGTCCGCGATACCTTGGTCCATTTGAAGTGGTGGAGTGAGTTGGGGAAGCTGCCTATCGGCTAGCTATTTCATCGGAATTGAGTGGATTGCATGATGTGTTCCATATCTCGGTATTGTGAAAAGAAGTCAAAGACCCAGCTCAAGTGATTGAGAATGATCGGGTGCCGGTTGAGTATGGGCTAATGACAAAGTTGAGGCCCATTTAGATCGAGGATCGAGCCGAGAAACAGTTGTGGAACAAAACGATCGGGATGGTCAAAGTCCGGTGGGACAATTATGCCCGAGAAGAGCTAACATGGGAGCGAGAGCAGCCCATGAGAGCCGAGTTTCCCGAGCTATTTTTGTAACCTGTTGGCTCGTTTGTATATTATGTAGCTATATATATGCGTTATCATATTGTGTTATACTTTTATCTCCCTACTATATCCAAATTTCGGGACGAAATTTATTTTAAGGAGGGGAGGATTGTAATACCCCAGAAATCTCAAAAGCCAAAATTGGGATTCAGGTTGGCTGACACGGCCTGAGACACGGGTGTGTCTCAGGGCGTGTCAGGTTTACACGGCCTGTGATACGGGCGTGTCCCTCTTCTTAACGAGTACTCGAGAACTGTTCATCGAGTGGCGACACGGCCTGTGACACGGGTGTGTCACAGGGGCGTGTTGGGCAAACGTCCATGGACACGGGCGTGTGCCTTAGCTGTGTCCTGCTCAGGTGATTTTGGAGATCGTGTTACAGGGGTGACACGACCAGATACACGGTCGTGTGCTGGGTGACACGGGCGTCAAAGGCTTGACACGGGCGTGTCAATACCCGTGTTCTAGTTTATTTTCAGTCGGTTGTGCACCGCTTATGGAACACGGCCTATGACACGGGCGTGTCACAACCCGTGTTCGGCCCAAGAAAATCAATTTCATGGCTAATCTGAGCCTTCCATTTCCTTTGAACAAGATCCAATGGCCTAGGTTGTTCCCTAGATTGATAAGGCCTGGATTTTAGTTGAGAAAGCTCATTTGAGTTCTGTGTTTTCTTTCTAAAAGCTAAGAGAGAGGAGAGCAAGAGAAGGAAGAAGAAAGGGAATCCGGCTTTCGGTGGTGCTACGGTGGTCCAAATCGCAAACGGAGTTCGGATTTGCGAAGGCAAGGCTGCTGCGAAGACTTCTATCCGTTTGCTTTCTTTCCATGGCTCCGAAGCGAATTCTAAGGGTAATGATTTCCTTCTTGGACATGTGAAGTCCTACTTTCCTGCATTTGAATAGGGAAAAACCTTCCCCGTAAGTGTGCGGTGAGTTGCGGTGTCCCTTGGGGTAGATATGTGAAGTCCCCATTGTTAGAGTCTGGAATCGGAGTACGGATCTAGGCATGCTATATAAAGCCCATCTGGACATGCTGGTCTGGATTAGTAATGCTTGTTTGCATTCGGAGGAGCCTCCGAGTATTTGATTGTTTGTGTGCAATCTGTGGTGCATACCTGTCTGTTGGTGCAGCAGTAAGTACTGGAGGAAGTCCAGGAAATTGTGAGAGTTGGGTTCAACTCTTGTGGCCGTGATTTGTCACTTTGTGTGGTGTTGAGCCGTTGTGCTGCAACTGTATAAAAAGGGCTTCGTGCCAAACAGGAAAGATGAAACCGACCCGCGCCTTTATTTGTGGCCTCAGGTATGATGTACTTTGTAGTGGCAAGGCGGTTTGAGCAACGGGGGGTGGCTGATCTGTACCTGCATTATGTAGGCTTGACATGAGAGCGCCAAGGCATTGGGCATTCATCGACGGCATAATGAGAGCCTTGGGCCTGCGTGCCAGAATAAATGCTCATTGGTGGGATCAAGTGTTTTCGGTACACCCGAATGTGCCCTGAGTGCACGGAGCGTCGGGCCGTCGTGCCGGCGTTTTTGATATGTATTGACTGTGCGGTCGTGCACGTCTTGTGTGGTTTGTTATACATACTGTTGGAGAAATGCTATGCAGGGATGGTATTCTGCTGCCCCGTGCCAGGGGAAGGGTCGTTATAATTGGTCAGCTGAATGCTGACTGTTGCCATGTTTACCACCGCTTGGTGGATTGGTTCTTGTAGGTGCAGGAGGTGCTGGTCCAAGCGGGACTTAGCGGGCTGAAGCCCAAGCTGCGTTGCTGCCCTCGAAGGCTTTATTTTGTTTCTTGTTGTTCATGTGTGGCCGGCCTGCGTGCCGATGTCTGTAAACCACACCTTTGTTAAGAAAAATTTGTAAGGCCTTAAGGCCAGATACTTTGTTTGTATACATTCCTATTGTAGTACCCCCCCCCCCAACCTTTTTCCCGGGTCGGGCCAAAGGGGGTACTACTGGCCCAAGACGCCCACCCAGTGCTTATAGGGGAAACGATCCACCCTGTCCAAGCACTAGATGGCCTCCTTAGTTGGCTCGAATCATAACATTCACAACCCATCAGAATATAGCGGAAGCATTAACAGGAAACCATTGCAGATTATATATCACATATCAAAATCACAGCGGTTCTAGGGCCAAAGCCTAAGTACTTATATAAGCCCGTGGGCTATACATGTGCTACATAAAATCCTCATATACTCTCTCTCTACACTGCTCGGCGGGACTCACGTCTCTAAACTCTGGGGATGGCGGGGGTGCATCTTCTCGAGTAGACCTAGCTACTAGCGTAATCTCCTGCAGCAGCAGGTCACTACGGTGCTCCACCTCCTGTGAATGGTTAATCAAATAACCGTTAGTCACAGAGCTAAGTGGAAACAAATCTCCTCCCCATATCCACATCCTGGGGACGAGCACGCACCCACCCAACAGAAGTAAATAGTCGAAGCACGAGAGGGTTAGCACAATATTCCATATATTAACAGCTAGGAGCAAATATAAAAGAGTGCAGTATAACCGGAAAAAACAGCAATAATATAAAACAGTTATAACAATGCTCTACTAGCTCAACAACACAACATGTTTTCATATCTTGAATTCTATCAAAGGCATTTACAGCCGCGCACATACCGCAGGCATTCACAGCCGCGCACACAAACCCTATGTCGACATAGTTTGGACCGCTTCTGTTCCAGCAGGGTAGCGAACCCCACGGGCCTCACCGATGTGGTAGTCGGTGATAGTGGCTAGTCCTTCCACTTCTGGGGGTGATCGTACCGCATAACCCCAGGCCCTAACGTAAAACCTGGTGTACTTTTGGATGTAAGCGACATCCAGCGAATCATTTTGGCCAACCAGCGGAGGAAAACCCGACGGGGAATAAAACGGCCGATCACCCGTGGTACCCATCTCCCTGTCGCCTTGAGTCGTCAACCTTCCCGCACTGGTATGAACGGTCTGCGGAAGGGACTGACCCGCCACTATTCCACCGTAAGCAATTTACAAACAATCAATCAACGGCAAACATAATACACACCGGGTCTACGTCGGCCTGCCCTACTAGGCTTAAACTTCGGGCGGCGGCGCTTAGCTCTACTTTCGTCAAGGAGCATGGGAGCGCATTATTTGGGGCTAGACCTAGAGGAATACCTCAACTCCGGTTATCCCCAACTAAGGCTCAACCTTAATAACGACTGTTCGTCAGAGCAAGACCCGGGATTATAATAGTAAATTGCAATAAGGACAAATGCAGTGTTTATGCTGCTTATTTAAAGTGTTGGAAAGAAACGTGACCAGTACGAAACTGGAGTAGCACTGAATTAAAAGTACTTGACCAGTACAAGACTAGAGTAAAGCTGAATTAAAAGTACTTGACTTGTACGAGACTGGAGTAGAACTGAATTAAAAGTACGAGACTGGAGTAGAACTGAATTAAAAGTACTTGACCAGTACGAGACTGGAGTAGAACTGAATTAAAAGTACTTGACCAGTACGAGACTGGAGTAGAACTGAATTAAAAGTACTTGACTAGTACGAGACTGGAGTAGAACTGAATTAAAAGTACTTGACCAGTACGAGACTGGAGTATAACTGAATTAAAAGTACTTGAATTGAAAAGAATAAAGGAACAGGACCAGTGCAAGACTGGAATAATCATAAAGAAAATGGTTAGTAGTCCAATCACTCCATCCAGGAGGCTTCAGTCTCATCTCCGTTCTCAGGAGGCACATTCAGTTCTCTTTCAGTTTTTAATAAGGCTTCATTGGGTTACACCAATTATTAAGATCCGATTATGATTTCGTTGCGCCTTATTAATCATGCCTAATCGGATTAGTGGCTTATCAGGAGTTACATCCTTAATATTAATCGAGAATAATGTGCAACTCGCTGCTCGTACTCTCACTTTCCGAGCGAGTCCAGATTACCCGAGAGTCGAGGCGCTCGACGGTTTCACAAAGCCTCGGAACACACGGAGCTTGGTCACTCTCCTAAGTCACTCTCATCGATACGATAACTTTGAATTTATTAATTAAATTAGAAAGGACGGTCGCGCGCTCCAATTTCATTTTCAAAGAAAATGAGCATAATAATTTCCGAACGCGACCCTATGCTTCCAATTTTAGGAAAAATATCACAACTTATCCCCATGACCCCAAATTTTGATACAACCCTTAAGAGAGCCTAAATTGAGTCTTGTAATTTTTTTGTAATTTTCAAAAGTGTTTTGTGCCTTTAATTTGGCCAATCAAATTTAATTTGGGCTTTTAAAAATACCAAATCAACTCCAAAAATTCTCAAATTTTTTGTGGAAACTGCTCTCATCAAGGAGAACAAATTTCATGTTCAAAACGTTTTCATGAGGGCTCTATCTTAGCCTCTGAAACATTAAATCTATTATAATAATATAATATTATATTAATTATATATATTATTATAATATAAAATATATTATAAATAAAAAAATCCTGTTCATCTTCTCTTCCCCCCCCCCCCTCCCGCTGGAACGAATCTGCCGCCCTTACGGGCCTTCCCCGCCGCCGGCTGGCCACCGGCCGGCCGTGGCTCTTCCCCCGGCCGACTGCCCGGGGGTGGGTGCTCCCTCTGGCGGTGGTCCGGCGGCCCGCCGCCGCCGGCCATCGCAGGAGCTTTTTTTTATTATTATTTTAAACGGGAGGGAAGGGGAGAACGGCAGAGGCGCTCCGGCCGCAGAGGGCACCATGCAAAATGTTCAAAATGAAGAAGGGGGAGGGAGAAGGCTTCCACCTGTGTTTGGTGGGCTCGGGAAAGGCCGGCTTGGTCGGACATGGCTCAAGGTGGTGGTGGAGGGGGAGGAGCTCCTCGACTTGGCTTTTTCCGGCCACTAGAGCTCCTGTAGAGGGGGGAGAAGGGGGAGGGGATGCTCTTGAGAGCTGTGAGGGAAGGAGAAGGGGTGGGGTAGCTTTTATAGGGAGGGGGAGCGGGAGCTCCCTCCCTTTGGGTGGTGTGGGACTAATCCCTCCTTAGGGAGGGATTAATCCCACCCTCCAGCTGTCCTTGGACTGCTGGAGGTCTCTCATTTTTTCCCATGTGGGGAAAATGAATGAAGCCCTTAAAGGGGCTTGGGCCTTTTTGGAAGAGAGGGGAAAAGGAGGAGAAGAGGGGTGGGGTGGGCCTCCACTTATCCTAGGCTTCATTACTGGTTGGGGGGCCCAAGGAGAGTGAGGGGGGCATGAGTCATCCTCCTTTGGAGATGAGGTGGGCCCCTCATTTGGAGAAAAATCCAAAAAGTGGATTTTTAGGAGGGTTTGACCAAGTCAACCCTAGGGTGGGTCCCCCTTGCTGGTCAAAGTCAATGTGGGTCCAAGTCATCGAGGTCGGGTCAAGGTTTGGGTGTCGTGTCATAATTGGTGTGCGCACGCTTTTCGGTGCAAAACTAGCCTTGATTTGACCGTGTGTTGACCAATTATCGTCAAAATTGACCGGGATGACTTCCGTTGACTTCGTATTGATCACACGAGTCCAATGCCGCTGACTGGGGTTGAATCAGAGTCTGTTTGGCGAAAGTCCAAAATCTGAGCGTCGTAGCGCGCTAAAATCGTCAAAACGCTCATAATCATCGTTGGGCTTCGAATCGCGACGCAACGATTTCTGATGTGTTCGTATCAACTATACGAAGTCATAGGTATTGACAGAACTCAAATCTGAGTTCTCTATGTCAATAACTAAAAATCTCATTTTTGTGACGTTCTGCGGGGAATGGCCAAATCCACTATATAACCTCGGGGTCCAACTGAACGAGTTCTGATGCGCTCGTATTGACTATACGAGGCCACAGGAACTGATAGAACTCAATTCGGAGTTCTCTAGCTCAATTCCCCGCCTAGGGTTGCCTCCTACCAGGTCACGGGTAATGGCTCGAGTAACTTTTATTGGGCTCACTAGGGCTCTGGTGGCCCAATAAAAGTCGGGATGTTACAATCCAATAAAAATAAAAGGATTTTCGTCCCCGAAAATTTTGTTGAAGTAGGGGGAAAAGTAACATACCTGGGGAAAGAGCTCTGGGTGCTTTTCTCGGAGGAGTGCTTCAGGTTCCCACGTGAACTCCTCTCGTCTGCAGTTTGACCATAGTACCTTAACAATTGGAAGGGTTTTATTACGTACTGTCTTGACCTTATAATCCACTACTCTGAGGGGTTCGAGCCGGTCGGATCTATCTGACTGTAGCTACACCGGTGGAGTAGGAAGGTACTGTTCTTATTGCCGGAGGACTCATCTCAAGGAAGATACATGAAACACATCGTGAATATTCCCCAACTTTGGGGGCAAGGCCAAACGATAGGCGACGGGGCCAACACGCTCTATCACCGGATAGGGGCCCAAGAAGCGGGGATCTAACTTTTTCTGCTTCCTCAACCGGGAGACACCATGCGTGGGCTTTATTTTTAAGAACACCATTTCCCCCACGCTAAACTCCACTGGTCGGTGCCACGCATCATAGTACTTAGCCTGCCGGCTTTGCGTTTCCCACATTCACTCCTGAATCAGCCGTATCGCTGCCGTAGTGTCATTGATGTAAGCCACTCCCAAGGCTTCCGGGTCCTCTTCCTGAGCCCAAGTCAATGGGGTTCGGCAACGCCTTCCATACAATGCCTCGTACGGAGCCATCTTAATGCTAGCCTGGTAGCTGTTATTGTATGAAAACTCGACCAACGGCAACAACTGCTCCCATGGCTCATTGTGCTCCACTATGCACAGTCGAATAAGATCCTCCATCGTTCGGTTCGTCCTCTCTGTCTGTCCATCTGTCTGCGGGTGGAAGGCAGTGCTGAAGGCCAACTTGGTTTCCAAATACGCCTGCACCCGCCTCCACTCCATAGATGTAAAACGCCCGTCACGATCTGACACGATGGACTTTGGTACTCCGTGGAATCGTACCACTTGCTCTAGGAACATCCTGGCCAGGATATCTACTCCATCACCCTGTCGGTTTGGAATGAACCATGCTACCTTGGTGAGTCGATCTACGAATACCCATAATTAGTCACTCCCAGCACGAGATCAAGGTAGGCCGTGGACGAAGTCCATGGAGATGTCTTCAAACTTCCATTCTTGTATCGGCAGGGGCTATAATAGGCCTCCTGGACTGCACATTCGGCTTTGACCTTCTGACAGGTCTAGCACCGGGCCACGAAGTTAATAACATCTCTTTTCATTCCAGGCCAGTAAATGGTCCTGCGCAAGTCCACGTACATCTTAACTACGCCAGGGTGGATCGAGTACCTGGACTGAGGGCCTCTTGCAAAATTTCTTCACGAATCCCTCAAGTAGCGGGAACAAATATGCAGTGCTTGAATTGCAGAATCTCGTCATGCAGTTTATAATCCTCTTGTGCCCCTTCTTGCAGAGATCGGACGATCGGCATCACCTCTGGGTCGATCTTCTGGGCTTCTTGTATCCGGTCCCGGATGTCGCATTAGATTTCCATCAAATACAGCTGCGAGTAGTACTCTTCCGGATCTCTTCGGGCAACCAGGGTAATCTCCATGTCTATCAAAGACTTGAAGAGTTCCTTAGGGATTTGCTCCATCCAACTCCCGGCTATTTCAGGCTGGCGGCTCAAGGCGTCAGCGACTCTGTTAGACTTCTCGGGGTGATATTGGAGAGTGAAGTCGTAATCGCATAAGAATTTCATCCATCGGCGCTGCCGGAGGTTCAGGTCTTTCTGCGTGAAGATATAATTGAGGCTCTTGTGATCGGAGAAGATATCACATCTTACTCCGTACAGATAATGCCTCCAGATTTTAAGGGCGAAGACGACGGCGCCCAACTCTAAATCGTGCGCCGCGTAGTTTAATTCATGCGGCTTTAATTGCCGCGAAGCGTAGGCCACTACCTTGTCATGCTGCATTAGGACTGCTCCCAATCCTTTCAGGGAAGCATCAGTGTAGATTTGGAATCCCTCGGTCCCTGTGGGGATCATAAGGATTGGCGCAGAAGTCAGCCGCTTCTTCAGCTCGACAAACACTGCCTCGCACTCTGGCGTCCATCGGAATGTGATGTCCTTCTTGGTGAGAGCAGTTAGGGGTAGGGAGATCTTGGAAAAACCCTCGACAAACTTCCTATAGTATCCGGCAAGACCGAGGAAAATCCGGATATCCGCAGCCGTCCTGAGTGACGAAAAATTTTGTACCGCCTGGACCTTGGCTTGGTCTACTGCCACTCCTTCATTGTTTATTGTTTGGCCCAAGAAACCAATTTCTTCTAGCCAGAATTCGCATTTACATAATTTGGCGAAGAGAGAGTGTTCCCGGAGATTTAATAGCACCATCTGAAGGTGCCGGGTATGGTCCATCTTGGTCTTCGAGTAGATTATGATGTTGTCTATAAAGACGATGACAAAGTGATCCAAGAAAGGTTCGAAGAATCTATTCATCAAGGCCATGAAGGCAGAAGGCACGTTAGTGAGCCCGAAGGGCATCACCCGGAACTCATATAGACCATATCGAGAGCTAAAGGCCGTCTTGGGGATATCTTCCTCTCAGATTCGAAGATTGTAATAGCCGGATCTCAGGTCATCTTTGAAAACACGGACGCACCTTGCAACTGATCGAACAGTTCGTCGATTCTAGGGAGGGGGTAGGTATTGCGTACAGTCAGCTTATTCAGCTCCCTATAGTCAATGCATAGTCGCAGAGTCCCGTCTTTCTTCTTGACAAAAAGTACCGGGGCTCCCCAGGGTGAGGAACTAGGGCGGACGAATCCAGCATCTATTAGTTCCTGTATCTGGATCTTTAGTTCAGTCAGCTCCCTTGGGGCCATCCGGTAGGGGGCTCGAGATACTAGTCGTGCTCCGGTCACGAGCTTGATAATACGTTTTGTAGCCTAAACTATTATCGTATTTTATATTTTATATTGTACAAATTATGTCTATTATTAGTTTATTTTTATCCTTTTTATGTAAATTTTATTGCCACTAACTTTCTCCTGTCTTTTTGCAGGTTTCCAGAAAAATTGCCAAAATGACTTGTCACGCCCCCCTGTCACGCCCTCCCTGGGCATGACCTAGGGCGTGTCACCCGATCCCGAGGACACCTGCTGGAGTGGACAGAAAACGGTCAAAAACCGCTGACACGCCCCTTGACACGCCCTCCCTGGGCATGTCACCAGGCGTGACTAGGGGCGTGTCTCCCTCTGCCGCAAAGCTGCCGCCGCATTAAATGCCCTTCCGCCTCAGCACGCAAATAGTATTGTCACGCCCCATGTCACGCCCGTGACACGGGCGTGACACCCTCCTTTTTCGGTGACTGACGGATTTCTGACCAATGATTTGGACATGACATGCCTGTCACGCCCCCCTATCACGGGCGTGACCTAGGGCGTGACCACCGACGTACCGAAGCAATCATCCCTCCCGCCAGAATCCAGAGCCCGAGGTCAAATCCGTACCTGTCACGCCCCCTGACACGCCCCCCCTAGGGCGTGTCGGAGGGCGTGACCAACCCGAGAAATTTTCTATAAATTGAGCCCCCCTCCTCCCCATTTCAGCAAGCTTTGGTTGAGTGGGGGAGGTGCTGCCCCTTTGTTTCTTGATCCTTTTTCATGCTTTCTCTCTCTCTCTCTCACCCCCTCTCTTTGTACTTTTTGTTTAACCCTAGTTTAATCTTAGTTTGTTCTAGCTTTTATTGTAATTTTCTTCTTGCTTAATGCTTAATGTAGGGCTAGAATAGGGTTTAATTTTCATGCACTTGTAATTTTATTTTCATTAGTGTAACTTGCCCTTTTTCATTAATAAAATTGTTCTTCCCTTAGCTTGTGTTCTTCTTATGTTTTTCTACTCATCTCCCCCCTCCACTCCATTATGATTAACTAATCCTCCTTGTACTTGATCTTGATAATCCGAGGTTAGAGCGATTATGTTATGATGTTTTAATTAATCTTTTCTTTTTAGGTTAGGGCCTTGAATTACTCTTGATTAATCACGGGTTGGGGGTATATTTTCGATATATACTCTCCGCCTTTGCTTTCATTCTGGGCTAGCCGAGAGGCCGAAAGAATGAGGTGAGCATTCAAGAGTAAAGGGAGTTGTACGCACCCCTCGAGAGAGGCAGACGTCCAAATCTCCCGGATTGGAGTAAAATCCAATAGTGGGGTTCACCGCGTAAAGCGAGTTTTAGGCCTCCGATTTAGACGAAAGTCGGTCGGACCTTCCTAAACTCAGTTGGGCACGACTTCGAGAGAAGCGTGTTCAAGCTTTAGGAACCTCCACGGTCAAGGACCCTTATCCTATTAAGTTTAGATATTTATCGCATTTTCTTAATCGTCTTTAGCCGAGGTGAATCTTGATCGGGTGCATTTCCATTTCATATTGTTCTACCTTTTGTAGTAATCTCATATATTGTGCTCTTTAATTAACTGCAGTAATTTCCTTTCTAGCTTAGTTGTTTGCTTAACAGCTTTACTTAATTGCAGTGTTTCTCTTTCTAGTATAACTTTACTTTCTCCCTTGCACTTAGATTTTCTAAAACCCTAGTTTTTTCCGTCGATAAGATAATAGCGTTCGTGTGAGTAAGCTTAGCCAACAGTTCCCGGATTTCAATACGACACTTGTGTCCCCTTGCTACAATTCGATAGGTATACTTGCCTCATCGGGTTTCTAGTTCGGTTGCGTTTATTTTCTTCGAACCCTAGCGCGCAACAAGTTTTTGGCGCCGTTGCCGGGGAACCAACTTCCGTTGATATTTTGAAAACACGAACCTATTAATTTTATCTCTTCTCTTTCTCATCCCCTTTCTTTAAAGTTTTAAAAAATCAAAAAAAAATTTATCACCGCTCTTAATAGCAACCAACTTCACAATTTTTCTACGCCACCTAATTCTCTCGAAAAGGGCAAAGGGCTTTAAGCGCCACTATCTTGTCTAGTACCTTGCGAACCCTTCACGGGGTAGTCCTTGGGAAGTTCGGGAGTTAATCTATAAAAAAATCTATTTCAAAAAAAAAAATAATAATTTAATTTTCTAAATCTAGTTTTTCTTTCTAGTTTATCCTTTTTCTCTTTCTCTTCTTCTTTTTTGTTCTTTTAGTGCATGACCCGCGGGAGTCCGTCGGTTATTTTGGACTTGGACCACGAAATTGAGCGTACTCTTCGGAGAAGATCGCGATTTCAAGGTCCTACTATCCAAGTGCCGGTTGAGGACTCCGAGTCATTTAATACTTTAAGAATGGAAGAACCCAACGTAGATGAGGCCATGCAAAGGACTATGTCCTATTATGCACGACCGAACCTCGAGGGAACAGAATCAAGTATAGTCCGCCCTACTATAGCAAATAATAACTTTGAACTAAAGCCTAGCATAATTCAAATGGTGCAGCAATATGTGTAATTTGACGGACTTCAAGATGAAGATCCGAACGCACATATAGCTAGCTTTCTTGAAATTTGCGACACCTTCAAGATAAATGGTGTCACAAATGATGCGATCAGGCTAAGAGTCTTCCCCTTCTCTCTAAGAACTAAAGCTAAGCAGTGGCTTAACACACTTCCGAAAAATAGCATAACCACTTGGAATGAATTAACTGAAAAAATTTTGGCGAAGTATTTTCCGCCAGCTAAAACTGCAAAACATAGGAACGACATCTCTGCCTTCGGACAAATAGACTCTGAAACCCTATATGAAACCTGGGAGAGATTTAAAGAATTATTAAGACGATGCCCACATCACGCGCTGCCTGTATGGTTACAAGTGCAGACGTTTTATAACGGGCTAAATCAAAGCACGAAGCAAATGATAGACGCAGCTTCTGGCGGTACTTTAAATCATAAGACCCCGGAAGCCGCTCTTGAGCTTTTTGAGGACATGGCCATGAACACTTATAAGTGGAATGTGCCTAGGTCCCGCCCGAACAAGCCTGCAGGTATCTATGAAGTGGACAACGTCTCCCAGCTCGCTCTGCAAGTAGAAATCCTAAGCAAAAAGATAACGGAGATGACTGCTGCCTCCACCCCTCAGGTATGGGAATCTGCAACCCCTACTCCAGAACATTTAGATTATGTTAATAATATGCCTAGAACTGCTTTTAATAATTTTTCTGCTGCGAATTTTCATCCGCCTGGTTTTAATTTTCCGAATAGTTATAACCCCGCTTTAAGAAATCACCCGAACTTTTCATGGAGTAATCCATCGAATGCGATGCGCCCACCCCCGCAAAATGATTTTTCTGCACCACCACCACCACCTCTTCAAAATTACCCAAAACCTCCAAGCTTGGAGGAATTACTTTCTAAATATATCACCACAAATGACGCCACTATAAGAACGTTAACCGGAAGCGTAAAAAGTCTAGAAAATCAGGTAGGACAGCTCGCGAAAATAATTTCTGAGCGACCCGCAGGGTCTCTTCCTTCCAATACAGAACCCAACCCGAGAGAGCAAGCGAAAGCTATAACTCTTCGGAGTGGGAAGCAAGTCTCCGGTATGGTAAGTGAAGAGCCCGAGGCAAGCTCCGCTCCTGCTTTTAAAAATCAAAGCTTCGCTTCCGCTTTTAAAAATCAAAGCTCCGCTCCGCTTCCACCCTCTGCTGAAGAAGTAATCACCCCCGCTTTAGAAAATAATCTCACTCCACCACCCATCTTCAAAAATAATTCAACTCCTCCATACCCCTCTGAACTTAATAGACAACGTCAAGATGATCAGTACTCCCGCTTCTTAGAAATCTTCAAACAAATCCACATTAATCTTCCCTTCCACGAGGCTATTTCGCAGATGCCGAAATACGCCAAATATCTTAAAGACCTCCTCACAAACAAGAAGAAGTTAGAGAATCTTTCGCACGTCATGCTAAACGCCGAGTGCTCCGCCGTTTTAACAAACGGTTTGCCGAAGAAAATCAGTGACCCAGGTAGTTTCTCTATCCCGTGTGTCTTCGGTGATCTCTTTGTTAAACACGCGTTAGCCGACTTAGGCGCAAGTATAAACCTGATGCCCCTTTCGTTGTTCAAAAAGTTAGGGATTGGTAGCCTTAACCCCACGCATATGAGTATCCAACTAGCCGATAGATCCGTCAAGTACCCGTTAGGAATAGTGGAGGACGTTCTAGTGAAAGTCGACAAGTTCATCTTCCCGGTGGACTTTGTCATTTTGGACATCGAAGAAGACGTCGAGGTTCCCCTAATCCTTGGCCGACCCTTCCTTGCCACCTCCCGAGCCATCATTGACGTAAGCAATGGTAAGCTCTTTCTTCGAGTAGGCGATGACGAAGTCACATTTTCTATCACCCCTTCGATGAAGAACACCTTAGCGAATGATGACTCATGTTTTTTCGTAGACGCCGTGAGTGATGATTCTTCCTACTGCCTCTCCGACTTTGAAAAAGAATTTTCTACTTTTGGCTTCTCTTCTCTTACAACGGAATCACTGCAAGGAAGTGATGAATCTTCTTATTGTCTTTCTGAGTTTGAAAAAGAGTTTTCTGATTTTTGTTCTTCCTCTTTTCTTCCCACTGAATCTGTACAAGAAGCCGTCTTGGCTGCTAGCCCCACCCCTTATTACGTTCCTTATAAAAACGTTTATGAAGATATTATTTTTGAAAAAGAAAGAATCTCAAAATCCTCTGATGAAGAACCCCCTACCCTAGAACTTAAAGAACTTCCCGAACACCTTAAGTATGCTTTCCTAGAAAAAGACTCCAAGTTACCAGTTATCGTTTCGGCCTACCTCACGGATACGCAGAACGATAAACTTCTTCTAGTTCTACGTAAGCAACGCCGGGCTATTGCTTGGCAAATTTCTGATATCAAGGGCATAAGCCCATCTTTCTGTACACATAAAATTTTAATGGAAGATAATTCGCGTAACTCTATCCAACCTCAGCGCCGTATAAACCCGAATATGAAAGAAGTAGTTAAGGGCGAGGTTATGAAACTATTAGACTGTAACGACCCCATCCGTTAAATGACGTATAGTAGAAGGTCCGGCCGGGGCCCCACACTATATGCCACAAACAGACGGTGAGGTCACAGGATAATACCAAACCATACGAATCCTAACTCAGAGCATTCTAGCGGAAGCTTTAAGTTACAAATTTGAACTTTAATCAGGAATGTCCCATATATAAACCACCTTTATATATAACCATGGAATGTACAACAAAGGGTTTGGCCTTAAGGCCTTACAGTTCCTCTTCCATACAACATGATTTACAAACCTCGGCGCGCAGGCCGGCCATACATGAGTAAAAGAGAACAACCAAAACATTCGCTTAGCCTTCAAGGGCTAGCCGCAGCAGCAGCAGCAACAGCAGTAGGGCTTCAGCCCATCACTTACAACTTGGCTCTCCAGCACCTGTATGGGAACAATCCACCCAACCGATGGCAAACAATGCAACGGTCAGCATTCAGCTGACCCAATTATAATAATCCTACCCCTTACTCGGGGCATGAGCATTCTTTCCCTGCAAAGCATGGCATCATCAAATAGCAACTATGTGCGCGCAGGCACATTCAAGCCATCACAACTATCGGCCACACGGCCCGACAGTCCGTGCACTCATGGCACATTCTTGGTGTACCGGAATACCAGGGTCAACACCACCGTCTACACGGTATTTGAGCATTCTAGTCTTTCCGGCGCGCGGGCCTAAGACTCTCATTAGGCGCTCCAACAAACCCTATAACCAGGCTTCCAAGTCGGACGGACCTAACGCAGGTACGGATCAGCCACCCCCCATTGCTCAAGTTGCCGTGCCACCTCGAATACGGAAGTATCCATGGCTATTTATAGGCGCGGGTCGGTTTCACCTTTCCTGTTCGGCAATCTGCCTTTTCATCGAGTTGCAGCCCAACGGCTCAACCGCTCATAAAGTGGCAACACACGGCCACAAGAGTTGCATCCAACCCTCTTCATTTCCTCGACATCGTCCAGTACTTCCTGCCGCACCAAGCAACAGGTAGGCACAAGGCATCACAAGACATAATCACGGAGCCTTCTCCGATATGCAAACAAGCATCACCAATCCAGACCATATCCAGATGGGCTTCACACAGCATGCCTAGAGCCGTACTCCAATTCCGGCCTCTAACAAGGGGGACTTCACATATCTACCCCAAGGGACACTACAACCCACCGCACACTCGCGGGGAAGGGTTTTCCCTATGCAATGCAGAAAAGAAGGACTTCACATGTCCAAGGAGGGAGATCGTTACCCTTGTCGATCTCTTCGGAGCCATCGAAAACTAGCCGGTGAGAAAGAACCGCAGCAGCCTTGCCTTCACAACGCCGGCTTCGGATCACGAATCGGACCACGGGAACTCCGCCGGTGGCTTGCTCTCCTCCTCCTTCTTCTTCCTCCTCTCTCTTTCTCTCTTCCTTAAGAAAAATGAAGAATGACCTCTTCATCATTCCTTCACGAATTTAATCCAGCCAGGAATCACCTGAGCCCTTGGATCCAAAGAGAGAATCTGAACGGCCACGATTTGCCCAAAAAACCCAATTTTTGGCTGACACGGCCTGTGACACGCCCGTGTCACAGGCCGTGTACCCTTAAGCGGCACACGCGGTATTGAACCGACTGAACAACACGGGCATCGACACGCCCGTGTCGAACCTGACACGCCCGTGTCATCCTGAGACACGCCAGTGTCAATCCTTCCTCATCGAGCTGCAACCAGTACACGGGTCGGAACACGGCATCGGACACGCCCGTGTCCCACCTGACACGCCCGTGTTCACGGCCGTGTTCAAGGCCTTGTACTTTTCTGACTCGAATAGGCTATTCTCGAATTTTAATTCGGACACGCCCTGGGACACGCCCGTGTCGAAGGCCGTGTCCCAGGCTCGACGATCGTCGACTATCAATCGTCGACTAACCTGAACACGCCCTGGGACACGCCCGTGTCCCAGGCCGTGTACCCCCGACACGCCCTGGGACACGCCCGTGTCCCAGGCCGTGTCAAATAGCCTGCACCTCAAACTTCATGTTGAGTCTTTTTGGGGTCTTTTTGGGGTGTTACAACCCTCCCCCCTTAACAAAATTTCGTCCCGAAATTTGCACGGTAAGGAAACAAGAACCAACAATGCTATAACTTGATAACTCGGTTATAATATAAAGTACACGGTCTACAGCTTATACAAACAGTTCGGGAAATTCAGCTCGCATGGTCTGCTCTCGCTCCCATGTTAGCTCTTCACGGCCACAATTGTCCCATCGGACCTTGACCATCCCGATCACTTTGTTCCGCAACTGTTTCTCGGCTCGATCCTCGATCCGAATGGGTCTAACTCTCGTCGTTAGCCCATACTCGACCGGTACCCGATCATTCTCCACTACTTGAGCTAGATCCTTCACCGCCTTACGAAGGACTGAGATGTGAAATACATCATGTAATCCACCCAAGTCTGCTGAAAGTGCTAGTCGATAAGCAGCTTCCCCAACTCGCTCCACCACCTCAAACGGACCAAGATACCTCGGACTGAGCTTTTTCAAACGCCGAATCCTGGACACACCTTTGAAGGGTTTGATCTTCAAATATACCCAATCACCCACCTCGAACTCCATGTTCCGGTGTTTGGCATTGTAGTACATTGCTTGACGATCTTGGGCTATCAATAGCCTCTCCCGAATAGAGTGTATGAGCGAGGTAGCTTCTTCGACTTCCTTTTTCCCACTCAGCTTAGATTCGCCTGCTTCTGCCCAAGCTAACGGTGTACGGCATTTACGACCATACAACGCCTCAAATGGTGTCATACCAATACTCGCTTGGTAGCTATTATTATAGGCAAATTCGACAAGAAATATATAATCTTCCCATCTCTTACAAAAGTCTAGGGCACACATGCGGAGCATGTCCTCCATCGTCCTGTTGGTTCGTTCAGTCTGGCCATCCGTTTGGGGATGAAAGGCCGTACTAAACGCTAACTTTGTACCCAACATGTTGGGTACATTGGAAAATGTGTACCTGATTTGAAGAAGTCCAATCTAGCTCAATGATATACATCAAGGTGTATTTGATGTTGTTTTTGAGTTGACATGTGCAGGTGAAGAATTGATAAAGTATGCAAAAAAAAATTCTAAGTCCAAGTGTCGACACAGAGGAAGAAGTGTCGACACATAGAAGAAAATAGTCGACACAACACTGGGAAGCAGTGTCGACACATAGCTGTTAGTCTACAACTACACTAGGAAAAAGTGTCGACACAGAAGAAGTAAGTCGACACAACACTGGGAAAAAGTGTCGACACAGAGGAAGCAGTGTCGACACATAGCAATTGGTCTACAACTACACTGGGAAAAAGTGTCGACACAGAAGAAGTAAGTCGACACAACACTGGGAATTAGTGTCGACACAGAAGAAAAGCGTCGACCTCAACATTGGGAAAATGTGTCGACACAGAAGAGTATAGTCGATCTCAAGATTGTCGACACCAGCTGGATGTGTCGACACAGAAGAATATAGTCGACCTCAAGTTTGTCTACACCAGCAGAATATGTCGACACATTGTGATTGAGTCGACACATTATAGCAGAGTTAAAAGAAGACTGTGTCGACACCTGAAGGCTAAGTCGACACTTACTAAGTTATGATTCTACAACAACTGTGTCGACACACAGGACTTGTGTCGACACACTGAAGAGTCAAGACCAGGTTATTTTCTGAAGAAGCTGTGTCGACTCAAAGGCAGCTTAGTCGACATCACTAAAGACTGTGTCGACACCAAAGTCAATTGTGTCGACACAAATAGACAGATGGTCTCGACACTTTCTGACAGACTGTCTCGGCAACTTATGGTTCAAGACAAAGGCACAGGACTTGTTTGGAGACTTGACAGCTGTGGGTTGCCACCGGTTAACTGAAGCTGTCAGACTTGTCAGAAAACGGTTAGAAACCGGATCAGCCGGTTACCATGAAGAAAGTCTATAAATAGACAGATTCAGAAGGAAACAACAGACCTTTTGAAAAACATTGAATCAAAAAGTGAAGAAGGATTACAATCCAATTCATTTCAAGAAAGTGCTAGGCACTTAAGAAGATCTTCTCCGGGAGATCTAAGAAGACTATCTAAGGATAGATCAAAGAAGAGTTCTAATCAGAATTCAGAAGAATCATTCAAAGTGCTGGATAGAGAGAGATCAAGCCAGAATTTGAAGAAGAAGAAAGAATCCACCAGTGGATTCTCAAGAAGCTGTTTGGAAATCAACTCAGCTAAGTTCATATTCAAGAAGCTTTGAAGAAGGCTCAGATACAGTTGATTGCATCAGCTGATCAAGAATTGTCTTGGCCTTTTCTCTCTCAATTTTGGCAAGATAGTTAAATAACCTTTTCTATATTTCTGTAGGATCTGTTTACACAGATCTGAGTTGTAAGCCTGTGTTATAAAGGCTGAGTGTAGGAGTGTTGAACTCTGAGTGGTAGGGCTGTTTGCCTGAGTGTAGAAGAAGGGTCTTCTCTGAGTTGTAGGCCTTGGGGCAAGGCTGGGGTAGGGCTGTTGTGCCTGAGTTGTAGGAACCAGTTGGGTTCTGAGTTGTAGGATCTGTTGATCTGAGATTAGTGGAAGTTTGGCCGAATCTAGCATACTGCTAGATAGGTGAAGGGGGAAAGTGGATGTACCCAGACCTTGGGGAACCACTATAAATCATTGTGCAATCTGTGATGTTTTATTTTCTGTGATTGCTGTGATTATTGTGTTAGCCATTGAATTGAATTCTGCCTAAAAGTTTTTATAAAAAAGTAGAACCTATTCACCCCCCCCCCCTCTAGGTGTTTAGGTTGTCTTGAAAGTAAAACTATCAAGTGGTATCAGAGGGAGGTTCCTCAAAAAGGACTTAATAGTCTGAGGTAGATCTGAAAGGCAGATTCAAGATTCAAGAAGATGGGTTCTGGAGAGAATCATAAGGAGCTAGGGTCTATGAAATTACCCATATGCAAGAAGGAAATCTTTGGGATCTGGAAAGAAAGAGTCAGATTGTTTATGGAGGCATCTGACCCAAGGATTTACATCACAGTACAGGAAGGCCCCTTCATTCCAATGAAGATATCTGTTCTTGATGCAAATATCCAAATACCAAAGACTTATTCAGAAATGACCAAGGATGAAATCATCTTGGCAACCATGGACAAAAGGGCACAGAACATCATTGTTAGTGCCATAGATGATTCAACATTTCAGAATCTGATTCACTGCAAGACCTCCAAGGAGATGTGGGACACATTGATTGTCTACATGGAGGGTTCTAAAGAAGTAAGGCTGGACAGGAAGTCTATGCTAAATCAGGAGTATGAAAGCTTTAGACAAGGAAAATCTGATAGCATAACTGAGTGCTATAAGAAATTCTATAGGATTGTGAATGAGCTAATATCCTATGGAAGAGTCTTCAGTACCTATGAACTGAATGACAAAATCTTAAGATCCTTATCAAAGGATTGGGATACAAAGATCTGTGCCATAAGAGAAGTGGCTAAATTGGCAGAGATATCTCCTCCTACCCTGTTTGGAAAGTTGCTATCCTATGAAATGCAACTTATGGTAAGGAAGGAGGAGGAAAGAAATTCAAGAGGAGAGCATAGAGAAAAGACTGTGGCATTTAATGCTGAAGCCACTAGAAAGAATAGGAGGAAATCACCATCTCCTCCTAAGGAAGTTGAAGAAGATAGTTCTGAAAATTCACATAAGGGTTCAGAAAGCTGTGATTCAGATGCAGACTTTGCTGCATTCACAAGGCAATTCCAAAGGTTCTTGAAAAAGAAGCAATGGAAGTCTAGGCCTTCCACATCACAGCAAGTTGATGACTATTATCAGAAGAGAAGGTCATCAAGGAAAGAGAAAAGCAAATCAAAGCCCAGCAAAGCCACTACTTCAAAGATTGTCTGCTATTGTTGCAATAGGACTAGACATGTAGTGGCTGATTGTCCTAACAAGAGAAAGGAATCTTCAGAAAAGAAGAAGACTTATCAGAAAGGCAAGAAGGAGAAATCCTTTGTAGCAAAGAAAGATAAGAGTCTGTCAGACCAGTCAACTTCAGAATCAGGATCTGAAGCTGAAGCATATATTGGACTATATGCTGCATCTGAGGAAGAGGAGTTTATGCAGTTGCTAGACTCCATCAATGAACATCAATGCATGGGGTTGATGACAAGATCAGAAGAGGACATATGCCAGAATCAGTCTGGTCCTAATGAGGTAAAATGTCCTTCCAGTACATCTGTTTGTAGTACAAGTGAAGAATCAGCTACATCTGCATCAAGTGATGAAGATGCATCTGAATCTGAAGGAGATGTCTATCAATTGATAGACAAGTATGGGGACTTGTTGCAGGCCCTTAAGAAAAGCAAGAACCTGGTTAAAACTCAGGCTCAGGAAATTGCTGAACTAAGGGTTGCAACAACTGAATTAGAAAAAGTCCTTGATCAAAAATTAAATGAATTTGCCAAGCTGAAGAATATAACTATTATTCAGATGGGCACAATTAATTATACTAATGATCAAGTGAAGAGTCTGGAGGCCAGACTTAGAATTGAAAGGGATTTAGTGGCTAGTTACTCTAAGCCAAAATCTGTCTTACCCTTGATAGATGAATTTGTCACTCAGAAGGGTAAGGCTGGATTAGGATTTAAAGGTAACTCCAGGGCTGGCAGATTCAAGAGGAAAGGCAAAGCCCCTATTCAGCCACTAAACCTTTCAGTCCCCATAAAGTTTAGTAAGGTGAAAGTGTCTTCTAACATATATGATCATGAAGACATTCAAGGTCATATTAAGACTAATGTTCTGAAGAACAAGGGTGTAAATGCAAGCAGGCCTACCTATGGTCATAAACCCAATGGTTTTAAGAAATCAGTAGGTGAAGTTGCAACAGCACCAGCAATAAACAGAAATTCTTCTGACAAGGATGTATCTAGATCTAGATACAATAAGTTTGAATGTTGGTGCTGTGGCAAAAGAGGCCATTTTGCATTAGACTGCTGGTATAACACAAGTGTTATAAAGAATAAGAGTCTACCTGTTAGAAGAGGTTATGATAGCTTTATTAATGCTAACCTGAACCAAGGACCCAAGACTTACTTGGGTTCTAAGGGCAAGTAATTCTGTATTGCAGGTGAATCCAAGTAACCATGCCCCTATATGGTACTTGGATAGTGGTTGTTCCAGGCACATGACTGGAACAAAGGGGCTGCTGAAGGAGTATTCATCTGTCAAAGATGGACCTAAAGTGATCTTTGGTGGATCTGAGAAGGGAGTCATCAAAGGGTTTGGTAACATTTCTTCTAACCTAATTACTATCACCCAAGTGGCCCATGTAAAAGGTTTGAAACATAATCTAATAAGCATAAGCCAGCTGAGTGATCTACGATATGACATTTCATTTAGTAAGGATGGATGTCATATCAAAAGGTCAAGTGATCAAGAGATCATATTGACTGGGTATAGGAAGAGAAATGTGTATTGCCTTAATTTTGAATGTGAGAATAAGGCTTCCCCCATTTGTCTTGTAGCTGATGACAATGCTTCTCATTGTTTTAAGTGGAACAAGAGATTGGCTCATCTAAACTACAAGACAATTGGCCAACTCTTTAGTAAAGAACTAGTGAGGAATGGGCCTCAAGTTAAGTGTATAAAGGAAGGGGTATGCTCAACTTGTCAAAAGGGCAAGCAGACAAAATCCTCATTTCAAAGCCTTGAAAACAAGGATTCTGTGAGGTGCTTATACCTCTTGCATATGGATCTTTTTGGTCCTATGCCAGTTCACAGTCTAGGTAGGAAGGTCTACACTCTAGTGGTTGTAGATGACTATTTTAGATTTACATGGGTGTTCTTTCTGAGACAAAAATCTGAAACCCCAAGTGTATTACTCAATTTTGTAAAGCAAATTCAGAATGAACTGAATCGTATAGTGATCAAAATCAGAAGTGACCATGGTACTGAGTTTCAATCTGAAAGCATAACAAACTTGTGTATAGACTTTGGGATTTTCCAAGAGTTCTCCTCACCTAGAACACCTCAGCAAAATGGAATTGCTGAAAGAAAGAATAGAACATTAATTGAAGCTGGTAGAACTCTATTGAGTGACACCTCTCTCCCAGAATATTTTTGGGCTGAGGCAGTTAACACTGCTTGTCATGTCATCAATAGGGCTTCTATCACCAAAAGCCACAGAAAGACTCCCTATGAGATTGTGAAAGGCAGAAAACCAAATCTATCCTATTTTAGGATCTTTGGTTGCAAGTGCTATATACTTAACAATGGCAAGTCATATTTGACTAAGTTTGCTGCCAAATCCCAGGATGGGATATTTGTTGGGTACAGCACAAATAGTAAGGCCTATAGAGTCTTCAACTTAACTACTCAAGTTGTTGAAGAATCTGTGCATGTTGTATTTGATGAAACAAGATTAATCAATTGTGAGTTGTCTTGTAGATCAAATGACTCAACAGGTATAAGCAAAAGGATGGACAAGCTCTCCATTGCTGAAGCTTCAAAGGAAGATGGAGCATTGGAAAATGAAGGCTGCTGTCCAGGGGGAGTTCAAGAGATAATGGAAGCTGATGAAAACCAAGAGGTTCAGCAGAATGAAGAAGCTGGAGATGCTCAACCTGAAGGGAATCTTCCTTCAGCTATAAGATATCTAAGAGATCATCCTACTGATCAGATAATTGGTGATCCAAGACAAGGAGTGCAAACTAGAAGCAGAAATCAAAGCACAGTTTTGCATTCAAGTTTCTTGTCCCAAATGGAACCTAAGAAGTTTGAAGAAGCTATCCAAGACCAGCACTGGATTGATGCAATGCAAGAGGAGCTGAATCAATTCAGAAGGTGCAAAGTCTGGGAGCTTGTTCCTAAACCAAGAGGCCACAACATAATTGGCACTAAGTGGATCTATAGGAACAAGCTAGATGAAAGTGGGATAATAGTGAAGAATAAAGCAAGGTTAGTTGCAAAAGGATACAGGCAGGAAGAAGGGATTGACTTTGATCAAACCTTTGCTCCAGTAGCAAGGCTGGAGGCAATCAGAATGTTCCTTGCCTATGCAGCCTACCAAGACTTCAAAGTATACCAGATGGATGTGAAGTCAGCATTTCTGAATGGTGATCTTAAAGAAGAAGTATATGTAGAGCAGCCATCAGGTTTTATAGATCCTCTTAAACCTGATTCTATGTATAAGCTTAGGAAAGCTTTGTATGGGTTAAAACAAGCTCCAAGGGCTTGGTATGAAACCCTGTCTACCTTCCTCATTGAGAATAAATTCTCAAGAGGAAAGATAGACAAAACTCTATTCCTTAGGGAATCCAAAGGAAAGATCATCTTAGTCCAGATCTATGTTGATGACATAATCTTTGGATCTACTGAAAACAACCTTTGTAAAAAATTTGCCAAACTTATGCAAGGGAAGTTTGAGATGAGCAGTATGGGAGAACTTAAGTTCTTCTTGGGACTCCAAGTAAGACAGACTGATGATGGATTGTCCATATCCCAGTCTAAGTTCACCAAAGAATTAATTAAGAAATATGGTATGGAGTCATCCTCCACCATGAGAACTCCCATGGGAACAAGTATGCCTATATGCAAAGATGAGGCAGGTAAACCTGTTGATGAATCATTGTATAGAGGAATAGTTGGGTCTCTACTATATCTCACTGCTAGTAGACCTGACATTATGTATGCAACATGTGTCTGTGCTAGGTACCAAGCCTGCCCTAAAGAATCTCATTATACTGCAGTCAAAAGGATTCTGAGATATCTAAAGGGCACTCCTACTCTAGGTCTTTGGTACCCTAGGAATAGAGATTTTCTACTAACAGGCTATTCAGATGCAGATTTTGCAGGATGTAGAGAGGATAGAAAGAGTACTACAGGTACTTGTCAATTCCTGGGAGGAAGACTAATATCTTGGAGTAGTAAGAAGCAGACTAGTGTGGCAATTTCCACAGCTGAGTCAGAGTATGTTGCTGCTGGAAGCTGCTGTGCACAGCTATTATGGATGCAGCATCAGCTTAAGGATTATGGTATTCAGGTAAGTAGAACACCCCTTTTATGTGATTCTAAGAGTGCTATTTCTATTGCTAATAATCCAGTTTCTCATAGTAGAACTAAGCATATAGAAATCAAATACCATTTTCTTAGAGAACATGTAGAAAAAGGAGACATCTCATTGGAATTTGTAAAAACAGATTATCAAATAGCAGATGTATTTACTAAGCCTTTAGATGAAACCAAATTCAATAAATTCAAAATTGAATTAGGTATGTTAACCATTGATTAATGTATTAACAAAATCATTAACAATGCAATTAAAGTGGGATTTAAGTAAGTTAAGTAATAACAATAGAAATTGGCTAAGTAAGAATGTGTCGACACATTCAGTAATAATGTGTCGACTCAGAGAAATAATGTCGACAAGTCAGAAATATTGTGTCGACACAGAAAATATGTGTCGACACTTAAGAGTTATATTATCGACTTAACCAGAAATGTAATGTCGACTCAACCAAGATAATGGTGTCGACACTTACAGAATATGTGTCGACACTTATCCTTAGAGTCGACACAGAATTTCTGTCTTTCTATTATGTATCCAAGGTGTCGACATAACCACAAATTGGTGTCGACACATTGTAGGCTGAAGTAATTTCGAGTCAATAGAAGTTTGTGTCGACACATTCCGTCTGTGTCGACACATTTAGACTGTTTTTGGCGCCTTTTGAACTTCTTTCAACTGAAGCTATAAATAGGTCAAAAACTCTTTCTGTCGACACGCTTCCAAGGTTTTCGAGACTAAAACCCTGTGTCGACAGTCTATCTTTCTCTTTTCTCTCAAGCTTTCTCAACGAATCGATGGCGCCAAGGATTGAAGACAACATTAATGAAGGGTATGAGTTGGTGCGCCAGGCCTTTGCAGAGGCACCGCCAGATGTTCAAGGGGTTATCACCCTCCTCTCTGAGTCAGGGTTAGAATTTCTCATCTCAGAACCAACTAAAATCTGGAAGAAGGAGGTGCACGAGTTCTTTATCTCTGCATCAGTCCACTCGACTGGCCTCAAGATTAAGTCCAATGTACAAGGGACTAAGGTGAAGATTACTCAAAGAAGTTTAAGAAAGATCTTTCAATTGCAAGTAGTTGAGAATGAAGAGGAAGTTCCTAGTTCTAAGACAAGGGAATCCCTTCAATGGTGTGGACTGGACTCAGGCTTGAAGATTGGAGCTGCATTCAACAGGAAGGGTATGAATCAGCAAGGGAAGTTCTTGTCTGAAATAGTTGGGAAAGTGATCCTCTGCAAAGTAGGTGGACATGATAGGATTTCTGCCTATATGTTCAGCCTTATGACCAGGATTGTTTTTACAATTCCTACTGATTGGTCAGGAGTACTCTTTGACAAGATCAAAGAAGGAATCAAGAAGCCTAACATGGCCAGGATCATAAGCTTATATCTCACTGGAGTGATTCCTGAAGTGATGCAGCAACTGCAAGGGACTAAGATCAAT
The DNA here is from genome assembly GCA_039513925.1 of Platanthera zijinensis. Classification (NCBI taxonomy): domain Eukaryota; kingdom Viridiplantae; phylum Streptophyta; class Magnoliopsida; order Asparagales; family Orchidaceae; genus Platanthera; species Platanthera zijinensis. The sequence goes on from CM077085.1 coordinate 91,200,588, forward strand.
CATATGAGAAGAATGGATATGAGACTGTTCTCTAGGTGGGATAGGGTGCTGTCCAAGGATGTGCCTGAAGAGAGCAGGCCAGACACCCCTGTGAAATCCCCTACTCAAAATCAAGAAACTGAACAACTACAAGAAGACCTACTGAGGACACAGGTTGAAGAACAGCTTGACTCAACTATAGTCCAGCAAGTGTCAACACCTGCACAGATGCAGGGGGAGCCAGTTTCCACTCCTGCTCAAAAGGTATCTACTCCTGATAAGGTACAAGTATAGGGGGAGCTAATGTATTTTACTATAAAAGACATTGCTCATATTTTTGTTACTGCACAGGTTCAGGGGGAGCTAGTGTCCACTCCTCCTCTAGATACTACAAATACTGAAGTACAAGTGCAAGAGGAAGCACAGTTAAACTTATCTCAAGATTTAACTGCTGCAGAAGTTACAGCTCAACTGGAATTTACTCTGGAGGAGTTATTCCCTAATGATGATACTACTACTGATAAAGTAGGAGGTGGACAAGAAATTGAGAAGTCAATAGGTATGGAAATTGATCAGGAAGCTGAAGTTGAGGCACAAGTTGAGGGGGAGCCATTGGCTGTTGAAGCTGAGCAACAGGTCACTGGGACAGATACAATTAATCCTCCTCAAGAAAGAATTCATTTAGATACTTCATCTGAAACTGAAACTGAAGATGCCAGGATGGTAAAGAAAAGAAAACTTGTTGTATTTAAGAGAAGAAGCAAGAATTATAAGCAGGCTTTACAGACAACACCTCTACAAGTATCTCCAGCCTTTGATTATAACAAGTTTATGGTAGATCTACAGGTAAAATTGGATGAACAAAGGATGGCTCTGGAAAAGTATGTTGATGAAAATAGCAAGTCACTTCAGTTTGACTTAGCTCAGGATATAAAGTCCATCCAGTTTCAAGTCAACATGCATAAAAAGGAAATGACAGATTGCTTCCACAAGGGTGGCAATGCTGTGGTTTATCTAGCTAAACAACAGGAGGCTATTACTACAAAGGTGGATGACATTGCTTTGAAGCAAAGCTATGTTTTGGAAAATCAGATAAGAATGAATGAGAATTTAACTGAATCTCATAATGAGATCATTAAGGAGGTAAAGAAGATTGTTCGAGGTCTGCCTGCAGATAGAGCCAAAGAAAGGGAAGAATTTGATAAGAATTTTCAAGCTGCCATTGCTTCTGTTAAGACTGCCATCACAACCTCTCAAAAAGAAATATCTGAAAAGCTTCAAAAGTTAAAACCATTTTTTAAAGAGGGTGTGAATTATTTGGATGGCCAAATCAGATTTCAAAAGAAAGATCTAAGAGATCATGTCTCTAGAGAAGCCATAAAGGGGGAGAGGATGCTAATTCATGCAGGCTCAGAGCACTCCAAATGGGTGACCAATAGTATCCGAGCCACTTTGGGATATCCCCCATTGTGTGATGATGCTATGGTGGCTGAGTCAGGAATACAATCAAATCTACTTGAAGGCAATCAACCTGAGGTTGCCCAAGTCATTTACCCCCCTCCAGATTTTGACATGATTGATCAGAAGGTTCAAGGAATGTATAATCCTCCAAAGGAGGTTACTAATATTGTCATTGGGAAGGTTGATAAACCTGAGGCTACTCTGAAAGAACAGCAAGATGCTCTATTAGCAAAGAAGAGATTCAGAGAGCAGGCTGCACTCAAGCCAGATTATGAGCAGTGGAATCCTACTTCAAGGAACATAATACTCACTGCATGGAAAGCTGTACAAGACAAAGTTCATGAGAGAGGGAAGTGGTACAATGAGATAGAATGGCAGAAGTATGAGGCAAGACAGGAAGCAATAGTACAATTCAGAAGGAAAGCTAAGCTGGGAAGGCTGTCATCAGATGCTAAGGAGCCAAGCAAGTACTTCCCAAAGCCTTTTCACTATTTTGAAAGGCAAAGGATCAAGGAAGAAGCTCAGAAGAAAACTGATCTAAAAGGAAAGAAGATAGCTGAAGAATCAGAAGCTCCTGTGACAGCTACCATTCAATCTGGCAAAGGGATTATAATTAGAGAGCCTGATCAATCCTGATTATGTTTTTTAAGTTCCTTCATAGTGTTTTGTAATGTTGTGATGTAATCATTAAATGTAAAACAATGTAATCAAACATTACCCAGTTATAAACAAAATGTTGTTTGGCATATTATAATGTTCATTCTGTGATGGATTGTTTTTATGTTTTGTTTATATTAAGTATTCCTGTCATGTCATATATCATCATTTAGTACTGTTTATAAAATGGTGTATATCATTGGCTATAAGGGTTATGACTTCTCCAAATAGGGGGAGATTGTTGGGTACATTGGAAAATGTGTACCTGATTTGAAGAAGTCCAATCTAGCTCAATGATATACATCAAGGTGTATTTGATGTTGTTTTTGTGTTGACATGTGCAGGTGAAGAATTGATAAAGTATGCAAAAAAAATTCTAAGTCCAAGTGTCGACACAGAGGAAGAAGTGTCGACACATAGAAGAAAATAGTCGACACAACACTGGGAAGCAGTGTCGACACATAGCAGTTAGTCTACAACTACACTGGGAAAAAGTGTCGACATAGAAGAAGTATGTCGACACAATACTGGGAAAAAGTGTCGACACAGAGGAAGCAGTGTCGACACATAGCAGTTGGTCTACAACTACACTGGGAAAAAGTGTCGACACAGAAGAAGTAAGTCGACACAACACTGGGAATTAGTGTCGACACAGAAGAAAAGCGTCGACCTCAACATTGGGAAAATGTGTCGACACAGAAGAGTATAGTCGATCTCAAGATTGTCGACACCAGCTGGATGTGTCGACACAGAAGAATATAGTCGACCTCAAGTTTGTCTACACCAGCAGAATATGTCGACACATTGTGATTGAGTCGACATATTATAGCAGATTTAAAAGAAGACTGTGTCGACACCTGAAGGCTAAGTCGACACTTACTAAGTTATGATTCTACAACAACTGTGTCGACACACAGGACTTGTGTCGACACACTGAAGAGTCAAGACCAGGTTATTTTCTGAAGAAGCTGTGTCGACTCAAAGGCAGCTTAGTCGACATCACTAAAGACTGTGTCGACACCAAAGTCAATTGTGTCGACACAAATAGACAGATGGTCTCGACACTTTCTGACAGACTGTCTCGACAACTTATGGTTCAAGACAAAGGCACAGGACTTGTTTGGAGACTTGACAGCTGTGGGTTGCCACCGGTTAACTGAAGCTGTCAGACTTGTCAGAAAACGGTTAGAAACCGGATCAGCCGGTTACCATGAAGAAAGTCTATAAATAGACAGATTCAGAAGGAAACAACAGACCTTTTGAAAAACATTGAATCAAAAAGTGAAGAAGGATTACAATCCAATTCATTTCAAGAAAGTGCTAGGCACTTAAGAAGATCTTCTCCGGGAGATCTAAGAAGACTATCTAAGGATAGATCAAAGAAGAGTTCTAATCAGAATTCAGAAGAATCATTCAAAGTGCTGGATAGAGAGAGATCAAGCCAGAATTTGAAGAAGAAGAAAGAATCAACCAGTGGATTCTCAAGAAGCTGTTTGGAAATCAAATCAGCTAAGTTCATATTCAAGAAGCTTTGAAGAAGGCTCAGATACATTTGATTGCATCAGCTGATCAAGAATTGTCTTGGCCTTTTCTCTCTCAATTTTGGCAAGACAGTTAAATAACCTTTTCTATATTTCTGTAGGATTTGTTTACACAGATCTGAGTTGTAAGCCTGTGTTATAAAGGCTGAGTGTAGGAGTGTTGAACTCTGAGTGGTAGGGCTGTTTGCCTGACTGTAGGAGAAGGGTCTTCTCTGAGTTGTAGGCCTTGGGGCAAGGCTGAGGTAGGGCTGTTGTGCCTGAGTTGTAGGAACCAGTTGGGTTCTGAGTTGTAGGATCTGTTGATCTGAGATTAGTGGAAGTTTGGCCGAATCTAGCATACTGCTAGATAGGTGAAGGGGGAAAGTGGATGTACCCAGACCTTGGGGAACCACTATAAATCATTGTGCAATCTGTGATGTTTTATTTTCTGTGATTGCTGTGATTATTGTGTTAGCCATTGAATTGAATTCTGCCTAGAAGTTTTTATAAAAAAAGTAGAACCTATTCACCCCCCCCCCCTCTAGGTGTTTAGGTTGTCTTGAAAGTAAAACTATCACAACATTTGATGAACGAGCCGCCAATCATTCGATGTGAACCGCCCATCACGGTCACTAACGATGCTCCGAGGAACACCGTGCAGTCGAACAACCTGCTCCACATAAAGCTTGGCCAAGGTTTCCACTGAATCGTCTCTTCTGTTTGGAAGGAAGTGCGCCACTTTTGTCAACCGGTCCACAATCACCCAGATTGAATCATGACCGCATTGAGATCTCGGCAATCCATGCACAAAATCCATCGAAATATCATCGAACTTCCACTCCGGAATAGGTAACGACTTCAGGAAACCGCCAGGCTTCTGGCATTCTGCTTTCACCAACGCACAGGTATTGCATTCAGCCACATAACGTGCGACATCTTTCTTTAATCCGGGCCACCAGAACAGCTTTTTCAGATCTCTGTACATCTTTGTGCTCCCTGGGTGAACTGAGTACTTTGCAAAGTGAGCTTCGTACATCAACTCTTCCCTCAATTTACCCACACTTGGGACGCACACTCGACCATTTCTTCATAACAAACCGTTATCCCAAGAGAATTGGTCATCCGGCCCATCTTTAGCATAGCGCTGGAGACTTTCATCAAGCTCCGTTGCTCGCCGAACTCTGTCCGTAAGGTCATATTACACCTCCGTCCAGTTTAAGCATGCATCGGTTGACGAACCCTTGTCAACACAAGATATCTCCAAAGCTTCCAATTCTTGGATCAAACGCTGATCATGCCTCTGCAACCAGCTTGCCCGTACCGGAGTCTTTCGACTCAAAGCATCAGCGACCACATTTCCCTTCCCGGGAGTATAGTGAATCTCGAAGGTGTAGTCCCCGAGAAACTCCATCCATCTTCGTTGTCGCATATTCAGATCCTTCTGATCCAACAAATACTTTAGGCTTTTGTGATCCGTATAGATATCCACTTTAATGCCATATAGATAGTGCCGCCACAACTTGAGCGCAAAGATTACCGCCGCCAACTCCAAATCATGGACGGGGTAATTCCGCTCATGCACTTTCAACTGACGCGAGCCATAAGCAAACACTTTACCAAACTACAGAAGAACGCAGCCTAAGCCGCTCCCTGATGCATCACTATAGATCTCATACCCATCTGTACCACATGGCGATGTCAACACAGGCGCCGTGGTCAAACGACTCTTCAAGTCTTCAAAAGCTCGCGCGCACTCCGGCGTCCAAATGAACTTTTGATCTTTTCTCGTCAGCGTGGTCAGAGGTAAAGCAATCCGTGAGAAGTTTTCCACAAACCGTCTATAGTAGCCCGCAAGTCCAAGGAAGCTCCTGACCTCGGCCACTGAAGACATCACTGGCCAATCTCGGATGGCACATATCTTCAACGGATCCACCGCGATAACTTCTCCACTTACCACATGGCCTAAAAAGGCTACTGAAGAGAGCCAGAACTCACACTTTGAGAACTTAGCATAAAGCTTATTCCTCCGCAGGGTATGCAAGACCAACCGCAAATGGTTTGCGTGATCCTCTTCCGACTGAGAGTATACTAAGATGTCATCGATAAACACAATAACAAACAAATCCAAGTACTCTCGGAACGTTCGATGCATTAGGTCCATAAATACCGAAGGCGCATTACATAGGCCAAACGGCATTACCGTGAACTCATAATGACCGTAGCGTGTTCCAAACGCCGTCTTGGGAATGTCACCTTCCCTAATCCGTAGCTGATAATATCCCGATTTCAAATCCAATTTGGAATAGACCGTTGATCCTGCCAGCTGATCAAAGAGGTCATCAATCCGCGGGATCAGATATTTGTTTTTCTCCGTCAACTTATTCAATTCGCGGTAGTCAATACACAACCGTAAGCTACCGTCTTTCTTTTTCACAAAGAGAACAGGCGCGCTCCAAGGTGACATACTTGGGCGTATATATCCCTGCTCCAACAACTATTGCAATTGGACTTTCAACTCAGCCATCTCTTTTGGCGCAATGCGATATGGAGAGCGGGCCACAGGTTTCGCACCTGGCACCAACTCAATAGAGAAGTCAATCTCCCGCTGGGGTGGTAACACAGGAAGATCGTTAGGAAACACGTCGGCAAACTCTGACACAACTAGCACTTCACCGACACTGGCCTTTGGCTCAACAGCCTGAATTAACGTGAAGAATAACTCCGCGCCCTTCCGAACAGCATTGACGACTTGGAGTGCAGACAACAGAGTCTCGCCAACTCCTCGCATACCAGCGAACTTCGTCACAAGTTCGGTATTCTGGCCCAGTGTAATCTCCTTGGAGTTGCAATCAATAAAGGCACGCTGCTCCGAGAGCCAGTCCATACCAAAGATCACATCAAACTCCGATAACGGTAGCACAGCTGCACTCAAACCGAAATCCCGACTTCCTATTTGCACATCCACATCACAAGCCCTATCCGCAAGCATCACACAGCCATTCGGCAACAGCACCCTTGTACTATCCACCGTCACATGACTTGGTACCCCAATGCGAGATACGAAATCCTCAGACAGAAAAGAATGCGAAGCACCCGTATCAAACAGGGCTCTCGCCAAATTATTCCGAATCAGGACAAAGCCTGCAGCACACACATCATGCACAATCTATACATAACCAAAAACAATAGCACCAGCAAGTAAACTAAATCAACTCGTACCTGTGACGACGTCACTTTTCTTAATCGCTTCCTGTTGGCCAAGTGGATAGATTCGGGGCTGCGCCTGGGACGCAGAGGAATCAACCACCGCTTTTCCCTTCTCAGCATAAGACGCACCCGTCTTCTTTTCCCCTTTGGGCTGCACAACCCGACAGTCACGAGCAATATGCCCCACCCAGCCACAGTTATAGCATGTACGAGAATCCGGCCTTGATGTCGCTCCCGACACAACGGTCGTAGTCACTTGCCCAGATGGCTTGGACCTCTTGCCCCTTTCTTCTGGTAAAACGACTTGCTCAGGCGAGGTGCTTGAAACTCTGGCTTCGACGCAACCAAGCCCTTGTTCCCTTGCACTCGCCGCATGTCCTTCTCCAACGCGCACGCAGTATCAACCAACGTCTGAAATACTTGGTTCACTGAACTCGAAAGCAGGAACCTCAACTCATCCCGCAATCCTTCATAGAACCGATTGGTTTTCCTTTGGTCATCCGCGAAGATTGTTCCCGCATACCGTCCCAACCTGGTAAACTCATGCAAGTAGATATCCACACTATCTTCCCCTTGCTTTAACCGTTGGAACTCATTTTCCATAGCAATGCGTTGCGCCGCTGGGACATGTTTCGCCAGAAATATCTGAGAGAACTCCTCAATCGACACTTGCGTTAATTGCCTGCCCGCCAAATGGTGTACCTCAACCTCGTCCCACCATAACCGCGCCTCTCCTTCAAGCATGAAGGTGGCCAAGGTGACCTTGAGAGTTTCCTCCGCCCTGATCGCTGTCATTATCCGCTTGACACGCGATAACCAATCTTCCGCCTGCGTTGGGGATCCCATTCCCGCAAACGTAGGAGGACTGAAGCTCATGAATTGCTTCAACTGTCGGTCAGCTGCTCATGGATCTACAGCCTCAACCAGCTCGGGTCTTACATCAACACGAACTAGCACTACTGCCGGCTGCGCTTGCCCGGTCGGCTGAATCATGGCAAATAGCGCCTCAACAACTAAGCGAACAGTTTCCGCAGATGGAGGAGGTGTTGGCACCTCAGCTGGTTCCGCACTCTCATCAGAGCGCTGGGGCTCAGACTGCCCAGCACCACTACGTGTCACCTATAGGTGGACAAGACACACATTAGCGAACGTATGCAAGCAAAACAACACAAAAAGGAACACGCAGATTCCTCAAACAAGATTTTGTACATTCCTTAATGGACATTCCAGAGTTCATTAGCGTTACAGCAGGTCGCACAAACACGTGCTCGCCACCCCACAAAAGAATTCGACCACGAATTCGAAAGAGGAAGACCGACAAAAGCTGATACCAAAATGTAACGACCCCATCCGTTAAATGACGTATAGTAGAAGGTCCGGCCGGGGCCCCACACTATATGCCACAAACAGACGGTGAGGTCACAGGATAATACCAAACCATACGAATCCTAACTCAGAGCAGTCTAGCAGAAGCTTTAAGTTACAAATTTGAACTCTAATCAGGAATGTCCCATATATAAACCACTTTATATATAACCATGGAATATACAACAAAGGTTTGGCCTTAAGGCCTTACAGTTCCTCTTCCATACAACATGATTTACAAACCTCGGCGAGCAGGCCGGCCATACATGAGTAAAGAGAACAACCAAAACATTCGCTTAGCCTTCAAGGGCTAGCCGCAGCAGCAGCAGCAACAGCAGTAGGGCTTCAGCCATCACTTACCACTTGGCTCTCCAGCACCTGCACGGGAAAATCCACCCAACCGGTGGCAAACAATGCAACGGTCAGCATTCAACTGACCCAATTATAACAATCCTACCCCTTACTCGGGGCATGAGCATTCTTTCCCTGCAAAGCATGGCATCATCAAATAGCAACTATGTGCGCGCAGGCACATTCAAGCCATCACAACTATCGACCACACGGCCCGACAGTCCGTGCACTCAGGGCACATTCTTGGTGTACCAGAATACCAGGGTCAACACCACCGTCTACACGGTATTTGAGCATTCTAGTCTTTCCGGCGCGCGGGCCTAAGACTCTCATTAGGCGCTCCAACAAAACCTATAACCAGGCTTCCAAGTCGGACGGACCTAACGCAGGTACGGATCAGCCACCCCCCGTTGCTCAAGTCGCCGTGCCACCTCGAATACGGAAGTATCCATGGCTATTTATAGGCGCGGGTCGGTTTCACCTTTCCTCTTCGGCAATCTGCCTTTTCATCGAGTTGCAGCCCAACGGCTCAACCGCTCATAAAGTGGCAACACACGGCCACAAGAGTTGCATCCAAACCCTCTTCATTTCCTGGACATCGTCCAGTACTTCCTGCCGCACCAAGCAACAGGTAAGCACAAGGCATCACAAAGCCATAATCACGGAGCCTTACTCCGATATGCAAACAAGCATCACCAATCCAGGACCATATCCAGATGGGCTTCACACAGCATGCCTAGAGCCGTACTCCAATTCCGGCCTCTAACAAGGGGACTTCACATATCTACCCCAGGGACACCACAACCCACGCACACTCGCGGGGAAGGGTTTTCCCTATGCAATGCAGAAAGAAGGACTTCACATGTCCCCAGGAGGGAGATCGTTACCCTTGTCGATCTCTTCGGAGCCATCGAAAAACTAGCCGTGAGAAAGAACCGTAGCAGCCTTGCCTTCACAATGCCGGCTTCGGATCACGAATCGGACCACGGGAACTTCGCCGGTGGCTTGCTCTCCTCCTCCTTCTTCTTCCTCCTCTCTCTTTCTCTCTTCCTTAAGAAAAATGAAGAATGACTTCTTCATCATTCCTTCACGAATTTAATCCAGCAGCAATCACCTGAGCCCTTGGATCCAAAGAGAGAATCTGAACGGCCACGATTTGCCCAAAAAACCCAATTTTTTGGCTGACACGGCCTGTGACACGCCCGTGTCACAGGCCGTGTACCCTTAAGCGGCACACGCGGTATTGAACCGACTGAACAACAAGGGCATCGACACGCCCGTGTCGAACCTGACACGCCCGTGTCATCCTGAGACACGCCCGTGTCAATCCTCCTCATCGAGCTGCAACCAGTACACGGGTCGGAACACGGCATCGGACACGCCCGTGTCCCACCTGACACGCCCGTGTTCACGGCCGTGTTCAAGGCCGTGTACTTTTCTGACTCGAATAGGCTATTCTCGAAATTTAATTCGGACACGCCCTGGGACACGCCCGTGTCGAAGGCCGTGTCCCAGGCTCGACGATCGTCGACTATCAATCGTCGACTAACCTGAACACGCCCTGGGACACGCCCGTGTCCAGGTCGTGTACCCCCAACATGCCCTGGGACAAACGCCCGTGTCCCAGGCCGTGTCAAATAGCCTGCACCTCAAACTTCATGTTGAGTCTTTTTGGGGTCTTTTTGGGTGTTACATAGACGCAGGAATTATCTACCCTATATCGGACAATAAGTGGGTTAGCCCCGTTCAGGTAGTTCCAAAGAAGGGAGGGATAACCGTAGTTAGTAATGAGAATAATGAATTAATCTCGACGCGGACGGTGATGGGTTGGCGTATGTGCATAGATTACCGTAGTTAAATGACGCCACCCGCAAGGACCACTTTCCTTTACCGTTTATCGACCAGATTTTAGAACGTCTCTCCGCCATAGCTTTTATTGTTTTCTCGATGGTCTCTCGGGGTACTTTCAAATACCCATCTCTCCCAAGGACCAAGAAAAACTACGTTACTTGTCCCTTCGGCACCTTCGCATACCGAAGAATGCCGTTGGATTATGCAATGCGCCGGCTACATTCCAGCGATGTATGCTCGCAATATTTGACAAGTACGTAGAAAGCATTATGGAGGTATTCATGGACGATTTCTCCGTGTTCGACAATACCTTCGATAGATGTTTAGAAAACCTCGAAAAAGTCTTAGAACGAATGCGAGAAACTAACCTTGCCCTAAATTGGGAAAAAATGCCATTTTATGGTGAGGGAAGGGTTAGTTTTGGTCATAAAATTTTGCTAAAGGTATTGAGGTAGATGTTGCCAAGATAGAAGTTATTGAGAAGTTGCCGCCACCTACAAACATAAAAGCTATAAGAAGTTTCCTAGGCCACGCTGGTTTTATCGTCGTTTTATAAAGGACTTCTCCAAGATCACTAAGCCTCACCCATCTCTTAGAAAAAGACGCTCCATTCATTTTTGATGACTCTTGTATTCTGCCTTTGAATTAATTAAAGAAAAGTTAATTAACGCACCGATTATGATAGCTCCGGTGTGGGACCTTCCTTTCGAGATTATGTGCGATGCGAGTATTTGCGGTGGGGGCCGTATTAGGTCAACGATATCTAAGAACTTTTACCCCATCTATTACGCTAGTAAAACCCTCACATCTGCACAAGAAAATTAACACCACAACCGAGAAGGAGCTCTTAGCTGTAAGTTATTTGCGTTTGATATTCCTCCCTTACATTACTCTTTCAAAAATCATTGTTTTTTACGGACCACTCGGCCCTCAAGTACCTCTTGCCAAAACGGATGCCAAGCCTCGCTTGATTCGCTGGGTCTTACTCCTCCATGAGTTTGACTTAGAGATCCGTGATAAGCGAGGAGCCGAGAACTTGGCCGCCGACCATCTATCCAGATTAGATAACCCCTTTATAAGAAAAAATTAAATGAAAAGCCTTTTAATGACTATTTTCCTGATGAGAAGCTGCTTTTAGTTAATACATCTACTTCTCCTTGGTTCGCGCACATCGCGCAACTATCTAGTGCCCGGGTGCTCAAAAGAGTTCTCCTCTCAGCAAAAGAAGAAATTCTTTCTGAGCTGAAGACTACTTCTGGGAAGACCGCATCTTTTCAAATTTGTGCGGATCAAGTGATAAGGAGATGTTTTCTTTGATGAAGGATTAATCTTAAAACATTTGCATGAAGGCCGACATGTGGGCACTATCAAGCTGCTCGCAACCGCTCACAAGGTGCTTTGCGCGGGTTTTAACTGGCCTAGCCTGTTTAAAGACGCGCAAGCCTTTGTGAGCAGGTGTGATAGTTGCCAACGGTCGGGCAATATTTCTAATAAAAATGAAATGCCCGCAAAATATTTCTTAGAGTGCGAAATTTTCGACCTCTGGGGAATGATTTTGTTGGCCCCCTTCCTTCTAGCTTCGGAAACAAATATATTTAGTTGTTGTTGATTATGTTTCACGATGGGCTGAGGCCCAAGCTCTTCCCACGAACGAATCCTGAGTTGTAGTCACGTTTTAAGAGATTTTCTAGATTCGGTACGCCACGCGCAATCGTTAGCGATAGGGGTTCCCATTTTTGTAACGCGTAATTTTCAAAAATCCTTACCAAATACGGCGTTACGCATAAGCTAATCCACTGCCTACCACCCCAAAACTAACGGTCAAGTCGAAGTATTTAATAGAGAAATAAAAGAATATTAGAAAAGACTGTTTCAACTTCTAGAAAAGACTGGTCAGCCAAACTTGACGATGCCTTATGGGCCTCCGAACAGCGTACAAAACCGCCCTCCGGATGTACGCCGTATCGGCTGGTCTATGGAAAATCGTGCCATCTGCCCGTAGAGTTAGAACACCGCGCTTTTTGGGCCTTAAAAATTTAAACTTCGATCCCCACTCAGTCGGTGACCTTCGAAAATTTCAACTAAATGAACTCGACGAGTGGCGCTCTTATGCTTATTGAAAATAATAAACTTTATAAAGAGCGGACGAAGCGTTTACACGATAAACACTTAAGGCACCCTAAAACTTAAGCCGGGCGACCAAGTCCTTTTATATAATTCTGTTTACGTTTATTTCCGGGCAAATTAAAATCTCGCTGGTCGGCCCGTTTTCTGTTTTAGAAGTATTTCCTTATGGAATGTTTTAATTTCTCACCCTGATAAGGGTAATTTCAAAGTGAATGGTCAGCGTCTAAACTCTACTTTTCTGGTGATGTGATGTCAGTCCAAACAGTATTAAGTTTTCTGCTTCACGAACTTAATCTTGAACTTTTTTATTTTTTTTTGCTAAAAACAATTTTATTTCGGGACAACAACATATTTTTTGGACAAAATATTTTTTGATGCGTCGAGCTCAACGACGCTTAACCAAAGGGCGCTCTTGGGAGGCAACCCAAGTTATCTTTTTCTGTTTTTCTTTATTTTACAATTTTTGCCTCGGACGGCTCCGACAAGCTGAAGCTCTGCGGATCGCCTGCTCCAACATTGCTGAATCTTGTCACGAAGTCCAAAGAAGAACACGGAGGAGCGGCATCACTCAGCTTTCCAGCAAATAAATCCGGGAAGTACCTGTATTTTCATTCTGTCTTTCATTCCTGTACTTTATTTTCTCTCCTTCTCCAATCCCCTTCTTTAGCCATCGAGGACAATGTTGTTTTTAAGCTTGGGGGAGGATTCCTCCTTCATTTTTGCTTAATGTAAATAATTCCTTTTGTATATATTGTAAATATTTCAAAATAAAAATAAAAAAAAATGAATATCTAAAATTCAAAAAAAAAGAGAAAAAATTATCCCAAATCCAAAAAGTGAAATTTCGCAAATTAAATATAAATAATATATATATATTGTGTTTTTGAATAGTTTAGACATTGGTATTTCAATAGTACCACTAGTTTTAGTTTTGTTTTACTCAAAATATCCTATATAAACAACTTAGTTAAAATAAGATTTCTAATCGTTCTTTTTAATTATGTTTCACAAGAAAATGTTGGCCATGTTGTGTTTCTAATTCGCGGTAGCATGTTAAGGTGAAATATTTTTCTAAAACTCGTATTCTATTATGGTTTTTTGTTTTTATTTCCTTTACTTTTCTTAAAAATTCATCATACACTTATTTTCTTTTTCGTTTTCGAATAATTGTAAGGTCAATTTTGAATGAACGTAGTAGATTGTGAACGATCCAAGCCCTATTATTTCATTTTCAAGTAATTTCATCATCTTCCTTTCTTATAGTCTGTTTTTGACCATTAATACAATATGAATTAAAAAACCCATGATTCCCCATGACAAACTGTTTTATAAATAAATTAAAGCTAAATCCACCCCCCTAAACCACTAACTTAAAATCGACGAATAATATAGAAATCAAAAAAAAAATAAAATGTTCAAAAGTGATGTTACCCCCAAACTCCAAAATTAAAAATATTCACCAAGAAAAAAAAT